>BSBM01000505.1:4452500-5158333 GCA_027924585.1 Larix kaempferi
ATGTATATGTAACTTCGGAATGTTGTTCATCTATGTATTTCATATATATTTATTGTACCCTTATAAGAGATGTGTTATTCCTCTATAAGGAAGTGTCGTCATGTGGATTGACAAATGTCGCAAGTGTGTGTACTTTCCAATGGGTTATTAGAACACCATGTGTGGGGTCGGCCCTGAAATATATATATTATATTGTGGATGTACCTAGCTAGGCAAGTCGGCCCCATAAGGTCATTGGGCAAATAGGTTAGTATAAATAGAGATCAGGAGATCTCTATTTAGATCATTCGGAATGTCACACTTCTCTCACTCAGAAAGTGGCGCACTAGTGAGGAGGAGGATCATCTGCTACTAGGAGACTATCTCAGTGTATTTTGGTTGTACTTTGGTTGAGCCATTGCTCTCTCTATCTCTGAGGAAGTTGTGGGGTTTTTCACCTTAGGGTTTTCCCCATGGAAACTCTGTGTCTTTTGTCTCTCATGCTTTTGATTCTTGTGATGCTTGTCATGCTTATTGTGATTGTTATGCATTGATATACTGTATATGTTATTCTCTCAGTGAAGATCCTAAAGTATTGTGAATTAATGCTCAAAATTTAACATGGTATCAGAGCTAACCTGAGAAGAAGACATTTTGCAGTGATGGAAAATTGAGTTTCTTGTTTATTGGGTTTCTCTCCACAGATTTTGGAAAAGTAGTATAGTATATTGACTCTACTCATCACGGAGAATCTATCTGTCCAATCAAAATTCAATTCTGAGCATTTCAGATTTGGCCCTAAAAATTAGGGTTTCCACAAAAATAGGAATTTCTGAAATCTGAAGACATAGCTGTAAGCTCCTTGCCAAGATCGAAGTTTAGAGATTTGGATCGAGATTTTTGGCTGGGTAGATCTCCGGGAAACTCAAACCCTAATTCAGGGCTCTCCCAAGTGAACCCGGGATGACAAAAAGGCAAATCTGAAGGGTATAGCTTTGTTGATCTCAAATTATGAATACACCAGGCTGATCAGCTCATCAAGGCGCATCTTTCTATCCTTTCAGAAAGTTGAAATTCACATTTTGAATTTTTAGGGTTTTTTCGACAAACCCTAATCCCGGACCAGATCTAGTTTTCAGCATTTCAAGTGGTAAGACCTAAATCTTTTATATTTCCATTTGAAGTGCTCTTTAAGATGTCTCACCACATCAAGCTTGAGGATAAGCTTGAAGGAGCTGATAACTTCCGAGCTTAGAAGTATAGGATTGGGTTAATCCTGGAAGAGAATGAGTTGGACTCATACGTAAAGGAAGACATCCCTATCCCAAAGGATGAAGAGGCTAAGGTATTGCATAAGAATAACTTGGTCAAGGCAAAGAGAATCATTGCTGATTCTATCAAAGACCATCTCATACCCCATGTGTCTTCTCTAAAGACACCCAAGGAGATGTTTGACTCTTTGACCAAGCTATTTGAAGGGAAGAACATAAATCGGAAGATGACCCTGCGGAACCAATTGAAAGGAGTAAAATTTCAGAATGGAGAAACCATTCAATCTTATTTTTCAAGGGTCTCCCAGATCAAGGAACAACTAGAAGCAGTGGATGAAATGGTGGAGAATGGTAAATTGGTGATGACCACTCTAAATGGCCTACCCAGGTCATGGGATTCCTTTATTCAAGGAATTTGTGCAAGGAAGAAGTTGATCTCCTTCAACAGATTGCGGGAAGAATGTTCTCAAGAAGAAACTAGGCTTGTGGCCCGAGAAGAAAAGATGGGAAATGAAGATCAAGCTCTCACAGCACATGCCAGGAAAGGCAAGTCCAAGAAGGAATCATCTCATAACAAGAGATTCTCACACCACCATTATCATAAAGATAAGAAAAATCTCAGATTCTTCAATTGCAATGAGAAGGGACACTTTGCTTCAGATTGTCCCAAGAAGAAGAAAGACAACAACAACAACTTCAACAACAAGAAGAAGAATAACAAAAGAAGATATCATGCTCATGCTGCCGAAGATGATGAACCCCCAAAGAAGAAGGCTAGGGCAGAAAGTGATAGTGATGATGACTCATCAAGTGAAGAAGAATATGTTCTAATTTCTGCTCTCACAGGTACTATCTCCCATGGTTGTAATGATTGGTTGATTGACAGTGGGGCTTCCAAACACATGACTGGGTTTAAGGAATCTTTTGTGAATCTATCTGAACATGAATCACCCCATAAGGTGAAACTTGGGGATGATTATCAATACCCAATCAAAGGAAGTGGTGAAGCCTCCTACAACCTAGATTCTGGAAAATCTTTGAAGATCAAAGAAGTCATTTATGTACCTAGGCTCAAGAAGAACTTACTCTCCATCTCTGCATTGGATGCAAAAGGTATGAGGGTTGCATTTGTGGATGGCCAAGTCCTAATGTGGCTAAACGGAAAGAACATAGATGATGCAGTAGTGATTGGAGAGCAAGAGGGAGGCTTGTATAAATTGAAGGGACAACCTGAACATGCCATGGTACATGAATCCATGAAGCCAAGTGAACTTTGGCATAGAAGACTTGCTCATATGCACTATAGGGCACTTCTAATTGCAAGCAAGGTTGTAGAGGGTCTTCCCGAAATCAAGACCAAACATGAAGGTGTTTGCAAAGGATGTGCAAAAGGTAAGAACATTAAGAAGGCTTTCCCAAGCAGTGAAAGCAAGGCAAAAGACATCCTGGAAATCATCCACTCAGATGTATGTGGTCCTATGTCATCCAGTTCTCTGAGTGAGTATGTTTACTATGTCTCATTTATTGATGACTTCTCCAAGAAGACTTGGGTATACTTCTTGAAGAACAAAGATGAGGTGTTTGATAAGTTCAAGGAATTCAAAACCTTGATGGAGAATCAAACTGACCAGAAGATCAAAACATTCAGATCCGACAATGGTGGATAATTCACCTCACGTGACTTCAAGAAGCTTTGTAGTGATTCAGGGATTAAGAGGGAGTTGACTGCTCCTTATAATCCTCAACAGAATGGAGTTGCAGAAAGGAAGAACAAAACAATCATGGAAGCAGCAAGGGCAATGCTGCATGACCAGGATCTACCTATGCATCTATGGGCAGAAGCAGCTAGAACAGCTGTATATGTGCAGAACAGAACACCCCACAAGATATTGGACAACAAGACACCAGAAGAGATCTTTTCTGGTAAGAAACCTGAAGTCAGCCATCTCAGAATATTTGGTTGTCCAGTATACACTCATGTCCCAAAGGAAAAGAGGACTAAACTAGATCCTTCAGGAAAGAAGGGTATCTTTGTGGGTTACAGTGAAATCTCAAAGGCTTACAGAATATACTTTCCAGGGTTCAAGAAGATTGATGTCAGCAGGGATGTAACATTTTATGAAAACTTAGCATTCATCAAATCAAGGAAGGCACCTATCGAAGTTTATGAAGAACCTAAGGAAACTAGATTTCAAGACACTACCATGACTGAAGTAGTTCCAAAAGTTGTTCGTGAGGTTGAAGATCCACAAGAACCTGTAGATCCACCCCGTGAGGATAACTCTCACAAGAGGAAACCTGCATGGGCTAGAGAGAGATGCAGAAAGATTTGGCATTCCAGAAGAAGAACACAGAGCAAGGAAGAGAACCAGATCACATACCAGCTATGTTGCTTTACTCTATGACATTATGAACAAAGAGCCTTCCAGTTATGAAGAATCAATGGAAAAGAAAGAATGGAAGGATGCCATGGTTGAGGAATACCAATCAATAATGAAGAATGATGTTTGGGATGTTTTCCCAAGACCTAAAGAGAAGTCTATTGTGACTTCCAAATGGATCTACAAAATCAAGCATGCTGCAGATGGCAGTGTAGAAAAATACAAAGCAAGATTCGTAGCTCGTGGCTTCTCTCAAAAAGAGGGAATAGATTATGAAGAAACTTTTGCACCTGTAGCCAGGTATACTTCCATCAGAATAGTACTTGCCCTGGATGCAACAATGAAATGGAAAATACACCAGATGGATGTCAAGACTGCTTTCTTGAATGGTGTAGTTGAAGAGGAAGTATATGTGGAGCAGCCACTCAGTTTCGAAATACATGACAGGGAGTCATATGTGTGCAGATTGAAGAAAGCCTTGTATGGATTGAAGCAAGCTCCCAGAACTTGGTATGGTAGGATGGACAGTTTCCTATCTAGTTTGGGATTTACCAAGAGTAAAGCGGATTCCAACCTTTATTACAAGGTTGAGGAAGGGAATCCTGTGATTCTACTCCTGTATGTGGATGACTTATTTGTAACAGGAGATGACAGATTGATTGCAGATACTAAGAGAAAGCTTGCTGCCGAGTTCGATATGAAATATTTGGGAATGATGCATTATTTCCTAGGTATGGAGGTGTGGCAGAGTGCAGGTGGGATCTTCCTTGGTTAAGGGAAGTACACAATAGATATCCTGAAGAGATTCGGGATGATGGATTGCAAGGCCATGGCCACACCTATGGCATCAAATCTGAAGCTTCTATGTGATGCTTCATCTGAGCCGGTTGATGTCTCTATGTATCGTCAGATGATTGGGTCCTTGATGTACCTGATGAACACGAGACCAAATATTTTCTTTGCGGTGAACACATTCAGTCAGTTCCTGACAGATCCGAGGAGTGTTCATCTGGTTGTTGTAAAGCATGTTCTGAGGTGCCTGAAGGGTACAATGGATTATGGGCTCAAGTATGAAGCGAATCAAAAGTTTAACCTGCAGGGTTATGTTGATTCAGATTGGGTTGGCAGTGCTGCAGATAGGAAGAGCACATTTGGGTGCTACTTCAGTATGGGATCAGGTGTGATCTCTTGGTTTAGCAGGAAGCAGTCCTGCGTAGCACTGAGTACAGCTGAGGCAGAGTATGTTGCAGCCTGTTCAACTAGTTGTGAGGCAGTATGGCTACGAAAGCTACTGTCTGAGTTATTTGATCTCCCATTGGAGGCTACTGGTATATTCTGCGATAACCAGAGTTGTGTGAAGTTGTCTAAGAACCTAGTGTTTCATGACAAGTCGAAACACATAGAGATCAAATATCACTATATCAGGGATATGGTGCAGAGAGGAGCTGTGAAGCTCCTGTACGTTGCGATGGACGAGCAGATTGTAGATGTGTTAATGAAGCCACTAGCCAGGGTGAAGTTCGAGTACTTCAAGGAGAGGCTTGGTGTTCTTCAGATTGATGACACTTCGAGGAAGAAGTGATGGACACATTTGCTGAAGCCATTCCAAGCATGTTGGAAGGAGGATCCTTCACATGGCTGTGGATGTAAGCGCTGGATGATGAGCATCAGGATGATGTTATGGTTTCTTCTTTGTATGATCAGTTGGATCATTTATATGTATATGTATGTATGCATCATGTTGGATTCTGGATATGATCAGTTGGATCATTTATATGTATGTATGCATCATGTTGGATGCTGGATATGATTAGTTGGATCATTTATATGTATGTATGCATCATGTTGGATGCTGGATATGATCAGTTGGATCATTTATATGTATGTACGCATCATGTTGGATATGATCAGTTGGACCATGTGTATGTATTTTGTATATGCATCATGTTGGATGCTTGGACCATGTATCTATATATGTATCAGGTGGATACATTGTATGATCAAGTAGATCATGTATGGTGATATGTATCATGTATTTGTATTTGTATTAGGTGGATACATTGTATGATCAGGTGGATCATGTATGTTGATATGTATCAGGTAGATACTTGGTATGCATCAGGTAGATGCATTGTATGATCAGGATGATCATGGATGACGAGCTTCAGGATGTTGCTCCAGATGACATGCAGCAGGATGTTGCAGTGATGATGATCAAGATGATCATGTGTACATCAGGATGATGTATGGTGAGTATCAGGTTGATACTCTGTGGCCGTGGAACAGGTTGTGCAGATAAGCATGTAATTTGTGCCCTAGGAGATTTGCAGATAGTCTTTCAAGGTTTTGCCTACGGCATGTAATTTGTACCCTCGGATATCTGGAAAATGATCTTTCAAAGTTTTGCTTGGGAGGACATATAATTTATGCCCTGGAAGATCTATAGACAGTCTTTCGAGGTTTTTCCTATGGCATGTAATTTGTGCCCTGGGATATCTAGCAGATGCTCTTTCGAGGTTTTGTCCTATGGCATGTAATTTGTGCCCTGAGAGATCCGATAGGTTGAGCCGTGTGCTCGTAATCAGTCCTGGGATGCTCTTTCGAGGTTTTTCCATGACCACATGTAATTTGTTCCCTGGGAGATCCGATAGGTTGAGCCTTGTGCTCGTAATCATTCCTGGGATGCTCTTTCGAGGTTTTGTGGTGACCACATGTAATTGGTGCCTTGGGAGATTCGATAGGTTGAGCCTTGTGCTCGTAATTAGTCCTGGGATTCTCTTTCGAGGTTTTGTGGTGGGGTCACATGTAATAAGTCCTGGAGATCTGGACAGGATGAAAAAGGCCTCAGATGCTTTTTAGGGTTCTTGCTAGTCAAGAGACTCTTTTAAGGTTTTGTGACACATGTAATAAGTCCTGAGATTTCCACAGTATGGATAGTGATGATAAAGACCTGCAGGTGGTGGGCCTACATCTAATATGAAAAAGGAATGGCTCTGTAGAACTTCCTATGACAAGTAGAGTCAAATATTGGTTGAGATAGCAGCAGCAGTGATGATGATGATGACGATGATCCCGAGAAGAAGACTTGTCTAGCAGAACTGTGTCAAGAAATACCTTCCTAGTTAAGAGGAAGTGTTGATGTATATGTAACTTCGGAATGTATTTCATCTATGTATTTCATATATATTTATTGTACCCTTATAAGAGATGTGTTATTCCTCTATAAGGAAGTGTCGTCATGTGGATTGACAAGTGTCGCAAGTGTGTGTACTTGTCGATGGGTTATTAGACCACCATGTGTGGGGTCAGCCCTGAAATATATATATTATATTGTGGATGTACCTATCTAGACAAGTCGGACCCATAAGGTCACTGGGAAAATAGGTTAGTATAAATAGAGATCAGGAGATCTCTATTTAGATCATTCGGAATGTCACACTTCTCTCACTCAGAAAGTGGTGCACTAGTGAGGAGGAGGATCATCTGCTACTAGGAGACTATCTCAGTGTATTTTGGTTGTACTTTGGTTGAGCCATTGCTCTCTCTATCTTTGAGGAAGTTGTGGGGTTTTTCACCTTAGGGTTTTCCCCACGGAAACTCTGTGTCTTTTGTCTCTCATGCTTTTGATTCTTGTGATGCTTTTCATGCTTATTGTGATTGTTATGCATTGATATACTGTATATGTTATTCTCTCAGTGAAGATCCTAGAGTATTGTGAATTAATGCTCAAAATTTAACATGCATCATCATCATCATCGTCCTCATCTCCTGCTTCCTCATCAACATCTCCATCATCATCATCATCATCATCATCATCATCATCGTCGTCGTCATCATCATCATCATGGAGACGACAATGATGATGAAGAGGGGGACGATGATGATGATGAGGAGGAGGATGGTGATTATGATGAAGATGATAATGATAATGATGATGGAGATGTTGATGAGGAAGGTTGAGATGACAATGATGATGAAGATGATGATGGTGCTGAAGATGAAGACCCTCCTCCTCATCATCAAACCCTCCTTGCATCATTATCACTATCATCACCATCACCATCACCATCATCAACATCTCCATCATCATCATCTTCTCCATCATCATCATCATCATCTTCATCACCATCACCAACACCAACACCATCACCATCACCATCATCATATCCATCTTCATCATCATCAACATCTCCATCATCATCATCATCATCTTATATCCTCCTTATATCCAAAATTAGGCAAGCTCCATATGATGATGAAAACTATTTAGATGAAGATGATGATGGCATTTAACCCCATAACTTTCCTATAATACCTATGACCTTTAACTCTTAATCTACAATCCTTATAACCCTAACCCCAAAACCCCTAAACACCTAGAAGCAATTAAATGCACTTAGCGATTATGGGTTAGAATAGGGCCTAAAGGCTTTTATGGGGGAGGGGATCTAGGAATAAACCGACACATTTAAATCTGTTGGGTAATAAATGCAGTGAACATTACCCACCAAACTATACAACGTTCAATAGGGACACGCACGCGCTAGCAGCGTGCACGTGCTCCTTGGCGCATGCGCGTCCCTGCTGAAGATGAAATTTAGAAAAACACCTGCGCTCTTCTCTCGCATTTTCTCCCTGCTTCATCGCATTTTGTTGGTTGTTTTCACGCACAGTCTAACAAGAATTTACATTGGCTATTGAAAACCTACACCATTTGGTGCTTCCTTGACCATTTGGATAGAATACACAACATTTGGGGCTCTATTTGGCTATTTGGATTAAATACACGCCTCTTGGGCTCTATTTGGATCATTTGAGTGAATACACAACAGTTGGACTCTATTTGGCTCCTTGGATTGAATTCTCATGCTACTTGGACACACATGAACTCTTCTTACATATAGTGGACACATCAAAGGATCATTTTACATTTGAAGCAAAGAGCAATCATAATCCTTGAGGTATGGTGCAAATTTTATCTTGTTAAATGTATTTTAGTGTTCATTCACTTGTTTGAATGGAATCTATTTTGGTTTTTCCTCATGAATTGTATGATAGATCTATTTTAGTATTCTTAATCTTCAACATAGACAATAAAAACATCTTACCAAAAAAAAACTACAACATGCACCAAGCAATGCTTTCAACCTTTCATGAAGATAATAAAAAAAAATTACTTGCATCACCACCAATAACATTTCATAATCGCATTCCTCCATCTAGTAGACAAACATTTGTTGAATTCCTCATGGTTTCACTACAACAACTCACACAAACACCTAAGGAATTGAAAACTCTGAGTCTTTTGGGGCTATTTTCCCTCATCCATACCATGAAAATGAAGTGAGTATGAGATTCTCCCTTGTAGGGAATTTTCTCATACTAACATCCCATACCACCATCCAATACCATCCTACTGAGTTCCTAGAGGTGTTGTTGTAGTTATATGTAGGGCATTCCCAATAGCTTTTAATATTATATGAAAACATTCTCACTAGATGTTGTTGTACATAATCAATTGCTACATCGAGCTTTAATAATCATGCACATCGAGTTTTAATATCTTGTTTGTTGTTCATTCTTGCAGGGGTGATATTTTTGTTTTTCTAAAAAATGCATTGAATATGGGCAACAGACGTAATAATAAAAGAAAGTCTAGAAGGAAGGAGTTGCCCCCTGAAAAGGCCCATGAGATAAGAGAAAATGCCAGGTTGTACATGCAAAACCGTAGAAATCAAAATGTTAATGCCTTAGATCCATCAACAAGCAATGACGAAGTGGTTGAAGTCAATCAAATCTTGCTTGATCTCGAATATGAAGGGATGGATTTTGAACAAGTTCTTAATTGGAAACCTCCCCAAGAAGAGCACACACATGGTGAACACACTCCCTTGCAGGACAAACCGTTGATGAGACTCATACTTCCTTGTCGACTCCCTTGCCTAGACTATAAACCAGACGACGAAGAACTCCTAGACGTATTCATGTGGATGAAAGTTCATTTTCAGGACTTGAAGGTAAGATGCCCAAATGCACTATTGATTTCCATTGTAGTAAGATAATCAAAGTTTTTTTGAATCCAAAACCAATGTAGCAAAATGTCAATTGTTTCTTGCTTTGTTAAAATCACATTATCTAGCTCATGTTAGGAGAATTTTGGGCATAAAGGTAGTTAGAAGTTTAGAGGCCAACAATCATGTTTTTAGAAATCTACAACCTGCATTTAATTTGATTGGAAAAACTTCTCGTACAAAATATTTTAATGCGGCCTGTCATGTACTATCGGAATCGATTGTAGACAAATCCAGAAGGAAACGTCGCCTACTATCACACACATGTAAAATATTTAAAGTAGATAGAAAGACTCTTCAAAAGTATTCTACCATTAGAGAAAAACTTGAGACCCCAGGCCAAAAAGATTGTTGGGCCTTTGTTGGTAGGTTACCTTGTTTAGACATGAAGCTCATTGATGTTGTTAAAGAACTAGTGCAAAACTTTTGGCATGATAACACTAGACCGTCATCGAATCAAAGAGATGTTTCAAAGTTGAGAAAAGGTGTTAGGGGGATTGAACCCCATGTCAAGCACTTCCTTGACACGACACAAACAAAACTATATGAGAGGTTCAAGAATGAGCACACACAATTGAACTTGGGCCAAAGGTCCTTTGAAAAATGCAAACCCTAGTATGTTAGAATTTGCATTGATCGCAATACATGTTGTTGTAGATACCATGTAGAATTTGAGTACTATTATGAACATATAGACATATATTTTGTGGTTTGCATACTAACATTGTGCATGATTTCCCATCGTTACAACCACTGAATGCATCCAGAGAATTTATACATAGCATAATGTGTCCAAGACTTGAAGGACAAAAATATTATAAAAGATGATGTCCATATGGGACATGTTCCAGTTGCAGTGGATTTGCATTATTGAACCACTGCATCCACGTAACCGCGGAGCACGAATTTGGGAGGATGTCGATAGAAATGCAGAACTTCCAATACATAACATATCAAGTAGATAGTTCGAAGGAAAGAAAAAAAATTGCATTGGTGAAGTCATAGGTAATCTAAGTTTGCACACTTTCATACTGTACATGTTGAATTTGTACATATATATTCAGATTGAAAATTTCACGTTGTATTAATGCCCTTGGTTTTGTGCCACCAGGTACAAATTTTCAATTTCATGAAGGAATTCTACCAAAAGACCGAGCAGTATGTAAAACATGTCCATGTAGCACGATGGAAGGATGAACAATATAGATAGTGCAGGGACACCTTTCCCAATGGCACAATATTGTTGGTTGTGGACTTTTATAAAAACTATACCCTACAGCCACAGAATGAGATTCAAATTCAATACTACCATTCAGACCAAGTTAGCATAATGGTCCATATCACGTATAGGCACGTGCCAGAGAGCAGCAATGACATGAGGATAATATTGAAAGAGACCAACTTCTACATTAGTGACGACAGGTTCCACGACCAGCATTATGTTCAGCATTGCTTCAAAATTTTCTATGATCAACTGAAGGAGAGAGGTATACAGATGGATTGGCATTGGATATGGTCAGATGGTTGTGGAGGCCAATTCAAAAATGCACGTGTTTTCCATTGGTTGAGTATTTTGCACAAGACTTATGATGTGCTGCATGTATGGAACTATTTTGAGACTGGGCATGGAAAGGGAGAGCACGACAGGGCTGGAGCATGTCTCAAAAATGCCCTACGAAGGGAGGAGATTAGATGCATGAGAGGCCCTCATATTCGGAATGCCAAATCCATAGTTCGATGGTGCAAAGAAAAAATGTCAGATCGAACCACGGAGCAACACATACCAACAGGTAGATGACATGTTGTCAGAAATTTCTGGAATGTGGTTGATATAGATCAATCATGTTCTTATAGTTGTAGTACTGTGCAAGGAACTCATGGATTTCATTCGGTTCGAAGCTCAAACAACCCCTTATTTGAAATATGGACGCGAAAACTTGCTTGCTTTTGTGGTTCTTGTAGCAGTTGTGAGAGGGATGAGTGCGAATCAATGGATTGGGTTGATGAATGGGATCATGTATCACTTGCAATGGACCCACGTGCAGTTGTTGAAATAATCCAGTTAGAGGAAGGCTAGTCCTCTATTTCGAATGAATATGATCATATATCTGATCTTGTACAGCCAGGTAAACACTTCTGCATGCATATCCCAGTTCCCTCCTTGTTTTTGTAATTATCCAAGTTATCAAACCACTACTTGTTGGAATATGACCTTAAAATGCATTTTTGCAGGACACATATACGCAATTGTCGCCCCAACAGACAGTGCAATTGGGACAAATTATTGGTTGGCACGATGCATCCAAGGGAAGCAAACCCTCCTTGCATCATTAACCGATAGTGAAGGCATTATCTTTCCGACTGGCTCGATGGTTGTTCACGGGGGATATCTTATAGTAGATGGAAAGGAACCAAAGAGCAATGGCTACACATACATGGATTATAGACCAGGTTCATGGGTGTATCACTTTACGCACCTGATCGTCGGTACAAACATCCAACTACAAACAATGTCAACGAAGACATCAAACAAGGTACGCTACTTACTACCTCAAGCATAGCATGAGAGGTTGTTCGAGACAATAAAAAACCGAGAGGATCCAGAAGGCCTAATTGATTGAGGTACATAGTATAACCATGTGATTGTTTATTCATGCATGATTAATGTTATTCATGTTAGATAGTTTATTTGATATCGTTATCTTATATCGTTTATTTGTTGTCTGATTTATGATTAAGTTATGATTTATAGCCATGTGATTGTTTATTCATGCATGATTAATGTTATTCATGTTAGATAGGAATTTGATATCGTTATCTTATATTGTTTATTTGATGTATGAGTTATGATTTAGTTATGATTTATAGCCATGTGATTGTTTATTCATGCATGATTAACCCTAGAACCACTAATATAACCCTACAAACATAATCTATCCCTAGAAATCCTAGAAATCTAAACTAACCCTAAAAACACTAATTTAACACTAGAAAACTAAGCTAGAATACTATAAACCTAATCTAGTCCTAGAAACCTAAACTAGCCCTAGAAACACTAATCTAACCCTCAGAAACTAATCTAGAACTTGGATGAATATGAGGATCATTTGGGAGCTATGATTCTTCTTCATTGGCTTCTTGAGTTGGTTCTTCATTTCCTTCATCCACATAATAATGGATAATTTCATTGTTGTTCAAATATGTTGGCAACGAGGGCATGTTAAGATTTTTTTCATTAGCGTTAGTAACAATATTCATATTCATATTCATCATGACTTATGATAACCATTCATGCTAGGGTTTTTAGCTTTGCAATGTCATTTGTTCATTGAGGCTTCTTGCCACTTGACAACCTTCAATCATATTCAATTCAATAGTGTCATTTTGAATCGGTTCTAGAGAATATGTATGTGGTTCATGTGATGCAACAACTTCCATATTTTCTTGAGCTATTTCATCATCTAATTGAGTAGCACTAACATGTTCATCATTGTCACCTAATGGTTGGAAATTTCCTTGAGGGAGGCTTTAGACCTACCTCATCATCATCACCATCTTCATCATCATTGTCATCTATAGGTTCCTCGTCAACAACTTTGTCATCATCATCTTCTTCATCATCTTCTTCATCATCATCTTCATCACCATCTTCATCACCATCACCATCATCATCAATGTCTTCATCATCATCACCATGATCATGATCATCAACATCTTCCTCATCATTGTCATCTCTAGGTTCCTCATCAACATCTCCATCATCATCATCATCTTCATCATCATCATCATCATCATCATCATCACCATCATCATCATCATCATCAACAACATCATCAACATCTTCACCATCATCACCATCACCATCACCATCCTCACCATCATTTTCATCTCTAGGTTCCTCATCAACATCTCCATCATCATCATCTTCTTCATCATCACCATCACCATCACCATCATCATCACCATCATCATCAACGTCTTCATCATCATCACCATCTTCATCATCATTGTCATCTCTAGGTTCCTCATCAACATCTCCATCATCACATCTTCATCATCATCATCATCATCATCATCATCTTCATCACCATCACCATCACCATCACCATCTTCAACATCATCACCATATTCATCATCAATGTCATATCTAGGCTCCTCATCAACATCTCCATCATCGTCATCGTCTTCATCATCATCATCATCATCTTCATCACCATCACCATCACCATCACCATCACCATCACCATCATCATCAATGTTTTCATCATCATCAACATCTTCATCATCATTGTCATCTCTAGGTTCCCCATCATCATAACCATCTTCATCATATTCTTCATCATCATCATCATCATCATCAACAACATCTTCATCATCATCACCATCACCATCACCATCTTCACCATCATTTTCATCTCTAGGTTCCTCATCAACATCTCCATCATCATCATCTTCATCATCATCATCTTCATCACCATCACCATCACCATCATCATCAACGTCTCCATCATCATCATCTTCTTCATGATCATCACCTTCATCACCATCACCATCACCATCACCATCACCATCACCATCACCATCATCATCAACGTCTTCATCATCATCACCATCTTCATCATCATTATCATCTCTAGGTTCCTCATCAACATCTCCATCATCACATCCTCTTCGTCATCATCATCATCATCCTCATCACCATCACCATCATCACCATCTTCATCATCATTGTCATATCTAGGCTCCTCATCAACATCTCCATCATCATCATCGTCTTCATCATAATCATCTTCATCACCATCACCATCACCATCATCATCAATGTCTTCATCATTATCTACATCTTCATCGTCATTTTCATCTCTAGGTTCCTCATCAACATCTCCATCATCACATCTTCTTCATCATCATCATCATCATCTTTATCACCATCATCATCAACTTCTTCATCATCATCACCATCTTGACGATTTTGCAAATTCGACCCCCGTGTGTAAGAATTGCACACTCCCTTACTGAGAAAAACCCTAGTTTCCAAGATGGACGTACAAGATGACACCGGGGCCACGGGACCAGAGGAGAGGGGCACCCCTAGCACTATCCCGACATCCTGAATCCAATGGAGTCGACGGTTTTTCGATCGAAGCCACGGTCGTCATTCTATGGTTTGTTCCATCTCACATCCAAAAGGCCTTTAGGGACACTTGTCGGATACCTGTCGGGGGCATAGAACTCCAACCGTGCAACAAAACCAGGTTCCGGGGAGTCCTGCAAATGTACCTAGGAAGGTTCAAGCTGGGAACGCTAGCCATAAGTGCTCGATGGATGATTTTCCAAAGTTGACCCCCATGTGCAAAAATTGCACACTCCCTTACTAAGGAAAACCCTAGTTTAAAAAATGGACGTACAAGGTGACATCGGGGCTACGGGACTGGAGGAGAGGGGCACCCCTAGCACTATCCCGGCGTCTTGAATCCAACGAAGTCGATGGTTTGTCGATCGGAGCCACGGTCGTCATTCTATGGCTCATTCCGTCTCGCATCCAAAAGGCCTTCAGGGACACCTGCTGGATACCTATCGAGGGCATAGAACTCCAACTGTGCAACAAAACAGGGTTCCAGGGAGTCCTGCAAGTGTGCCTAGGGAGGTTCCGGCTGGGAACGCTAGCCATAAGTGCTCGATGGACGATTTTGCAAAGTTGACCCCCGTGTGCAAAAATTGCACACTCCCATACTAAGCAAAACTCCAGCTTCCAAAATGGACGTACAAGGTGACACCGGGGCCATGGAACCAGAGGAGAGGGGCACCCTTAGCACTATCCCGATGTCTTGAATCCAATGGAGTCGACGGTTTGTTGATCGGTGTCACGGTCATCATTCTATGGCTCGTTCTGTCTCGCATCCAAAAGGCCTTCAAGGACACCTGCTGGATACCTGTCGGGGGCCTAGAACTCCAACCGTGCAGCAAAACCGCTTTCCGGGGAGTCCTGCAAGTGTTTCTAGGCAAGTTCCGGCTGGGAATGCTAGCCATAAGTGCTCGGTGGATGATTTTCCAAAGTTGACCCCAATGTGAAGGCCATGCCAATCTTGCTCAAGGGGGCCATTTCTCGTCCGGAGGCCCCCGGGGGTGCGTGGCCACCATGGACAGGTCTCATATGGTGACATGGACTTGTGGGAGCCGACGAAATCCAAGTTCGCTCGTCGGTTTGGGTTCCATGCCCCCGAATCAAATCCTTAAGGTGTCCCTGAATGGCCCCGAGGTGCCCGACTAGAATGAACATAGCACCCAAACTGTGGCTCCGTTAGTGAATCCGTCTATTCCGGTGGGTCTAGGACGCCAGGTTTCAGCTAGGGTAGCCCCCACATCATGCCTCAAAGACTCGGAAGCAGTGCCAATGAGCCATCTCCGGAGCTAGGGTTTTGCTCAGTGAAGGCCTTTCGAATATTGCTCAAGGGGGTCATTTCTCGTCCGGAGGCCCCCGACCAGGCGTGGCCACCGTGGATAGGTAGATGTGGCCATTGTGTCCCTATCCACGGTGACCATGCATGCCCGGGGGCCTCCAGACGAGAAATGACCCCCTTGAGCAATATTCGAAAGGCATTCACTGAGCAAAACCCTAGCTCCAGAGATGGATCATTGGCACCACTTCCGAGTCTTCGAGGCATGGTGTGGGGGGTCCCCTTGCTGAAACCCGATGTCCTGGACCCACCGGAATCGACGGATTCACAAACGGAGCCATGGTTTGGGTGCTACGGTCATTCTAGTCAGGCACCCCGGGGCCATTCAGGGACACCTTGAGGATTTGCTCATGGGCCATGGAACCCAAACCAGCGAGCGGACTTAGATTCTGTCGGCTCCCACAGGTCCACATGGCCATACGGGACCTGTCCAGGGTGGCCATGCATGCCCAGGGGCCTTCGGACAAGAAATTACCCCCTTGTGCAATATTCAAAAGGCCTTCATTGAGCAAAACCCTAGCTCCAGAGATGGCTCATTAGCACTGCTTTCGGGTCTTGGAGGCACGGTCTGGGGGGTCCCCTAGCTGAAACCTAGTGTCCCGGACCCACCGGAATCGTCAGATTCATGAATGGAGCCACGGTTTGGGTGCTACGGACATTATAGTCGGGCACCCTAGGGCCATTCAGGGACACCTTGAGGATTTGCTCCGGGGCCATGGAACCCAAACCGACGAGTGGACTTGGATTCCATTGGCTCCCATAGGTCCATTTGGCCATACAGGACCTCTCCACAGTGTCCATGCACGCCCGGGGGCTTCCGGAAGAGAAATGACCCCCTTGAGCAATATTCGAAAGGCCTTCACTAAGCAAAGCCCTAGCTCCGAAGATGCCTCATTGGAACCGATTCCAGGTCTTCGAGGCATGGTGTGGGGGGTCCCCTAGCTGAAACGCGGCGTCTTGGTCCCACTGGAATCGACGGATTCACGAACAGAGCCACGGTTTGGGTGCTACAGGCATTCTAGTCGGGCACCCTAAGGCCATTTAGGGACACCTTGAGGATTTTCTTTGAGGCCATGGAACCCAAACCAGCGAGCGGACGTGGATTCCGTCGGCTCTCATAGGCCCACGTGGCCATACGAGACCTGTCCACGGTGGCCACGCACGCCCGAGGGCCTCCAGACGAGAAATGGCCCCCTTTAGAAAGATTGGCATGGCCCTCACATTGGGGTCAACTTTGCAAAATCATCCACCGAGCACTTATGGCTAGCGTTTCCAGCCGGAACCTCCCTAGGCACACTTGTAGGACTCCCCCGAACCCGATTTTGTTTCACGGTTGGAGTTCTATGCCCCCGACAGGTATCCGGCATGTGTCTGTGAAGGCCTTTTGGATGCGAGACGGAACGAGCCATAGAAGGACGATCGTGGCTCCGATCGACAAACCGTTGAATCCATTGGATTCAAGACACCGGGATAGTACTAGGGGTGCCCCTCTACTCCGGTCTCGTGGCCCTGGTGTCACCTTGTACGTCCATTTTGGAAACTAGGGTTTTGCTCAGTACGGGAGTGTGCAATTTTTTCACACGGGGGTCAAATTTGAAAAATCGTCCATCGGGCACTTATAACTAGCGTTCCCATCCGGAACCTACCTAGACACACTTGCAGGACTCCTTGGAACCTTGCTTTATTTCACGGTTGGAGTTCTATGCCCCTGGAAGGTATCCAGTAGGTGTCCATGAAGGCCTTTTGGATGCGAGATGGAATGAGCCATAGAATGACGACTGTGGATCTGATCGACAACCCATAGACTCCATTGGATTCAGGATGA
Organism: Larix kaempferi; assembly: GCA_027924585.1. Classification (NCBI taxonomy): domain Eukaryota; kingdom Viridiplantae; phylum Streptophyta; class Pinopsida; order Pinales; family Pinaceae; genus Larix; species Larix kaempferi. The sequence continues at coordinate 4,470,486 of BSBM01000505.1, forward strand.
CGGGATAGTGCTAGGGGTGCCCCTCTCCTTCGGTCTCGTGGCCCCGGTGTCACCTTGTATGTCCATTTTAGAAACTAGGGTTTTGCTTAGTATGGTAGTGTGCAATTTTTGCACATGGGGGTCAACTTTGCAAAATCGTCCACCGGGCACTTATGGCTATCGATTCCAACCAGAACCTCCCTATGCACACTTGCAGGACTCCCTAGAACCTGGTTTTGTTGCACGGTTGGATTTCTATGCCCCCGGTAGGTATTCGGCAGGTGTCCCTAAAGGCCTTTTGGATGTGAGACAGAACGAGCCATAGAATGAAGACCGTGGCTCTGATCGACAAACCATCGACTCCGTTGGATTCAGGACTTCTGGATAGTGCTAGGGGTGCCCACCTCCTCCAGTCCCATGGCCCGGGTGTCATTTTGTATGTCCATTTTGGAAACTAGGGTTTTGCTCAGTAAAGGAGTGTGCAATTTTTATACACGAGGGTCAACTTTGGAAAATCATCCACCGAGCACTTATGGCTAGCGTTCCCAGCCGAAACCTACCTAGGAACACTTGTAGGACTCCCTAGAACCTGGTTTTGTTGCACGGCTGGAGTTCTATGCCCTCAGCAGGTATCCAATAGGTGTCCCTGAAGGCCTTTTGAATGCGAGACGGACGAGCCATAGAATGACGACCGTGGCTTTGATCGACAAACCATCGACTCCGTTGGATTCAGGACACCGGGATAGTGCTAGGGGTGCCCCTCTCCTCTGGTCCCGTGGCCCCGGTGTCACCTTGTACGTCAATTTGGGAAACTAGGGTTTTTCTCAATAAGGGAGTGTGCAATTTTTGCACACGAGGGTCAACTTTGGAAAATCATCCACCGAGCACTTATCGTGATGATGATGATGATGGTGATGATGATCAAGACGTTGATGATGATGGTGATGGTGATGATGATGATGATGACGAAGAAGATGATGATGATGGAGATGTTGATGAGGAGCCTAGAGATGACAATGATGATGAAGATGGTGATGATGATGAAGATTGTGATGATGATGAATACGTTGATGATGATGGTGATGGTGATGAAGATGATGATGATGATGTCGAAGAAGAAGATGATGATGCAGATGTTGATGAGGAACCTATAAATGACAATGATGATGAAGATGTTGATGATGATGATGATGATGGTGATGATGATAATGGTGATGATGATGAAGACGTTGATGATGATGGTGATGGTGATGAAGATGATGATGATGACGACGTAGAAGATGATGATGATGGAGATGTTGATGAGGAACCTAGAGATGACAATGATGATGAAGATGGTGATGATGATGAAGATGGTGATGATGATGAAGACGTTGATGATGATGGCGATGGTGATGAAGATGATGATGATGATGATGATGATGGAGAAGATAATGATGATGGAGAAGATGATGATGATGGAGATGTTGATGAGGATAACGGAGAAGATGATGATGATGGAGATGTTGATGATTACGGAGAAGATGATGATGATGGAGATGTTGATGAGGAACCTAGAGATGACAATGATGATGAAGATGTTGATGATGGTGACGATGATGAAGACGTTGATGATGATGGTGATGGTGATGGTGATGAAGATGATGATGATGATGATGGAGATGTTGATGAGGAACCTAGAGATGACAATGATGATGAAGATGGTGATGATGATGAAGACATTGATTATGATGGTGATGGTGATGGTGATGAAGATGATGATGATGATGATGGAGAAGATGATGATGATGGATATGTTGATGAGGATGATGGAGAAGATGATGATGATGGAGATGTTGATGATGATGGAGAAGATGATGATGATGTTGATGGTGATGATGAATATGATGATGATGGAGATGTTGATGATGGAATGTATTTGTAGCAATGTGTAGATAAAAGTTGGTCAACATGAAATACTCATGCAAGCCAACATGCACAGAGCATTGATCATGTGAAGATTTCAATTATTGGAAATGGCATTTCGCATTGGAATTTCATTTCATCTCCTCCCTTCAAACTAAATGTTTTTTACGTTTTGAATTTTTACATTGCCCTTGACATGAAGTTTTAGTGACAAAATAACCCTTCAGCAATGAAGTTAGACTTAAAACAATATCATTTAATATTTTTTTTTATTAAAGAATAATTCGTGGAAGTTAATGTTTTGCCACATGTAATGCAACAAAACAAAACTTTCAATTTGAACACGTTTCATTAATGGTGTAATTGAAATTGTGACATTCTATTCCAAATGACTTGGCATTAAATACCAGATAACTATAGTATGCCCTTTATAGAGGCTATTCATTAAAAAACACATTGCTATTGAGACTGTACTATGATGTTCTCCCCTTCCTTAGTCAAAAGAAGATTATTAAGGTTGTTTTTCCTAGGTATAGGATGTTTTGGATTTCTCAACTATTATTGCATGTGAACTTGCATGTATACCAAGCTAAAACAAATCTTTCACGGAAGTGGATTTGTCTATGTGAATAGATAAGTGAAAATCTTTTAGCAACAAGACCTATAAATTTTAACTTGGAAGTATTGGAAATGTACAAAGTGGGATTGAGAGGCTTGATGGTGATTGTAGTATTGGGCATGGTATTGGTGAGAATGATGTTGTGATAGTGGAATTAAACATTAAGATGGTGACCCTAGAGCTTGGATCCTAGCCTAGAAACATGAGAGCCTAGCCTAAAAACCCTAGTTGGTAGCGTAAACTATAGTTTGTATTCTAATCACAATGAAACCCTATTATGTAGCCTAAGATCTAGCCCTAAATTATAATACATATAAAAATTAAATCATTTTCATTGTACATGTATATCCATGTGCATACATTTGAATCCAAATCACTATACACATATATGCATAGTATCTCATCTATATAGTAAGGGTCCATCATCAACTAGAAAACCATTGTACCGAGCACCAGATACCCACCAGATACCTAATTTAGAAACCTAATGGTTTGAAATTGGTTGTGCCATGAAGATTTTTATATGGTGGATATGCACACCTATGACAACCTTCTCAATGGATGGAAAACCTAATACTATCATAACATTAGTAAAGCTTAGTCCAAGATGTAGTAATGCTTACATGTTCTAGTGTTGATGGTGCACTAATGGATGCATGCAACTTAATGAGGGTGTATGTGTGACTCCATTGATGTAATGCAAGTCCTAAATGTATTTAACAAGTGTCTGGGTGTCTAATAGATGAATTAGGATGTCCTAATACCCCTCTATCCCTTCCAGACAGAATTCGAAAGCATTTGGGGTATTGGGGTAACAAGTTGGTGTGTTGAGGTGGATATAGCCTCAAAAATACACCTCATAGTAATCATTTATTGTAATGTCAACTATATACGTGTTTAAGTCAACGTGTCTACATAATATTAGATCGCTATCACATAATGATAAATTAAGGAAGTCCTAATTGTAAATGGTAGTGGATGTGATGGTCATCAAATCAAAGGTGGCTATATCTGTGAGTGAGAATTAATGAGCTAGCTATACATTGTGCTCAAGGTTGCCCTATTTGTATGGTGACAATTGATTAAGAAATGATTCCATAACTTGGTTATTAATTTGTTGCATGATCTTAAGTAGACAAAATGGTCAATATAAATACTAGTGATGACATTTCATTATGTAGAGTATGGACATTTGGGATCTCATTATGTAGAGCTATTAAAAATCATGTTGGATCTCATTTTAACCTTTTGACAGCAATGGACATTTTCTATTTTAAGTATTCTTTTCCTAGTACTCAAGTTCCCAATATATATCTTATGTTCCATGAGGTGTGATTTGTCCATCCATTTATTCCGTTTGTTTATAATGTTTTCTTAACATAGATACCATTACAATATTTTACATGTGGAAAGATAAACCAAACTGAACTATGATATCCAACTTCTCTTCTAAGATATAGGTAAGCTTCAGGTTGATTCACATTATCAACTAATGCATGGACATCATTGGTACCAAAACTTAAGACCGCATGCCATGGACGGATAGAAGTAAAAAACAAATTTAGACAACATCAGATAATGATACACACAACATGAGACAACAACATTAAACTACAGAATACTAATATAGACAACATCGATATAGATCACATAACTAAAAATCCATGTACATCAAGGCTACAAAACTCATCCAAACATATACAATTTATGGCAAATAGTGGAACATGGTTCCCAATGTACATACAATGGCAACTCGTTCCCTATAGAAAATGTGACCACTCATGCCGTAGATCCAAAATACATGGAAACTCGTGCCATATATACAAAGTACATGGAAACCTGTGCACAGAAGTGCCACATCATGGCAAATGTACATAACATGGTGTGTCAAGCATTGTGACCACCCCCGTCACTCCCAGGCGCATCTCCAAAGTCGATCTTCCTACTCTTCGAGCTACTGGTGCCTCGAGTCTTGCTCAGTCTAGGAGTAGACCGTCTCTCCAGGCTCTGGAACAAATGATATAAGATACCGTCATTTTCAAGCATTTGCAAAATTTACCACATTTATAAAACAAATGTAAAATTCTAATCTTAAATAAATCACCTCTGATGCGAGTGGGAAATGTGAGGCAGGTGTTCTGTATCTGCGAAGCCTCTCAACAATTCTAGCCTACAACATTTTTAACAATCATTTCATTGAAAAGCAATAATTGCTTAAGTTAATTTTTGTTAATGCATCAAAATATTTTCATAAATTAGCTTGATTCTCATCGTGAACACCTCCGACGATGGACATGGATGGGCTTCTGGGCTAGTAGGCAGAGCAGATGGCTGTACAACCAGCTCCGATGCAGTCATGGGGGGGGGCGCAAATGTAGTGGCAGCCACTACAGGTGCAACCATTGGAGATACAGATGAGAATACTAGAAGAGTAGATGCAACAGTAGTGGCGAGAAGTGGGGATGATATGGTGGGAGAATACATGGTGGTATGGGGTGGAGGAGGACGTCATGGATGATTAACCCCTGTCAGTTGTACGATAGAGGGTATCGACCTAAAAGGAATAGGGGGGGTGTTGAGGGATGGTGCATGGGAGGGAAGTCCTGCATAGAGGGAGGAGGATGGATGAAAGGGAGGTTGTGGATGAAGAGGGGAAGCTAGAAGGAAGGGGAGGCATGGACTAATGGGGGAGGATGGATAGACAGGGGGGCGTGGATAAATTGGGGAGGATGTATAGATGGGGGGGGAGTGGATGAGTGGGGTAGGATGGATGGAGGGGGGAGTATGGATGGAAGGGAGAGGATGGATGGAGGGAAGGGTCTATATGGAAGCGAGGGGGGGGACTCATGGGAGAGGGTGGAAACATAGGACAAAAATGGGGACCTGCAGCTGTTGGTGGCACCTACATATACATTTGTAATATCACAATTTAGTAAACAAACAATAAATTAAACCATAGTAATTCATAACAATTCAAATTAAAAGCATGCTTATAACTACACATTGTACCTGTGTATATGGTGATCTGCCAATCCCTGGCTGGGATGGTTGATCACCGTCGTTGGGGAACACCTGTGGACACCAAAATGCATGCATGTTATGAACATGTTAAACAAGTCATTATTTAAGAAATCAAGATATTCAAAAACATTGTACAAACTATCAACATGTATGCCATAAATATAAACAATTAAGTAATATAAATGACATAAGTAATAACAATATTGTGTGAGGTACTGAAAATACCTCTGTGTGAGGTGCCGCAATTTCAGTTGCAGTTGCCATTGTTGCATCCAGGTTTGGAGATCCTACGTTCTCCCATGTTGGTGTCTCAGCTCTGAATAATTGTACATTGAAATAATAGTTTAAGTCAAACAAAATACTTTAAAAATACTTTACAAGTTATCAAGTGATGATTGAAAACACATTAAAAAAATTGCTGACCTGATCCATATAACAACCCTCGATCGGGCTAGGGCAAGTGTGCCCGCAATGGGGACAAAGATGTGGCATTGTCCCCGTCGAAATGGAATTCCCAGGGTGGCTACCACCGGTCACAGGTCTATCCTGGCCCTGTCATGAAGGCCCTGCACTTGGATCTCTATCAAGGTCACCCGACCTCTCCACCATAGTCGTTGCTACAAAGGAGGTGTGTCTAAGGAGTCCATGTGCAACATTCCTCATTGCCTCCTCAATTTGATCAAGCTTGTGGGGTAACTGAGGTGGCTGGGGAGAGGGGTTGGGGTCGCGCCTAGGAGCTGGTGGCCCTCTCAGTGGGTTCCTCCTGGCAGCAGGTCAATATTGGTCAGAGCTGTTGATGTATATGTAACTTCGGAATGTATTTCACCAATGTATTTCATCTATGTATATTGTACTCCTATAGAGATGTTATTATTCCTCTATATGAAAGTGTCATCATTTGTATTGACAAGTGTCGCAAGTGTCGTAACTTGCCGATGGGTTATTATACCACCATGTGTGGGGTCGGCCCTGATTAAGTTAACCATGGGTTATTAGACTGAGTTAGACAAGTCGGTCATGTTGGTTTATTTGGCAGGACAATGTCTGTATAAATAGAGATCAGGAGATCTCTATTTGATCATCTCATTACTCACTCTTCCATCACTCGGGAAGTGGCGCACATGTGAGGAGGAGGATCGGCTGCTAGGAGAAGACTATCTCTTATACTTTGGTTGTATCATTGCTATGTCTATCTCTGAGGAAGTTGTGGGGTTTTTCACCTTTTCACCTTTATGGTTTTCCCCAGTGAAACTCTGTGTGTCTATTGTCTCATGTGATTGCTTAGTGTTATTAATATGCATTGTTATGATTGATATGCTGTACATGTTATTCTCTCAGTAAATATCCTAGAGTATTGTGAATTAATTCTCAAAAATTAAAATGGTATCAGAGCTAGCCTGAAAGAAGGCATGGTATGCCATTTATGACACTTATTGCACTTGCGAAGCTAGGGCTTGATATAGCAAAAACTAGTCATCATAGAACGTTCACTATAAATCCATTTTGGCGAAGTTTCAGGATCTAAAACTTTTACAGGTTGAAGATAAGATCCCAATGTACCTTGTATCCAAAGCACAACTTCTAATTCATTGTACTTTTTGTTTTATGATTTGTACAATCTAGGGTTTCTGCCTCTTCCAGATCTCAGTCATAAACAGGTGACCTAGGAAAAAAGGTCACAACTTGGGCTAGGAAGCTCCAAATGAAATTTCGTAAAAAGTGACAAGTAGGGCACGGACTTTACTTTCACAAGGTTCAGAGGCCGAAAGTGAACCAATGACACGTGGCACTCCATACAAATTCACTCTCATGTTTTATCACATAAACAGGTCACGTTGTGACACTTGGCATAACTCTCTCTCAGAGAATCCGTTTGAGGTCAGACCTATGGGGTTGGAAAGATAATAGGTCAGGCTACCACAGGAAACATTTTCAGACCCTATAGATATGAAATTTCATAGTTACACTAGAAACAATCAAGTGCATATTTCTGTTAAAACAGAATTGGATTTTGAGCACCTTCATTCATGGCTCCGGGAATTTAGGGTTTTAGAGAATGTTGGAATTTTTTGTATCAGAGACCACGGCTGGATGATCTTCATCAAAATCGAAATTTAGAGACCAAGATCAAAGTTTTTGGTTGGGCAGAAGGCCGAGCTTGATCAAATCCTAGTTTGGGACTTTGATCGAAAAGGTGAAAAATTAGGGTTTCTGCAAATATGGGAATTTTTGAAATCCATGACCATAGCTGGAAGATCCTTGGAAAAATAGAAGTTTAGAGCTTTGGATGAAACCTTTTGGTTGGGTGAAGCTTTGGGAAAATAAAACCCTAATTCAGGGTCCTCCGAGTGAATCCGAAAATCTAAAAGGCAATTTTTAGGGGTGAAACTTTGCAGTTTTCAAATTCTGAGTATACCAGCTTGACCAGCTCAAAAAGGCGCATCTTTTTATCCTTTCAGAAGTTTGAAATTTTAGGGTTTCTCTGAAAAACCCTAATCCAACTCGAGTTCCAGTTTCTACAAATCAAGTGGATTGGGTTAATCCTAGAAGAGAATGGATTGGTCACCTGCATAAGTGAAGAAGTTCCAATTTCAGAGGGAGATAAGGCTAAGGCCTTACATAAGAAGATTACAAGCAATCTCGACAGGTATGACTTATCCTGGTATGTTTCGAGATCTGTTCATGATTAAGTTTATGGTATGTTTGTCTTCATTAAGTTTATTACAATCTTGACTAACTTTAGACTTGTCGTATCACCTTAATAAAATTATGAATGCAGATATTCATTGATTAGGGTTTTGACACTTATGATTATACTAATGCATTGTGGTGTTGTATGAGGTTGATGTTGTCCGCTAACATGGAAGGTACATCAAGAAAGACAAATCATGTTCTAGTTCAATAAAATATGACCATGGTAACATGAAGACAAAGATTCATCCATTGTCATGGATCACATAGAAGCTCTACTTACGAGGTATGTATAATTTGGTTCTACAATGCTTAACCTATGAGATATGCAGGTTACTAGCACAAGTCATTGAAGAGAACAAGAAGACATTGCTAGACATAACTAGCAAATATGATAACCAGGTATGTTTTTCCTATATCAAGTTAGAATCCTACCTTGTGTTAGGATCTTATACTGTTGTATGGTCGATAATGATTATTCATGAAGTTAGAAATGTAAGTAATCAAAGGTTTGTGCATATTATGTCTCTTACCTTGATTGATGATATGACTAACCAGAAAAGTCCTTTGGTCAAATAAGAATATGCATGAGTAAAAGAAGTATTCCCTGAAACCTTGAATACTAATGTTTATTATATGGGTTTGAAATGATCATGACTATACATGTTTAAGATTATTGTGTTTTCATAGTATTGAGATTATACTAATGAATGTATGTATGAGACCTCGAGGATAACACAATGATGATACTAGTAAGTATGCATAAGCGATCGAGGATGGATATAAGTTCAAGGACAGGTAATCCAGGAAGCAAAGATCAAGAGGGAGCACACTCCAGTAGTTCCTGCAAGGAAGCAAATATTGAGAGGAAATCCACCCTACAAACCAAACAAAGATAAGTATTTGAATTGTCATTTCTTGCAAATTTGTTTGTTTAAATAATATTGTTCAATGATGTATATGCTTATGTTCCTAGACCTAGAGTGTGGATTATGCATATTAGAATAATTGCATTAATGAATAGTATACTACTAATATGCATGTAACGGGTAAGTGGCCTATGGCACTATACAACATTCCATTGCTACTTATCTAGAATGAAACCTCTTTGCTGACATGTTGGGAGTTGTGCACACTCTTAACAATGTTCTGGTAGAGATTGGAAGGCATCTAGAAAGTTATGGGATATGGATAACTGTTGTATTGAAGCATTGGCTAATATAATTGCATGACTATATGACATATTTCTTTATGTGAAAGAATTTGTTCTGAAAACTATGAGATGTTTCTAATCATGCAATTTAACTTGTTTTGTAGGAAAGATCGTATGCCATCACCTACAAAAGAAGGACTACAACATTTGTTCCAGCAACAAAGCTATCTATTGAAGATATTGAAGAATATGAAGTTCCCAGGATCCAAGATGAAGTAATGATTGAAGAGTACCAGTCGATCATGAAGAATGATGTTTGGGATGTGGTCCTAAGACCTGAAGGGAAGTCTGTTGTGACTTCCAAGTGGATCTATAATATCAAGCATGCTACAGTTGGTAGCATAGAGAAATACAAAGCGAGATTTGTAGCTCGTGGCTTCTCCTAGAAAGAGAGAATAGACTATGAAGAGACTTTTTCTCCTGTAGCCAGATACACTTCCATCATATCAGTACATACTCTGGATGCAGTGATGAAGTGGAAGATATACCAGATGGATGTCAAGACAGCTTTCTTGAATGGTGTAGTCGAGGAGGAAGTGTATGTGGAGAAGCCACTTGGTTTTGAGACACATGACAGGGAGTCATATGTGTACAGGTTGAAGAAAGCCTTGCATGGCTTGAAGCAAGCTCCCAGGACTTGGTATGGTAGGATAGACAAATTTCTATCCAGTTTCGGATTTACCAAGAGTAAAGCAAAATCCAACCTTTACTACAAGGTTGAGGAAGGCAATCCAGTGATACCACTTTTGTATGTGGATGACCTGTTTGTAATAGGTGAGGATGGGTTGATTGTCGATACCAAGAGGAAGCTTGCTGCCGAGTTCGAGATGAAGGAATTGGGGGTGATGCACTATTTTCTAGGCATAGAGGTGTGGAAGAGTGCAGATGGGATCTTCCTTGGACAAGGGAAGTATGCAGTAGAGATCCTGAAGAGGTTCGAGATGATGGACTGCAAGGCCATGGCCACACCTATGGCATCGAACCTGAAGCTTCTGTGTGATGCTTCATCTGATCTAGTTGATGTCACGATGTATCGTCATATGATTGGGTCCTTGATGTACCTGACGAACATGAGACCAGACATTTGCTTTGCGGTGAATACATTGAACCAGTTCCTGATGGATCCCAAAGGTGTACCTGGTTGTTGTAAAGCATATTCTGAAGTACTTGAAGGGTACAATTGATTATGGGCTCAAGTATGATGCGAATCAAAAGTTTAACTTGTAGGGTTATGTTGATTCAGATTGGGCAGGCAGTGCTGTAGATAGGAAGAGCACTTCTGGGTGCTGCTTCAGTATGGGATCAGGTGCGATCTCTTGGTTTAGCAGGAAGCAGTCCTGCGTAGCACTGAGTACAGCCGAGGCAGAGTATGTTGCAGCTTGTTCGGCTAGTTGTGAGGCAGTATGGCTGAGGAAGCTACTGTCTGAGTTATTTGATCTCCCGTTGGATGCTACTAGTATCTATTGTGACAACCAGAGTTGTGTGAAGCTGTCTGATAACTCGGTGTTCCACGACAGGTCGAAGCACATTGAGATCAAATATCACTATATCAGGGATATGGTGCAGAGAGGAGTAGTGAAGCTCATGTATGTTTCTACGAATGAGCAGATTGCAGATGTGTTAATGAAGCCACTAGCCAGAGTGAAGTTCGAGTATTTCAGAGAGAGGCTTGGTGTTCTTCATATTGATGACACTTCGAGGAAGAAGTGATGGACACATTTGCTGGAAGCCATTCCAAGCATGGTGAGAGGAGGATCCTTCCCATGACTATGGATGTAAGCGTTGGATGATGAGCATCAGGACGATGCTCCAGTTACTGCTCTATATATGCATCATATTGGATGCTTGTTATGATAAGTTGAATCATGTATATGTATATGCATCATGTTGGATGCTTCTTATGATCAGTTGGATCATGTATATGTATATGCATCATGTTGGATGTTTGTTATGATCAGTTGGATCATGTATATGCATCATGTTGGATGCTTGTTATGATCAGTTGGATCAGGTATATGCATCATGTTGGATGCTTGGACCATGTATCTGTATATGTATCAGGTAGATACGTTGTATGATCAGGTAGATCATGTATGTTGATATATATCAGGTGGATACATTGTATGATCAAGTGGATCATGTATTTGTGTATGTATCAAGTGGATACATTGTATGATCAGGTGGATCATGTATGATGATATGTATCAGGTAGATACTTGGTATGCATCAAGTGGATGCATTGTATGATCATAATGATCATGGATGACGAGCTTCAGGATGTTGCTCCAGATGACATGCATAAGGACGATCCAGTGATGATGATCTGGATGATCATGTACATCAGGATGATGTATGGTGAGTATCAGGTTGATACTCTGTGGCCATGGACAGGTTGTGCAAGGGTAGCATGTAATAAGTCCTACTCCTGGAGATATGGACAGGATGAAAAAGGACTCAGATGCTCTTTAGAGATCTTGCTTGGCAAGACACTCTTTTAATGTTTTGCTAGACCACATGTAATAAGTCCTGGAGATCTGGACAGGATGAAAAAGGCCTTAGATGCTCTTTAGAGATCTTGCTTAGCAAGACACTCTTTTAAGGTTTTGTGGGGACCACATGCAATAAGTCCTGGAGATATGGACAGGATGAAAAAGGCCTCAGATGCTCTTTAGAGATCTTGCTTGGCAAGACACTCTTTTAAGGTTTTGTGCTAGGGGTCACATGTAATAAGTCTTGGAGATCTGGACAGGATGAAAAAGGCCTCAGATGCTCTTTAGAGATCTTGCTTGGCAAGACACTCTTTTAAGGTTTTGTGACAGTCACATGTAAAAGATCCTGGGAGATCCGATAGGTTGAGCTGTGTGCTCGTAAAATGCCTAGGATGCTCTTTCGAGGTTTTGTTGACGCACGTAATCGATCCTGAGGATTCCATAGTATGGCCAATGATGATGAAGACCTACAGGTGGTGGGCCTACATCCAGTATGAAAAAAGACTGGCTCTGTAGAACTTCCTATGATGAGTAGATCGAAGATTGATTGAGATAGCAGCAGTAGTGATGATGTCGATGATTCGAGGACGATGATTTGCTGATGATGATCCAGAGAATAAGACTTGTACTAGTAGATCTATGTTGAGAAATACCTTCCTAGTTAAGAGGGAGTGTTGATGTATATGTAACTTCGGAATGTATTTCACCTATGTATTTCATCTATGTATATTGTACTCCTATAGAGATGTTATTATTCCTCTATACGGAAGTGTCGTCATTTGTATTGACAAGTGTCATAACTTGCCGATGGGTTATTAGACCACCATGTGTGGGGTCGGCCTTGATTAAGTTAACCATGGGTTATTAGACTGAGTTAGACAAGTCGTCCCTGTTGGTTTATTTGGCAGGACAGGGTCTGTATAAATAGAGATCGGGAGATCTCTATTTGATCATCTCATTACTCACTCTTCCATCACTCATAAAGTGGTGCACATGTGAGGAGGAGGATCAACTGCTAGGAGAAGACTATCTCTTGTACTTTGGTTGTATCGTTGCTCTTTCTATCTCTGAGGAAGTTGTGGGGTTTTTCACCTTTATGGTTTTCCCCAATGAAACTTTGTGTGTCTATTGTCTCATGTGATTGCTTGGTGTGATTGATATGCATTGCTATGATTGATATGTTGTACATGTTATTCTCTCAGTAAAGATCCTAGAGTATTATGAATTAATGCTCAAAAATTAACAAGAGCCATGCCCAACACCCTGGAACTCGGTTATGTCAAAATAGTTGACATGTAAACCGAGCATAAACTCAGCCCACAGTTGCCAAAGGAAGTACTGTGGAACCTCCCTATTATTGCAGGGAGGTTTATCATACACCATGAACCACCTCTACATCCAATTGTCCCTCCATGCTTGGTAATGACACCAATCCATGCAGACACATGGCTTTCTAGTGTTGGGTGGTTGTTGTGTTCTTAGAACGGTGAACACACTGCATAATTGGGCCTTTGTAATATTCAAATATTTTATTGCTTCCTTGGAAATGCCCGTGGAGTAATACTCTCGCATCCTAGCCCTATATTCATTCATGTCGGTTAAGATGAGAGAGTCAATTGAGCTCTCAATTTACATGGCAAGAGACACTCGAGATGGTTCCCCCATGTTTCTTAGTTCTCGAGTGTGCACTCTCATTTCATTTACATAATGGTTAAGGTCATCTTGTTCATCAATTGGTTGGGGGTTTTGGTTTTCTTCGGCATTTGGATTTTGTTGACGGTTTTCTTCGGCATTGGGTCCAAGGTTTGGGTTTTCTTGTGTTCCACCGGACTCCGGGTTAATATTTTGTTCACTCATTGTCTCGGTTTACAATCTGCAATTGAGAATTGGTCCATTGTTTTAAAAATTTGGGAATTATTAACAATTTAATAATAAATAAAAAAATTTGACACAAAGAATGAATAAAATGACAAAAAAAATTGAACTTACCTATCCAATTGATGTGTTGATGAGTTGGTGGATAGATTTGGGGGGTTTTGGAGTGGAAATGGCCTCCTTTGGTCACTGTAATCACGCACATGCGGGGGTGGAAGTTGCGCTCGGCTCAAATGGGTAGAATGGGGACATTCGGCTGTGTTTTTTATTTTTATTTTTAACAGGAGTGTGTGTGCACCACCTTAGCGCGCACATTCCAGGCACACACACCTGTTCCAGTTCAATACCGAACCTAGCAGTGCATGCATTGCCTTAGGTGCGTGCACGTAGTTGTTTTAATCCCGCTGGCGCATCCCCATTGCAATGGTTTTGGGGAGCAACTTTGTGCGCCCACCCCTAAATATTTTATTATTCCAATGACAAATATTTCTGTCAAAATCGGTATCTATAGGATAACTATTAATATTTTTTTGTTAATATGTCTTTGTTTTCAATTCGAGTTAGATTAAAGTTTCGTCTAAAACCGAATCATAGGATGTTCAAACATGTTAACCAAACCATAACAGGATCGCAAAGTAAGCCAAGTATAGCTTAATAGCTTAGATAAGTGTTTCCTTAAGCTTAACTAGAAAACTACAAATAATAATTTACTAAGATATGGTCAAGAGCCGATAGGCTTATGTAGAGAAAGAAAACCTTTCTTTTTAAACAAAGTATTTCTTTTCTAAAAACCCTCGCTACAGATCGAAAAGCCAGATTTGAAGAATCATAACTTAAGATCGAAACGCCATATCTGAAGGAATGATCACTTAAACTACGAACTACAATATGCCATAATAATTATTATAAACAGTTAACCCTTCAAACTGTTGATGTATATGTAACTTCGGAATGTATTTCACATATATGTATATTGTATTCCTATAGAGATAGTATTATTCCTCTATAAGGAAGTGTCATCATTTATATTGTAAATGTCGTAACTTATACTTGATGGGTTATTAGACCACCTTGTTGGGGTCGGCCCTGTATAAGTCATGTGGGTCAAAGGGTTATTAGACCACCCTATTGGGGGTCGGCCCAGTCAGCATTATATTATGTGGTTAAGTTCGAGCCTACATGAGTTAGGTAAAAAGGCAAGTCAAGTCAAGTATAAATAGAGTGCGGGAGGCACTCTATTTGCTCACTCACTTCTCACTCATGCACTCAAGGAGGAGTGGCGCACTTATGGAGGAGGAGGATCTGCTGCTAGGTTGTGTCTATCTCTTATGGTTGGTTGTATCATTGCTCTATCTATCTCTGAGGAAGTTATTGGGGTTTTTCACCTTTATGGTTTTCCCCAAGTAAATCTTTGTGTCTCTTGTGTGCTTGCATTATTGTCTCCATGATTGATATGCTGTAGATATGTTGTACATGTTGTTCTCTCAGTTAAGATCCTAGATCAGATTTAAGTAAATTCAGAAAATTTAACATGGTATCAAAGCTAGCCTGAAAGAAGGCATGATATGGCATGTATGACACTTGTTGCACTTATGATGCTAGGGCTTGATATAGAAAAAACCAGTCATCGTAGAACTTTTGCTATAAATCCGTTTTGGCGAAGTTTTCGGATCTGAAATTGTTACAGGACGCATATTAAATCTCCAGGTACCTTGTGTCCAAAGGACAACCTCTAATTCGTTGTACTTTGTGATTTATGATCTGTGCAATATAGGGTTTCTGCCTCTTCCAGATCTGAGTCAAAATCAGGTGACCTTGGAAAAAAGGTCATAACTTGGGCTAGAAAGCTCCAAATGAAATTTCGTAAAAAGTGAAAGGTAGTACACAGACTGTACTATCTCAAAAATGTTTTGCAGAGGCCGAAGGTGAACCAGTGACACGTGGAACTCCGTACAAGTTCGCTCTCCTGTATTATCCCATAAACAGGTCACGTTGCGACACTTGGCATAACTCTCTCTCAGAGAATCCAATTGAGTTCAGACCTGTCAGGATGGAAATATAACAGGCCGAGCTATCTCAGGAAAGGTTTTCAGAGGCCGAAGTTGAAATAGTGACACGTGGCACGCCGTACAAGTTCGCTCTCCTGTTTTATCCCAAAACAGGTCACGTTGCGACATTTGACATAAATCTCTCTCAGAAAATCCAATTGAGGTCAGACCTGTCAGGATGGAAAGCTAACAGGTCATGCTATCTCAAGAAACGTTTTCAGACCCTGTGGATCAAAAATTTCAGAGTTACACCATAAACAATCAGGTACATATTTCTGTCAAAAACAGAATTATTTTTTTGGTACCTTCATTCATGGCTTCCGGAATTTAGGGCTTTGGAGAAAGTTGGAATTTTTGTAATCGGAGACCACGGCTGAATGCTACTCATAAAAATAAAAATTTAGAGACCAAGATCAGAATTTTTGGTTGGGCAGAAGGCCGGGCTTGATCAAACCCTAGTTCGGGACTTTGATCAGAAAAGTGGAAAATTAGGGCTTCTGTAAAAATGGGAATTTTTTAAATCTGTGACCACGACTGGAAGCTCCTCAAAAAAATAGAAGCTTAGAGCTTTGGATCAAACCTTTTAATTGGGAAAAAGAGTGGGCTTCATCAAACCCCAGTTTAGGGTCACGTCCAGTGAATCCGAAAGTTTCAAAGGCAAAATTGAGGAGTGAAACTTTGCAGTTTTCAAATTCGAAATATACTAGCTTGATCAGCTCATCAAGGCGCATATTTCTATCCTTTCGGAAGTTTGAAATTCAAAGTTTGAATTTTTGGGGTTTCTCTGACAAACCCATATCCAGCTCCAGGTCCAGATCTTGCAAATCAAGTGGTGGTTTAATCCTAGAAGAAGATGGATTGGTCACCTGCATAAGTGAAGAAATTCCTGCTTCAGAGGGAGATGAGGCTAAGGCCTTACATAAGAAGATTACAAGCGATCTCGACAGGTATGACTCATCGAGGTATGTTTTGAGATTTGTTCATGAATAATTTTATGGTATGTTTGTTTTTCATGTTATTACGGTTAGTACAATCTTGATTTCAAACTTGTCATATCACCTTAATAAAATTATGAATGCACGATAGAAAATATCCATTGATTAGGGTATTGACACTTATGATTGTACTAATGCATTATGGTGTTGTATGAGGTTTATGTTGTCTACTAACATAAAATGTACACCAAGAAAGACAAATCATGTTCTACTTCAAGAACGTATGATCATGGTGACATGAAGACAAGGATTCATCCATTGTCATGGATTACATAGAAGATCTACTTTCGAGGTATGTATAACTTGTTTCTACAATGGTTAACTTATGAGACATGCAGGTTACTAGCACAAGTCACTGAAGAGAAACAAAAGACATTATACGGGAATATTAGACATAAATAGCTAAGCATGCTAATCAAGGTATGTTTTTCCTATATCAAGCTAGAATCCTACCTTGTGTTAGGATCTTATACTAATGTGTTGTTGATAACGATTATTCACGAAGAGTCATAAGTTTGAATAATCATGGTTGTATGCATATTATGTTTCTTACCATAATTGATGATATGACTAACCAGAAGAACCATGAAGGTATAGGTTTGAATAATCACAGGTTTTATGCATATTATATCTCTTATCTTGATTGATGATTCAACTAAAGATTCATAGGTTTGAGTAATTATAGGTTTAGACATGTTATGCTTCTTATGATTTGACTAACCATAAGAATCCTACATAAACCTTGAATGCTAATGCTTATTATTTTCTGTTTGAAATGATCATGATTATACATGCTTGAGATTATTGTGTTTTAAAAGTATACTAATGAATGTATGATTTTATATGAGATCACAAGGATAACTCAATCATGATACTAATAAGCATGCATAGGGACCAAGGATGAATATGAGTTGAAGAACAGGTAATCCAGGAAGCAAAGATCAAGAGGGAGTACACTCCAGTGGTTTATGAAAGGATGCAGATATTCAGAGGGAGTTGACCATCTCTCTACATTCCACAACAGAAAGTTGTAGAAGAAACTACTGCAGATTAGGACTCCAGCAGCTCCTGCAAGAAAGTGAAGACTCAGAGGGAGTCCACCCAACGAACAAACAAAGATAAGTATTTTAATTATCATTTCTTGCATATGTGTTTGTTTAAATAAAATTGTTCAATGATGTATATGCTCATGTTTCTAGACTTAGGATATGTATTGTGCATATTAGAATAGTTGCATTGATGAACAATATACTACTAATATACATGGGTAAGTGGCCTATGGCACTGTACAACATTCCATTGCTACTTATCTAGAATGAAACCTCTTTGCTGACATGTTAGGAGTTGTGCACACTCTTAACAATGTTCTGGTAGAGATTGGAAGGCATCTAGAAAGTTACGGGATATGGATAAATGTTGTATTGAAGCATTGGCTAAGATAATTGCATGACTGTATGACATATTTCTTTATGTGTAAGAATTTGTTTTGAAAATTATGAGATGTTTCTAATCATGCAATTTAACCTGTTTTGTAGGAAAGACCGTATATCGTCACCTACAAAAGGACTACAACATTTGTTACAACAACAAAGATATCTATTGAAGATATTGAAGTTCCCAGGATCTGGGATGAAGAAATGGAATGCCATGATCCGTTGATCATGAAGAATGATGTTTGGGATGCGATCCCAAGAGCTAAAGGGAAGTTTGTTATGACTTCCAAATAGAACTATCAGATCAAGCATGTTGCAGATGGCAGCATTGAGAAATACAAAAGTGATGAAATAGAAGATGCACCAGATGGATTTCAAGACAGCATGGTGTAGTCATATATGTGTGCAAAACTTGATATGGTAGGATAGACAACTTTCTATCCAGCTTGGGCTTTACCAAGAATAAAGCGGATTCCAACCTTTTCTACAAGGAGGAAGGCAATCAAGTGATACTACTTTTGTATGCGGATAACCTGTTTGTTACAGGTGAAGATAAATTGATTGCCGACATGCAGCAGAAGCTTACTGCCGAGTTCGAGATGAACTTGGGGATGATGCACTATTTGTTTTTGGCATGGAGGTGTGGCAGAGTGTAGATGGAATCTTCCTTGGACAAGGGAAGTATGCAGTAAGAGATCCTGAAGAGGTTCGGGATGATGGACTGCAAGGATATGGCCACACCTATGGCATCGAATATGAAGCTTCTATGTGATGCTTCATCTGAGCCAGTTGATGTCTCTTTGTATCGTCAGATGATTGGGTCCTTGATGTACCTGATGAACACGAGACCAGACATTTGCTTTGCTGTGAACACATTGAGCCAGTTCTTGACGGATCCGAGGAGTGTTCACCTGGTTGCTGTAAAGCATGTTCTGAGGTACCTGAAGGGTACAATGGATTATGGGCTCAGGTATGAGGAGAATCAAAAGTTTAACCTGCAGGGTTATGTTGATTCAGATTGGGCTTGCAGTGCTGCAGACAGGAAGAGCACATCTGGGTGTTGCTTCAGTATGGGATCAGGTGTGATCTCTTGGTTTAGCAGGAAGAAGTCCTGTGTAGCACTGAGTACAGCTGGGGCAGAGTATGTTGCAGCCTGTTCAGCTAGTTGTGAGACAGTATAGCTACGGAAGCTACTGTATGGGTTATTTGATCTCCCATTGGAGGCTACTGGTATCTTCTGTGATAACCAGAGTTGTGTGAAGCTGTCCGAGAACCCATTGTTTCATGACAGGTCAAAACACATAGAGATCAAATATCACTATATCAGGGATATGGTGCAGAGAGGAGCTGTGAAGCTCCTATATGTTGCGACAGACGAGCAGATTGCAGATGTGCTGACGAAGCCGCTAGCTAGAGTGAAGTTCGAGTACTTCAGAGAGAGGCTTGGCATTCTTCAGATCGAGGACACTTCGAGGAAGAAGTGATGGACACATTTGCTGAAGCCATTCCAAGCATGTTGGAAGGAGGATCCTTCACATGGCTGTGGATGTAAGCGCTGGATGATGAGCATCAGGATGATGTTCTGGTTTCTGCTTGGATATGATCAGTTGGATCATTTTTTATGTATGTATGTACGCATCATGTTGGATGCTGGATATGATCAGTTGGATCATTTTTATATATGTATGTACGCATCATGTTGATGCTGGATATGATCAGTTGGATCATTTATATGTACGCATCATGTTGGATGCTGGATATGATCAGTTGGATCATGTGTATGTATTTTGTATATGCATCATGTTGGATGCTTGTGCCATGTATCTGTATATGTATCAGGTGGATACATTGTATGATCAGGTGGATCATGTGAGGTGATATGTATCATGTATTTGTATCAGGTGGATACATTATATGATCAGGTGGATCATGGATGATGATATGTATCAGGTAGATACGTGGTGTGCATCAGATGGATGCATTGATGATCAGGATGATCATAGATGACGAGCTTCAGGATGTTTCTCCAGATGACATGCAGCAGGATGTTGCAGTGATGATCAGGATGATCATAGATGACGAGATTCAGGATGTTGCTCCAGATGACATGCAGCAGGATGTTGCAGTGATGATCAGGATGATCATAGATGACGAGCTTCAGGATGTTGCTCCAGATGACATGCAGCAGGATGTTGCAGTGATGATCAGGATGATTATAGATGACGAGCTTCAGGATGTTGCTCCAGATGACATGCAGCAGGACGTTGCAGTGATGATGATCAGGATGATCATGGATACATCAGGATTATGTATGGTGAGTATCAGGTTGATACTCTGTGGCCGTGGATCAGGTTGTGCAGATAAGCATGTAATTTGTGCCCTGGGAGATTTGCAGATGGTCTTTCGAGGTTTTGCCTATGGCATGTAATTCGGTGCCCTGGGACATCTGGCAAATGCTCTTTCAAGGTTTTGCTTGGGAGGACATATAATTTGTGCCCTGGGAGATCTGCAGATAGTCTTTCGAGGTTTTGCCTATGGCATGTAATTTGTGCCCTGGGATATCTGGCAGATGCTCTTTCGAGGTTTTGTCCTATGGCATGTAATTTGTGCCCTGGGAGATTTCAGGTCAGAGTTGTGTACCCGTAACATCCTGAAATGCTCTTTCGAGGTTTTTCCATGACCACATGTAATTTGTGCCCTGGGAGATCCGATAGGTTGAGCTGTGTGCTCGTAATCAGTCCTGGGATGCTCTTTCGAGGTTTTGTGGTGACCACATGTAATTTGTGCCCTGGGAGATCTGATAGGTTGAGCCTTATGCTCGTAATCAGTCCTGGGATTCTCTTTCGAGGTTTTGTGGTGAGGTCACATGTAATTTGTGCCCTGGGAGATCCTATAGGTAGAGCCGTGTGCTCGTAACAGCCTGGGATGCTCTTTCGAGGTTTTGTGACGCACGTAATAAGTCCTAAGGATTCCACAGTATGGCCAGTGATGATGAAGACCTGCAGGTGGTGGGCCTACATCCAGTATGAAAAAGGACTGGCTCTGTAGAACTTCCTATGACGAGTAGATTTAGAGATTGATTGAGATAGCAGCAGCAGTGACGATGATGATGACTCGATGACGATTATCCAGTGACGATGATCCAGAGAAGATGACTTGTGCTAGAAGAACTGTGCTGAGAAATACCTTCCTAGTTAAGAGGGAGTGTTGATGTATATGTAACTTCGGAATGTATTTCACATATATGTATATTGTATTCCTATAGAGATGGTATTATTCCTCTATAAGGAAGTGTCGTCATTTATACTGTAAATGTCGTAACTTATACTTGATGGGTTATTAGACCACCTTGTTGGGGTCGGCCCTGTATAAGTCATGTGGGTCAAAGGGTTATTAGACCACCCTATTGGGGGTCGGCCATGTGGGTCAAAGGGTTATTAGACCACCCTATTGGGGGTCGGCCCAGTCAGCATTATATTATGTGGTTAAGTTCGAGCCTACATGAGTTAGGTAAAAAGGCAAGTCAAGTCAAGTATAAATAGAGTGCGGGAGGCACTCTATTTGCTCACTCACTTCTCACTCATGCACTCAAGGAGGAGTGGCGCACTTATGGAGGAGGAGGATCTGCTGCTAGGTTGTGTCTATCTCTTATGGTTGGTTGTATCATTGCTCTATCTATCTCTGAGGAAGTTATTGGGGTTTTTCACCTTTATGGTTTTCCCCAAGTAAATCTTTGTGTCTCTTGTGTGCATGCATTATTGTCTCCATGATTGATATGCTGTAGATATGCTGTACGTGTTGTTCTCTCAGTTAAGATCCTAGATCAGATTGAAGTAAATTCAGAAAATTTAACATGGTATCAAAGCTAGCCTGAAAGAAGGCATGATATGGCATGTATGACACTTGTTGCACTTATGATGCTAGGGCTTGATATAGAAAAAACCAGTCATCGTATAACTTTTGCTATAAATCCGTTTTGGCGAAGTTTTCGGATCTGAAATTGTTACAGGACGAATATTAAATCTCCAGGTACCTTGTGTCCAAAGGAAAACCTCTAATTCGTTGTACTTTGTGATTTATGATCTGTGCAATATAGGGTTTCTGCCTCTTCCAGATCTGAGTCAAAATCAGGTGACCTTGGGAAAAAGGTCATAACTTGGGCTAGGAAGCTCCAAATGAAATTTCGTAAAAAGTGAAAGGTAGTACACAGACTGTACTATCTCAGAAAATGTTTGCAGAGGCCGAAGGTGAACCAGTGACACGTGGCACTCCGTACAAGTTTGCTCTCCTGTATTATCCCATAAACAGGTCACGTTGCGACACTTGGCATAACTCTCTCTCAGAGAATCCAATTGAGTTCAGACCTATCAGGATGGAAATATAACAGGCCGAGCTATCTCAGGAAATTTTTTCAGAGGCCGAAGTTGAAATAGTGACACGTGGCACGCCGTACAAGTTCGCTCTCCTGTTTTATCCCAAAACAGGTCACGTTGCGACATTTGACATAAATCTCTCTCAGAAAATCCAATTGAGGTCAGACCTTTCAGGATGGAAAGCTAACAGGTCAGGCTATCTCAAGAAACTTTTTCAGACCCTGTGGATCAAAAATTTCAGAGTTACACCATAAACAATCAGGTACATATTTCTGTCAAAAACAGAATTATTTTTTTGGTACCTTCATTCATGGCTTCCGGAATTTAGGGCTTTGGAGAAAGTTGGAATTTTTGTAATCGGAGACCACGGCTGAATGCTACTCATAAAAATAAAAATTTAGAGACCAAGATCATAATTTTTGGTTGGGCAGAAGGCCGGGCTTGATCAAACCCTAGTTCGGGACTTTGATCACAAAAGTGGAAAATTAGGGCTTCTATAAAAATGGGAATTTTTTAAATCTGTGACCACGACTGGAAGCTCCTCAGAAAAATAGAAGCTTAGAGCTTTGGATCAAACCTTTTGATTGGGAAAAAGAGTGGGCTTCATCAAACCCCAGTTCAGGGTCATGTCCAGTGAATCCGAAAGTTTCAAAGGCAAAATTGAGGAGTGAAACTTTGCAGTTTTCAAATTCGAAATATACTAGCTTGATCAGCTCATCAAGGCGCATATTTCTATCCTTTCGGAAGTTTGAAATTCAAAGTTTGAATTTTTGGGGTTTCTCTGACAAACCCATATCCAGCTCCAGGTCCAGATCTTGCAAATCAAGTGGTGGTTTAATCCTAGAAGAAGATGGATTGGTCACCTGCATAAGTGAAGAAATTCCTGCTTCAGAGGGAGATGAGGCTAAGGCCTTACATAAGAAGATTACAAGCGATCTCGACAGGTATGACTCATCGAGGTATGTTTTGAGATTTGTTCATGAATAATTTTATGGTATGTTTGTTTTTCATGTTATTACGGTTAGTACAATCTTGATTTCAAACTTGTCATATCACCTTAATAAAATTATGAATGCACGATAGAAAATATCCATTGATTAGGGTATTGACACTTATGATTGTACTAATGCATTATGGTGTTGTATGAGGTTTATGTTGTCTACTAACATAAAATGTACACCAAGAAAGACAAATCATGTTCTACTTCAAGAACGTATGATCATGGTGACATGAAGACAAGGATTCATCCATTGTCATGGATTACATAGAAGATCTACTTTCGAGGTATGTATAACTTGTTTCTACAATGGTTAACTTATGAGACATGCAGGTTACTAGCACAAGTCACTGAAGAGAAACAAAAGACATTATACGGGAATGTTAGACATAAATAGCTAAGCATGCTAATCCAGGTATGTTTTTCCTATATCAAGCTAGAATCCTACCTTGTGTTAGGATCTTATACTAATGTGTTGTTGATAACGATTATTCACGAAGAGTCATAAGTTTGAATAATCATGGTTGTATGCATATTATGTTTCTTACCATAATTGATGATATGACTAACCAGAAGAACCATGAAGGTATAGGTTTGAATAATCACAGGTTTTATGCATATTATATCTCTTATCTTGATTGATGATTCAACTAAAGATTCATAGGTTTGAGTAATTATAGGTTTAGACATGTTATGCTTCTTATGATTTGACTAACCATAAGAATCCTACATAAACCTTGAATGCTAATGCTTATTATTTTCTGTTTGAAATGATCATGATTATACATGCTTGAGATTATTGTGTTTTAAAAGTATACTAATGAATGTATGATTTTATATGAGATCACAAGGATAACTCAATCATGATACTAATAAGCATGCATAGGGACCAAGGATGAATATGAGTTGAAGAACAGGTAATCCAGGAAGCAAAGATCAAGAGGGAGTACACTCCAGTGGTTTATGAAAGGATGCAGATATTCAGAGGGAGTTGACCATCTCTACACATTCCACAACAGAAAGTTGTAGAAGAAGCTACTGCAGATTAGGACTCCAGCAGCTCCTGCAAGAAAGTGAAGACTCAGAGGGAGTCCACCCAACGAACAAACAAAGATAAGTATTTTAATTATCATTTCTTGCATATGTGTTTGTTTAAATAAAATTGTTCAATGATGTATATGCTCATGTTCCTAGACTTAGGATATGTATTGTGCATATTAGAATAGTTGCATTGATGAACAATATACTACTAATATACATGGGTAAGTGGCCTATGGCACTGTACAACATTCCATTGCTACTTATCTAGAATGAAACCTCTTTGCTGACATGTTGGGAGTTGTGCACACTCTTAACAATGTTCTGGTAGAGATTGGAAGGCATCTAGAAAGTTACGGGATATGGATAAATGTTGTATTGAAGCATTGGCTAAGATAATTGCATGACTGTATGACATATTTCTTTATGTGTAAGAATTTGTTCTGAAAATTATGAGATGTTTCTAATCATGCAATTTAACCTGTTTTGTAGGAAAGACCGTATATCGTCACCTACAAAAGGACTACAACATTTGTTACAGCAACAAAGATATCTATTGAAGATATTGAAGTTCCCAGGATCTGGGATGAAGAAATGGAATGCCATGATCCGTTGATCATGAAGAATGATGTTTGGGATGCGATCCCAAGAGCTAAAGGGAAGTTTGTTATGACTTCCAAATAGAACTATCAGATCAAGCATGTTGCAGATGGCAGCATTGAGAAATACAAAAGTGATGAAATAGAAGATGCACCAGATGGATTTCAAGACAACATGGTGTAGTCATATATGTGCAAAACTTGATATGGTAGGATAGACAGCTTTCTATCCAGCTTGGGCTTTACCAAGAATAAAGCGGATTCCAACCTTTTCTACAAGGAGGAAGGCAATCCAGTGATACTACTTTTGTATGCGGATAACCTGTTTGTTACAGGTGAAGATAAATTGATTGCCGACATGCAGCAGAAGCTTACTGCCGAGTTCGAGATGAACTTGGGGATGATGCACTATTTGTTTTTGGCATGGAGGTGTGGCAGAGTGTAGATGGAATCTTCCTTGGACAAGGGAAGTATGCAGTAAGAGATCCTGAAGAGGTTCGGGATGATGGACTGCAAGGATATGGCCACACCTATGGCATCGAATCTGAAGCTTCTATGTGATGCTTCATCTGAGCCAGTTGATGTCTCTTTGTATCGTCAGATGATTGGGTCCTTGATGTACCTGATGAACACGAGACCAGACATTTGCTTTGCTGTGAACACATTGAGCCAGTTCTTGACGGATCCGAGGAGTGTTCACCTGGTTGCTGTAAAGCATGTTCTGAGGTACCTGAAGGGTACAATGGATTATGGGCTCAGGTATGAGGAGAATCAAAAGTTTAACCTGCAGGGTTATGTTGATTCAGATTGGGCTTGCAGTGCTGCAGACAGGAAGAGCACATCTGGGTGTTGCTTCAGTATGGGATCAGGTGTGATCTCTTGGTTTAGCAGGAAGAAGTCCTGTGTAGCACTGAGTACAGCTGGGGCAGAGTATGTTGCAGCCTGTTCAGCTAGTTGTGAGACAGTATAGCTACGGAAGCTACTGTCTGGGTTATTTGATCTCCCATTGGAGGCTACTGGTATCTTCTGTGATAACCAGAGTTGTGTGAAGCTGTCCGAGAACCCATTGTTTCATGACAGGTCAAAACACATAGAGATCAAATATCACTATATCAGGGATATGGTGCAGAGAGGAGCTGTGAAGCTCCTATATGTTGCGACAGACGAGCAGATTGCAGATGTGCTGACGAAGCCGCTAGCTAGAGTGAAGTTCGAGTACTTCAGAGAGAGGCTTGGCATTCTTCAGATCGAGGACACTTCGAGGAA
Organism: Larix kaempferi; assembly: GCA_027924585.1. Taxonomy (NCBI): domain Eukaryota; kingdom Viridiplantae; phylum Streptophyta; class Pinopsida; order Pinales; family Pinaceae; genus Larix; species Larix kaempferi. Next base: position 4,497,027 of record BSBM01000505.1, read on the forward strand.
GAAGTGATGGACACATTTGCTGAAGCCATTCCAAGCATGTTGGAAGGAGGATCCTTCACATGGCTGTGGATGTAAGCGCTGGATGATGAGCATCAGGATGATGTTCTGGTTTCTGCTTGGATATGATCAGTTGGATCATTTTTTATGTATGTATGTACGCATCATGTTGGATGCTGGATATGATCAGTTGGATCATTTTTATATATGTATGTACGCATCATGTTGATGCTGGATATGATCAGTTGGATCATTTATATGTACGCATCATGTTGGATGCTGGATATGATCAGTTGGATCATGTGTATGTATTTTGTATATGCATCATGTTGGATGCTTGCGCCATGTATCTGTATATGTATCAGGTGGATACATTGTATGATCAGGTGGATCATGTGAGGTGATATGTATCATGTATTTGTATCAGGTGGATACATTATATGATCAGGTGGATCATGGATGATGATATGTGTCAGGTAGATACGTGGTGTGCATCAGATGGATGCATTGATGATCAGGATGATCATAGATGACGAGCTTCAGGATGTTTCTCCAGATGACATGCAGCAGGATGTTGCAGTGATGATCAGGATGATCATAGATGACGAGCTTCAGGATGTTGCTCCAGATGACATGCAGCAGGATGTTGCAGTGATGATCAGGATGATCATAGATGACGAGCTTCAGGATGTTGCTCCAGATGACATGCAGCAGGATGTTGCAGTGATGATCAGGATGATTATAGATGACGAGCTTCAGGATGTTGCTCCAGATGACATGCAGCAGGACGTTGCAGTGATGATGATCAGGATGATCATGGATACATCAGGATTATGTATGGTGAGTATCAGGTTGATACTCTGTGGCCGTGGATCAGGTTGTGCAGATAAGCATGTAATTTGTGCCCTGGGAGATTTGCAGATGGTCTTTCGAGGTTTTGCCTATGGCATGTAATTCGGTTCCCTGGGACATCTGGCAAATGCTCTTTCAAGGTTTTGCTTGGGAGGACATATAATTTGTGCCCTGGGAGATCTGCAGATAGTCTTTCGAGGTTTTGCCTATGGCATGTAATTTGTGCCCTGGGTTATCTGGCAGATGCTCTTTCGAGGTTTTGTCCTATGGCATGTAATTTGTGCCCTGGGAGATTTCAGGTCAGAGTTGTGTACCCGTAACATCCTGAAATGCTCTTTCGAGGTTTTTCCATGACCACATGTAATTTGTGCCCTGGGAGATCCGATAGGTTGAGCTATGTGCTCGTAATCAGTCCTGGGATGCTCTTTCGAGGTTTTGTGGTGACCACATGTAATTTGTGCCCTGGGAGATCTGATAGGTTGAGCCTTATGCTCATAATCAGTCCTGGGATTCTCTTTCGAGGTTTTGTGGTGAGGTCACATGTAATTTGTGCCCTCGGAGATCCTATAGGTAGAGCCGTGTGCTCGTAACAGCCTGGGATGCTCTTTCGAGGTTTTGTGACGCACGTAATAAGTCCTAAGGATTCCACAGTATGGCCAGTGATGATGAAGACCTGCAGGTGGTGGGCCTACATCCAGTATGAAAAAGGACTGGCTCTGTAGAACTTCCTATGACGAGTAGATTTAGAGATTGATTGAGATAGCAGCAGCAGTGACGATGATGACGACTCGATGACGATTATCCAGTGACGATGATCCAGAGAAGATGACTTGTGCTAGAAGAACTGTGCTGAGAAATACCTTCCTAGTTAAGAGGGAGTGTTGATGTATATGTAACTTCGGAATGTATTTCACATATATGTATATTGTATTCCTATAGAGATGGTATTATTCCTCTATAAGGAAGTGTCGTCATTTATACTGTAAATGTCGTAACTTATACTTGATGGGTTATTAGACCACCTTGTTGGGGTCGGCCCTGTATAAGTCATGTGGGTCAAAGGGTTATTAGACCACCCTATTGGGGGTCGGCCATGTGGGTCAAAGGGTTATTAGACCACCCTATTGGGGGTCGGCCCAGTCAGCATTATATTATGTGGTTAAGTTCGAGCCTACATGAGTTAGGTAAAAAGGCAAGTCAAGTCAAGTATAAATAGAGTGCGGGAGGCACTCTATTTGCTCACTCACTTCTCACTCATGCACTCAAGGAGGAGTGGCGCACTTATGGAGGAGGAGGATCTGCTGCTAGGTTGTGTCTATCTCTTATGGTTGGTTGTATCATTGCTCTATCTATCTCTGAGGAAGTTATTGGGGTTTTTCACCTTTATGGTTTTCCCCAAGTAAATCTTTGTGTCTCTTGTGTGCATGCATTATTGTCTCCATGATTGATATGCTGTAGATATGCTGTACGTGTTGTTCTATCAGTTAAGATCCTAGATCAGATTGAAGTAAATTCAGAAAATTTAACATGGTATCAAATCTAGCCTGAAAGAAGGCATGATATGGCATGTATGACACTTGTTGCACTTATGATGCTAGGGCTTGATATAGAAAAAACCAGTCATCGTAGAACTTTTGCTATAAATCCGTTTTGGCGAAGTTTTCGGATCTGAAATTGTTACAGGACGAATATTAAATCTCCAGGTACCTTGTGTCCAAAGTAAAACCTCTAATTCGTTGTACTTTGTGATTTATGATCTGTGCAATATAGGGTTTCTGCCTCTTCCAGATCTAAGTCAAAATCAGGTGACCTTGGGAAAAAGGTCATAACTTGGGCTAGGAAGCTCCAAATGAAATTTCGTAAAAAGTGAAAGGTAGTACACAGACTGTATTATCTCAGAAAATGTTTTCAGAGGCCGAAGGTGAACCAGTGACACGTGGCACTCCATACAAGTTCGCTCTCCTGTATTATCCCATAAACAGGTCACGTTGCGACACTTGGCATAACTCTCTCTCAGAGAATCCAATTGAGTTCAGACCTGTCAGGATGGAAATATAACAGGCCGAGCTATCTCAGGAAATTTTTTCAGAGGCCGAAGTTGAAATAGTGACACGTGGCACGCCGTACAAATTCGCTCTCCTGTTTTATCCCAAAACAGGTCACGTTGCGACATTTGACATAAATCTCTCTCAGAAAATCCAATTGAGGTCAGACCTTTCAGGATGGAAAGCTAACAGGTCAGGCTATCTCAAGAAACTTTTTCAGACCCTGTGGATCAAAAATTTCAGAGTTACACCATAAACAATCAGGTACATATTTCTGTCAAAAACAGAATTATTTTTTTGGTACCTTCATTCATGGCTTCCGGAATTTAGGGCTTTGGAGAAAGTTGGAATTTTTGTAATCGGAGACCACGGCTGAATGCTACTCATAAAAATAAAAATTTAGATACCAAGATCATAATTTTTGGTTGGGCAGAAGGCCGGGCTTGATCAAACCCTAGTTCGGGACTTTGATCAGAAAAATGGAAAATTAGGGCTTCTATAAAAATGGGAATTTTTTAAATCTGTGACCACGACTGGAAGCTCCTCAGAAAAATAGAAGCTTAGAGCTTTGGATCAAACCTTTTGATTGGGAAAAAGAGTGGGCTTCATCAAACCCCAGTTCAGGGTCATGTCCAGTGAATCCGAAAGTTTCAAAGGCAAAATTGAGGAGTGAAACTTTGCAGTTTTCAAATTCGAAATATACTAGCTTGATCAGCTCATCAAGGCGCATATTTCTATCCTTTCGGAAGTTTGAAATTCAAAGTTTGAATTTTTGGGGTTTCTCTGACAAACCCATATCCAGCTCCAGGTCCAGATCTTGCAAATCAAGTGGTGGTTTAATCCTAGAAGAAGATGGATTGGTCACCTGCATAAGTGAAGAAATTCCTGCTTCAGAGGGAGATGAGGCTAAGGCCTTACATAAGAAGATTACAAGCGATCTCGACAGGTATGACTCATCGAGGTATGTTTTGAGATTTGTTCATGAATAATTTTATGGTATGTTTGTTTTTCATGTTATTACGGTTAGTACAATCTTGATTTCAAACTTGTCATATCACCTTAATAAAATTATGAATGCACGATAGAAAATATCCATTGATTAGGGTATTGACACTTATGATTGTACTAATGCATTATGGTGTTGTATGAGGTTTATGTTGTCTACTAACATAAAATGTACACCAAGAAAGACAAATCATGTTCTACTTCAAGAACGTATGATCATGGTGACATGAAGACAAGGATTCATCCATTGTCATGGATTACATAGAAGATCTACTTTCGAGGTATGTATAACTTGTTTCTACAATGGTTAACTTATGAGACATGCAGGTTACTAGCACAAGTCACTGAAGAGAAACAAAAGACATTATACGGGAATGTTAGACATAAATAGCTAAGCATGCTAATCCAGGTATGTTTTTCCTATATCAAGCTAGAATCCTACCTTGTGTTAGGATCTTATACTAATGTGTTGTTGATAACGATTATTCACGAAGAGTCATAAGTTTGAATAATCATGGTTGTATGCATATTATGTTTCTTACCATAATTGATGATATGACTAACCAGAAGAACCATGAAGGTATAGGTTTGAATAATCACAGGTTTTATGCATATTATATCTCTTATCTTGATTGATGATTCAACTAAAGATTCATAGGTTTGAGTAATTATAGGTTTAGACATGTTATGCTTCTTATGATTTGACTAACCATAAGAATCCTACATAAACCTTGAATGCTAATGCTTATTATTTTCTGTTTGAAATGATCATGATTATACATGCTTGAGATTATTGTGTTTTAAAAGTATACTAATGAATGTATGATTTTATATGAGATCACAAGGATAACTCAATCATGATACTAATAAGCATGCATAGGGACCAAGGATGAATATGAGTTGAAGAACAGGTAATCCAGGAAGCAAAGATCAAGAGGGAGTACACTCCAGTGGTTTATGAAAGGATGCAGATATTCAGAGGGAGTTGACCATCTCTCTACATTCCACAACAGAAAGTTGTAGAAGAAGCTACTGCAGATTAGGACTCCAGCAGCTCCTGCAAGAAAGTGAAGACTCAGAGGGAGTCCACCCAACGAACAAACAAAGATAAGTATTTTAATTATCATTTCTTGCATATGTGTTTGTTTAAATAAAATTGTTCAATGATGTATATGATCATGTTCCTAGACTTAGGATATGTATTGTGCATATTAGAATAGTTGCATTGATGAACAATATACTACTAATATACATGGGTAAGTGGCCTATGGCACTGTACAACATTCCATTGCTACTTATCTAGAATGAAACCTCTTTGCTGACATGTTGGGAGTTGTGCACACTCTTAACAATGTTCTGGTAGAGATTGGAAGGCATCTAGAAAGTTACGGGATATGGATAAATGTTGTATTGAAGCATTGGCTAAGATAATTGCATGACTGTATGACATATTTCTTTATGTGTAAGAATTTGTTCTGAAAATTATGAGATATTTCTAATCATGCAATTTAACCTGTTTTGTAGGAAAGACCGTATATCGTCACCTACAAAAGGACTACAACATTTGTTACAGCAACAAAGATATCTATTGAAGATATTGAAGTTCCCAGGATCTGGGATGAAGAAATGGAATGCCATGATCCGTTGATCATGAAGAATGATGTTTGGGATGCGATCCAAAGAGCTAAAGGGAAGTTTGTTATGACTTCCAAATAGAACTATCAGATCAAGCATGTTGCAGATGGCAGCATTGAGAAATACAAAAGTGATGAAATAGAAGATGCACCAGATGGATTTCAAGACAGCATGGTGTAGTCATATATGTGTGCAAAAATTGATATGGTAGGATAGACAGCTTTCTATCCAGCTTGGGCTTTACCAAGAATAAAGCGGATTCCAACGTTTTCTACAAGGAGGAAGGCAATCCAGTGATACTACTTTTGTATGCGGATAACCTGTTTGTTACAGGTGAAGATAAATTGATTGCCGACATGCAGCAGAAGCTTACTGCCGAGTTCGAGATGAACTTGGGGATGATGCACTATTTGTTTTTGGCATGGAGGTGTGGCAGAGTGTAGGTGGAATCTTCCTTGGACAAGGGAAGTATGCAGTAAGAGATCCTGAAGAGGTTCGGGATGATGGACTGCAAGGATATGGCCACACCTATGGCATCGAATCTGAAGCTTCTATGTGATGCTTCATCTGAGCCAGTTGATGTCTCTTTGTATCGTCAGATGATTGGGTCCTTGATGTACCTGATGAACACGAGACCAGACATTTGCTTTGCTGTGAACACATTGAGCCAGTTCTTGACGGATCCGAGGAGTGTTCACCTGGTTGCTGTAAAGCATGTTCTGAGGTACCTGAAGGGTACAATGGATTATGCGCTCAGGTATGAGGAGAATCAAAAGTTTAACCTGCAGGGTTATGTTGATTCAGATTGGGCTTGCAGTGCTGCAGACAGGAAGAGCACATCTGGGTGTTGCTTCAGTATGGGATTAGGTGTGATCTCTTGGTTTAGCAGGAAGAAGTCCTGTGTAGCACTGAGTACAGCTGGGGCAGAGTATGTTGCAGCCTGTTCAGCTAGTTGTGAGACAGTATAGCTACGGAAGCTACTGTCTGGGTTATTTGATCTCCCATTGGAGGCTACTGGTATCTTCTGTGATAACCAGAGTTGTGTGAAGCTGTCCGAGAACCCAGTGTTTCATGACAGGTCAAAACACATAGAGATCAAATATCACTATATCAGGGATATGGTGCAGAGAGGAGCTGTGAAGCTCCTATATGTTGCGACAGACGAGCAGATTGCAGATGTGCTGACGAAGCCGCTAACTAGAGTGAAGTTCGAGTACTTCAGAGAGAGGCTTGGCATTCTTCAGATCGAGGACACTTCGAGGAAGAAGTGATGGACACATTTGCTGAAGCCATTCCAAGCATGTTGGAAGGAGGATCCTTCACATGGCTGTGGATGTAAGCGCTGGATGATGAGCATCAGGATGATGTTCTGGTTTCTGCTTGGATATGATCAGTTGGATAATTTTTTATGTATGTATGTACGCATCATATTGGATGCTGGATATGATCAGTTGGATCATTTTTATATATGTATGTACGCATCATGTTGATGCTGGATATGATCAGTTGGATCATTTATATGTACGCATCATGTTGGATGCTGGATATGATCAGTTGGATCATGTGTATGTATTTTGTATATGCATCATGTTGGATGCTTGGGCCATGTATCTGTATATGTATCAGGTGGATACATTGTATGATCAAGTGGATCATGTGAGGTGATATGTATCATGTATTTGTATCAGGTGGATACATTATATGATCAGGTGGATCATGGATGATGATATGTATCAGGTAGATACGTGGTGTGCATCAGATGGATGCATTGATGATCAGGATGATCATAGATGACGAGCTTCAGGATGTTGCTCCAGATGACATGCAGCAGGATGTTGCAGTGATGATCAGGATGATCATAGATGACGAGCTTCAGGATGTTGCTCCAGATGACATGCAGCAGGATGTTGCAGTGATGATCAGGATGATCATAGATGACAAGCTTCAGGATGTTGCTCCAGATGACATGCAGCAGGATGTTGCAGTGATGATCAGGATGATTATAGATGACGAGCTTCAGGATGTTGCTCCAGATGACATGCAGCAGGACGTTGCAGTGATGATGATCGGGATGATCATGGATACATCAGGATTATGTATGGTGAGTATCAGGTTGATACTCTGTGGCCGTGGATCAGGTTGTGCAGATAAGCATGTAATTTGTGCCCTGGGAGATTTGCAGATGGTCTTTCGAGGTTTTGCCTATGGCATGTAATTCGGTGCCCTGGGACATCTGGAAAATGCTCTTTCAAGGTTTTGCTTGGGAGGACATATAATTTGTGCCCTGGGAGATCTGCAGATAGTCTTTCGAGGTTTTGCCTATGGCATGTAATTTGTGCCCTGGGATACCTGGCAGATGCTCTTTCGAGGTTTTGTCCTATGGCATGTAATTTGTGCCCTGGGAGATTTCAGGTCAGAGTTGTGTACCCGTAACATCCTGAAATGCTCTTTCGAGGTTTTTCCATGACCACATGTAATTTGTGCCCTGGGAGATCTGATAGGTTGAGCTGTGTGCTCGTAATCAGTCCTGGGATGCTCTTTCGAGGTTTTGTGGTGACCACATGTAATTTGTGCCCTGGGAGATCTGATAGGTTGAGCCTTATGCTCGTAATCAGTCCTGGGATTCTCTTTCGAGGTTTTGTGGTGAGGTCACATGTAATTTGTGCCCTGGGAGATCCTATAGGTAGAGCCGTTTTCTCGTAACAGCCTGGGATGCTCTTTCGAGGTTTTGTGACGCACGTAATAAGTCCTAAGGATTCCACAGTATGGCCAGTGATGATGAAGACCTGCAGGTGGTGGGCCTACATCCAGTATGAAAAAGGACTGGCTCTGTAGAACTTCCTATGACGAGTAGATTTAGAGATTGATTGAGATAGCAGCAGCAGTGACGATGATGATGACTCGATGACGATTATCCAGTGACGATGATCCAGAGAAGATGACTTGTGCTAGAAGAACTGTGCTGAGAAATACCTTCCTAGTTAAGAGGGAGTGTTGATGTATATGTAACTTCGGAATGTATTTCACATATATGTATATTGTATTCCTATAGAGATGGTATTATTCCTCTATAAGGAAGTGTCGTCATTTATACTGTAAATGTCGTAACTTATACTTGATGGGTTATTAGACCACCTTGTTGGGGTCGGCCCTGTATAAGTCATGTGGGTCAAAGGGTTATTAGACCACCCTATTGAGGGTCGGCCATGTGGGTCAAAGGGTTATTAGACCACCCTATTGGGGGTCGGCCCAGTCAGCATTATATTATGTGGTTAAGTTCGAGCCTACATGAGTTAGGTAAAAAGGCAAGTCAAGTCAAGTATAAATAGAGTGCGGGAGGCACTCTATTTGCTCACTCACTTCTCACTCATGCACTCAAGGAGGAGTGGCGCACTTATGGAGGAGGAGGATCTGCTGCTAGGTTGTGTCTATCTCTTATGGTTGGTTGTATCATTGCTCTATCTATCTCTGAGGAAGTTATTGGGGTTTTTCACCTTTATGGTTTTCCCCAAGTAAATCTTTGTGTCTCTTGTGTGCTTGCATTATTGTCTCCATGATTGATATGTTGTAGATATGCTGTACATGTTGTTCTCTCAGTTAAGATCCTAGATCAGATTGAAGTAAATTCAGAAAATTTAACACAAACCATCAAAACCATTAAATATTTATAGCATTCATTTCTTTAACTAATCGAAAGTCTAACGAATGTCAGGTTCCTTATACAAAAAAGAAATCGTGATCCTCTCCACAGAGGCCACATAATATATTTATGGTTGCACAACTAAGTAGTGCCACAACCCAACTCATCTACGTGACAGTACGCCCATTGTAGAATAGCAGTCGGGCTAATAAATAATAAGCAATCAATAGATAGAAGAATACTTATATAAGTAATTTAATGGACAGATCGAGAATGATTGATCTAGTCTTTCATCACATTAAGCATAGTAACAAAGAAGAATTTAACCAAAACGAAAATGTATAGTATTCACATGAGTCAAAAAAACCCTAAGGGTCACAATCTTTTTAATAAACTAGAGACATTAAATAGAGGGGCTCATATTCCTGTAAACACAAGCTATCCATTATATATTATAAAAGAACCAAAAACTTTTAATTACACAGGTAGTAAATTTAGGAGCCATCAACGAAGGTAAACAAACAGATTTTTGGGAAAACGTTTACAAGCAAACGCTGAAACAAAGGCTGTGAGGTAACCTATGCCATTAAAATTCATAAACTCTGAAGTGTCAATCACATAAGCAATTAACTTATCTTTTATCAAGTGTTTGTTCCCTTCTCGCGGTTCCAAAACCTCGCACCAAATCACCTATAGCAACCATCATTGTACTATAGTTAGTAATCAAACAAATACATTCCATTTTTAATACTTGAAGGGTTCCGAGGCTCAGTCTTCCTCACCTGGGGGTTTTGAAACGCAAGCCCGAGAAGAGAAGACCCTGTCGTCAACCTGGAAGATGCTCTCATTCTGCATTTTCAACACACAGTTAGAATCCTTGTAAACTAAGAAGTAATCTTTTAGATATTGAAGTAAAAGTTAGAATCTTACCTATGCATACTGCAGACAGCGCCAAGGGTCGACTCTTTCTGAATACCCTTATCACTTTGCTGCTTGCAGGAAAAGATTACCTATGTTAAAACCTTACGACCTGTTTAAAAAAAAACCAAAATGCACTTATCAATTTCTAATCAGTGTGTATGAATTTTTAAAACCTTATGTTCTTACCTTTGACGAGCAGATTCGAGGCTGGTGAAGGATGACCAGGTTCGGTCATAGCTCTCAGTAAGTTCTGTGGTGGCGGCCATTAAAACCTGGATGTCTCCCCTCACACCTTGGACATGAACTAGCGAAGAATGCCATTAGCATTGCATGGTAGCGACAGGAAGAACTTCACATAATCGCCAGCAACAGAGCAGAGTAAAGAACTTGTTTACCAAAGTGAAATAATAGAGTTAGGACATCAAAAATATGACATTAAACCCTCGCCAAACGCTAAGAATCTTCTTGTCCAAATGGACGGTTGGGATTTACGTTCCAACATAGCCATAAAGAGCCTTGTTGCGCTGTCACCTCGCAGCCAAGATGGCTCATAAATTACCAAGCATTACATAGTACAAACATTAAAACCATTCCAACAACCATCTCCTCGAATGACGTTTAAACCAGAACTTCATTTAAATGAAAACCTTACAATATCCGACTATAGGGTAGAACCATAGCCCAAACATGGATCTTAAACTATTGTTTAGGCATAACCTTATTGCATATTAATAACCCTTGCGCCTAGGGCTTGATAATATCCAAGGACGTATAGTTTACATGGGGTCAAGACTATAACCATAGTCTTCCCCAAATATCCTTTGCATAATAAAGTTAAGACCATAACCTAGAGTCCACACTTAACTTTAGAAATAAGTAAGTTATATCATAACTTAACTAGGAAGTTGTAAAGAGGAACGACAAACATCACATGGATCATGCCGTTGGCACACCGAATAACCTTTTGAGTTAACCTGCCAAGTTATAGTTGCAGAAGTAATGTAAGTAACTTTTCATTGTAAACGATGATTTAGATTTATGCTTTTTTAACTATTGCATGCTAATAAAGAAGAGATGATTTATGCATTTATATGTTCATAATTTTTTAATTTTTTAATTTATGGATTTTTGAGGCATATGACACTTGGTATAAATCATTCCCATTGTTAATTTTACATTCATCTTAATTTGAGATTAATAATTTACATCTTTAAATCTGAACTTACCATAGGTTTATAATAATAGTGATTCATTTTTTAGAAATATGTATAAAATATGAACTTAAGAGAATGCAATCACATTTCCCACATAATTCCTACCAACTTATTCATATCTTTCACATTACCCACATTTTGTTGTTATTGTTACCTTAAGATTCCATAACCTTGAAGTGTTATGAAATCTTAAGTAACATAGTAAAACATTTCTTACCAACATAGTAAAACATTTCTTGACGTGGAAGCTTAAGTAACATACTAAAACATTTCTTACCAAAGATTGGAAATTTCTTCTATTATTATTAGTAAAAAAAATAGAATTTTTTTATCTTTCCTATTGGAAAATTTATTTTATTTTTTAAATAATAAGAAAGACTTTCCATCCACATTAATATAATAATAAAATTAATTTATCTTTATATATAATGTAGACCTTTAAATTCAATTAATATTAATATATGATATTTATATATTTTTTTAAAACTAAATTTTTAAAATTTAATAAAATATTTTATTAAAATAAAAATAAATTTTAATTGAAAATTAAGAAAGTGATCGATAGATCTGAAACTTTACTCAAAATTCTCATATTTTTACAGCAATGTTTTACCCCCCATACATATATATATATAATTTGAATTAGATGTAATCTTCCATGGTTGAGAGACACAAATGTGTCCAACCTTTGCATATGACCCCATACCCCAAACCTATGTAATAAATAAGAAAGTAATAAATAAGATTTAGGACTTTGAAAATAAAGCATAACTTTGAGATGTTAGTATTAAAATAAGATAATAATAAAAAGTATAGATACCATGTAAAATGAAAATGAAAAAGCCCCTTAGGTATATATGATATGAAAGTATATTCAATGTGATCTTTCGGTGTCGCCATACCCACAAGCAGTGAACTCCATCAATAACAATGAGAGAATGCAAACCAACCCCAACACAATATACCTGTCGCTCAAATCTCTTAGGCGAATCCAAGCCCTCTGCTGCATTATATTGATCTCTACCGTCAACGGATGCAAAGGTGGTAACTCTCCGTCATCGGCACTCTGCTTTCCTATCCTTATCCTTTTCCATTTTTTAGTGGAAAAAAGCATATAATTGATATTCATTAAATATGAATGAAACATTACAATGATAATCACCATATAATGACTAAGTGTCTATCAGAAAGATTAATTTATGCAAACAAATACTAAAAAGATTGACCCAAAAAAGGTTCAAAAAAACTGTAAAATCATACAATGCTACAGGAACGCGTCAAAACTTTCAGAAAAAATACAGATTTCCTGAATCCTGGCAGGAAGAAACCCAGTATTCTTCCCAAACTAAAAAACCTTCAATACCATCTAGTGCCTGCTTTGACAACTTGTCTGCTATGGAGTTGTGTTCTCTATAGATATGATGGAAGGAGATAGTGTTTTTGCCAGTGATTTCCTGTCTTGTCTTGATGCACCAGTGGAATAATAAAGACACATTCAGATTGAACTCACCACAAGCCCATTTAATTGTGACTCTGGAATCACCAAAGACCATTAAATCTACAAGCCCAAATCAATTTGCCACTTTAATGACACACCATAATGCCAGAAGTTCTGCTTTCATGTTGGTGCAAGTACCACAGTTGAGACTTAGGGTAAGAAAATGATCAGGATTCAAATAAATAACACCACTTGCTGCACACTGACCATTAAAAGCTACTCCCTCAAAGAAAATTACAGGATTTGAATACTGTGTAGAGAAGAGTCCTATCTTTCTAATATTTTGAACCTCCAATTCCTGTTTATAAGTCTGATGAAGCTTGAGAGCTATTAAATATGCCTGTTGCAGATTTGGATTGTAATCATAAAAATTAGTCTGATTTTTTATATGCCAAATAGTCCAATAGATAAATACATGAAGAGTGGTAAATGTTTTACAGTTTCTGATCCAGTAAAGTAAACTTGTGTCAAAACCATCATTTCCCCAACACATGCCAATTTCAACATGCCAATTTTGAAAGCCAAACAGAAAAGATCTTGAGTGAATCCATAATCAACCAATAGATGTCTGGAAGTTTCAGTGCTGGTTTTGCATAGTACACACCAACTGGGCCCTGGCCATCCTTTTGAAATTATATTTTCCCAAGTCTTCAAACGTTTTTCCAGTACTATATATCTGAATACTGTTCCACAAAATATTTTTAAATGATGCGCTTAACATTAAAGTGAAATGATACCATGTCATTTCAAGTTTCTTGACAAGTTTGGAGCTTGCCAGAAAATCTATTAAATGTATTTTGATAGTACATTTTGGTACAGTCAATCTTCTTGACAAGTTTGAACCTGGGAAAAAAATCTAATAAATATATTTCGATAATGATACCATGTCATTTCAAGTTTCTTGACAAGTTTGGAGCTTGCCAGAAAATCTATTAAATGTATTTTGATAGTACATTTTGGTACAGTCAATCTTCTTGACAAGTTTGAACCTGGGAAAAAAATCTAATAAATATATTTCGATAATAGATTTTGGTACAGTTAATCTTATACGTCAAACATAATTCTCGTCAAACTGATAGATGAGACATCCAACCTGCGACTTTCGTCCAATGCCTTTTGTACACCCGAAAAGATGAGACATCCAACTTGCGACTTTCATCCAATGCCTTCTGTACACCCGAAATTGCCCTGTAGGACGTTTCTCCTCTTTACGCGCAGACAGAACACGAGGTGTGGGGTTCGATCCGGCGTGGGGAGTCGGGGACGACCACAGCCGACCGCCCAGGCACGGCACCTCGCCTATAACAGGAGCCCCAAGTACGTACTTAATTGTGCAGCGAAACAACTGAGTTGTAGACAGCTCAGTCCAACTAATTTGTAACTTGAAGCCTGAGTTGTATAAGTTTTAAGTACATCGATGTTTTAAGTTTTAAGTACATCGATGATTTTCCATGTACATTAATATTTATATATTTTTACTTCAAACATATATGTTTTAGACTTCCAAATTGTTAAATGTAGCGTAAACTACATGTAGGAGAGCCTTTTAAAAAGGTTCACTTGTTTGTAGAAGACAAAAATTGCAAGAAGCATGGTTATGGTTCTCATTTTTAAACTATAGTTGGATTTGATAATGTATCAATGGTAAGCATACTCATGGTTGTCATTTTTCAACTATGGTTGGACTTGATGATGTATTACTTATTGTTTTTTGTTCAGTCATTAAATTACCAATAAAATACTATCCAAATATTTACAGGATAGATTTTGGATTTCAATGTTTTTGTTAAGTTCATGTAGATTAATGTGTATGTTTGGGCATTTTCTCTAATGAATATAATTAGCTCTCAATTTTCAGGTCAAAAGTTTAATTACTTTTTTCTCTACTTATCATATACAAGGTTTCAAGCATCTTTGAAAACAAGTATGCAAGGTTTCAAGCATCTTTGAAAAAAACTATGGACAATGTCTCGCCACAGAGTAATTGCAGCTCCCCGGATGACATCACATTGCATCGAAATGCACAACTTCAAGCCCCATTCTTTAGAGTTCCTTAGTAACGAACAAAGCAGTAAGCCAAATGACCAATTGTGCAATAAAAAAGGTGTTAAGTATGATTCTAGCTTGATGCACACCAATTATTTGTGAAGATCCTACTTTCGTAGTGCCTGAATCATATGGTAGGCATGAATTCCAAACATTGGGTAAAGCGGAAAGCCCTCAAAATGTTTGATAATGCTGCAAAAGATCACCAGGAAATATCATCCTCCTCTATAGTTACTTCTTTAGATGCACTAGAATCAAATGGTAGGCCGAGGTCTCTAACAATGAATAATACCACATCCATGCTCAATGCTTCTACATGAAATCTTGTAAAGGTGTCAAACTCATCCATACAGAAAGTGAAGTCTAGTTCTAGTGAAAATTGTACATCAGAAGTACTGGAACCACATAGTGGACATGTTCCTCAAAACATAAGCAAGACATCAATATTTTGGAAGAAGATTCTTATTCAGAAGACATGGAATGAAATGGAGGACCCAAGTCTAAAATTGTCAAGAAGGCTACTGCAGTGCTTCAAGTTGATGCTAGAAATCTTGGGACAATCATGCCTTCCTCCATTAAGAAAGCTATGGCTTTGTTTGGCAAGGATTACACACTAGAGGCACTTCAAAAACACGATAAGCTCAAGCCAGAGATAGCAATCGAGACTACACTACCATTTGATTCTACTGCAAGAAATCCCATGTCAATATTAGCCACCTCTCTCAAGAAAGCAAAAAATCTATTGTGTGAATATCCTTATTTATAAATAACAAGTAGTTGCAAACCCAACACTCAAGCGGATAATATATTTTCAGAAACATTACAAACTGCTCAAAGAAATTGCTTGATAGCATCTTCTTTGTCCATCAGGGAAGCAAACATTCTTTTGGAGGAAGATCCAAACAAAGTGATCAATTCTAGCCCTCTTCATGAATTGTCTAACAACAAGAAGAAGTTTAGATATATTAAGGAAACACTCAAATCGCTTCTATGTTTCAAACATCAACTGGAAAACCCATGGCGGTGTTGGACTCTCGAGTCTTCATTGAAAAGATCCCGATCTATTCTTAGTGAAGATAACAGTCATGGTGTCAATGAAGACAACCATACTGCTGGCATGTTTCAAATAGTTCCTAAAAATATTGCAGAATCATCATTGGTTGTTATCAGAAGAGTAGAAACTATCCTTAGCAAAACTGACATGGAAAAAGGTGATGGTGAATAAAACAAAATAATAATTTAAGAGATACAATAGTTGCGAACCTTGGACAAAGTCCTTGACATCCACCAATTGTACTGCATCAAAATGAGCGACAACTAATGTATACTTTGTTCCAATCTAAGAGGCCCTTATCCTTGCCATTTTTTCCTTCCACAAGCTCGGTCTTACTCTTTTCAACAATTTTCATTGAAAAATACCTCATTCCTATAGACATGAAGTGTTTCCCTTGGAAAAATAAGTTTTGACTACAGTAAAAGTTCTCCACTAAGATATTTGGTATAAATCATTAGATGCAAATGATTTCCCTAAGATATTTGGTGTAAATAATTGGATGTAAAAAATACAAGCATAAGCATACACATAGGAAGTAAACGTCTCCACAATCATGAGTCTTTAGTGAATAGAGATCAAGTGACGAAAGCAACAAGGTGTAAAATTATTTTTATGGATGATGGATGAGAGAACGTAAAACTCATGAATGTTTATGGATGATGGATGAGAGGATGTAAAACTCCTTGCATTCATAAAGCCTTTTTATTGGAGATGGATGAGAGGTTGTAAAAGTTTTAAAATCCATGAATCTGCTTTGGTAAACAACAAAGATTAAGTATGCATAAGAATGTTATAGGAAGGGACAAATCTATGCAAGGTTTATGTCATTAGAGATGGGGTACACTATGAATATGCATCAAGCTAATTGTCCCATAAGGTGCAAAGGAACATCGAAAGGAAAACAAGTAGGAAATAAGATGAATGTGATGAAATGAAAAAGAAAACAATAAATAAAATGGCATGAAGAGCTTCCTCCTCATCATTGAAATGTCATGAAGAGAATAGTAAAATAAAATAAAATTTTGGGTGGTTCACTTCATAAATGAGAAGATATCAAGACAAATGTTTCACTATTAATAAGTGATGGAATACCTTGTACAAATCAAGAAATGATAAAATGGGGATGCACACAAAGAGAATAGCAATTGCGCGTTGAAGGAAAAGAGAGTAGTCTACTTGATTATCTTCACTTGTTATTCGGTCTTGCACCCAACTTCTCTCAAATATGATTGTTGTTGTTACACATCTTGTGAAGATACAAAAACAAACAGATTCTAGTAGAATTTATTGCAAAGCACCATTGACTATAGTTTAGATTTGAAAATTCATTGAGGGATGGGGGCACAAATAGATTTGAAGTCTTGAAAGTTTTGTGCTTTGTCCATCTCATAGTTAATCAAAGATTTAAATGTTATACCAAGGGAGTTATTTTAAGATGTCACATGTAATTCAATCATAGCTATAACATGTATGCCAAACTTTGTCAAAACAAAGAGGAAAAAATATCTATATTCAACTATCATTGTGTAATTATTATCCCAAACAATCACTAATTGGATTATCTATCAAAGTTTCAATTTAATTTCTTTAAAATGAATAAGCGTGTACTTTATTGGAATTAGAAAGTATATTCTATAGAGCGGGCATGTAAACTACTATGTAGAAACCTTCGAAGCAACCACTATAGCTCATATATATATATGTTTGTTTCATAAAATCCTAAATTAATTGTTGATATAAAAGTTATACTTCCATCAAATTGTATATATTCTTATGATTATAACTATTTAGTAGAAGTAATATATCATCTCCAATAAATATTTAGGGAAAAAAGTTAAAGAATTAAAAGGAGCTATGGAAAAAAAAGAATAATGTGGAGAAAAAAATGATCGATAAAAACAAGTACATAATTACAAAGAGTGGGGAAAAATTGTGAAGAATAGTGTGGAGGCACATTTTAATCTATATTTTTCATCATTTATATAATAATTTCATTTTGTTATGTGATTTTGTAAAGCATTTAGAAAATGGTGGTGGACCCATTAAATTTTATAAAACAACAAAAATAGTGGTTGGTGCATTAACCATACACATGACTAAAAGCAAGTTTATATTATTTGCAAAATTGTTTTTTTATGAATAATTGTAAGTAAAAATGTTGCATCCATATTTGTTTTTGGTTGGAACCAAATTCTAAGCACTCTAAGATGAATGACAAGCCAATATTTCCAAACAATATAAAGCATTTGAGAAAGTCCAATAGAGTAAGGTATTTTGTATATTGAAAGAGAGAGAGAGAGTTTAATTATTAGTGGTTAAAGTTGAGATTATGAAGAGGAAATTTTTTCTCTATAATATGTGTTGGTCGTGTTGTATAATTTCTCTATTTTAATTTCATGAAAATTTTGAATATATTTTTTCTATTTATTTAGACATACAATGTTTGTAAAAACATTATTCAAAATTGTAATAATAATCTTCAAAATTGTACAGGTTTTTCAATTATTGATTTTTCAATTTATTTCTTTCTCTCTTTTGTCCGAGAATAGGCCCAAAACCCTGGAATTTAAATTATGAATGCAAATATAAATCTAAAAATCAAGATGAATGTTTGATCTTTCAAAATTATAACAATTATTCTTCTTAATTCTAATATTTTTCTTTAAAAATATATATTTCTTTAAAAATACCATTATTATAATCTTTAACTTGCTAACATTATATTAATTTAATTTCATAATTATTGCACTCCATCAACATTGCAATTACTATAACCACTTTTAACTTTTTAACATAATATTAATTTATTTTTTCAAAATGATCATATTCCATCAAAATTACAATTACAATAGCTATTCTTTGATATCCAACTTTCAATTATGGAAAAACAAATTTTCAAAATTCCACTATTACAATTTTAATTTCTCATAAGAACTTTTTTTTCCAAAATTCACAATTCTAGTATAGATCTATCTTAACTCTAAAACCACATATCATCTAAAGTTATCAAAAAAAAAAGTTATCTTAACTTTTTTTTTGCACTCTAAAAAAAGGTTTTTGTTTTTTTCATTTAATACAAGGACCTAATTGTTTTCTGGATTATATGGCTATAGATGCACTAATTACTTTTGCAAGTATCAACCTTAAACATTGAAGTATAATATTACAAGTTTTTTTAACTTCAAATATTGATTTTTAATGTTTCCTACTTTGAAACCTTCTTATGAGAATGTTGATCAACATTTTTTTTCTTTCACTCTTTTGTGAGTCATGAATTCCTTCCTTTCTCCATTGTTATTTTGTTGGAGTTATAATCACAAAAAAGATGCTTACCAAACCATTTTCATTCAAGGTTTTCACTAAAACATTTTCTTAAAGCATAACATGTCAAACATTATTTCAAATTAATTAACTGTCATATGTTTTAGTGTTTTAAAACATACCTTTTTAATAAAATTGTATTCAAAATTATTTTTATATTTTAATATTTCTTTTAAATTATTTTTATAAATTCTTAAAAAATATCAAAATATAGAATTTTTAAAAACATTAAAATAAATATCATATAATAAATTACAAATTCATATTTTTTAAATTTTTTTAAAAAGCATAAAAAACAAAAAAACATGATAGATAAATTACAGACTCATTTTTCTTATTAATTATAATATTAGAATATCAAAAACCATTTTCATTCTTTTTCATATTATATCATTATTAAAATAATTAAAATTTTATCTATTATATTATTCATGATATCATCTATTTAGATTATTATTTACATAATTTATTTTTAATTAATAAATAAATTTATCAATTCTAGATTTATTAGAGGCCTTTACCCTATCTCTTAAATGTTGATTGTTTTGTAAAATTATCTTTATCTTGGCATCATTGCTCTTCTTTGATTTAATGTTTTTGCTGCAAATTATTTAGGGCAACATTATCAAATGCGAAATTTACTCATCTTTAAGAAGCCATATACTACAATATAAAATATAATTTTAATGTCTACGAGTTCATGTTTTTTATCAAACTTAAAAAATAATAAAAAACATTATTTATAATTTTGTTTATAATTTATATATTATTATTTTATCATAAATATAATAAAAATTTATAATATAATAAAAAGTTAATTATAATTTATATTTATATAAAGTAATAATAGGTTTAAATATAAAAATATTATGTGCAGTTTTGAATTTAATTTATATATTATTATAGATGAAAAAATTATTCATAATTTATATATTATTATTTTTTTATAAATATATTTTTATTAATAAAAAAATTAAATATAATAAAGAAGCAAATCATAATCCATATTTATATTTATTTATTTTTAATTTTAAAAATAAACTAAAATATTAAACTTTATCATTTCATATATCATTAAATTTTAATAAAATAAAATTAAAATGCTACATTATAAAATTGAATTAAAATGCTACATATAAAGAAAATAAGTTTTTTATAAATCGTAAACTCCTAAACATTCCTACCCCAAATCGTTATGTTAAGGTTTTGAAAAGAATTTTCAAAATATATAAAAACATTACCATTATACAAAATATAAGAGCATCACCATTATACTAAATTCCATCTCATGTAAATAAAAATTTCACCATTTACCACGTCAAATTGATTTGGTTTACAAGTGCATCTTAAAATGACAAATCTATTGTCCAAGTTGGAATTGGAATTCCAAGGAGAAACTAGGCAAGGATTTGATTTGAGCCACTAGTTTTAGGAATATTTAGGATATATTGTTGTTTATAACTACAATGGGTTTTAATGAAATGTCTATCCATTTTTTTTAATAGAAAAAATGATATATATGTTTTCTATTAAGAATTAATATGTGTGATTTAAGTACATTTTTCACATGATGGACTTAATACTCCATTGCCATCGCTATAAGACATAGACACAACAACCAAGTGAGACCAAATACATCAATTGGCATCACCTTGCCTTGATGCAAAACTAAACTTTACTTTAATGTAGCTTGTGATGCATAAACTTTAGTTTTGTATGCATTCTCTTTGTAAGGAACGCTTATGTGCTAATAAACAAATATTCTATATGCATATCGGATTAAGCAAAAGATCTATCCACACTAAATCAAGCTAAGTGACCTGTCACGAGGACACAAGACACGAAGGACACAAAAATACGAGTGTCTGACACAGACACAGTGACCCCCGGAATCAAGACACGAAGGACACGTTTTATATACATATATATATATTTAAAAATTTAAAAATATAGACATATATATCCATTTTTTTTTAGAAACTAAAGCATTTACAAATATTCAATAGAAATTAGAATCAAAACACATTAATGATTACACATTTGTCATTCAAAAATCACAATGAGAGACATAGATGCATTGAAATTTGATAGGGATTGGGAAATAGCTCAAGATGTCGGAACCATATTTCTCATTAAGTCATCAAAATCAAAATGTATTACATAGATGTCGGAATGCCACTGAGCACTGACAAATACCAAATAGACTAATAGTAAATACAAAAAGGGGTGGATCAAGATGGAAGAATCTCATATGTCAATAGTCCTCCTCCATGCCTGAATCAACAAACTCATCACTTCCCTGATCCTCCTCCTCCTCCTCCTCCTCCTCTCTTCCCATCTGACGATCTGCATCTGCTGGCGTGGAGGATGACTCCTCCATATGATCACTATGATCAAAAGTGATTGGCTCTAGCACTGGATCATTAAGATCCATGTTGGCTAATGCCAACTCAGTACTGCTGTCCAAACCCATATCATCAGGAAAGACATCCCACATATTTTCCTTTCCATTCACCCACTTCTCCCTCTTCCTATAAATAAAACGAAGGTTGGAGTGCACATACACCATCGTCTCTTCCCTGGAATGCTCAAGCCTGCTCTTCTTCACACTGTACAAGTTCCCATATGTGCTCCAATTCCTCTCACAACAAGAGGATTATGTAACTTGAGAGATGACCCTCAAGGCTAAATTCTGTAGAATAGGGCATGTTTCCCCATGAGTTTCCCACCAAACATAGGGTTTCTTAACCCCCCTTGTCTCTAAGCACATCATAGCCTCCAAATCTCCCAGTGGAAGTGGAAAACTCTACAAATCCCTCCTCCAATTCATCAAGTAAGTCTATATCCTGAAATAGTCGTTTAAGTGTTATCTTCCTCCCATGTGCAATCTCTCCATCCATGTGAGGAGGGACTCTAAGTGAGGGCCCCAGTCCACCAGTGAGCCAATCCTGATTGTAGAACTTGGGGTTCAAGGAATGGGCCAAGCAATGTAAAGGTGTGCGATTCTTATCCCACCTGGAGATAAGAATATCCTGAGTCATGGACCATAAGTTCTCTGCCATTGTCCCATACTCGGGACACTCATTCTCCATGAAAATGGACCTCATGGACTCAATCATGGAATCCCACCCATCATAAACATCTGCTAGGAAGGGCCAGTACGTGTCTACAAACCGTAACAAAGAAATGATTGGATCCATGTCATGAACCTCGAAATTTCATAAATAAATAAAAAATTTAATGTACAATGACTATATAATGTTGGGATATTCCTATACTCCATCCTAGTCCTAACATCATTCTCCATTTTTGCATTTTTAGTCATGCATGCATTTTGCATGCAGTCATGATTTTGCATGCATCCCAGTCATCAGTCCCAGCACCTAGCCCTAGGAGCTTCTTTCTGATCAGTTTTAGCCCTCCTAGTGCTTAGTACGCCCTGCATGCAATTGCATGCATCCCAGGCGCCCTCTCTCACCTACCACTCAGTTGCACTTCAGTTAGTTGAGTTATCTTTAGATCTTTCCTTGATTTAAGGCTACATTGACTCTCAACTGACTGTATCACTCTGATGGACCTCCAGTGAGACTAGACTGCCTATTCTGACTCTAGTTAGCTCCTCATGCACCCTCCATTGAGCCTCCTTCATTCACTTAGGGCCTCCATGTGCCAGTTACACCTACCACACTTAGTTAGACTTAGTTTGACATCTGGTTGACAATTACTTGTGCATTGATGACTCCACTTATGATGATGAAGACTCTTAGTTGTGCTCTGATGACACTCCATTGATATGATGATCACTCCACAAAGGCTAATTCGAATTGCCACCTTGGCATTCGAATCCTCTCACCATTGTATTATTTATTTGTCCATATTGTGATTAATGAATTAGCGTGTGATGTTATTCTGCTTCTATCTGAGTTCTACTGTATCATAATTCTGTTGCTCCTTTACACTGCATTGACCACTCTTCTTCTATTTTCCTGCTTAATCTTAATCTTTATTGTGAGGTATACATCAACTCTTAGATCCGCTGTGAGGATTTTCACATATAAAAACACGTTATTACATCGTTATGATCGCAAATAAAAGTTCTGCAGCTTAATTATAGTTTTTCGTTGCCTGAATGGATACTTACACAAATTATAAAACTACTCTTTGGCAGGTTGTATCTACGGTGGATGTTTACAGGGTTAGCGATGTGCTACCGTCATAACCAAAGGTGATGTTCTTTATTTTCTTCACTTGTTCTTGCTACAAGTTGGTAAAGGCCTTGCTTAGTTATTAACATTTGATCCATGACTTACTATGATGTACTACTACTTAGATTGCATAACAAATAGTTTAGGGACTATGGTTTATAGTCTTGTTCATTAATAAAAAGTGTTAAATTTCAAACCAACGACATAATCCTTTGTTCCAAGCGCAGGGTTTAACATTACATGGTTAAGCGTTTGATGTATTGGACTATGGGATTCACCATAGTCGAACCTTGATTCGATATGCAATTAAATGAAGTGATGACTATAGTGTAAAAATGATGTGGCTGGTCATTGATGGATTAAAGGTATGTACTTATGGTTGATGGCGAAATTAATGAGCCCTTTTGGCTGCGAGTTGACAACGTAGCCAGACCTCAAGGCTAGGCTCGAGAATGAATCTCAGTCTTCCACATGTGCAATGAGATTGTGGGGTTTTAAAGTAGGGTTTAATGTGTCAAAAAGTTGTTCGAAATTTTCAATATTGTAAAATTTATTTGGTCTGTGAACTCTACAAACAGAGACTCCGCATTTTTCATGGAAATTTGTAAAACCCTGGGTGTTAAAGTGTCGCATTGGTTAATGGAATTATTTTTCGGGTTTTTTATCGAGGTCATCTCCATGCTTAAGGTCCCCACGCCACAGGTTGCTCGTTGTTGCGACTGGAGCACAGACTTCCTGTCGCCCCCGAGCTGCCAATCAAAAGGCAAGAAGAATATTTTAACTCTAGTCAACAAATTACTTGATTATATAATGTTTTCGTCCTGTTCTGGTTGTTAACACTAAGGATAAGGTTCTATTTGTGTAGGAAGGGGAGCAATAAAGGAATCTAGGAGGAGTCGACCCTTGGCCTTGTCTGCAATTTGCACCAGGTAAAGTACTCGACTTAATGCACCTTCTAAAATCTTTGTAAATATAGTTAGTAATTTCTGACATGGCGCAAATGGTTGTAGGTTGATTGCGTCGGCAAGGGTGGAGACAAGGTCACCTCCTCCCAGGCCTGCATCTTAGAATGCCAAGGGAAAGAACATTACTCAGAAAGAAAATCTAGTTTTCATCTTTTCAATTCGTTGATAGACAGTTCAAAAGCTAACTGTGATTCTTGCTTGCCGCAGGTAATTCTTGGCGAGCTTTTTGTTGAGCTTGCGAGGAGGAAGAGAACAGGTTTCTGCTTTCAACAAGATAAGTTATTTTAAGTTAGCTTACCCTTAGGGTTTAAGTAACGTCGACAGAGGCTTCACATCCCTTCTGCTCCAGCCTATACTTATATGTTCTTGTTCATGCGTTTAGCGTTTTGTTTTAAGGAGTTATAGCTATTTTTGGGATACCATCCTGGATGGCTTACCACCCTATGATTAAACTATAAATTTTCTTTAGTTCTTGGTTTTAAGAAGGAATGCCATCTTATATGGTCTTACATTCCCAAGGATCACAGATCCATCGTTTCATAATTGCAGTTATTTAAATAATACAACGACCCTTAGGGTCTTTACCGACTTCTTAAACGGGCATTTTCTTTGTTTGAAGAAAGATTAGAAATCTTAGTTTAAATTCTATAACTGACTGGAATGACTGCTCTATGCTCGTTCCATTTAATATGCATTAGTTCTCGTTTATCTTGGTTGATGTTTTTTCTATTACTAGGCTGCCATCTATGATGGTCTTATTGCCACGTATTGGAAACTTTGACACTTTGCCAAGACTAATAAATACTTAAAGATTGTATTTGTTAAATTCTATAACTACTTAAAATTACAATATTGAATCTATTCAGGGCATTTGATTGGCAATCTTGTAGTGTTGATTTACTTGATTATAGCTTTGACTAGATTTGATCCACGATCTAAATCGCCTGTTGTCTTGATTCAGGTTGTTAACTATTAGTTGAAATAATTGCAACTCTTGATTTGACCAATAAGTTATGTTATGCATACCCTAACTGGTAAAATAATTTAATTGTATATATATAAGTATTTTGAGGTTTTTTGTTGCAATTATAATATATATCTATTTTTGTTATTCCTGTAATGTAAATAGGGAATTTATAGTAGTAGCGATGGATCCATATCTGTCATTCCTGATCTATAAACAGGTTTATAAAATAAATAAATAAAACCTTTAATTAAAGTTGATACAGTAGAGGCCACTCTGCTCTCGCGATTCTAGTAATCGTCGTTGATAGTTCTTACGTAGATGAGAATACTCGACTGTACTAATTACTTTACTTAGTTTTGGAAATATTATGGTGGTTATGTTATAAGAGTTAAACATATTTTGACTTTGTTCTTTAAGTAAATACAATCCATACTAGATGTGAACACATAGAGTTGTTTAGAAAGAATCTAAAAGATAAATATGATTATTTAAAAAAAACATAGATATCGATACGACATAACGTTTAAATTTTGAGAACATAATAGAAGAGACATTGGAACAGATGCAATAATGTATCCATAATCTAATTAGATGCATAAATAAGATTCCTACTAAGAGTTAGTAGCGATTTATAATAGAAATGGAAATCCTATTGTAATTAGTTTCAAACAGATAAGGAACAGAACAAGGAACCTGACACCACTATTGGGAAAACAAAAATGAAACAATCATTCCTCCCAACCAAATCCTAGAGTAGCCAAGTCTCACTTGCTCTACATCCCCCGATCCTGGTCGCTGAACCACAAGAAAAAAAATCCACTTAATGCGCCATCTCTTGCATTATCAGATGCAATCCCCATTTAATGCTAGCCTCCTACTGCTTATGGACATACTATTATATAGTATTTTTCCTAGGACTTGGTTATTTATGAGCCTCCTTCTCTTTAACACTCAACTAAGAGTTGTGACCTGATTTTGGGGAAGAAGTCTTCTGCACCTTGAGTTCTCACTCAACAACTTCAGCTACTTATATTTTCCTCTTGTGGGTCAGCAATCACTCATGCAACAACTATTTCATTTATGTCCCCCTTCAGTATTTTTATTAATAAAAGAATAATCCATTACATTGTTTTATTTTTGACTTCTGGTCAAAAATATTTAAATAATGAATAAACATAAAATATTCAAAAAGTATTTATAATACTTTATTTAATCCTGGTGTATTACATACACGTCCTCTTAAAGGATAACACCGTCCTCGGTGTTATTATTTTTTTGTCTTTAATCTTCCATTTCTTCTTCTTGGAATAGATTGGATATGCCTCCCACAAATCACTTTCCAATTCCCAAGTGGACTCTTCCAGACTAAGGTGCTTCCATTGCACCTTGACTTGTCCGATGGTACAGTTCCGGAATAAAAGTTCTCTTCTGTCGAGGATATGGTCCAATCCCACCTGGAACTCTCCCTCGGGTTCCACCCATATAACATCCCAATCAATCACATGAGTAGTGTCATGAACATACTTCTTTAAAATGGAAACGTTAAAACATCATGTACTTTAATAGTAGGTGGTAGGGCTAACTGGTATGCTACCGACCCTACTTTAGCCAAAATTCCAAATGGCCCACTGTACCTGGATGCCAATTTTGAATACCTGCCCATCCTTAGGGATATTTCCTTGGGTCTTACCTTGATATACACATGCTCGCCTACCTGTAACTCTCGATGAGTTCTTTTTAAGTCAACATAACTTTTCTTCCTATCTTGGGCAGTCTTCAAATTTTGTTGCACCTGCTTCACAGTTAATTCCATATATTTTAATAATTCAAGTCCTAACATTAATCGATCCACCAGACTTCTCCATGAAATGGGAGTATTACATTTACGCCCATACAAAATTTCAAAAGGACTCATACCATTTGATACTTGAAAATGATTCTTGTAAGCAAATTCTACTAAGTGTAAGTAGTCTTCCCACTTACCCGGTTTGTCCATTACATACATTCTTAGCATGTCTTATAGGACTTGGTTTACCCTTTCAGTCTGCCCATCTGTTTGCGGATGATACGCAACACTGAAGTTCAACTGAGTGCCTAATCCTTTAAACAAATTAAGGCTTTCCAGAAATTTCCTATAAATTTTACATCTTTGTCTGAGATTATTACCTTTGGTACGCCATGTAACCTGAAAAATCTCTTTCATAAATATATCTGCGATGTTAACAACCTTATAAGTATATTTTACTGCAATAAAATGAGCTTCTTTTCTTAATTTATCGACTACGACCATGATTGAGTCGTGTTGCCTAAAAATTTAGGTAGGCTGGTTATAAAGGCCATGTTGAGGATTTCCCACTTCCATTCCGGAATGGGTAGTGGTTGTAATAACCCTGTGGATGTTGGTGTTCTGCCTTGAATTGCTGACATTCTATGCAGCGAGCTAAGTATTCTGCTACCTCTTTCTTCATGTTAGGCCAAAAGAAGTATTTTCTAATCATGGTGATCATCTTCTGGTATCTAGGATGTCTTGAATACAGTCGTTTGTGTAACTCATTCATGACTGTTAATTTGATTTCTGTTGTATTTGGTATGTATAATCTGTTTTTATGCAACAATAATCCTCTTCCATTGAGACTAAAATATGTTTTTATCTGGTTCCTTTCATTTTCAATAGTCTTTTCCTTTAGATTTTGGTATTCTTTATCAGAATTTTCTGCATTTAAAATCTGATTTTCTAAATCAGATTTGTAATTACTGCTCGCAAATAATAAATTTGCGTGACGAATTAAAGCGTCTGCAACTTTGTTTTCTTTCCCTTTTATATGTTTTATTTTGAAGTCATATTCGCTTAAGAATGTCATCCACCTCGCTTGTCTAGAGTTTAAATTATGTTGATCAAACAAGTACTTCAAACTTATGTTATCTGATATTAGTAAAAATTTCCTTTTGATGAGGTAGTGTCGCCACATCTTTAACGCATGTATAATTGCAGCAAGTTCTAAATCATCTGTAGCGTAATTCTTTTCAGGTTCTTTTCATTTTATGGATTTGTATGCCACGACATGATTCTCTTGAATTAGTACCCCACCTAATCGTTCATTACAGGCATTGGTGCATACAACGGAATCCTTAAAAGGATCAACAATTTTTAATATAGGGGCGGTGGTTAACAACTGTTTTAATTTATTAAAACTTTCCATACACTTTTCATTCCAGTCAAACTTTTTACCTTTCTTCTATAGTGAAGTTATGGGGTAGGCTATCTTAGAAAATCCTTCAATAAATTTCCGATAATAACCCATAATCCCCATGAATGATCTTATGTCAGTTACATTTTTAGGAATTGGCCATTCAATTATAGCCTTAATCTTGTTGAGGTCGACAGATATTCCATCCTTAGACACTACGTGTCCTAGATATTGAATTTTGTCTTTAAAGAAATCACATTTGCTAAAATTAACAAACAATTGTTGTTCTCTTAAAATCTCCAGAATTATTTTTAAGTGTTCTTTATGTTCCTGTTCATTCTTCGAATAAATCAGTATATTGTCAATGAAGGCGATAATGAATTTATCTAAGTAGTTACTCAGAATACTATTCATTAAGCACATAAAAGCTATAGGTGTGTTTGTTAAACCAAATGGCATTACGACAAACTTGTAATGACCGTAACGAGTTCTAAAAACCGTTTTAAAGATGTCTTCATCTTTGATCCATACCTGATGGTAGCCGGACCTTAAATCTATTTTAGAAAATATTGTTGCTCCTTGGAACTGATCAAATAAATCGTCTATCTGGGGTAAAGGATATCAATTTTTAATAGTCATTTTATTTAATTGTCGATAGTCTATGCATAATCTTAAAGTTCTGTCTTTCTTCTTTACGAATAAGACCAATGCTCCCCAAGGGGAAACACTAGGTCGAATGTACTTCTTATCAATTAGTTTTTGTAATTGTGATTTAAGTTCTGTAAGTTCTATTCTATTCATCCAATACAGAGCTTTTGATGTTGGTACCACTCCCAGTATCAGATCGATTGTAAAGTCTATGTCTCTTTTTAGAGGTAGTCTAGGGACTTTTTCCGTAAATATGTCTTTAAAATATTTCAAGATAGGTATATCTTCTACTTTAAGTTTGTTATCTTGATCTTTATCATCAATTACATAAACAACAAATACTTTACATCCCTTACGTACATATCTCTTCATTTGTAAGGCTGATATCTCTCTAATTGTAGTATTTCTAGGAATTCCTGTTATTTTAATGGTGTTTCTAGTATTATCTATGCATGTAAAAGTTTTGTCATAACAATTCAACATGACTCTGTGTTTTTCCAACCAATCCATTCCTATCAGCATATCATAGGAACCTAACAGTAAAATATTCAGATCAGCATGCGTATTAAATTCATTCATCAATAATTCACATTTTTTCACATCACTAGTGACCTTACATTTAGTACCTGTGGCTGACTGTACCAACCAATATTTTTCAAAATTTTTAGGTGCTCAATTACATAATTCAACAATCCTAGGTGATACATAACTCAAACTTGCACCTGGATCAATTAGTATGGAAATAGGTTGAATTTTTATCATACCTTCGATCTCAACCATTGAAGCTTGATGGTTTGCTTGCCAATTCTCTAATGCAACACTGATTCTAGGCATACTTCTCGCCATATCTCCAATTGTAACAGCTTCCCGAATAGAGTGAACTTTATTAAAGGTTTTATTTCTTATAGGACAATCTTTAAAGTAATGTGGGTCACCACATTCACAACATTTTAAGGGTTCCCTCTATGCAGTGTTTTTATTAAAATTAGTGGAAGGTTATCTTTCTTTTGCTGCAGGGTGTTGTGGTTTAAAACCTCTACAATTACTACCCTGATACCCTCTGCAATTATTTCCATAATTTCTGTGAAATTTATTATTATTCTTTCTTCTTGGGTCAAAGTTATCCCGTCTTTTAGTGTTCCAATTAGGTACATTTTCTCTTTTATTTTTATTCTGATCATAACAATAATTCACTTTTCTCATTGCTTCTTCCAGCGTCTTTGGATTGTCATACTCAATCTGCTCTTTAAATGGGGTAGAAAAGAAACTAAGACAATGCTATATTTTTTGTTTTTCATCTATTATGTATGATACATAATGAAGCAGACTTAGGAATTTACTACGGAGTTCTTTCATGGTCATATCACCTAACCTTAACTCGTAGAATTATTTTGCTTTTTATTCATAGTACTGTTCTGAAAGATACTTTTGTTTAAACAGTTTCTTAAAGGTTTTCCAGGTTACGTGTCACTCTTTTATACCTTTTACTTTTTTGATATCTTGCCACCAAATATCTGCTTTTCCACTTAAGTTATAAATGGCCATTTTTGTCTTCAGTTCATCATAATAGTTATAACTTTGGAAGTATTTCTTCATTTCAGAAAGCCAAGTCTCAGCCTCTTCTTCTTTCTCTATTTAACCATTAAACATAGGAGGTTTAATTTTTTTTAATTCCCCCGAAATCTCTTCATAGGGTTTGTACTTCTTTTTATCTTTATGACTGTCACTACTGTCACTAGAATCCTGATGTTCTTCGGTGTGGTGTTTTGGTGGTTCCTCACTGGAATTTTCAGCCCCATGACTGGAAAATTTCAGCTTTCTTCCCTTATGTTTGTAAGGTGTAGCTTTTGGCTTATCATTTTTATATTCTTTGCTTTTATCCTTTCATTACTGTGTATTTTAACCAACAGAATGTTGTTTAGTTCTTCTTGTGCTTTCATATTTTGTTCGTTCTCATCCCTAACTCTTTTTAATTCTGACCTTAATTCTTTAATAGTCTGTTGTAATTCTAATGGGTTGTCGTTTCGACTCATTTAATTTTACCCAGATTTCATCTTCTTCATTATTCACCGATATTCTAGGGGGATATTCTTCTTCTGCAGGCATTCCAAATTCTACCATAGTTTCCTGCAAAAATAAAGTTATCCTTCTCTTCCCGTTTCGCAAGAGAATCAAACCAAAATAAATAGACATTAGTTTTTTTGGTTTTAACAGCTACAATGTTGGGCCGGTTCAAGCCAAGTATTGTAACCATGCTCTGGTACCATTATGTCATGAACCTCGAAATTTCATAAATAATTTTTTTTAATATAAAATGACTATATAAAAACACGTTATTTCATCGTTATGATCGCAAATAAAAGTTCTGCAGCGTAATTATAGTTTGTTGTTTCCTGCATGGCTACTTACACAAATTCTGAAAGTACTCTTTGGCAGGCTGTACCTACGGTGGATATTTACATGGTTAGCGGTGTGCTACCATCATAACCGAAGGTGATGTTCTTTATTTTCTTCACTTCTTCTTGCTACAAGTTGGTAAAGGCCTTGCTTAATAATTAACCTTTGATCCATGACTTACTATGATGTACTACTACTTAGATTGCATAACAAATAGTTTAGGGACTATGGTTTATAGTCTTGTTCATTAATAAAAAGTGTTAAATTTCAAACCAATGACATAATCCTTTTTTCCAAGCGTAGGGTTTAACATTACATGGTTATGCGTTTGATGTATTGGACTATTGGATTCACCATAGTCAAACCTCGATTCGATATGCAATTAAATGAAGTGATGACTATAGTGTAAAAATGATGTGGTTGGTCGTTGATGGATTAAAGGTCTGTACTTATGGTTGATGGCGAAATTAATGAGCCCTTCTGGCTGCGATTTGACAGCACAGCCAGACCTTAAGTCTGGGCTAGAGAATGAATCTCGGTTGTACACATGTGCAATGAGATTGAGGGGTTTTGAATTAGGGTTTAATGTGTCATAAATTTGTACGAAATTTTCAATATTGTAAAATTTATTTGGTTTGCGATCTCTGCGAGCATAGACTCCGCATTTTTCACGGTGATTTGTAAACCCGTAGGTGTTAAAGTGCCACGTTGGTTAATGGCATTATTTTTCTGGTTGCTTCTCGAGGTTATCACCATGCTTAAGGCTTCCACGCCACAAGTTGCTCGATGCTGCGACTGGAGCACATAATTCCGTTCGGCCTCGAGCTGCCAATCAAAAGGTAAGAAGAATATTTTAACTCTACTCAACAAATTAATTGATTATACAATGTTTTCTTCATGTTTTGGTTGTTAACACTAAGGATAGGGTTCTATTTGCGCGGGAAGGGGAGTAATAAGGGCATCCAGGAGGAGCCAACTCCTGGCCTTGTCTGCAATTTACACCAGGTAAAGTACCCGACTTAATGCACCTTCTAAAATATTTTTTACAGTTAATAATTATGACATGGATCAAATGGTTGCAGGTTGAGGACGCCGACAAGGGTGGCGTCAAGGTCACCTCCTCCTAGGCCCATGTCTTAGAACGCCAAGGTAAAGAACATTACTTAGAAAGAAAATATTCTTTTCATCTTTTCAATTCGTTGATAGACAGTTCAAAAGCCAACTGTGATTCTTATTTGCTGCAGGTAATTATTGGCGGGCTTTCTGTTGAGCTTGCGAGGAGGAAGAGAACAGGTTTCTGCTTTCAACAATATAAGTTATTTTAAGTTACTTTACTCTTAGGGTTTAAGTAACGCCAGCAGAGGCTTCACGTCCCTTCTTCTCTAGCCTGTACTAAAATGTACTTGTTCATGCGCTTAGCGTTTTGTTTTAAGGAGTTATAGTTATTTTTGGGATGCCATCCTAGATGGATTACCACCCTGTGATTAAACTATAAATTTTATTTAGTTCTCGGTTTTAAGAAGGAATTCCATCTTAGATGGTCTTACATCCCCAAATATCATAGATCCATCATTTCATAATTGCGGTTATTTAAATAATTAAACGACCCTTAGGGTCTTACCGACTTCTTAAACGGGCATTTTATGTGTTTGAATAAAGATTAGAAATCTTAGTTTAAATTCTATAACTAACTGGAATGACTGCTCTCTGTTCATGCCATTTAAGATGCATTAGTTCTCGGTTATCTTGGTTGATGTTTTTGCTATTACTAGGATGCCATTTATGATGGTCTTATTTCCACGTATTGGAAACTTTGACACTTTGACGAGACTGATAAATACTTAAAGATTGTATTTGTTAAATTCTATAACTACTTAAAATTACAATATTAAATTTAATCACAGCATTTTATTGGCAATCCTGTAGTGTTGATTTACTTGATTATAGCTTCGGCTGGATTTGAACCACAATCTAAATCGTCTATCGTCTTGATTCAGGTTGTTAACTATTAGTTGAAATAGTTGCAACTCTTTATTTGATCAATAAGTTATGTTATGAATACCCTAACTGGTAAAATAAGTTAATTGTATATATATAAGTATTTCGAGGGTTTTTATTGCAATTATAATATATATATATATTTGTTATTCCTGTAATGTAAATAGGGTATTTACAGTAGTAGCAATGGATCCAAATCTGTCATTCTTGATCTGTAAAAATGTTTATAAAATAAAAAAACTTTTAATTAAAGTTTATACAGTAGAGGTCTCTATTCTCTCGCGATTCTAGTAATCATCGTTGATAGTTCTTACGCAGATGAGAATAATCGACTATACTAATTACTTTACTTAGTTTTGGAAATCTTACGGTGGTTATGGTATAAGAGTTAAACATATTCTGACTCTGTTCTTTAACTAAATACAATTACTAATAAAC
The DNA here is from genome assembly GCA_027924585.1 of Larix kaempferi. Taxonomy (NCBI): domain Eukaryota; kingdom Viridiplantae; phylum Streptophyta; class Pinopsida; order Pinales; family Pinaceae; genus Larix; species Larix kaempferi. The sequence goes on from BSBM01000505.1 coordinate 4,531,061, forward strand.
TAAGTTACGTAAAAGTAAATTTAGAATATGAGGTTAGGGATCTTCTAATCTTGTGCACATTGCCAGGAAGCTGGAACTGCTTGGTCATGGCTATAAGTAACCTTGTCTTTGGTTCAAACACTTTAAAATTTGATGATGTTGTTGGTGTTATTCTTAGCGAGGAAATGCGAAGGAAAAACACATGTGATACATCAAGTAGTGCGTTGACCATGGAGAGTAGGGGAAGACAAAAGGAGAGAGGAAAGAGCCAAGGTAATTATGGAAAGTCTATGAAGGGAAGATCCAAGTCTAGATTGGGAAAGATAGAGTGCTGGAACTGTGGAAAGAAATGACATCTAAATAAAGACTACATATCTCTAAAGAAGAAAGGAAGAAAATGTAGCAGGTGTTGTGTTACAATATGCTTTGGTTCTTAAATTAGATAGTACTAGTGATTACTGGGTAGTAGATTTAGGGGATTCATGTCATGTTGCCAACCCCATAGGAAATTCTTTCATGATTATGTTCCAAGTGATTTTGGACATGTTTTATTGGGTGATGATGAACCATGTAAAATTGTTGGAATGTGTAAGGGACAAATCAAGTTTAAGAATGGAGGTGACTGGTTGTTGAAAGATGTAAGGCATATTCCTACTATGAAAAGAAATATGTTCTCAGTAGGGAAGTTGGGAGATGGCAGTTGTTTATCTGCATTTGGAGAAACACAGTGGAATTTCACTAGAGGATCACTGGTGATAGAAAAATGAGACATGATAGGTACATTGTATTTGTATTCTCATAATACTGATTGTTCGATCTATTTAGCTTCCATAGGAACATAGACAACATTTTGGCTTCATAGGCTTGGCCACATGAGTGAGAAGGGGATGTAGATTCTCCACTTAAGGAATTTGCTTCCATATCTGAAGCATGTAAGTTTGGAATTCTATGAGAACTATGTTTATGGAAAACAGAAGAGAGTCAGATTTCTCAGAGTTGGGAAGCAAAAGAAGAGTGAAAAGTTAGAGCTTGTGTATCCAGATGTATGGGGACCGTCTTAGGTACAATATTTTGGTGGCTCTCGTTATTATGTTACTTTTATTGATGATGCAACTAAAAAAAGTTGGGTTTATTGCATTCAACAAAAATATGATGTTTTTGCTACTTTTAAGAAAATGAAATCTTTGGTTGAGAATGAGACAAAAAATAGGTTAAAGTGTTTCAGATCTGATAATGGAGGTGAATACTACAACAAGGAGTTTAATAGTTACTATTCATACCATGGGATTCATAGAGAGAAGACAGTCCCAGGAACACCACAAGGAAATGGTGTGTTAGAAAGGATGAACAGGACAATCATGGAGCATGCAAGGTGTATGAGACTGCATGCAGGGTTGCCCTTACAGTTTTGGGAAGATGTTGTAGATACTACTGTTTACTTAATAAACATAAGGAATTCAAGCTCCTTGGATAGTGGCATTCCATAGGAGGCATGGATAGGTAAAAAGGTAAACTACTCATTTATGAGAACTTTTGGTTGTCAAGCATTTGTCCATATTGATAAAGAAAATAGAACAAATATTGAGACTAAATCCAAGAAATGTATCTTTATTGAATACAGGGTTGATGATTTTGGTTATCGCTTATGGGATTATGAAAATAACAAAATCATTAGGAGTAGAGATGTGGTATTCAATGAAAAGGTCATGTATAAAGATTAGTTGCGGGGAAAGAAATAAGAAAAGGAAAACCCATAGTACACAGTGATTGATGAAATCAAAGAAAATGAAGTTCCAAAGGTGACGAAAAATCAAGAACAACAACAGGTACCTCAAACTCCTCCAAGTGTTAGAGATATACCAGGTCACATAGACCCCCTAAACGTTACTTTCATTCACTATATTATTTATTGATGATTGACTTTGGTGAACCAGAATGTTATGAAGAAGTAATGTAGGTGTAAACTAGAAAGAAGTGGGAGCAAGGCATGAATGAGGAGATGGACTCATTGGTAAGAAACCAGAATTGAGATTTGGTTCAGTTTCCTACAGGTAAAAGAGAATTGCAGAATAAATGGGTTTACAGGTTGAAGGAAGAAGATGGAGGAACTAAGTGGTACAAGTCCATACTTATTGTAAAGGGATTTAAAGAAAAGAAAGGTATATATTTTGATGAAATATTTTCTCTTGTTGTTAAAATGTCTTAATTATGACTATTTTAAGTCTAGTGGCAATAAAATATTTACATATTGAACAACTAGATGTAAAATCAACCTTTCTCCATGGGGATTTGGAGGAAGAGATTTGTATGCAGCAGCCACATGGGTATGAGGTCAAAGGGAAGGATAATTTAGTATGCAGGTTGAAGAATATTTTGTATGGCCTGAAGCAAGCTCTAAGGCAGTGGTATTTAAAATTTGATAGATTTATGATAGAACAAGGTCATAGTAGATGTCATTTTGACCAATGTGTTTATTTCAAGAAGCTAGATAATGGAAGATATATTAGCTTGTTATTGTATGTGGATGACATGCTTTTTGCAGGGTCTAACATGCAGGATATAAATGTGCTCAAAATGAAATTAGCTAATTCATTTGCGATGAAGGATTTGAGTTCTGTTCGGGTACACAGGGTACTACCAAAGGACCGAACACCAAGATCAACCACTTCACAAAAATATATCATAGATCAACACACCGATGTTTTGATGTGGTTTAAACCCTCTTGAGGGAAACACTCCACGACCCTGGCCAAATAGCTTCTACAGGACAATTTATTATGCAAAGAAAGAAAGTTACAAATGAGCTTCTCATAATCGATCAACTAAATAATGACCCTCCATGCTCTTTAAATAGAGATCATGGACCAATTGGGTGTTAAGCCACGTTACAAGCCCAAGTGATAGGTCCAGATCCCAAACTGAAAACACAACCTGCAGTAGACTTTTGATCATCAGGATCACCGACCCAATCTAAATCAGTGAAACCAACCAACAAAGGTTTCCCCCCTGTACTATAATGAAACCCAAACTGAACTGTATCTCGAATATATCGAAGTATTCTTTTAGCTGCTTTCCAGTGACTTTCCTGAGGTGTCTGCATATAACGGGCAACACGACCAACGGCAAAGGAAAGGTCAGGACGGGAATGAGTCAAGTATAAGAGACTACCAACAAGCTGACGATACAAGGTGGCATCGACTTCAGGTGAAGTACAAGTGGTAGAAAGTTTGACTCTAGACTGGAAGGGAGAAGGGGATGGTGTACAATCTTCCATGTGAAAGCGACGAAGAAGGTCACAAGCATACTTAGACTGAGAAAGAAAGATTCCTTCTTTGGTTTGCAGGACTTGGAGACCAAGAAAATACTGCAAATGTCCTAAGTTTGACATTTCAAAATTTTGTTTAAGACTGGATTTCACATGGATTATAAGCTTAGGGTCACTACCAGTAAGAATAAGGTCATTGACATATAGAACAAGTATGATGAGATGGTTTCCTACTTTCTTGGTATAGACATTGGGGTCAGAATGGCATCTAGAAAAACTAGTGTCAAGGAGAAAGTCATCCATTTTGGCATACCAAGCTCTAGGAGCTTGCTTAAGGCCATACAAGGATTTCTTAAGGTGGAAAACAAGGCTAGAGTTATTTTGAACATATACAGGAGGTTGTTCCATGTAAATTTTCTCTTGTAAATCACCATGTAAGAAGGCATACTTGACATCCATTTGATGGACTTCCCAGTTATGTAAGGCTGCAAGGGAAAGAATAAGGCGGATGGAGTTCATTTTTGCGACGGGAGCAAAGGTTTCATTGTAGTCAATCCCTTCAACTTGGGAAAAACCTTTGGCAACTAACCTTGCCTTAAGTATTTCAACACTTCCATCTCATGCATACTTAGTTTTGTAGACCCATTTACATCTGACAAGTTTTCTTCCTTTTGGAAGAGGTACAAGATCCCAAGTATCGTTTTCCATTAAGGAACGAGATTCTTCATCCATGGTTGCATCCCAATTTGGATTCCCTGAAGCTTCTGCAAAAGTTTCTGGATCATGATTCTCGAAAACTTGAGCCAGGAGAGAAGAGGCTCACTGAAACTGAGAACGTGTTTGACGTTGATCTCTAGGATCACCGACAAGATCACCAGCTACTTCACATGTTGAACGGACCCATCGAGGAAGCACTTGTGCTGGTGCAACTGGACGAACATGAGCAGGCGGAGGTGGATTTTCATACTCACTGTCATCATCAGAAACTGGAGTTGGAAACCTGTCAAGGAAGTTGGAAGAAGAAGAAGGCACAAATGCCGAATCAGGCTTGCAAGCCAAAGATGGCACAATTACCGAGTTAGGCTCGCAGGCCAAGAGATTTTCATTAAATTTAACATCTCTTCTAATGATTATATCATGAGAATGTGGTTGAAGAAGTCTATAACCTTTTACATCTTCAGAATATCCAACAAATATGCACTTTTCACTTTTAGGCTGCAATGCTTTCCGTTTTTCATCCGGAATGTGAGCCCATGCTGCACTACCAAACACATGGAAGTGACTTACATCAGGTTTAGTTTTACTCCATGCTTCTTCCAGTGTTATACCTTGTAATGCTTTAGTGGGAGTGTGATTAACTATGTAATTTGCACAATTAATGGCTTCAGCCCAAAATTGAAGACTTAGTCCCTTATATTGGATCATACAATTAGCCATTTCTTTTAAAGTGTGATTCTTTTGCTTAGCTACACCATTTTGTTGTGGTGTATATGGAACAGTGTGCTATTGTTGGATGCCTTGTTCAGTGCAGAAAGTAGTGAAATTTTTGTTAACATATTCTCTTCCATTTTCAGATCTTAACTTAATAATTTGATGACCAAATTGTTTTTCAACAAGGGCCTTGTAGGCCAAGAACATGTTAAATACTTCACTCTTAAGTTTTAGGAAATAAACCCAAGTGCGTCTGGTGTAATCATCAATGAAAGTTAAGAAATATTTGAAACCAGAAAAGGAAGCAGATGGAAGAGGACCACACAAGTCATTATGCACAAGCTCCAAGGGAACCGAGATGTGCCAAGAGGCACATTTGTCAAAACTGTCCCGATGATGTTTTTCGAGTACACAACCGGAACAAACACCATCCCTGCAAGATACCATCGGAAGACCTATCACCATATTGTCTTTACATAGTTGTTGCAATGAGCGATAATTTAAGTGACCAAATCGCTCATGCCAAAGTTTTCTCAAGTTATCACTATGAGCAACAAAAAATGAAGGGAAAGGTGATGACCCAAAGTTGTTAAACTTGTACAATCTGGTAATATCATCAACAATTCCGGTAGTTAGGACCTATTGAGGATCTTTAAAATCCTTGATTACAACTTGGTGAGGTGTAAAGGTCATAGTTTTACCTCCACCAGAATGAGTGATCTGATAGACTGATAACAAATTGCAGGAAATTCTTGGAACACATAGTACATCACTAAAATGACCATTATCTACTGGAACTGTTCCAGCTCCTACAACACTTAGAGATCTATCATCACCAACAAATATTTGTTTGGTGTTACATTCATGCATAGTAGAAAAGGTGGCTTGATCCTTAGCCATATGATAAGATGCTCCATAATCAATGAGCCATTCATTTGAAGTAGAAGAAGAAGATGCATTATAAGAATAACCAGAAGCACAAAGTGCATGTCCATGAGAGGCAGATTCTGAAGGTGAATATAGGCTGATGTGGTGCTTCTTCATTGCTGCTTCCAAAGATGCCATCTTCTTGAAACACTTAGATTCATCATGATTATCTTTCCCGCAATAGTTGCAATGATGCTCAGTCTTCTTGCCTTTTGGCTTGGATCCTTTGTCATTTTTTAAAGAAGGAGCTGACTGAGAGGGTTTTGGACCCTTGTTTGACTTATTATTGCGAAAATTTTGTTTCTTGGGAGGCTTGGACTTTTATTTCTATTGGGACAATAAGGCTTTCCCAGATATATCTGCATTGTTGATTATTCCAAGATGAATGAGTTTATCTTGCTCTCTAATCAAAAAATCACAAAAGGATTCAATACTAAGCTCTTGATAGCTAGCTGCCTTCAAGGATTATTTCATGGAGTAAAATGTAGATACAAAAATAGAATATGCAGGTCCAAGTTTGGAAAGAATATGATAAATGCATTGTTTGTCTTCTCTCTTAATCTTACATTCTGCACATAAGAGTATAAGAGTTTTGTACTTAGATAAATAATCTTGAATGCATGAAAAGTCACTTGGATTTAAAGAAATCAACTCATTTTCAAGTTGGTGACCTCGAATTTCATTGTGTTTACCAAATACAGATTCCAACTTGTCCGAAGCAGCATCAGGTTCATCAATTCCAGATATGTGGAATCACAAATCAGTAGAGATTGACATCCCAATCAATCTACGAGCTTCGTCACATCTATTTGCCCATTTTATTTTCTTATCATTATCAGTGGGTTCTGTTTCTTTCCCTGAGGTAATTCTGAAAAGTCCCCTACTTCGTAGAACATCCTCCATACGAGATTTCCATGAGAAATAGTTGGAACTGTTAAGTAGAATATCACAAGGGGCGGCCATATTTTTAAATTAATGGCTATAAAATCATAAACCAATAGTCTGGATGTGAAGAGCTCGAAAAAATAGGCGGTTTAAAAAAAATGGCACTGAAAACTGACTCTGTATGATGAAGTTATGGTTGAACAAAGAAACCGTTGAAGATGTCCCCAATAGTGATGTGGCAGCTAGAGAATGTCCAACAAAAAAAAAGAACCCCCCTCTTTCCAAGATGAACCTTTTGACAATCATTTTACAAGAAAGTTTCTTTAAGTGAACCACTTTTGTAAAATAAGTGATTTCACTTTTACAATGATATTACTTTTAAATAGTGCAACAATAAAAAAGAACTTAAATGACTCACTTGTATTTTTATTTTTTATTATTTAAGTGAGATGCACTTTTACAATAAACTAACTTGAAAATAGAAATTGCATGCACTTTTTCTTTTAAAAGTAACTTCCTAAGACTTGAATTTAAGACCTAATAAGGAATAAAGCAACTTTGAACCAAGTGAGCTAGATTAAAAAGTATGTAAAATATGGAAATGAGGAAGAGTTTTTTTTTTTTCTTTTTTTTTTACTCTTTTTGCTCGGTTTGCGTGCTTGCCCTTTTTCTTGCAAAACACACCACAAATCGAAACAAAAAAAAAAATTCCACACTTCTAGAGTTAGATCTCGCTAGCTTGCTCGAAAAGTCTACGTTTTCTCTCTGTTTTTGATTTGCCGAGATCGCGCAAGGTGCATGGCAAAGAGCATACGCAGCCGAGAAAAACCCTTTCCCTTTCTGTTTCTGATTTGCCGAGATTGCTCAAGGTGCATGGCAAAGAGCATACACAGATGGGAAAGCAACAATCTGAACCCAAAAAAAAATATAACAGTAAAAAATGATAAAATATGAGATTTTTTTCTTTTAAAAAGAGAAAAAAAATAATGTGTCATTGTAACATTATACCTTCAGATCTGATGAAATATGCATTTCTGGAGCAACCGGGAATCGTTTTCGATCAAACAAAAACTATTTCCCAATGGAAACAACACTCTGGACGCAATGGAACACCTCCCACAGCCCAAAAATGCACAGAAATACTAGAACCAGAAACCCTTTCGAGTTTCGGCAACAACAGTTCAAGATCTAGATCATAACCGGAAGCGACTCTTCATAAAAGCTCTGATGCCATGTTCGGGTACACAGGGTACTACCAAAGGACCGAACACTAAGAGCAACCACTTCACACAAATAGATCACAGATCAACACACCGATGTTTTGACATGGTTTAAACCCTCTTGAGGGAAACACTCCACGACCCCGGCCAAATAGCTTCTACGGGACAATTTATTATGCAAAGAAAAAAGTTACAAATGAGCTTCTCATTATCGATCAACTAAACAATGATCCTCCATACTCTTTAAATAGAGATCATGGACCAATTGGGTGTTAAGCCACAGATCAAGGTTAGATATGATCTAAGAGAAATTGAGCCGTCGGATCACTCTATGTCGGGAACATATCGTGACCGTCGGATTAAGTATTTATAAATGCATACTAAAGAAACACACTATCCCTAACGGATATATTGCATAAGTTGATCTTAACTAACTCCTAAGTGTCTAAATATTCTAACAGGTTCTACAAAGAAAATCCTTGTTATGAGAATAACAAGAGACAGGAAAAATCACAAATTGACATTGTCTCAGGGTGAGTACATAGAAAAGGTGTTGGAGAGGTTTAGAATGCATAATGCAAAACCAGTTAGTACACCTTTGGACAACCATTTCAAACTAAGTAAGGATATGTGTCCCAAGACACAAGAAGAGATAAAATACATGTCCAAGGTTCCCTATTAATCAGTAGTTGGCAACTTGATGTATGCCATGGTGTGCACAAGACTAGATATTGCACATGTAGTGAGAGTTGTGAGCAAGCATATGAAAAATCCAGGTAAAGAAAATTGGAAAGAAGTAAAGTGGATTCTTAGGCATTTGAGAGATACTTCTACTCATAGATTATGTTTTGGAGGTTTAGACACTTCTCTATGGGGATATGTTGATGTCGATATGGTAGATTATAAAGATAGCAGGAGGAGTACCACAAGGTATGTATTTAGTATAGGTGGAACAACAGTAAGTTGGACTTCGAAACTGTAAAAGGTTGTTGCACTTTCAACAATGGAAGAAGAGTATGTTGCTGCTACAGAGGCTAGTGAAGAGATGATTTGGCTACAGAGGTTCATGGAGGAATTAGATAAGAAGTTGAAGATTAACAAGTTGTATAGTGACATCTAGAGTGCCATTCATCTTGCAAAGAACTCAACTTTTCATTCTAAGACTAATCATATACAACTCAAGTATCATTTCATACAATATGTTTTGGAAGATGAATTATTGAAGTTGGAAAAGATACATACTAGCCAAAATCCTGCAGACATGTTGATAAAAGTAGTAACTAGATAGAAACTAATTTCATGCTCAGTTTCAGTTGGCCTTCAAGCATGAAGGTGAAGATGAGAAATTTTCCAGGTGTAAGGTTTGGAGCATAGTCCACCAAATGCAGTAGCGATGGAATTGCTATGATCAGTCTCCAAGTGGGAGATTATTGGTTGTGGAGCCTGATCTTCTTGAATTAGAGGTTGTGTTTCAACCATCTCTGGATCCCATCCTGTGACAGGGAAGATTTGGGGGGGATTTCCCTCCACTATAGTTTCCATTGGGGGTCCAAGGGGGAAGGTGACTACTTTTGGGAGTTCCCCCCCCCCAACGAGGGTTCGAGGGAAACACCCCTGTAGCGAAAATTTTAGAAAAAAATTCCTTGTAAATTGTTGTAATTTCATAGTCACGACTTGGTCAATAATGGGTAATTTATGGGCCCATGGTATTGGGTATCCAACGGTATTTTCCCATGGTAATTGTTCTTTAAAATGAATACATTTTAATATGGTTGTGTGTGGTAGTATTGTATTGTAAAGATCTATGTGATTGTGTGAGAGATATTGTGAGAGAGTGAAGAGGAAGTTGCAGCAGATGTGTCGTGGGTTGTATCCCTTCATTTTTTGGATGGTATAATAAAAGGAATAGCAATTTCTCCATGGACATAGCCCAGATTGGGTGAACCGTGTATATTGTTGTCTCTCTTGTATTGTGTTTATGTGTTTTATTTATGCATCTTATTTTATGTTATTGTTTTGCAATACTGTTTTCTAACAGATTGTAGTCTATCAGTGAGGTTATGTGATAAGAATGTGGATTTCTATCCAGTAATTGACTTCAAAATATTCGTTATTTGGGATTTTAGGGAGGTGGAATCCATGAACTACGGAATTCAACTTTGGATCTACACCTTTACAAGGGTTACAAGGCATCTTGATGGATCTCAATTTGGTTCAAGAACTATCTGTTAAGTCAGTAAATTTTTCTCCATTGTTGATTTATTTTCTCCACTTTTGGTTTGTGTTTGAATCTACTTCAGTTAAATTTTTGATTTTAAGTTTTAGTTTTAGTCATCCTAGAAACTTCATGGGTGATTGAATAAGTTTGGAACCCAGTCTTTTCAGATTTTATTTGATTTTGGTGATTTTTTATATTGTAAAGGGGGTCAATGAAAGTTATATTTTCAAAAGTAGAATCATTAATGCCTTAGAGAACAGTTAAACTTATTTCTTAAATTAAATAACTGCCAAAACCTCCGACAAATTAGCAAAAAGTTAAAAAACTGCTAAATTTTGGCCTAAAAGTTATTCTTGTAGCGCTATACGAAAGTTTAACAAAGAGCGCGCTACAGGAATATCGTAGCCCGTGTTTTTTTTTAATTGTCGAACCGATTTCAATCATGATGCAGAATGGGAGTGTCTAATCGCCTTGTGTGAGTGTTCTAACACGTGTTTGCAGCAGTTTGAGCATGATTTTTGTTGGTTGCTCGTCACGAAGTAAAACAAGCTCATCATAGCATGGTATGCGGGATCAGTTGCACAGAAACCAGCAAATTCCGATTTAGCTGTCAAATTCCTCTTGTTACACACATCATTGCAGGAGAGTAGTGTTTATGAAGGAGAGCTCACTGCTAAACGGTGGATTCTGTTGCTGAGAAAAAGAGACAGGTGTGTTTAATCGCCAGCGAAAATTAGGGCTTCCGAATTCATTCACCAGCAGTTAAAGAAACGATATGAGGACACTTGTGCTCATAAGAGGAGATCGTTGACACCCCAAAACGAAGCAGAAAGCCACGGCAGATGAGCAATTGACAGGTATTCCGTTATAAACCCTTATAGCTGGAAAATTTGGGTCTTTTTCGCTGCACGATTTTCTGGAGAAATTGGTTGCTGAAGAAAATAGAATAGACCATAAAATCAGAAATTCACCACAGAAATAGCTATCTGAAGCCCGGTATGAGGCATGTGCATGGACTGGTTCCTCTCATGACCTAATGTCTTTAAACATCAGAAAAATACAGGAAATAGCATCGAAAAGACTCACAGATCTATCTGTGATGCTCAGTTTTTACATAGAAGGCGTTTGTTAGTTTATGCAAGTGGTTTAAACATTGCCAAAAATTGTTATGACCTGTAAAATCACTTGCTCGGAGAACATTGAATTAAAGGTCTGTCCATGAGTGTGCAGCATAGTTTAAAGAAGCTCAAAGTGTCAAAAAACAGTTTATAAAATATATTTTGAAACCTGAAATTAGATTGTTCCTATTTCCTGAAAAGAAGAACATGGGCAAAAGTGGCAAAAGCGGTAAAGTAAACAGGGCTGAGCCCACAGATTTAACATGGATTCAGAAGCTCCCTGATTGTGCAGAGCTGTTTCAGCAGGCAGGCTGGTTGAAATTTTTCAAAAGGATAGATGGTTTTGATGCTCAGGTGTCCTGCAATTTTGCTAAGGGACTTAAAAATGAGATGATTATAATGGATACTTTGAGATTCAAGCTGACTGTAGAATTAATAGCAGAAGCTACTGAGATTGGTAATGAGGGTGAGCACTGGTTTAAGAAGTCACCTTTCGAGTTTGATCCCCAAAGGTACTTATTGCCTAATGTGACTCCTGACTGGAACAAGGGTATTCTCATTCATAATTTCAAGAAAGAATGGATTGAGCCCATAAGGATACTTCAGAGTTATGTGACTTGTGAAGGAAGATACTCATTAGTGTTCAAATATCATCTCAGGTTCCTTCAACACATGGCAGGGGTTTCTAAAATGAATCTGCCCTTCTTTTTCTTTAAAAGCCTGCAGAAAATGTCAAGCAAGATAAGACAACATGATGATCACACTTCTCAATCACTTTTTCATCATGGTCTCATTAAACTAATCATCACTACAGTGTTACAGCATGAGGGAAAGACTTGGGACTTCTTTTTGTTCTGGTCAGGGATTCATCCTAAAGGAGAAGATCAACAACCAAAAAGACAAACTGACAAGGGGAAGGTAATGATGCAAAAGTTAGGCCATTCAGTCAAACCTGCAAGCAAGCATGACATTAAAGCTAAGAGGGTGACTAAACAGGTAGCAGAAAAGAGACAGGATGACAATCAGCTCCAAGAAATTCCAGATCACACTAAAAACAGGTTCACATTATTTGAAGACAAAAAGGAATTGCTTGAAAAGAAATCATCACCTGTAGCAGATCCTCAGGATGAAAGTAAAGTTGATATTAAAATAGTTCCTATAGCTAAAGAAGAAATTCCTATTAGGCCAAGAAGCCCCATTACAATCCTTTCGGATGATGAAGAATACATGTTAGAGGAGGAACAGCCTGTTTCTAAGATTAAGGTCAAAACTGAATTTGAAGAAGCTCAAGTTTTAGACAGCACAATTATGAAACCTAACAAGAAAATAAATAAGTTGGAAGTGGTGGAATTAGCTTCTGTTAGGTACAAAGGCAGAAAACTGAAAATGATGGGGGAGGCAGCTACTCTTTGGAGACTTAAAACTAGGTCGAAAAACAAACTAAGGTTAAACATGAAAATGCTGTTAAATCCAAAATTGAAGACTGATAAGTTGACTATCTCTGATGAAGAGTCCATGGAGGATAATAAATCAAGGATAGATAAACTGCAGCCAGGTAAATAAGAGGATATTAAGTCAGGGAAATTAGCAGATGAAGGAAACTCCAAGTCCATCATTGAAGACAGTTCTGAGAAAATTTTGACAGAGGAGAGAGAGTCAGTGCAGGTAGCAGATGAAGGAAGGTCCAAGTCCATCATTGAAGATACTTCTGAGAAACTGCTGACAGAGGAAGCACAAATATTTAAGAAGTTTGACATGTTTTGGAAACCTAATGAAGAACACAATGCTGCAATAGAGAAATTGGTTAATTCTGACAAAGAAAATTTAAAGAAGACTGTCAAACAGTATAAACATCAAATGAATTACATGCAGGAAGTTAATGATGGTTTAATGATGGCAAATAGAAGACTAAGAGAGGATCTTCAGGATGTTCATGACAATTTTCAGGAATTAGTGGTGGATGCCAAGGAAACACTCAGAAGGAAAAGGGCTTCTGACAGGCACTGTTCAGAGTTGGAAAAAACAGTTGAAAATCTGCAACAGAAAAATGAACACCTTCAGAAGAAGATAGCTGAGTTGGAGAAGAAGCATAAGAGAGTAAAGAGAAGGTCCTCAAGCCCAGATGGTATATCTCTTCTTGTGGAGGCAGCGAAGGAGATATGAGGCAGTTACTAGTTAGGATTTATTTTAGACAAGCTTTTTGTTTTAGTTAAAGAATTTGCTATTTTTAGCAAACTTGTAATTTTGTAAAAATGTAAATTTTACTTTACCTAATCTAGTGATTCGATGGAGAGTTAGGAGGGAAAAACCCTAACTGTTTTTGAGAAGAAAACTATTTAGAGAGGAAAGAAAAACATTGTAAGGGTTCTGATTTTGGAGAGCATTAGGAGGTCTGTTAAGCTGCTTATACTTCCAGACTTGTTCAGTGATAGGTACTGTAAACTCTCATGTGCATTTTTGATGAAACTATGAATATATGACTCATTACCCTACATTTGATCTGTGATTGGCTTCATTTTGAACTTATTTAGTTTCATGAATGACAAATTCATTTCTGGTTTATGTGTAATTTCCAGTGATGCTTGTTCTTTATGTGTGAACTTCATTTACAGTCTTTTGTTGGATTATTGTGATATATATACATCTTTATTGATTTATGTGTATGATTTAGTTGTTGCTTATCTACTGAATGTATTCCCTTTATGCTCTTGAAGTCAATGACCAAAAAACATATGAAACAAAATCCTAAACCCTAGTTTGAATTGATTTTTACTTTGAGATTGTGTTGGATTGTTACCTTAGCCTTAGTAACAATTTCTGACACAAACATCTTTGGCGCCGTTGCCGGGGACGAAGCTGAAGCATATCTTCCCTGGGATACTCATCATTTTTCTGGTTTAAGAGGTGGACTTGAACCAACATTTTTGAAGGCTATTTTCACCAGAAGGTTGTCACAGTGGCTTCTAACAGAATTGGAACCAGGAGCAGACCTTCATCTTCATTACAGCTGGGTGTGACAGACCCTGAAAAGATCATAAAAACAACAAGAAAGCTCAGCAGGTCTCAATCTTTACCAGCTTCTTGTGACTCTCACCAGTTGGGTGAACCATTAGACCCAGCTGAAACTTCACCTTGTGTAAAACCTATCATCCCTGATAGCACTTTCCAGGTTTTCACTAATCCTCGAAGCTTTTTGGAAGCTAAAACCTCTTCTCCTGATAAAATACCCATCTTTCAGTTGAAAGTAGGAAGGCCTTTTCAAAAAAGTTCCAGTCAAATTTCTTCCTCCTCAAAACCTCAATCCACAATGGCAACCCAAAACCCACCTATGGATATGATGGACAGAATGGTAGCAGCTAGGTATGCACCATTAGTATTACCTCAGCCTTTACATGCCTTGCCTACACATGATTACCAAAAGTATATGCCTCGATTCAATGGACAAGGTGAAATAACTGCAGAAGAACATTGGGAAGCTTTTGAGAGTTATGCAGATAATCAGAACATTGAAATTAAAGATGTATGGATGAGGGTATTTGTACAAAGCCTTGATGGGGATGTGAGAAAATGGTTCAGAGGACTGCCTGCTAATTCCATCACCATAATTGAAGAACTAAAAGATCTTTTTCTGAGACAGTGGGGAGACACCAAGGATCACACATATTACATAACTGAGTTTGGAGCTTTGAGAAGAAAGAAGGATGAGACTATTTCTGACTTTTCCAAAAGATTTAACAAGATGTATACTAGGATTCCTGCAGAAATCAAACCCACTGAAACGTCAGCCAAATTGACCTATGCAAATGCTTTTGATCATGAATTCTCTTTATTACTTAGAGAGAGAAGACCTATCACCTTGATGAACATGCAAGAGGCAACATTAGAAGTAGAGTCAAATTTGCTGGCTTCTAATAGGCTCAAGAAAGAAACACCTCAGCAACAGTATGAAAGAAAGGGAAAGAAGGAAGCTGTTTCTACAAGTGCTGCACCTCAGTCTGCTGAAGCTAAAATTGATGAAATGACTAAGCTTGTAAAGATTCTCACTACCAAGCTGAATAAACTGGAACTTGAAAAGAGCTCTGCTAAACCTACCCCAGAGGCTGATCGAAATCCAAATAACCAAAATCAGTTCAGGAGGCAATTTGCTCCTAGATTCATGCCAAGGGAGCGCAGAAATAATGATATTCAGCGGGAAAGAAGGGAGAATGAAGATCAAAAAGTACCCCCACCTTTTCAAAATAATTTGGTGGATGAAGAAGAAATTGATCAACAGTTATTATTTGAAGAAACTGAGACAGATCAGGATCTGAATCATTTTGGAGATGGTTTATCTGGAAGTTTTGTAACAGAAGAAGATTTTCTGAATGCTGAGTACTATGATGCAGACTTGTATGAAGTTGAGGATGAATTGGAATTTGAAAAAACTGTTGTAAATGCTGCTGCTAATCAGAATGGAATTAAAAAAACTCTTAATATCAGATCTGGCCCGAAACAAGTAGTCCAAGCTCCTAAGAAGAAAGCTGTTGTTCCTGCTCCAGTTATTCCTGATAAACCAGTTGCTGATCCTGTAGTAGAAAAGAAGCAACCTGCAGAAAGGTCCAAGAAGAATACAGAAATTGAAGAGGTAAATAAATCAGGTCAAAATTTTAGTTTGGAAAATGAGTTATGTAAACTAAAAATTCCTGTACCATTTTCTGAGCTTATCAAAAATCCATCATACAAGAATACAGTTTTGAAAATGATGAATATGCCCAATAATCAGCCAGTTTCAGATACAGTGAATCTGCAGGAAGAAAGCCCTAGAATCTTTATTGGATCAGCTTTGGCTGAAAATACTGAAAACGAAGCTGGTGCTTCTCCTCCCTTTTATATAACTTTGACCGTGCATGAGCAGATGATTCATAATTGCCTGCTAGATTCAGGAGCATCCCATAATTTGATGCCAAAAGCTGTGATGGAAGCCTTGGGCCTTAATGTCACAAAACCTTATCATGATCTATATGCCTTTGATTCTCGAGCTGTAAAGTGTCTAGGAGTGATAAAAGACATGGTTGTCAACCTTACTCAGTTGCCAATGAAAAGTGTAATAATGGATGTTGTGGTAGCTGACATCACACCAAAATTTGGCTTGCTTCTGTCTAGGTCATGGGCTAAGAAGGTTGGGGAACATTACAGATGGACATCTCTTATGCCACTATTCCTGTTTTTGGTGGAGAAAATAGGAGACTTTACAGAGAACTACAGCTTGCTTATATTGTCACAGATGATAAGAACCCCACTAATCACCCAGTTTACTCTGTGGATAAAGACCTTGGCTCATGCATGTTACAGTTTAGTGAAGAAGATAATTCTGCTGGTCTGTTACATGTGGAAAAACATCAGCCAATAAAACATAGCATAGAGGAAAAAGATGCAGTGTGGCAGTTATATTTTGATGGATCTTCATGCAGAGAGGGTGCTGGAGCTGGAGTTTTACTTATTTCCCCTGGTGGTGAAACAGTGAAACTTATGTATAAATTGGAGTTTGTTACAACTAACAACACTGCTGAGTATGAGGCTTTGCTATTGGGATTGAAAGCTGCTAAAGATTTGGGAATTCAGCAAATTTCTGCATTTGGCGACTCCGAACTAGTTGTTCAACAGGTGAAGAAAAAATATCAAGTAAAGCAGGGTTTGCTGAAAGTATATCGAAATGAGGTATGGGATATGATTGAAAACTACTTTATAGCATTTAATATCACTCATATTCCCAGGAATCATCATGAAACTGCAGATTCTTTAGCCCTGGCTGCCACATATTTTAGGATCCCTAAAATTACTTAGCTAAAGTATCCTATAGAAGTGAGGTATAGACCTTGTGTTCCTGACAATATAAAACATTGGAGGGTTTTTGAAGATGACATTGAAATAAAAAATTTTCTTGAGCTTGTAAATGAGTTTTCAAATATTCAGATTGATCAAGAAGAAGATGGAAAAGATGAACAGTTAGATGAGTTTGCTGCAGAAGATATAGCAGGGCATAAAATTATTGAATTAAAAAGTAATTTCATTCCGAAAGGCTTAGTGCCTTTGGAAAGAATATTCAGCAAGGATGATACACCTTCAAAACCAGTAATTCAATCTTCAGAAGACAACGTAGAGGACTACAATATTGGTTCAGCAGAACATCCCAGAATGGTAAAACTTTCCAAAAATCTAACAGCAGAGCAAAGAAGTAGATATATTAAGCTGTTGAAAAAATATATAGATGCATTTGCCTGGTCTTACAAGGAACTAAAAACTTACGATACAGCAGTTATTCAGCACAAGGTTCCTTTGAAACCTAATGTCAAACCTTTCAGGCAGAAATTGAGAAGAATCAATCCAGCCTTGTTTCCTGTAATTGAAAAAGAATTAAAGAAATTGTTAGATGCAAAGATAATTGTGCCTCTTAGGTATTCTTCTTGGGTGGCTAATTTGGTTCCTGTCAGAAAGAAGAATGGGGAGATTCGCTTATGTGTTGACTTCAGAAATTTGAACCGATCATCATTAAAAGATAACTATCCTCTCCCCAAAATTGAACAGGTTTTGCAGCAGGTAGTTGGAGCTCAAAGGATTTCTATGCTAGATGGTTTCTCAGGGTATAATCAGATTGCTATGCACCCTGATGATAAAGAAAAAACAGCTTTTACAACCCCTTGGGGGACATTTATGTATGACAAGATGCCTTTCGGTTTGATGAATGCTGGAGCAACCTTTCAGAGAGCCATGGATATTGCATTCGTGGGTGAAAAAGATAAGTTTGTGGTTATCTATCTGGATGATATTACAGTCTTTTCAAAATCTGATGATGAACACTTGAAGCATTTGGAGCAAACCTTCATAAAATGCAGAAAATTTGGCTTATCTTTGAACCTCAAAAAATCACATTTTGCTGTGCAAGAAGGTAAATTCTTGGCCACTTGGTGTCAGCTGATGGTATTAGGATTGACCCTGAGAGAGTCAAGGCAATACTGAGGATTAGCTTGCCCAGGAGTAAAAAGGATGTGCAATCATTTATTGGCAAAATCAATTTTCTGCGATGGTTTATTCCTAATTTTGCTGAAACCATTAAGCAAATTACAGCCATGTTAAAGAAATATCAAGAGGTCAAGTGGACTGTTGAAGCAAAGGCAGCTTTTGAGAAAATCAAGGTGTCTCTGACTGAAGCACCTGTTCTGGTAAGCCCTAATTTTGCCAAAGAATTCCTTACTTTTTCTTTCGCTTCAGAGGATACTATTGCTGCTGTTCTACTTCAGAAGAATAATGAGGGATTGGAACAACCAATTTCCTTTTTCAGTAAAACACTTAGAGATTCAGAGTTGAAATACAGTATCTTGGAAAAACAAGCCTATGCTCTGGTGAACACTTTAAAATTTTTTAGAATATATATTTTACATTCCAAGGTTATTTCATTTGTTCCAAATGCTGCAGTGAAAGATGTTTTGACACAGCCTGATAGTGAAGGAAAAAGGGGAAAGTGGATTGCCAAAATTATGGAATATGAAGTGGAAATCAGACCTACTAAGCTAGTTAAAGGACAAGGATTGGCCAAACTGTTGGCTGACTCAAATTTTCAAGCATTAGGATTACATGTTATGACAGAAGAATCAACACCTGAAGAAAAGCAAGCATCCCTGGAAAAAGAAAGAATCATGGACTCTTATTCATCTTCAGAGTGGTATGCTGATATTGTTCATTTTTTGTTATTTTTGCAATGCCCAGAACACCTGGATAGGAAGGCTGCCAGATCTTTGAAATTAAAAGCTACTAAATACTGTTTGATAGAAGATCAATTGTTCTGGAAAGACCCAGGAGGAATCTTGTTAAGGTGTTTAGATCAGGCTGAAATAGAAGAAGTAATTTCAGAATCCCATGAAGGAGCTTGTGGAGGACATAAATACTGGAAAACAACAGCTTATAAAATTTTGAGAACTGGATATTATTGGCCCTCCCTCTTCCATGATGTTTACCAGCAGGTAAGAGCTTGCATACCTTGTCAGAAATTTGCAGGTAAACAGAAGTTATTATCTTTACCTTTGAAACCTATTGCAGTCAATGCCCCTTTTCAGCAATGGGGTCTGGATTTTATTGGAGAAATAAACCCAGCATCTTCGGGTCAGCATCATTGGATCTTGACTGCCACAGATTTCTTTACAAAATGGGTGGAAGCTATTCCCACAAGGAATGCTACAGATAAGGTGATTATGGATTTCATTGAAGATAATATTCTGAGCAGATTTGGTTGTCCACAAAGATTGATTACTGATAATGCCAAAGCATTCAAATCCAAGGCAATGGTGGCCTTTTGTGAGAAAAATGGTATTATTCTAAAACACTCAACTCCCTATTACCCTCAGGGAAACGGTCAGGCTGAATCATCTAACAAAAATATCATTCAATGCATCAAGAAATTGCTAAAACACAATAAAAGATCTTGGGATTCAATGTTGAAATATGCATTGTGGGCAGATAGGATTACTGTAAAGCAAGCCATTGGTACTTCTCCCTTTCAGCTAGTGTATGGAACAGAAGCAGTATTTCCAGTGCAATTGGGAAGTCCAGTAATGAAGTTCCTTCAGAATTCTCAAGAGGAACCAGATGATTTACAAAGAAGAATCTTCGAAATGATTGAGGTACAGCAAAATAGAGAAAAGGTAGATAAAGAAGCACAGCTGTACAGAGCTAAAATGAAAACCAGGCTTGACAGAAATATTAAAGAACATATTTTTTCAGAAGGTGAGTTGGTGTTAAGATGGGATGCAAGAAAAGAACAGAAAGGTAAGCATGGCAAATTTGATAATCTATGGTTCGGTCCTTTTCTGATATATAAAGTTTTGGAAAATAATACATTCATCTTGCAGTCCTTGGAAGGGGAGGAGTTGCTCAGCCCTGTCAATGGGCGATTCCTCAAACATTTCTACAGTTAGTGAGGGTCATTGTCACTTTTCATTGTATATACCGGTGTGAGTGGGATTAAATAAAGACTCCATAGCCCAATGGAAGACAGAAGGCACTAGTCTACAAGTTCTTGAAGCCTCACAGGGAGGACTTCATCCCGCAGCTGGAGCCAGATGTTAAGTCAGTAAATTTTTCTCCATTTTTGATTTATTTTCTCCACTTTTGGTTTGTGTTTGAATCTACTTCAGTTAAATTTTTGATTTTAAGTTTTAGTTTTAGTCATCCTAGAAACTTCATGGGTGATTGAATAAGTTTGGAACCCAGTCTTTTCAAATTTTATTTGATTTTGGTGATTTTTTATATTGTAAAGGGGGTCAATGAAAGTTATATTTTCAAAAGTAGAATCATTAATGCCTTAGAGAACAGTTAAACTTATTTCTTAAATTAAATAACTGCCAAAACCTCCGACAAATTAGCAAAAAGTTAAAAAACTGCTAAATTTTGGCCTAAAAGTTATTCTTGTAGCGCTATACGAAAGTTTAACAAAGAGCGCGCTACAGGAATATCGTAGCCTGTGTTTTTTTTTAATTGTCGAACCGATTTCAATCATGATGCAGAATGGGAGTGTCTAATCGCCTTGTATGAGTGTTCTAACACGTGTTTGCAGCAGTTTGAGCATGATTTTTGTTGGTTGCTCGTCACGAAGTAAAACAAGCTCATCATAACATGGTATGCGGGATCAGTTGCACAGAAACCAGCAAATTCCGGTTTAGCTATCAAATTCCTCTTGTTACACGCATCATTGCAGGAGAGTAGTGTTTATGAAGGAGAGCTCACTGCTAAACGGTGGATTCTGTTGCTGAGAAAAAGAGACAGGTGTGTTTAATCGCCAGCGAAAATTAGGGCTTCCGAATTCATTCACCAGCAGTTAAAGAAACGATATGAGGACACTTGTGCTCATAAGAGGAGATCGTTGACACCCCAAAACGAAGCAGAAAGCCACGACAGATGAGCAATTGACAGGTATTCCGTTATAAACCCTTATAGCTGGAAAATTTGGGTCTTTTTCGCTGCACGATTTTCTGGAGAAATTGGTTGCTGAAGAAAATAGAATAGACCATAAAATCAGAAATTCACCACAGAAATAGCTATCTGAAGCCCGGTATGAGGCATGTGCATGGACTGGTTCCTCTCATGACCTAATGTCTTTAAACATCAGAAAAATACAGGAAATAGCATCGAAAAGACTCACAGATCTATCTGTGATGCTAAGTTTTTACATAGAAGGCGTTTGTTAGTTTATGCAAGTGGTTTAAACATTGCCAAAAATTGTTATGACCTGTAAAATCACTTGCTCGGAGAACATTGAATTGAAGGTCTGTCCATGAGTGTGCAGCATAGTTTAAAGAAGCTCAAAGTGTCAGAAAACAGTTTATAAAATATATTTTGAAACCTGAAATTAGATTGTTCCTATTTCCTGAAAAGAAGAACATGGGGAAAAGTGGCAAAAGCGGTAAAGTAAACAGGGCTGAGCCCACAGATTTAACATGGATTCAGAAGCTCCCTGATTGTGCAAAGCTGTTTCAGCAGGCAGGCTGGTTGAAATTTTTCAAAAGGATAGATGGTTTTGATGCTCAGGTGTCCTGCAATTTTGCTAAGGGACTTAAAAATGAGATGATTATAATGGATACTTTGAGATTCAAGCTGACTGTAGAATTAATAGCAGAAGCTACTGAGATTGGTAATGAGGGTGAGCACTGGTTTAAGAAGTCACCTTTCGAGTTTGATCCCCAAAGGTACTTATTGCCTAATGTGACTCCTGACTGGAACAAGGGTATTCTCATTCATAATTTCAAGAAAGAATGGATTGAGCCCATAAGGATACTTCAGAGTTATGTGACTTGTGAAGGAAGATACTCATTAGTGTTCAAATATCATCTCAGGTTCCTTCAACACATGGCAAGGGTTTCTAAAATGAATCTGCCCTTCTTTTTCTTTAAAAGCCTGCAGAAAATGTCAAGCAAGATAAGACAGCATGATGATCACACTTCTCAATCACTTTTTCATCATGGTCTCATTAAACTAATCATCACTACAGTGTTACAGCATGAGGGAAAGACTTGGGACTTCTTTTTGTTCTGGTCAGGGATTCATCTTAAAGGAGAAGATCAACAACCAAAAAGACAAACTGACAAGGGGAAGGTAATGATGCAAAAGTTAGGCCATTCAGTCAAACCTGCAAGCAAGCATGACATTAAAGCTAAGAGGGTGACTAAACAGGTAGCAGAAAAGAGACAGGATGACAATCAGCTCCAAGAAATTCCAGATCACACTAAAAACAGGTTCACATTATTTGAAGACAAAAAGGAATTGCTTGAAAAGAAATCATCACCTGTAGCAGATCCTCAGGATGAAAGTAAAGTTGATATTAAAATAGTTCCCGTAGCTAAAGAAGAAATTCCTATTAGGCCAAGAATCCCCATTACAATCCTTTCGGATGATGAAGAATACATGTTAGAGGAGGAACAGCCTGTTTCTAAGATTAAGGTCAAAACTGAATTTGAAGAAGCTCAAGTTTTAGACAGCACAATTATGAAACCTAACAAGAAAATAAATAAGTTGGAAGTGGTGGAATTAGCTTCTGTTAGGTACAAAGGTAGAAAACTGAAAATGATGGGGGAGGCAGCTACTCTCTGGAGACCTAAAACTAGGTCGAAAAACAAACTAAGGTTAAACATGAAAATGCTGTTAAATCCAAAATTGAAGACTGATAAGTTGACTATCTCTGATGAAGAGTCCATGGAGGATAATAAATCAAGGATAGATAAACTGCAGCCAGGTAAAAAAGAGGATATTAAGTCAGGGAAATTAGCAGATGAAGGAAACTCCAAGTCCATCATTGAAGACAGTTCTGAGAAAATTTTGACAGAGGAGAGAGAGTCAGTGCAGGTAGCAGATGAAGGAAGGTCCAAGTCCATCATTGAAGATACTTCTGAGAAACTGTTGACAGAGGAAGCACAAATATTTAAGAAGTTTGACATGTTTTGGAAACCTAATGAAGAACACGATGCTGCAATAGAGAAATTGGTTAATTCTGACAAAGAAAATTTAAAGAAGATTGTCAAACAGTATAAACATCAAATGAATTACATGCAGGAAGTTAATGATGGTTTAATGATGGAAAATAGAAGACTAAGAGAGGATCTTCAGGATGTTCATGACAATTTTCAGGAATTAGTGGTGGATGCCAAGGAAACACTCAGAAGGAAAAGGGCTTCTGACAGGCACTGTTCAGAGCTGGAAAAAACAGTTGAAAATCTGCAACAGGAAATTGAACACCTTCAGAAGAAGATAGCTGAGTTGGAGAAGAAGCATAAGAGAGTAAAGAGAAGGTCCTCAATCCCAGATGGTATATCTCTTCTTGTGGAGGCAGCGAAGGAGATATGAGGCAGTTACTAGTTAGGAGTTATTTTAGACAAGCTTTTTGTTTTAGTTAAAGAATTTGCTATTTTTAGCAAACTTGTAATTTTGTAAAAATGTAAATTTTATTTTACCTAATCTAGTGATTCGATGGAGAGTTAGGAGGGAAAAACCCTAACTGTTTTTGAGAAGAAAACTATTTAGAGAGGAAAGAAAAACATTGTAAGGGTTCTGATTTTGGAGAGCATTAGGAGGTCTGCTAAGCTGCTTATACTTCCAGACTTGTTCAGTGATAGGTACTGTAAACTCTCATGTGCATTTTTGATGAAACTATGAATATATGACTCATTACCCTACATTTGATCTGTGATTGGCTTCATTTTGAACTTATTTAGTTTCATGAATGACAAATTCATTTCTGGTTTATGTGTAATTTCCAGTGATGCTTGTTCTTTATGTGTGAACTTCATTTACAGTATTTTGTTGGATTATTGTGATATATATACATCTTTATTGATTTATGTGTATGATTTAGTTGTTGCTTATCTACTGAATGTATTCCCTTTATGCTCTTGAAGTCAATGACCAAAAAACATATGAAACAAAATCCTAAACCCTAGTTTGAATTGATTTTTACTTTGAGATTGTGTTGGCTTGTTACCTTAGCCTTAGTAACAATTTTTGACACAAACACTATCTTTAGAGAAGAAGCTTATGAAGAATGTCTACCTTTGTTGTTGGTTTTTTTTTTCCAGTATATGTTTTTCATTTCAACACTATAAGCCTTATTGGGAGGTGTTAACATATAAGGATACACTATATTAAATGTAATAAAGTCACCTAACTTGCCTCATTTTATCAGTTAGATTTTTAGACATTCTAGGGTTTGGGTCTCTCAATTTCTTTTATAAAACTGAGGACTTTCATTGTAATGTCGTACCATATCATAATAATATTATGTTGTGTGTTATTGAGCTTTCATATGTTCGGTGACGTAACCATATATAGGGTTTCTCATTTATTGGTGCTTGGAATATATATCAAGACATATTTACAAATAAGGGCCAATTATTGAAAAAAATACCCCATGAATATACATTAAAAAAGTATGACCATAGATAACTCAAGAAAAGGGGAGGATGATTAATATATTCCATTTACCTACATCCAATCTAAGATGAGCCTTAGATAGTCCATCTTCCAAAGCATATATTTCCCTATAGACATGGTCACAAAATAAATTGGGTTAAAACAAGTGATGATTCTTTGGATCTCGTTATAAATGTGCTTGAACATGGAATTTTCAAGAGAATATAACCCCTCATCGAATTTATCACCACAAGATAATCACCAAATATTTGAATTTTGGTCACATCTTGTTTTGCTGCGAGGATGAGAATCAATTTCAAAGCCATTAGGTCCATAAACTTATTAGATCCTCTTCCAGCCCAATCTTTGAAATTTAGAACATGTGAATCCCTCAAGTACAAAACACCACTAGCCCCTTTGACCTATTGATCTCGTTGAGAAGCCCCTTCAAAATAATCCCAAGATCCTAATCTATCCACTTCTTCCACAACATTTTCTTGGAGGTTTCTCCTTTTCTATTTTCTTAAAGTTGTTAAGAATATTTAGACCTTGAGAATCACATTGTATAGATAGAATCTACTTATCTTCAAATAAGATTGCATTTCTAGGGAGCCAAATTCCCTAGGAAATAATAATAAGAAAAGTGTTCTAGTGAGAGGGAGTGGTTAGGGGTAGAGGGTAGAAGGAGGGTTAGTGAGAGGGAGAGAAGGGGTTAGGGGTAGAGAGAGAGGGTGGGGTGGTAAAGTGTTGGGAGAGAGAGAGAGAGGGGGGTAAGGGGAGGAGTATGGGAGAGAGAGAGAGAGAGATAAAAAGAATAATGATACAATATTACAATAAGAATAAAATCTTATTGTGATAATAATATGACCGGAAACTACAAGCTTAAAGTTTGTATACTAATCTCATCACATCTACGCCTCCAAATGGTCATGTCCTCTCTTTTAGTACATCTTATTGTTGTTTCCGACAATGTTTTATTCACCTCCAAACGGTCATAATGTCTCTTTCATTTTAATTCTATGAAATTTACAAATAGTTGCTAGAGTCTAAAACAACCCTGCAATATGATATTAATATCATATCTTACTACAACATAAATGTACCATGCCCTTGCTTAAGTGTGATTAAATATATATTTCAATGTACAAGTAAAGAGGAATAAGACCCAAGAGCATCAAATGGCAAGTTTGCATGCTTCTTATAACTTAAAGTATTTTTTCACATATTAAATCTTAATCACACCATACATAAGGGGGGTTAGGGGTAGGGGGAGTAGGAGGGAGAGAGGGTGGGGGTTATGGGTAGGGGAGTAGGAGGGAGGTTAGTGAGAGGGTGAGGGGGGTTTAGGGGTAGGGAGAGAGAGAGGGGAGTGGAAGGGGGTTAGTAAAGAGAGTGAGAGAGAGGGGAGTGGAAGGGAGTTGGAAGAGAGAGAGGGGTGGGGGGTTAGGGGTAGGTGGAGGAGTAGCGGGGAGAGAGAGAGAGAAAATAAGAATAAAACATTATTGTAATCGTAATATGACCGGACACTACAAACTTAAAGTTTGTACAGTTATATCATAATGTATATGCCTCCAAACACTATTTTCGACAATGTTTTATTCACCTCCAAATGATCATAATGTATCTTTCATTTGAATTTTATGCAATTTACAAATAGTTTCTAGAGTCTAAAACAACCCCGCAATATGATCTTAATCTCATATATTACTACAACATAGTCAATAAAATAAAGATGGAATCATTTCAACATAAATTTACCATGCCCTTGCTTAAGTGTGCTTAAATATATATTTCAATGTACCAGTAGAGAGGGATAAGTTCCAAAAGAATTAAACCAATTATTCATGCTTCTTATAACAACTTCATGCAATTTTTTCACATATTAAAGCTTAATCACCCCATACACAATGAGGGTTACAGGTAGGGGGTAGGAGGGGGATTAGTGAGAGAGGGGGGGGGGGTGGTAGGGGGTTGGTAGAGAGAGCGATGGGTGGGGGTTAGGGGTAGGTGGAGTAGGAGAGAGAGAGAGGGGTGGTGGTGGTAGGGGGTTTGTATAGAGAGAGAGAGATGGGTGGGGGTTTGGGCTAAATGGAGGAGTAGGAGAGAGAGAGAGAGAGAGAGAATAAATAAGAATAAAAATCTAACAATAAGAACACAATCTTATTGTAATCATAATTTGATTGGACATTGCAAACTTAAAGTTTGTATAGTAATCTCATCATGTCTACACCTCCAAATGGTCATGTTCTCTCTTTCATTCCATATTATCACTATTTAAGACAACGTTTTATTCAAACAATCAGAATGTCTCTTTCATTTTAATTCTATGCAATTTACGAATAGTTGTTAGGGGTGGTGGTTAGGGGTAGTTGGAGGAATAGGGAAGAGTGAGAGAGAGAGTGAGAGAGGCGGTTAGTAAGGGTTAGGAGTATGGGGTAGGGATTTAGTGGTAGGGGGTAGGGGGGAGAGAGAGAGAGAGAGAGGGGGGGGTTAGTAAGGGTTAGGGGGGGGGGGGGGGTAGAGAGAGATGGGGTAGGGCTTTAGTGGTATGGGGGGGGGGGGAGAGAGAGAGAGAGAGACGGGGGAGGTGTTTAGTGGTAGGAGGAGGAGTTAGAGAGAGAGAGGGAGAGAGAGATGGGGGAGATGGTTAGTGGTAGGGGGAGGTGATTAGGAGAGGTAGAGAGAGAGGGGGGTTAAGGGTAAGGGAGGGGGGGGGAGAGAGAGAGAGAGAGAGAGAGATCTATTGGATTTGGCATTTTGGGACAAGTTCATCGGGAATATGGTTCAACATGGTAAAAAAGAGGCACAATGGAACACAGGTGATGGAGTGAATCCAATGGGGAATCATAGTGATGAACAAAAGTATTTTATTAATTTTAGTTATATGTGGAAAAAATAATGTATATGATTCTAAAACATCATAGTCTTTTTACTCACAAAGTATTTGATAAAAAAATTGTAAACTCAGCATGCATTAAAATTCAAAATAATAAAAAAGATACAAAAGATGTAGTGGACGGCCTACCACTAGGGAGACTATACCAACCACACAACCAAAGTTTATCTAGAGTATTCCTTCTAGATTTGTTGTAAAGGTCATTGAAGAAACAACTACAAAAATGAGGCATAAGCTCCGACATATATGGGTACATGTCCAAACTTCTAAGTAAACTATTCATGTTATCAGTAATTCTATAGAAGCTATCAAACCTATTGTCCAATAAAACATGACAATCTATTAATGCATAAGTGAAAAATAATTTTAAATTATAAATATACATTCATTGTATTTATTGATAAAAGTGGCTTGCTTGTTAAATTGATTATGTCAATAATGTTTCCTATGTTTGTGGATGGAGAATATGTATACTTATTTTGGAGAAATTCAAAGGTTACAGAAGATAAAGTCTACCTAAGTAGGAAGATCTACATTGTAACAAAATCATATCGGATTGCTTTGTTTTCCATGTTAAAAATATTTTAATTGGAGAGGTTCCATTATCTTGTCCTAATGAAGAACTAAATACATTGGCAAACAATCGTTCTAGAATGTACTTTGTTCCTTGTCTTAAGATGAAAATGTTTAAGCATAGTGAATGCTTAGTACCTCAAACAAATCATGTTTTGATGGGTGACTCAATGCCTAATGATTCAAAGAATGGTAGTGCTTCAAACGATGACATATCTTCAAGGGAATAATTTGTGTCAAAGTGTGAATATAATGGGGATCAAGATGATTCTATGGATATTGGTTTGAAAGAAAGGAAGGAATTCTTTGCACACCATGTCATACTTAAGCACATATGTTCAAATAAAGAGGAACACATAGCCTTGGTTTTTATCTCAAATGTGATTGAGGACCACATATTATTCAAGGAGGGATGTTGGGTTTGTGTAATTTTGGTGTAATGGTGGAAGTAGTTTTATCACCTTGCAACAAGTGCTCCCTCTTAGTGCAACCTTACAATATTATATCTCAGCCAATAGATAAAATGTTAGACCAAAAAATGGGAACTTTATTGAAGGTTCAAAGTTTTCACCAATAAAAAAAATCATCCTTTTCCCATGTTGAAGATAACAACCTAAATTTTAAAGGAATATAAATGAAGCTAACTCATTTATGCTCATTTAAGAATAAGTATGTTGCTAAGGGAACTATTACAAATGTTCTTGAAGGAGAAGTGGTACTGTTAGTACTAGGGTCTGCACTACTGTTAATACTAGGGTATGCACTTCGAATTGTATACTCCCTGACCCTAAAACCTATTCATTTAATTCCTTTTCCTTCATGTTATTCCAAAGTCCTAATAAAATCCAAGAAATATTTTGTTAACCTATGCTATGATGTTTTGATATTAAGCTCTTTACTTTCAAATATCAACGATTAGTGAGTAATGCGATGAGGTGGTACAAGTGTTGTTGTTATATTCTAATTGTGTAGGTATGGTCCTCAATGAAGTGGGCTTAATCCTTGTTAAGTTTAGCATGGAGTTTAATCAAATCTAAATTTTAGTATCGCTACAAAACTACCAAATTGGGATCGCTACCAAACTGCCCACTAAGCATTGCAGAACTGGCACGACTGTCAGAGTCATCATTTTAACAACGCCTTATGTCATGTCATTTTGGAAGACTCGTAGCTACATTAAATGAAATTCGTGGTCAATTATGGGTTTGAATGTCTAATAATTTCCCAATTTCATAGTCTTTCAAGCTATTTTTTTCATGATTTTCCCAATGGTCAGTGTGGTCATTTAAAGAAACTATCCACGGATCTTTTCACATCGTTGTTCATTTCTAGGTAATTATGAGGTATGATACACATGATTCATCCATTTTTCAGATAAATTGAAGATTCTACCATGCATGTGCATCGAAGTGGTCATGTGGTGAGATACGAGCCCATAGGGGGATGAGATTCTTGAAGCATATCTAGAATTCAGAATCAAATTTAGAAGGGCGGGATGTAATGTCCCCCGGGGATATCAAAGGGTATTAGAGACATATAATTAGATATATAGGTATAATTAGAATATTTTAGCATAGAGGAATAATTTTATAAATATTTAATTTCATTTTCTCCAATTTAATTATGACAAAATATCGATAATTCCAAATAAATTAAAATAAAATTCATAACTGATCAAGAAAATTGAACCAAGGTTGTTAAATATTATACAACACTATCTAACATCATTATGAATCCATAAAAATCCATAACACAGGTTACTTTCACCTAAAAATGTCATTTTCACTTGATCATGATTAACTACTAGTTAGTGTACTAATTACGACACTTAATGACACTTAGCGCATAATTGACGACACTTAACATAAATTCATTTGTTTATCACATAATAATAATTTATCAATACAAATAGATAATTAAAAACTAATATCATGTAAATAAGGACTAATAATCATTTTCCAATTAATTAAAGAAAACAATTATGAAAATGACTCCACAAGACTAGTTAACTAGTATTTAACACAAACAGCTAGTCTTGCACGAATTCAACACACAACCATGCCGATGAACCAAAAAATGAACATAAATCCATTATACATATATTTAAGCATGCACATACAAACAAATAAAGTTGCATTTGCAGGTCAGATCATTTCACATAAACGATGATTCTTTCAAGCTAAATCAATGCAACTAGTCAATAAATACTACTGGGAATTTAACCCAATCAATTGTACTGAATTCCAAAGCACACAGAGACAGGGGTAAATATATGAAAAATAAAATTATAAACAAAAAATTAAAGTACCAAAAACAGAGCATATGGCTGTACATTCCAAAAATTATGAAAACATAGATTCAATCTACAAACTAGTTACCAATTTTGCAGCGATTTGAAGCTAGTTTCCATTTACAATTTCCAAATGAAAAACAATGAGAAAGTATTTACTAATGTATCTCATGGACATCATATCATAGGTACACTACAGCCAAATTGATATATCTTTGCTCTCATAAACAGTCCTCTTATTAATTCATCAAACTAGCTAAATCTACTTCTCCAAATTGGCTGGAAATTGAGGAATCAAGTAAGTTAAATGCATAAAAAATTCGTAGAGTCATTCGAAATCCATTAAAACTCTAAATAACATGTATTATAAATCTTATAAGAGGTATAAATCATGTAAAAATTTCTTCAAACACTTCTCATGCAAAGTCATAAATCCATTTAAAACAATTCTTTTGAAGGATCTAGTGAATGGAAACAAAACTAGGTTTTGATAAGCAAATATAGAACTATCTAAGAAATATTCCACACATTTATTCATAAATTTCAAGTGTAATTATCAGATATAATATTATTTATCTTACTCAGGATTTTTCTCAAACATTTCACATGCCAAGTCTCGAAACTACATAAAACAACCTAACTAGTTAACTAGTTTTCGAATAGAGGCTAGAAACACTATACAGAGGTGTTTCCAATAATTCCTAAGATATTTCACAATAAAAGTACACATAATATAAATAACAGAGGCACAATTATCAGATATGTAGCATAGGTTCCAAATAAACATTTTTCTCAATCACTTGCTCACAAAATACCAAAAACTAGTTAGCTATTTTTCCCAAAAACTGGTAGCATAATGTAACTAAAATATATGAGAGATTTATTTCATAATTAGCTCATATATTTTCTCATAAATCTCATGTGAAACCATATAATATTCATATTAGATCCAATTAATTCAAACAAATATGAAATAAAGTACTTATCTTGCAAAATACTCAACTGAAATCGACCATGCCACGTTCCACTTAGCCGTAGACACAATGAAAGCCAAAATTACTTTGCAATGGTCACCCCCAAGCCGGAACCATGATGCCACAAGAAAGAGTGAAATCAACCACAAAACCCATCTAACATTGGTCCAACCACAATCCAATGTCAAGTGGATTCCACATCACTTCCAATCTAGGATCTCCAATGGCAATTTTAGGACAAAGTTTTCATGAGAAATCAGTCCAACCACAACCCAATGGAAATTTTTCCTCGACTTCCACTCCAAGGAAATTCTAGTGGCTCTAGGACAAAATATTCATGAATATATAAGTCCAACCTCAAATCCAATTGAAAGTGGATTCCACATCACTTTCAATCCAGGATCTCTAGAGGCAATTCCTAGACAAAAAAGTGGAAATTCCAGAGTAACTCAACTTGGGCACGGACTCAGCAAGGGCGGACCAACCAGAAAAAACTCATTTCAAGAGAAACCAAAAACCAATCACACCAGTACCATAGAAAAAATAAGAGCCAAGATCATGTATGACCAACAAGAGAGACTAACTCACATCCACCCAAATCCCATTTCCCAAGAGCAATTCGAATTTGAGGGAGAGAGGGAGACACAAGGGAGGAGTTACATTCCCCAATTACAAAAATGGGAGTTAAAATTATCAAGAGGCCGCATTAGTGGGGAGAGGAAGATTCCTAATCAAGGTGGGAGTTACAAATTTTCATGAGGAGTGCACAAGGTGAGGGAAAAACTCTAACTCCAAATAAAATTAATCTCGGAATAAAATAAAAACTAATGGGTAGCATAACAAATGATGGTGCATAGATCAAGAGGGTCCACCAAGTCCAAAAGAAGGGTGTATCACATCCACATAGGTCAAAACAAAAGGTAACACTTGTTGAGAAGTTGTCATTGATGTCAACAGTCTAATGACAAGAACGTTTCTAGATGCTATTAATATCAAGGATGCCATTATTGTTATTGATGTCAACACTATAGAGGGAGTTCATTAATGCCAACATTGCAGGAAGAACATGTTTGACTAATGGTTAAGATGAAAGGAAATAGTTTTTATATTATTGGAATTCATAGAATATATATTACTATCTTAACCAATGTTGAAAAGGTCATATAAAGAAAAATATTCCGAAGCATTACAAGAAAAGAATGAAGTCCTATTTGCAAAGAAAAAATTAAAAGAAGATTAAAAAAAAGAAAGTTAATGGATATCAAAAGAAAATTAAAAATGAAGGTTAAAAAGATTAAAAGAAAAATTACGTGAAATTGAGGTTGAAATAAAAAGGAAGTTCGGTAAAAGTGGATGAAAAAGTGAAAGAGGTATTTTCCCATGGTATTTAGAAGCCCATGGTATTTACTCATTATATGTGCAAATAGAAAATAAAAGGATTTGATTAATATGGTTGTTGAAATATTAATTATATTGAAAATGCAAAAATGAAGAGTTACATAGTTTTTGAAAATTAATAAAGAGACATGTGGCTTATGTGAAAAGTAACAATATTTCATATTCAAAAGGTTTGATTAGTTAATTAATTAAATATGTAAATAAGACAGAGATTTAATTAATTATTAATGAACAGAACTAAAGTTGAGATTCGAAGAGGTGTGAAGAAATAGAAAAGAAGTTTAATTATAAAACATAATTAAAATAACAGAGAAATGAAAGGACATGTTTGTTTGAAAGAGGTGGGTTTTCAGTTTGAAGGAGTATGAGTTGAAAATGTATGAATATTTGAAGAGGCATGTAAGAGATATTTAATGAAGAATCAAAATAGAATAAGAGTGTGTCTTGGTGTTATAAGTTGTTGTAGCAGCCTGAGCAGTCCAAGACAGAATTGAATGTTCCAAAATTGAAGAAAATAAACAACTTTAGGGTGGAAGGGTGGAGATAGAGCGGGTTGGTGCCTGTAGGGGAGTTGGTGCTTCCTTGTCAAGTTGTAATTGACTAAATAGGGGTGTGGGTGCATCGTGATTAGTTGGTGCTAATCTGAAGAGGAAGAAAATATCTTCCATCTATTGTAAATTGTAAAATCATTTTTGCAGTTAATAGAAATGGGTTGGTGGTTTTCCCTAT
The DNA here is from genome assembly GCA_027924585.1 of Larix kaempferi. Lineage (NCBI taxonomy): Eukaryota > Viridiplantae > Streptophyta > Pinopsida > Pinales > Pinaceae > Larix > Larix kaempferi. The sequence goes on from BSBM01000505.1 coordinate 4,564,392, forward strand.
TGGGTTCCACGATAAATTATTGTGTCCAAATTTGTTTGTTACATTTGTAAATCATAAAAATAAAAGAAATTGTGTTTTAATTTGTGTCATTGATTAACCCCCCCCTCTCAGTGAAAAGACCTGATCCAACAATTGGTATCAGAGCAGGATCCTTCACCATAGTTTAACCACTGGAAGGAAGATCCTATTAAAACCACTATGGATCATCAAATGAAGATGTCAATAAGGGTCCCCATATTTGATGGTGAATACTTTGTTTTCTGGAAAATTAGAATGAAAAGTTATCTGATGTCCATTGGACTGGAAGTTTGGGCATTAGTTGAAGAAGGATATGATGTTCCAAAAGTCACTCCCATGGAAGTAGAAGATAGGAAGAAATATTGAGAACATGCAAAGGCTTTAAATACATTACAAGCTAGAATAAGCAAAAAGATCCTTGCAAAAGTACTAACATGTAATAGTGCAAAACAACTCTGGGATAAATTGGAAACTATATATGCAGGAGATTCCAAAGTAAAGAAGGCAAAACATCGTCAGGGAGAGTTATGACAATGTGTTGCCATCAATGACAAAGGGGGAGATTGTTGAGAAGTTGTCATTGAGGTCAATAGTCTAATGACAAGAACGTTTCTAGATGCTATTAATATCAAGGATGTCATTATTGTAATTGATGGCAACACTATAGAGGGAATTCATTAATGCCAACATCATAGGAGGAGCATATTTGACTACTGGTGAAGATGAAAGTGTAACACCCCAAAAACTCAATTTAGATTAAGTATTGTTAAAATGTTCTCATTATCGTAATAATAATAATAATATTAATAAAAAAAAATATTATTTAAAACGAAAATTAGGAAAAGAAATTCTATTAAAGTAAATTAGAAAATAAACTTAGTTAAAGTTAATTTAACTTTATTAAAAATAAAAATAAAATAAAATGCATGAAGGCCATTTCGCACTCATGCATAACCTTAATTCATTTAATTAATGGAAAATATCTGCATAAATAGGGAACTATGAGGGGATTCTCGGGGGGGGGTTGACGAAGGGGTTGGCTGTTAGGAGTGTGGATGATTTTAGTTGGGATATTAGTGGCTGGCATAGTGTTAATTGCTAGGGGCTTGGGGGCCTCAGCATTTTTTATGTTGGGGAATTAGGTTGGGAGGAGAGTTGTTCCCCCCAAACCTGTTGCGGTCGTGCTACTCAGTGGAGGAGAACAAAGGAGCAAGTTTCTGTAGCTAAGGGCTTCATCTTGCACTAGGTAAGAAATCTTCTTTCCTTTTAAAGAGGTAATTATATTAAGAAAATAAAAAGAGTTATTTTCTTTTATGCTGTAAAAAAAAATCTTGTGTAGAAAATCTGAGTTAGAGAGTATTTTTTTAGAAGTCGAATTAATTATTATTATTTCTTGTAAACAATATTTTTATCAAATGAGTCCTCACATTTAAAGTTAATTTAACTTTATTAGAATTTCTTTTCCTAATTTTCATTTTAAATAATATTTTTTTGTTTTATTACTATTATTATTATTATTATTATGATAACGAGACCATTTTAACAATACTTAATCTAAATTGGGTTTTTGGGGTGTTACATACTTTCCCCCTTCGGGAAACTTCGTCGCGAAGTTTTTTTTGTCTTTTTTTTTTTAACAACAGAGCAAAATAAATAAATTTAATAATACACAACATAATACAAGACTTACTTATTTAGTATAGTAGATATTTAGTACTATTGTGAAGGCAAAATTTGTGCGTGTGGTCGGTATGCAAAAATTTCCTCCTGCACTAATACAATCAAACGCCCTACTTCCTACATGCTATTGTTTGATTTCCTGGGATCTATTATGCACCCATTCACACAAGTTATGCATTAATTTCATCATACACTTCATAAACATGATATAATAGTAAGAAAAAAATAAATAATAAATCAAGACCGACTCAACAAGACAGAAATACATATACATTTCCCCCCAAAACTCCCTCATTCCTTACTCACCCTCTCCCTGAGAGTCATACCACCCGAGCAACCTCCATAACCCTCCACGCCAACACTCTGGTTGGTCCTGCTCGCCATGGCACGGGCCCTCTATTGTGACATGTTCGTAAACAATATAGTAGGCATTGGAAGCTTCACGGTTAGCATAATTGCTAAACCAATCTACGGACCTCATTGGCCACACTCGATTTTGGTCGACTTCCGGTATCTATTTTGACCTCATCGGTCGCACTGGATTTTGGTCACATCTGGTTACCTCATCGGCCGCACCGGATTTTGGTCACATCTGGTTACCTCATTGACCGCACCAGATTTTTGTCAACCAGGCATCTCGAAAGGTTGGCCTTGACTCACTCCATATCCCTCCAAGGCAACCAACCCCAGTGTTAGGATATTTAGACACTTAGGAGTTAGTTAAGATCAACTTGTGTAATATATCCGTTAGGGATAATGTGTTTCTTTAGTATGCATTAGTATGCATTTGTAAATACTTAATTCGACGGTCACGATATGTTTCCGACATAGAGTGATCCGACGGCTCAACTTCTCTTAGATCAAACCTAACATTGATCCGTGGCTTAACACCCGATTGGTCCATGATCTCTATTTAAAGAGCGTGGAGGTTCATTGTTTAGTTGATCGATTATGAGAAGCTCATTTGTAACTTTCTTTCTTTGCATAATAAATTGTCCCGTAGAAGCTATTTGGCCGGGGCCGTGGAGTGTTTCCCTCAAGAGGGTTTAAACCACGTCAAAACATCGGTGTGTTGATCTGTGATCTGTTTGTGTGAAGTGGTTGCTCTTGGTGTTCGGTCCTTTGGTAGTACCCTGTGTACCCGAACATGGTATCAGAGCTTTTATGAAGTGCCGCTTCCGGTTATGATCTAGATCTTGAACTGTTGTTGCCGAAACTTGAAAGGGTTTCTATTTCTGGTATTTCTGTACATTTCTGGGCTATGGGAGGTGTTCCATTACGTCTGGAGCGTCGTTTCCATTGGGAAATAGTTTTCGTTTGATCGAAAACGGTTCCCGGTTGCTCCAGAAACGCGTATTTCATCAGATCTGAAGGTATAATGTTACAGTGATGCATTTTTTTTATTTTGTTTTTTAATAAGAAAAAATCTCATATTTCATTTTTTTTACTGTTAGAATTTTTTTTGGGTTCGGATTGTTGCTTTCCCGTCTGTGTATGCTCTTTTTCGTGCACCTTGAGCGATCTCGGCAAATCAGAAACAGAAAGGGAAAGGGTTTTTCTCGGCTGTGTATGCTCTTTGCCGTGCACCTTGCGCGATCTCGGCAAATCAGAAACAGAGAGAAAACATAGACTTTCCGGGAAAGCTAACAAGATCTAACTCCACAAGTGTGGAAAAGTTTTTTTTGTTTCTTTTTGTGGTTTGTTTTGCAGGAAAAAGGGCAAGTACGCAAACCGAGCAAGAAGAGAAAAAAAAAAAAAGCCCCCTTCCTCATTCCCATATTTTACATACCTTTTAATCCAGCTCACTTGGTTCAAAGTTGCTTTATTCCTTAATAGGTTTTGAGTTCAAGTCTTAGGAAGTTACTTTTAAAAGGAAAAGTGCATGCAATTTCTATTTTCAAGTTATTTTATTGTAAAAGTGCATCTCACTTAAATAATAAAAAATAAAAATACAAGTGAGTCACTTAAGTTTTTTTTATTGTTGCACTATTTAAAAGTAATATCATTGTAAAAGTGAAATCACTTATTTTACAAAAGTGGTTCACTTAAAGCAACTTTATTGTAAAGTGATTGTCAAAAGGTTTATCTTGGAAAGAGGGGGGTTCTTTTTTTTTGTTGGACATTCTCTAGCTGCCAAGTCACTATTGGGGACATTTTCAACAGTTTCTTTGTTCAAGCATAACTTCATCATACAGAGTCAGTTTTCAGTGCCGTTTTTTTTTAAACCGCCTATTTGTTTGAGCTCTTCACATCCAGACTATTGGTTTCTGCTTTTACAGCCATTAATTTACAAATATGGCCGCCCCTTGTGATATTCTACTTAATAGTTCCAACTATTTCTCATGGAAATCTCGTATGAAGGATGTTCTACGAAGTAGGGGACTTTTCAGAATTACCACAGGGAAAGAAAAAGAACCCACTGATAATGATAAGAAAATAAAATGGGCAAATAGATGTGATGAAGCTCGTGGATTGATTGGGATGTCAATCTCTACTGATTTGCGATTCCACATATCTGGAATTGATGAACCTAATACTGCTTGGGACAAGTTGGAAACTGTGTTTGGTAAACACAATGAAATTCGAGGTCATCAACTCGAAAATGAGTTGATTTCTTTAAATCCAAGTGACTTTTCATGCATTCAAGATTATTTATCTAAGTACAAAACTCTTAAACTCTTATGTGCAGAATGTAAGATTGAGAGGGAAGACAAACAGTGCATTTATCATATACTTTCCAAACTTGGACCTGCATATTCTGTTTTTGTATCTACATTTTACTCCATGAACGCATCCTTGAATGCAGCTAGTTATCAAGAGCCTAGTATTGAATCCTTTTGTGATTCCTTGATTAGGGAACAAGATAAACTCATTCATCTTGGAATAATCAACAATGCAGATACATCTGGGAAAGCCTTATTGTCCCAACGGAAAGAAAAGTCCAAGCCTCTGAAGAAACAAAATTTTCGCAATAATAAGTCAAACAAGGGTACAAAACCCTCTCAGTCAGCTCCTTCTTTAAAAAATGACAAAGGATCCAAGCCAAAAGGCAAAAAGACTGAGCGTCATTGCAACTATTGTGGGAAAGATAATCATGATGAATCTAAGTGTTTCAAGAAGATGGCAGCCTTGGAAGCAGCAATGAAGAAGCACCACATCAGCCTAGATTCGCCTTCAGAATCTACCTCTCATGGACATGCACTTTGTGCTTCTGGTTATTCTTATAATGCATCTTCTTCTTCTACTTCAAATGAATGGCTCATTGATTCTGGAGCATCTTATCATATGGCTAAGGATCAAGCCATCTTTTCTACTATGCATGAATGTAACACCAAACAAATATTTGTTGGTGATGATAGATCTCTAAGTGTTGTAAGAGCTGGAACAGTTTCAGTAGATAATGGTCATTTTAGTGATGTACTATGTGTTCCAAGAATTTCCTGCAATTTGTTATCAGTCTATCAGATCACTCATTCTGGTGAAGGTAAAACTGTGACCTTTACACCTCACCAAGTTGTAATCAAGGATTTTAAAGATCCTCAACAGGTCCTAGCTACTGGAATTGTTGATGATATTACCAGGTTGTACAAGTTTAACAACTTTGGGTCATCACCTTTCCCTTTAGTTTTTGTTGCTCATAGTGATAACTTGAGCAAACTTTGGCATGAGCGATTTGGTCACTTAAATTATCGCTCCTTGCAACAACTATGTAAAGAAAATATGGTGACAAGTCTTCCGATGGTATCTTGCAGAGATGGTGTTTGTTCCGGTTGTGTACTCGGAAAACATCATCGGGACAGTTTTGACAAACGTGCCTCTTGGCACGCCTCGGTTCCCTTGGAGCTTGTGCATAGTGACTTGTGTGGTCCTCTTCCATCTGCTTCCTTTTCTGGTTTCAAGTATTTCTTAACTTTCATTGATGATTACACCAGACGCACTTGGGTTTATTTCCTAAAACTTAAGAGCGAAGTATTTAACATGTTCTTGGCCTACAAGGCCCTTGTTGAAAAACAATCTGGTCATCAAATTATTAAGTTAAGATCTGACAATGGAGGAGAATATGTTAACAAACAGTTCACTACTTTCTGCACTGAACAAAGCATCCAACAACAGCACACTGTTCCATATACACCACAACAAAATGGTGTAGTTGAGCGGAAGAACCGCACTTTAAAAGAAATGGCTAATTATATGATCCAATCTAAGGGACTAAGTCTTCAATTTTGGGCTGAAGCCATAAATTGTGCAAATTACATAGTTAATCGCACCCCCACAAAAGCATTACAAGGTATAACACCGGAATAAGCATGGAGTAAAATTAAACCTGATGTAAGTCACTTTCGTGTGTTTGGTAGTGAAGCATGGGCTCACATTCCGGATGAAAAACGGAAAGCATTGCAGCCTAAAAGTGAAAAGTGCATATTTGTTGGATATTCTGAAGATGTAAAAGGTTATAGACTTCTTCAACCACATTCTCATGCTATAATCATTAGAAAAGATGTTAAATTTGATGAAAATATCTTGGCCTGCGAGCCTAACTCAGTGAGTGTGCCATCTTTGGCCTGTGAGCCTGATTTGGCGTTTGTGCCTTCTTCTTCTTCTTCCAACTTCCTTAACAGGTTTCCAACTCCAGTTTCTGATGATGACAGTGAGGATGAAAATCCACCTCCGCTTGCTCATGTTCCTCCAGTTGCACCAGCACAAGTGCTTCTTCGATGGGTCCGTTCAACATGTGAAGCAGCTGGTGATCTTGCCGGTGATCCTAGAGATCAACGTCGAACACGTTCTCAGTTTCAGCGAGCCTCTTCTCTTTTGGCTCAAGTTTCCGAGAATCATGATCCAGAAACTTTTGCAGAAGCTTCAGGGAATCCAGATTGGGATGCAGCCATGGATGAAGAATATCGTTCCTTAATGGCGAACGATACTTGGGATCTTGTACCTCTTCCAAAAGGAAGAAAACTTGTCAGATGTAAATGGGTCTACAGAACTAAGTATGCATCAGATGGAAGTGTTGAAAGACTTAAGGCAAGGTTAGTTGCCAAAGGTTTTTCCCAAGTTGAAGGGATTGACTACAATGAAACCTTTGCTCCCGTCGCAAAAATGAACTCCATCCGCCTTGTTCTTTCCCTTGCAGCCTTACACAACTGGGAAGTCCATCAAATGGATGTCAAGTCTGCCTTCTTACATGGTGATTTACAGGAGGAAATTTACATGGAACAACCTCCTGGCAATGTTCAGAATAACTCTAGCCTTATCTGCCGCCTTAAGAAATCCTTATATGGCCTTAAGCAAGCTCCTAGAGCTTGGTATGCCAAAATAGATAACTTTCTCCTTGACACTGGTTTTTCTAGATGCCATTCTGACCCCAATGTCTATACCAAGAAAGTAGGAAACCATCTCATCATACTTATTCTATATGTTGATGACCTTATTCTTACAGGTAGTGACCCTAAGCTTATAACCCATGTGAAATCTAGTCTTAAATTTTTTTTTGAAATGTCAGACTTAGGACATTTGCATTATTTTCTTAGTCTCCAAGTCCTGCAAACCAAAGAAGGAATCTTTCTTTATCAGTCTAAGTATGCTTGTGACCTTCTTCGACGCTTTCACATGGAAGATTGTACACCAGCCCCTTCTCCCTTCCAGTCTAGAGTCAAACTTTCTGCCACTTGTACTTCACCTGAAGTAGATGCCACCTTGTATCGTCAGCTTGTTGGTAGTCTTTTATACTTGACTCATTCCTGTCCTGACCTTTCCTTTGCTGTTGGTCGAGTTTCCCGTTATATGCAGACACCTCATGAAAGTCACTGGAAAGCAGCTAAAAGAATACTTCGATATATTCGAGGTACAGTTCAGTTTGGGATTCATTACAGTACAGGGGGGAAACCTTTGTTGGTTGGTTTCACTGATTTAGATTGGGCCGGCGTTCCTGATGATCGAAAGTCTATTGCAGGTTATGTTTTCAGTCTGGGATCTGGACCTATTACTTGGGCTTGTAAGAAACAACAAGCTCTTGCTCTTTCTTCAGCAGAGGCAGAATATCGAGCAGCAGTTAATGCCAGTCAGGAAGCTTTATGGCTTCGACAGATCCTTTCAGAGTTTGGATTCGAGAAGCAGCAGCCTACTCCACTTTGGTGCGACAATCAAAGTGCCATCAAGCTTGCCAAAGATCCAGTTCTACATCAACGCAGCAAACACATTGAGCTACATATGCACTTCATCAGAAATCTTGTTCATGATCGTGTTCTTGAAGTGCTCTTTTGCCCTACAGATGATCAAGTTGCAGACATCTTCACCAAGTCTCTTACAGAAGCGAAGTTTTCTAAACTTCGATCTATGTTAGGAGTTCAGGAACTTGTCATTAAGGGGGGATAGGCTCTAATGCCTCCTTCCTTCTCCTAATAGTGTCACTTTGTAAATCCTTCAATCCTATCCCAAGTTGTTCTTAAGGGGGGATGTTAGGATATTTAGACACTTAGGAGTTAGTTAAGATCAACTTGTGTAATATATCCGTTAGGGATAGTGTGTTTCTTTAGTATGCATTAGTATGCATTTGTAAATACTTAATCCGACGGTCACGATATGTTTCCGACATAGAGTGATCCGACAGCTCAACTTCTCTTAGATCAAACCTAACCTTGATTTGTGGCTTAACACCCGATTGGTCCATGATCTCTATTTAAAGAGCATGGAGGGTCATTGTTTAGTTGATCGATTATGAGAAGCTCATTTGTAACTTTCTTTCTTTGCATAATAAATTGTCCCGTAGAAGCTATTTGGCCGGGGCCGTGGAGTGTTTCCCTCAAGAGGGTTTAAACCACGTCAAAACATCGGTGTGTTGATCTGTGATCTGTTTGTGTGAAGTGGTTGCTCTTGGTGTTCGGTCCTTTGGTAGTACCCTGTGTACCCGAACACCCAGGCATCGAAAGTCCTTCTCCATATACCTCCCTCTATGGATTGTTGATGTATATGTAACTTCGGAATGTATTTCATATATGTATGTTGTATGTACTCCTATAGAGATGGTATTATTCCTCTATACGGAAGTGTTGTCATTTATATTGTAAATATAGTAACTTATACTTGATGGGTTATTAGACCACCTTGTTGGGGTCGGCCTTGTATAAGTCATGTGGGTCAAAGGGTTATTAGACCACCTTATTGGGGGTCGGCCATGTGGGTCGAAGGGTTATTAGACCACCCTATTGGGGGTCGGCCCAGTCAGTATTATGTTATGTGGTTAAGTTCGAGCCTACATGATTTATGTAAAAGGCAAGTCAAGTCAAGTATAAATAGAGTGTGGGAGGCACTCTATTTGATCACTCACTTCTCACTCATGCACTCAAGGAGGAGTGGTGCACTTATGGAGGAGGAGGATCTACTGCTAGGGTATGTCTATCTCTTATGTTTGGGTTGTATCATTTCTCTATCTATCTCTGAGGAGGTTATTGGGGTTTTTCACCTTTATGGTTTTCCCCAAGTAAATCTTTGTGTCTCTTGTGTGCTTGCATTATTATCTCCATGAATGATATGCTATAGATTTGCTGTACATGTTGTTCTCTCAGTTAAGATCCTAGATTATATTGAAGTAAATTCTAAAATTTTTACATGGTATCAGAGCTAGCCTGAAAGAAGGCATGATATGGCATGTATGACACTTGTTGCACTTACGATGTTCGGGCTTGATATAGCAAAACACCAGTCTTCGTAGCACTTTCGATATAAATCCATTTTGGCAAAGGTTTCGAATATGAAACCTTTACAGGTCGAAGATTAAATCCCCATGTACCTTGTATCCAAAGGACAACCTCTAATTCGTTGCACTTTGTGATTTATGATCTGTACAATATAGGGTTTCTGCCTCTTCCAGATCTGAGTCAAAGTCAGGTGACCTTGGGAAAAAGGTCATAAATTGGGATAGGAAGATCCAAATGAAATTTCGTAAAAAGTGACAGGTAGTACACAGAATGTACTATCTCATAAAATTTGTCAGAGGCCAAAGTTGAAACAGTGACACGTGGCACGCCGTACAAGTTCGCTCTCCTGTATTATCCCATAAACAGGTCACGTTGCGGCACTTGGCATAACTCTCTCTCAGAGAATCCAATTGAGGTTAGACCTATCAGGATGGAAAGATAACAGGTCGGGCTATCTCAGGAAACGTTTTCAGACCCTATGGATCAAAAAGTTCGAAGTTACACCAGAAACAATCAAGTACATATTTCTGTCAAAACAGAATTATTTTTGAGTACCTTCATTCATGGCTTCCGGAATTTAGGGCTTCGGAGAAAGTTGGAATTTTTGTAATCGGAGATCACGGCTGGATGCTACTCATCAAAATCGAAATTTAGAGACCAAGTTCAGAATTTTTGGTTGGGCAGAAGGCTGATCTTGATCAGACCCTAGTTCGAGACTTTGATCAGAAAAGTGGAAAATTAGGGCTTCTGTAAAAATGGGAATTTTTGAAATCTGTGACCACGGATGGAAGCTCCTCAGAAAAATAGAAGCTTAGAGATTTGGATCAAACCTTTTGATTGGGCAGAAGAGTGGGCTTCTTCAAACCCCAGTTCAGGGTCACGTCCAGTGAATTCAGAAGTTTCAAAGGCAAATTTGAGGAGTGAAACTTTGCAGTTTTCAAATTCTGAATATACCAGCTTGTTCAGCTCATCAAGGCGCATATTTCTATCCTTTCAAAAGTTTGAAATTCAAAATTTGAATTTTTGGGGTTTCTCTGACAAACCCATATCCAACTCTAGGTCCAATTCTTGCAAATCAAGTGGATTGGGTTAATCCTAGAAGAAGATGGATTGGTCACCTGCATAAGTGAAGAAGTTCCTGTTTCAGAGGGAGATGAGGCTAAGGCCTTACATAAGAATATTACAAGCGATCTCGATGGGTATGACTCATCGAGGTATGTTTCAATATTTGTTCATGATTAAGTTTATGGTATGTTTGTCTTCATGTTATTACGGTTAGTACAATCTCGATTTTAGATTTGTCGTATCACTTTAACAAAATTATGAATGCATGATAGAAGATATTCATTGGTCAGGGTGTTGACACTTATGATTGTACTAATGCATTATGGTGTTGTATGAGGTTTATGTTGTCTGCTAACATAAAAGGTACACCAAGAAAGACAAATCATGTTATACTTCAAGAACGTATGATCATGGTGACATGAAGACAAGGATTCATCCATTGTCATGGATCACATAGAAGATATACTTTCGAGGTATGTATAATTTGTTTCTACAATGGTTAACTTATGAGACATGTAGGTTACTAGCACAAGTCACTGAACAGAACCAGAAGACATTATGCGGGTATGTTAGACATAACTAGCTAGCATGCTAATCCAGGTATGTTTTTCCTATATTAAGCTAGAATCCTACCTTGTGTTAGGATCTTATACTGTTGTGTCGTTGATAATGATTATTCATGAAGTCATAGGTTTGAATAATCATGGTTGTATACATATTATGTTTCGTACCATAATTGATGATATGACTAACCAGAAGAATCATGAAGGTATAGTTTTGAATAATCACGGGTTTCATGCATATTATATCTCTTCTCTTGATTGATGATTTAACTAACCAGAAGAGTCCTATGATTAAATAAGAATATGTATAAATAAAAGAAGACTTCCTTGAAACCTTGAATACTAATGTTTATTATCTGTGTTTGAATTGATCCTGACTATACATGCTTGAGATTATTGTGTTTTGATAATATTAAGATTATACTAATGAATTATGTATGAGACCTAGAGGATAACACAATGATGATACTAACAAGCATGCATAGGGATCAAGAATGTATATAAGTTCAAGGACAGGTAATCTAGGAAGCAAAGATCAAGAGGGAGCACACTGCAGTAGTTTCTACAAGGATGCAGATATTCAGAGGGAGTTGACCACTTCTCACAATCCATATCAGAATGGAGTTGCAAAGATTCAGAGGGAGTCCTCCAAACAAACAAATAAAGATAAGTATTTGAATTGTCATTACTTGCATATTTTATTGTTTAAATAATACTGTTCAATAATGTATATACTGATGTTCCTAGAATTAGGTTGTGTATTATGCATATTAGAATAGTTGCATTGATGAACAGTATACTACTAATATGCATGGGTAAGTAGCCTATGGCACTGTACAACATTCCATTGCTACCTATCTAGAATGAAACCTCTTTACTGACATGTTGAGAGTTGTGCACACTCTTAACAATGTTCTGGTAGAGATTGGAAGGCATCTAGAAAGTTACGGGATATGGATAAATGTTGTATTGAAGCATTGGCTAAGTTAATTGCATGATTGTATGAAATATTTCTTTATGTGTAAGAATTTGTTCTGAAAACTATGAGATGTTTTCTAATCATGCACTTTAACTTGTTGTGTAGGAAAGATCGTATGCCATCTCCTACAAAAGAAGAACTACAACATTTGTTCAGCAACAAAATTATCTATTGAAGATATTGAAGTTCTCAGGATATGGGAAGAATGCCATGATCCGTCGATCATGAAGAATGATGTTTGGGATGTAGTCCCAAGAACTGAAGGGAATTTTGTTATGACTTCCATATGGATCTATCAAGATCAAGCATGTTGCAGACAACAGCATAGAGAAATATAAAAGTGATGAAATAGAAGATGCACCAGATGGATTTCAAGACAGCATGGTGTAGTCATATATGTGTGCAGAACTTGGTATGGTAGGATAGACATCTTTCTATCCAGTTTGGGCTTTACCAAGAATAAAGCGGATTCCAACCTTTTCTACAAGGTTGAGGAAGGCAATCCAGTGATACTACATTTGTATGCGGATAACCTGTCTGTTACAAGTGAAGATAGATTGATTGCCGACACGCAGTGGAAGCTTGCTGCCGAGTTTGAGTTGAGGAACTTGGGGATGATGCACTATTTGTTTTTGGCATGAAGGTGTGGCAGAGTGATGGAATCTTCCTTGGACAAGGGAAGTATGCAGTAGATATCCTGAAGAGGTTTGGGATGATGGATTGCAAGGCCATGGCCACACCTATGACATTGAATCTGAAGCTTCTTTGTGATGCTTCATCTAAGCCGGTTGATGTCTCTATGCATCATCAGATGATTGGGTCCTTGATGTACCTGATGAACACGAGACCGGACATTTGCTTTGTTGTGAACACATTGAGTTAGTTCCTGACGGATCCGAGGAGTGTTCACCTGGTTGCTGTAAAGCATGTTCTGAGGTACCTGAAGGGTACAGTGGATTATGGGCTCAAGTATGAGGCGAATCAAAAGTTTAACCTGCAGGTTTATGTTGATTCAGATTGGGATGGCAGTGCTGCAGATAGGAAGAGCACATCTAGGTGCTGCTTCAGTATGGGATCAGGTGTGATCTCTTGGTTTAGCAAGAAGCAGTCTTGCGTAGCACTGAGTATAGCTGAGGCAGAGTATGTTGTAGCCTATTCAGCTAGTTGTGAGGCAGTATGGCTATGGAAGATATTGTCCGAGTTATTTGATCTCCTGTTGGATGCTACTGGTATCTTCTGTAATAACCATAGTTGTGTGAAGCTGTCCGAGAACCCAGTGTTTCATGACAGGTCGAAACACATAGACATCAAATATCACTATATCAGGGATATGATGCAGAGAGGAGCTTTGAAGCTCCTGTATGTTGCAACGGATGAGCAGATTGTAGATGTACTGACGAAGCCACTAGCCAGGGTGAAGTTCGAGTACTTCAGAGAGAGGCTTGGCGTTCTTCAGATCGAGGACACTTCGAGGAAGAAGTGATGGACACATTTGCTGAAGCCATTCCAAGCATGTTGGAAGGAGGATCCTTCACATGGCTATGGATGTAAGCGATGAATGATGAGCATCAGGATGATGTTCTGGTTTCTGCTGGATATGATCCGTTGGATCATTTTTATGTATATATGTATGCATCATGTTGGATGCTGGATATGATCAGTTGGATCATTTATATGTATGCACGCATCATGTTGGATGCTGGATATGATCAGTTGGATCATTTATATGTATGTACGCATCATGTTGGATGCTGGATATGATCGGTTGGATCATGTGTATGTATTTTTGTATATGCATCATGTTGGATGCTTGGCCATGTATCTGTATATGTATCAGGTGGATACATTGTATGATCAGGTGGATCATGTATGATGATATGTATCAAGTAGATACTTGGTATGCATAAGGTAGATGCATTGTATGATCGGGATGATCATGGATGACGAGCTTCAGGATGTTGCTCCAGATGACATGCAGCAGGATGTTGCAGTGATGATGATCAGGATGATCATGTGTACATCAGGATGATGTATGGTGAGTATCAGGATGATACTCTATGGCCGTGGATCAGGTTGTGCAGATGAGCATATAATTCGTTGCCCTGGGAGATTTACAGATAGTCTTTCGAGGTTTTGCCTATGGCATGTAATTCGATGCCCTGGGATATCTGGCAAATGCTCTTTCGAGGTTTTGCTATGAGAGGACATATAATTCATTTCCCTGGGAGATCTACAAATAGTCTTATGAGGTTTTTCCTATGGCATGTAATTCGTTGCTCTGGGATATATGGCAGATGCTCTTTCGAGGTTTTGTCCTATGGCATATAATCTGTCCCTGGGAGATCCGATAGGTTGGGCTGTGTGCCCGTAATAAGTCCTGGGATTCTCTTGCGAGGTTTTGAAATGACCACATGTAATTTGTGCCCTGGGAGATCCTATAGCTAGAGCTGTGTGCTCGTAACAGCCTGGGATTCTCTTGCAAGGTTTTGTGGTGACCACATGTAATTCGTGCCCTGGGAGATCCTATAGGTAGAGCTATGTGCTCGTAACAGCCTGGGATGCTCTTACGAGGTTTTGTGGTGAGGTCACATATAATATGGCCCTAGAATATCTGCAGATAGTCTTTCGAGGTTTTGCTTATGGCATGTAATTCGTGCCTTGGGATATCTGGCAGATGCTCTTTCGAGGTTTTGTGATGCACGTAATAAGTCCTGAGGATTCCATAGTATGGCCAGTGATGACGAAGACCATGCAGGTGGTGGACCTACATCCAGTATGAAAAAGGACTGGCTCTGTAGAACTTCCTATGATGAGTAGATTTAGAGATTGATTGAGATAGCAGCAGCAGTGATGATGATGATGATGTCTCGATGACGATTATCCAGTGACGATGATCCAGAGAAGAATACTTGTGTTGAGAAATACCTTCCTAGTTAAGAGGGAGTGTTGATGTATATGTAACTTCGGAATGTATTTCATATATGTATGTTGTATGTACTCCTATAGAGATGGTATTATTCCTCTATACGGAAGTGTCGTCATTTATATTGTAAATGTCGTAACTTATACTTGATGGGTTATTAGACCACCTTGTTGGGGTCGGCCCTGTATAAGTCATGTGGGTCAAAGGGTTATTAGACCACCCTATTGGGGGTCGGCCATGTGGGTCAAAGGTTTATTAGACCACCCTATTGGGGGTCGGCCCAGTCAGCATTATGTTATGTGGTTAAGTTCGAGCCTACATGATTTATGTAAAAGGCAAGTCAAGTCAAGTATAAATAGAGTGTGGGAGGCACTCTATTTGATCACTCACTTCTCACTCATGCACTCAAGGAGGAGTGGCGCACTTATGGAGGAGGAGGATCTGTTGCTAGGATATGTCTATCTCTTATGTTTGGGTTGTATCATTGCTCTATCTATCTCTGAGGAAGTTATTGGGGTTTTTCACCTTTATGGTTTTCCCCAAGTAAATATTTGTGTCTCTTGTGTGCTTGCATTATTATCTACATGAATGATATGCTGTAGATTTGCTGTACATGTTGTTCTCTCAGTTAAGATCCTAGATCAGATTGAAGTAAATTCTGAAAATTTAACATGGATGGTGTACTTCAAGCCATGGAATTTCGGCATAAGACCTCATCGGCCGCACCGGATTTTGGTCTCCTCTGGCCACCTCATCGGCCGCACCGGACTTTGGTCAACCAGGAATCGTAACTGTAGCTGGCATAGGGTTAATTGCTAGGGGATCGGGGGCCTCAGCATTTTTTATGCTGGGGAATTAGGTTGGGAGGAGAGTTGTTCCCCCCAAACCTGTTGCGATCGTGCTACTTGGTGGAGGAGAACAAGGGAGCAAGTTTCTGCAGCTAAGGGCTTCATCTTGCACCAGGTAAGTAATTTTATTTCTTTTTAAAGAGTTAAATATCTTAAGAAAATAAAAAGAGTTATTTTCTTTTATGCTGTAAAAAAAAATCTTGTGTAGAAAATCTGAGTCATAGAGTATTTTTTTAGAAGTCGAAATAATAATAATTATTTCCTGTAAACAATATTTTTATCAAATGAGTCCTCACATTTGGTATCAGAGCTACGGCTCAAAATCTAGGACCTAAGGGCCATGCTGTGCCCAGTGAGACTCGCCTATGTCGTTGAGCTATCTAAGCTTCTAATTAAACCATATAAAAGAATTATTGTGTCACCTGCTTCCCCATAGTTCAGTTTAGTGATCCAACCAGAATTCTGAGCTTAGTGATATGTCTGAAAATACTTCGCAGCATTGGACTGTGGCCCGTCCATGGTAACGAGTTAACAATTCCACTGGAAATAATTCCCACACCCTTGATGACGAGGATGACCAATCCACTTGCCGCTCCCGCACCCTTGAGCCGGTATTTACAATTACTACTATTATTGCTATTGCCCGCTCTCTTTCACCGGAAAGCCTTATTATTATTATTACTTTTATTACTATGTTATGTAGTCTTTTCTGGGAAAGCCTTACTTCAAATTTCCAGTCCACGACTATACTTATATAATATATCCCCGTCTCCTCTCCTCCGCCAAGTCTTAACGAGTCTTAATGACTATGTTTTGCCTCTCGCCGACATTGAGTTGAAACTGCTCTTCGAAAGCAACAACGTAAAACGAAAGCGACTATCATGCCTCTTGTCTTTCAATGGCGGAATCTCGCTAGGCTTTCCATTGACGGAATCAATCCTTAATGGAAAAGGAATCAATATAATCTTAATATTCTACGTTTTTAACATTGCCCGGTGTTTTCATTCTTGAGGGGTGGGATTTTTCCCAAATTATTTTGCATTTTCAACGTCTTCTATCTTTAGTATGGTTTTATGGTTTTCTGGTTGTAGTGCAAATATTCTACGTTTTCTATCTGTGTAGTCCAAATATTCTGAGTTTTTAACTTTTTCAAAAACTGTCACGTTTCCAATAGTGTCTGAATTTTTTTTTTTTTATGGAGGGTCCGTTAAAAAATGGAATTATAAGTTGGAAAATGAAAACCTATTATTCTTTATTTTATTTTATTTTTTTAAATTTTATAAGTAATTTTTTCTCTTTCTAATATAATTTTAATTATATTACCCAAAGTAAAAAAAAAAAAACTATCACAACTTTCATATGGAAATAATGATAGGCTATATTAATACTTGTGTTATATTATCTTGAATTAATAATACCAGGTAAAAATTTTGTAAAATGTCCACATTAATTTATCCCTGTCTGGCCGTAAATTATCACATTAATTTATCCACCACACTTCTTTCTTTATTACATTCTTGGCAGAAAATTTAGAGAATTTAGTGAAGAGTCTACGGTGAAGTAGAAAATTCATTACATGATGAGAGTGGAAATTAATAAATCCTTCACTAATTTGAAAACTATAAACGATAAGAAAAATTTGAAGATAGTTGTCCACATAATATCAAAATAAAACCAAATGAAGGATCAAAACGAAAGAAGAAACAAAAATTAAACAAGGAAGATACCAAGCGTTTCTAGGAAAGGAGTTACATGTTTCTTACCCCTCCCTTTTAAGAAATCACTACTACTACTTTCAGTTCGAAATTTTTGCTATCGAGCATAAGGAAAGGCCTAAGTTCACTCTTGGGCGTAGTAAATTAATGGACGTCAAGTTGAAATTGCTAATTTAAAGCAAAAATCCCAATGGAAATAGGATTTACTTCGCAAGAAAGGGACCAAATCATCTTCCAGACAAATAAACCTATGCTAATGCAGATTACTTTATTCTAACGTTTAAACAGGCAGATAAGTACATGCATGCGCTTTTTCCAGCCAACGACCAGTAAAAGAAGCTAACAATGTAACCATATCAAAAAAAAAAATTGCGTAATTCTCATACATCTAAGTATCAAGGATTTCGGCTCCATATTGAACTCGTTATTGGAAATTCTAGTTTCTCAAAATGACTTTTCAGAAAAATAATCCGGACATGCAACCGCCCTAACAGCTCCATCTCTTTACAGAATTCATCTTATTGAGAAATCTTGTTCATTCGCTTCACAGCAGCTACAAGTCCATCTTTAAATTGAGCTTTATAAACAGTGCCAAATCCTCCCTTTCCAATAATTGTGCTAATATAATATGTTGCAATTCTAATCTCCCTGTGGCTGAAACGTCTAAAGGTGGATGGTGGCCCTTTGTTCCATTCATGTAAGTTCCTGCGTGTACGTGAACTCAAAGTTCCATTCCATTGAGATTGATTTGCAGCATCTGAGTCCTCACATGCTTATATTATCGGAATTCATAGAATATCTATTACTATCTTAACCAATGTTGAAAATGTCATATAAAGAAAAAGATTCCCAAGCATTACAAGAAAAGAATGAAGTCCTATTTGAAAAGAAAAAATTAAAAGAAGATTAAAAAAAAGAAAGTGTAAAAGAAAGTTAACGAATATCAAAAGAAAATTAAAAAGGAAGGTTAAAAAGATTAAAAGAAAAATTATGTGAAAGTGAGGTTGAAATAAAAAGGAAGTTTGGTAAAACTGGATGAAAAAGTGAAAGAGGTATTTTCCCATGGTATTTAGAAGCCCATGGTATTTACTCATTATATGTGCAAATAGAAAATGAAAAAGGATTTAATTAATATGGTTGTTGAAATATTAATTATATTGAAAATGCAAAAATGAAGAGTTACATAGTTTTTGAAAATTAATAAAGAGAAATGTGACTTATGTGAAAAGTCATAATATTTCATATTCAAAAAGTTTGATTAGTTAATTAATTAAATCTGTAAATAAGACAGATATTTAATTAACTATTAATGAACAAAACTAAAGTTGAGATTCAAAGAGGTGTGAAGAAATAGAAAAGAAGTTTAATTATAAAACATAATTAAAATAGCAGAAAAATGAAAGGACATGTTTGTTTGAAAGAGATGTGGCTTTTTAATTTGAAGGGGTATGAGTTGAAAATGTATGAAGATTTGAAGAGGCATGGACGAGATATTTAAGGAAGAATCAAAATAGAAGAAGAGTGTGTCTTGGTGTTATAAGTTGTTGTAGCAGCCTAAGCAGTCCAAGACAGAATTGAATGTTCCAAAATTGAAGAAAATAACAGCTTTAGGGTGGAAAGGTGGAGCTAGGGTAGGTTGGTTCCTACAAGGGAGTTGGTGCTTCCTTGTCAAGTTGTAATTGATTAAATAGGGGTGTGGGTGTATCCTGATAAGTTGGTGCTGATCTGAAGAGGAAGAAAATATCTTCCATCTATTGTAAATTGCAAAATCATTTTTGCAGTTAATAGAAACGAGTTGGTGGTTTTCCCTATTGTGTTCCACGATAAATTACTGTGTCCAAATTTGTTTGTTACATTTGTAAATCATAAAATAAAAGAAATTGTGTTTTAATTTGTGTCAGTGATTCACCCCCCCCCCTTCAGTGACAGGACCTGATCCAATAATTAGTATCATAGCAGGATCCTTCACCATAGTTTAACCACTGGAAGGAACATCCTATTAAAACCACTATGGATCAGCAAATGAAGATGTCAATAAGAGTCCCCATATTTGATGGTGAAGACTTTGTTTTCTGGAAAATTAGAATGAAAAGTTATCTGATGTCCATTGGATTGGAAGTTTGGGCATTAGTTGAAGAAGGATATGATGTTCCAAAAGTCACTCCCACAGAAGCAGAAGACAGGAAGAAATATTGGGAACATGCAAAGGCTTTAAATACATTACAAGCTGGATTAAGCAAAAATATCCTTGCAAAAGTACTAACATGTAATAGCGCAAAACAACTCTGGGATAAATTGGAAACTATATATGCAGGAGATTCCAAAGTAAATAAGGCAAAACTTCAATTCCTCAAAGTACAATATGAAGGTCTAAAAATGAAGGATGAAGAAAATATCTCAGAGTACCTCGAAAGAGTTGATGGTCTTGTTAATGCAGTCAGAGGTTTGGGAGCAGAGGTATCAGATAATGAGTTAGTTGAAAAGATACTGAGAACACTTCCTATGGAATATAATCCCAAAGTATCCACTCTTGAAGACCGAGAGAAGCTAGAAGAACTTACCATAGATGAATTGTATGGAATCCTTACAACCTATGAATTAAGAGTAGGCATTGATAATACTTCAAAAGGAGTGGCAGCCTTCAAAGTACTCAAGAAAAATCAAAAGTAAAAACCTCAAACCAATCATCATGAAGAATTGGATGTAGAAGAAGCCAATTTTATTAAGAAACTTCAGAAAGGTTCAGGGAAGTACAAGGGCAAACTACCTTTCAAATGTTTCAATTGTGGCAAAGTTGGGCACTTCCAAGCCAGGTGTCCTTATCCCAAGGAAGATTTTGAAGATGAAGATGACATAAAAGAACAATACAAGAAAAAGGGAAAATTCCACCATAAGAAAAGGAATTACAAAAACAAAAAGAATTTTTACTCAAAAGAAGAAGACAAAAATTCATCTGAGGTTGATGACAGTGATGATGAAGTGCCCTTTCGAGGTATTGACGAATCTAATGAGATAGAAGAGATTGAGCATAAAGAAGAGTCAGAAGATGAAGCAGAGGTTAATATGGAAGAATAACTAGTCAATGCTTTGGATGAATTAAGAAGATACCAAAAAAAATATAGGAAGCTGCAATGTTTTGTATTTGATCAAAAGGAAGAACATGAAAAAAAAGAAAAAGAGTTGGAGAAAATTGTGAGAAACTTGAAACACCAAATCCTAGATGCGAATAGGATAGAAGAAAAGCTGGAAGAGTCCCTTAAAGAGAAACAACTAATCTTTGAAAGAATGGAGACATAATTAACTCACTTAAGAAAAGAGCTTGATGTAAAATTTATCCAAAAAAAATATGAAAATATCTCTAAAGTATTAGATAAAATTATAACCACACAAAGGGATACAAGTAAAAAAAATGGAATAGGTTATACTCAAGAAGAAAACCAAGGTAGTTCAAAATCTTATGCAGCTGCTCTTCTTCGTACATTCAAAGAAAAGTAAGATAAGGAAAGCAATGATCAAAACTCCAGAAGATTATTTCCACCCATCAAGAAGGAAGTCAAGACAACTCCAAAGAAGGATTATCAAAACAGGTATCCTTACATCTTTTTTGGCTATTGTTTTACATGCTCTAACTTCAGAAACAAAGCTATGAATTGTAGAGCATATGGAAGGAAAATTTTTAACCTCGACGACAACCAAACAGTTGGTCAAGTTAAGAGCACAAAGTATAATTTCTTTGCACCTCTACAAGAAAGGAACTTGGAATGCTTCAATTGCCATAACTATGGACATAAAGCAAGTAATTGCAGATTGATGAAAATCTCAGAAAGACCAAAGAACATTAGAGAGAAAAAGAAGCTTTGGAAAGAAAGAACATTAAAAGAAGAATGTCTTACTACCTCGAAAACACAAGATAAAAGAGATTTCTGGTGTGTTGACAATGGTAGTTCAAAACACATGACAGGAGATGAGGACAAGTTTTTAAACTTGAAAAACCAAATGGTACCTCATGGAAAGAGTTGGAGAAGAAAGGAAGACTCCAAAGATGTAGAAGAAACCAAGATTTCAAACATCAAAGAAGTTTCTCAAGATGATGAGGAGTGTAATAGTGTTGTAGATAAGAATGACTTTCACCATGGTGGAAATAAAGATGATAAGGATACCTAGAAGAGAACCCTGAGAAAATCATTAGAAGGGATCATGTACTCAGGGGGAGAGTGTTTGAAAAAGATTGTTGTCATTGATGACAATGTTAGTAATGGTTATGATATCACCCTTGAAATCATAAAAGAAAAATGAAGATCAAACTTTAGAGAAGATTTGAAGAGCTTGTTGAAGTAGAGTTTTGGCAAAGGATGAAATATGTTTGGATGTAGATTTGGTATCATGACTTGATGCAAATGCATAAAGAATGAACTACCACAGTTGATTTTGATCTCAGTTTTGAAGAAAGAATGTGTGGAAATAAGAGAAGCACTGTGATAGGGGGAGTCCATAAAATCATCATCCAATTTCTCATTCAAAGATGAAGCTACGGGAAGACAAAGAAGTAAGGAGAAGCATATTGGCAGGAGTAGTTGTCAAAAGAGGGGAAAAAATTGCAAACTCTATGTCAAAATGGTTACAGTAAAAGGGAATAACAAGTTATCCTTTGCCATTGATGTCAAAGGGGGAGACAAAACTCTATGAAGCACATCGACAAGGGGAGTTATGACAGTGTGTTGCCATCAATGAAAAAGGAGGAGATTGTTGATAAGTTGTCATTGATGTCAACAGTCTAATGACAAGAACATTTATATATGTTATTAATATCAAGGATGCCATTATTTTTATTGATGTCAATACTATAGAGGGAGTTCATTAATGCCAACATTGCAGGAGGAGCATGTTTGACTAATGGTGAAGATGAAAGAAAATTGTTTTCATATTATCGGAATTCATAGAATATCTATTACTATATTAACCAATGTTGAAAAGGTCATATAAAGAAAAAGATTTTGAAGCATTACAAGAAAAGAATGAATCCCTATTTGAAAAGAAAAAATTAAAAGAAGTTTAAAAAAAAAAATTCTAAAAGAAAGTTAACAAATATCAAAAGAAAATTAAAAAGGAAGGTTAAAAAGATTAAAAGAAAAATTACGTGAAAGTGAGGTTGAAATAAAAAGGAATTTCGGTAAAAGTGGATGAAAAAGTGAAAGGGGTATTTTCCCATGGTATTTAGAAGCCCACGGTATTTACTCATTATATGTGCAAATAGAAAACAAAAAGGATTTAATTAATATGGTTGTTGAAATATTAATTATATTGAAAACGCTGAAATGAAGAGTTACGTAGTTTTTGAAAATTAATAAAGAGACATGTGACTTATGTGAAAAGTCATAATATTTAATATTCAAAAGGTTTGATTAGTTAATGAATTAAATCTGTAAATAAGACAGAGATTTAATTAATTATTAATGAACATAACTAAAGTTGAGATTCGAAGAGGTGTGAAGAAATAGAAAAGAAGTTTAATTATAAAACATAATTAAAATAGCAGAGAAATGAAAGGACATGTTTCTTTGAAAGAGATGTGGCTTTTCAGTTTGAAAGGGTATGAGTTGTAAAGTATGAATATTTGAAGAGGCATGGAAGAGATATTTAATGAAGAATCAAAATAGAATAAGAGTGTGTCTTGGTGTTATAAGTTGTTGTAGCAGCCTGGGCAGTCCAAGACAGAATTGAATGTTCTAGAATTGAAGAAAATAAACAGCTTTAGGGTGGAAGGGTGGAGCTAGGGCAGGTTGGTTCCTGTAGGGTAGTTAGTGCTTCCTTGTCAAGTTGTAATTGACTAAATAGGGGTGTGGGTGCATTCTGATCAATTGGTGTTGATATGAAGAGGAAGAAAATATCTTCCATCTATTGTAAATTGTAAAATCATTTTTGCAGTTAATAGAAACGAGTTGGTGGTTTTCCCTATTGGGTTCCACGATAAATTAGTGTCCAAATTTGTTTGTTACATTTGCAATTCATAAAAATAAAATAAATTGTGTTTTAATTTGTGTCACTGATTAACCCCCCCTCTCAGTTATAGGACCTGATCCAACAACACTTTTCCCACAACCCCTTGCTCGTAACATCATGGTTCCTCATACACTTTTTCATGGCATCGGTTGATCCGATAATTTTATTTTATTAATTAATAATGTCCAACATAATAATAATGTGAAAACCATAGTCCCGACACCCCATGCCACATCACAACACAAATAATAACCACAACATATGTTCATGGGATAAACCAGAGGGTATTACATCCCCCTCCCTTTAAACCATCCATCGTCTTCGATGCATATTACATACATTCCTCTACAAAAGGATAACAGGCATGCCCATACATGCCTAGGAAACATAACATCTTTCTTACCACAATAATTCACACTACCACCTACTTTCATGTCTATCTCCATTGCCCATAGGAGAACCAAGACTAGTAGATTGGACTTAAGGAAGTAACGACCGATCTTCAATTTCTGTGACAGGGTCTTCAAACCTCTTTACAAGGCCTTCAAACTTCAACAAGGATACATCCGACCGCAAATCATATTTCAATCATCCATATGATTAACATCAGGCATAAAATTATACAATACATGACATTCTTCACATTCCAACAACACATGATTAGCAACAAATATATATATATAATGTTCATCTAGATACATAAAATACATATTCAAGATACATTATACATTAAATAAATGAAACAGAATAAATTAGTATATACAAGGTACATGAGATATAGATAATTCTTCAACAAAATAATTGAAATGCATCTACCTGAATCTTATTATAATCAATTTCAATCATATGAAATGCATGAAGTGTATCAATCAATTTCATGAAGTGCATCAAGTATACCATTCAATATCATGAAGTGCATCAAGTATACCATTCAATATCATGAAGTGCATCAAGTGTGTACTCTTTCTTCGTGAAATGCATTCCAGTCAATCAATCACATGAGATGCATATAATTTACTTACATATACAAGAAATGCAGCATGCATATGCTCTATCAACAAGATACATGAAATGCATCTAAGATATATGAAATGCATTGCAATCAGTGAATCACATGATATGTATTACTAAGATGCTTTTACGTAATTTATCACCCAAATACTTTCCCTACAAGGATGCATGAGATTTACCATGATACTTTACAACAAATGTATTTTATATACCACAAGGATACCCTAATAAGATACTTTCAACAATGATCACAAGGATATCTTTCTAATAAGGATACTTGTATTAGTATTGGATATATAAGGATACATGAAGTACATATTCAACAAAGGTACATGAATCATGCTTTAATTAGTTACATGCACTAGTACAAAATGAGAGATAAGTGACTAGGCGACTAAAAAAATTAGTCACCACTTTTTTTTCAAGGGATAAATGACTAAAATTGAGTAATTTTAAATAAGACAACAAAAAAAACTAATATAAATGACTAATTTAGTCACGGGATAAAATATATGACTAGATAACAAGTGACTAAAATAAAAATGACTAATTTAGTCATGGGAATATAATATGAGTAACTAACAATGATTAATGTGAATTAGTCGTTTATGTTAGTCATTTTTAGTTGTGTCACACTCAAAATGGAAAATTACAATTTTGATAATGAATTTGTACAATATTTTACTAAATTTTAATAATGGGATGGATGGAAAAGTCATCAATGGGGAAACAAACCAAAAAGAAAAGATGAAAGGTATATATAACCGCTAAGTATTGATGCGTTTTCAGGTTATCAATGAAGGATACTACTAGCATTGGATTGGTTGAGCTCTGCTGTGTGGAGGGATCAAGGGTTTCTACGTGAGGATTAAAGTCGCCTTCAGGTTGTTGGGTTAGTTATTGAATGAATCACCTAGTCCAAATGCTAGGCATTCATCATGTTTGCTACAGACAATTGCGAGTTCGATAACCTAGTGGAAATGATGCCTCCAACCTAGTAGAAACAATGGGCCATTTGATTTATACAAAATAACATTTCAGACAGTTTTCAAATGGGCAAACCAGATTAATCGACATGTATTTGATATATTGCTGCTTTAGGAACGAAGTAGCTGGTGCAAAGCAATTTGGATAATGAAAAATGATATTTATCGACCCGGATGGATTAATCATGTTTGGACCCCGAAGGAACAATGGGCCATTTGATATAGATCTGGGCGTTGAATCTCCAGAGAAAATAATATCTAGTGTCTCTTAGTCAATTTAACCAACAATTCTTAGTTTCATGAGCTGAATTATTACTAAGATCTATCGCTGAGGTGGGTTTCAATGGTCGAAAAGAGTTGTTGGAGTACGTGTCTTTTGATGCATTTAATTTCTGAAATTTCTTGCACTGAGCTTTGGTTACGGTCCTATGTAATTTATCAGCTTTGAAGAAGGATTTTGTTTCGATCATGTTCGCGGGTCATTTTTTAGAATGTTTGCTAGTTTGATGTGGAAGTCCTCAAGAAGATGATACAAGGTTGGAGATAAGATGATACAGGGTTGGTATCCTTGATAAATACTATCTAAATATGGTCATTGATGCAAATCAAGACATTATTTTTCCATGTCCCAAAGCATGGGACATGCAGCAAGCTCATAATGTTGGATTTGAATAACAACTTAAATGGATTCATAAGCTTTGTCTTGTGAGAACTATGAGAATGTTGCATAATTTGGATGTCATAATCCACCAATGGTTTGAGGTCATTTTTAAGGTTGCTTTGTACCTAGAATTTAAAACAATCCCAAATAGTGTGGTTTAAGACCTCCAAGGTTTCCCCAAATTGATTTTCTCATGCCCATGTTGCCTAGGACACACCCATATTTTCATTTACAGCTATTTTATGACTGTTTGAGGGTTAATAAAGACTTATGTACCTTCCAAAATTCCTAGAATGTGCCCAGATTTAGAGGTTACAGTTGTTTATGGATTTTAGATGCTCATAAATGTCATTTGAAACACCCATAATTGATTTATGACCACCTTTACACCTATTTGTCAGGCTAAGGTATGACCAGAATTGATATTTCAAGCATAGATTGTAACTAGGGTTGATTGAATGGTTGATATAGAAACCCCTGATATGGAATTCCCTACATGGTGAGAACAATTAAAGGAAGCTACCGAATTCTGTTGAATCACTTCCTTATGGAATGTGTCTAACTATTTTGAATTTTTCATTCCACCTTTTCATCCAAAGTGTCTGATGTGTTGGCCTCACTATACACTTTCTCATGTTGCACTTGTAGTTGATCAATTGCATGTTGTACATTTTGCTCAGAAATTATCAAGCTACAATTTTATCCATAGACTTTGGCATTTTAGTTGTAGCCATATAAACTTCTTGATTTATACATGTACTTCAGTGACCATAGGTTCATTGATCAAACCTTTTATTTTGCTACGAACCATTACCTTGATATTGGATTCTAGTCTTCTAGTGTCTTCCTTTTTTATCTTGTTCTTTCCTTATGTCTGCACCCTTTCCTATTTTATACAATCAAATGTAGGGTTATTGAAACTTTTGTTGTCATGTTGCTTTATTTCTAAGTGATCCCAAGAACCTTAACAAGGTGTGGGATGACATCCTCCAAACATGCAGAGAGATCTTCCCCTACCTTTGGTATTGCTTCATGTACTTCAACTTCATGCTTCCTTACACCTATAGTGCTCCTTTAGTATTTATAGTCTAGTGGTACTTTCCTCTACTTTCTTAGACAATGTTGTGGTTACCTTTTCTACTTGCTTCTACCAATGATTCTCATTTTATGGAATATTCTTGACTTTCTTCCACAATGCATTCTTTCCTTGTTCCCATTTATTTCTTGTTCTTTGAACTATAGGTTTTCGATCTATAACTTCCTCATATAATCATCCTTTTCTTTAGCCTTGCTTATCATCTTTGTCACAAATTAAAAAATGATTAAGTGAAGCTTTAAATACCACTTCACATGGAACTTATATCTCTCCACAACTACCCTGTAACCTTTGGGATCAAAAGCACAAAACTATGGTGACTTTCTTACTTGAAATCCATTGAATCTTTCAAAGAATTAATACGATTATGCTATCAGTGCTCTCGTTGTTTTGCCAAATGATTTTCTTTTCATAGGATTTGGGTTGGACTTAACCCATTGATATCCAAACATTTTTATAATGTTTTCACAACGTAGTTGGTTAAATCCTTTCTATCCCTCACTTTTGATATCAATCC
Source organism: Larix kaempferi (assembly GCA_027924585.1). Taxonomy (NCBI): domain Eukaryota; kingdom Viridiplantae; phylum Streptophyta; class Pinopsida; order Pinales; family Pinaceae; genus Larix; species Larix kaempferi. Next base: position 4,592,151 of record BSBM01000505.1, read on the forward strand.
CAATTATCAGAGTGTGGGAAAATGTCTCAGGTGAGAGCAATTTTATTTTTGGTTGCCACACTTGAGACATACAAGTGTGCCATCAATGCACTATCTCTAAATTCTAATGGTTTCATTCTCTACTCCAAAGCTTATGATTGGTCCATCATTGTGTGGGAAGGGAGAATATCATGCAATACCTTGAGAGGCCATAAGCATAGATTGTGGAAGAAAGGATAAGGAAATGCACATTAATATTTAATTTTTTAAAGTTTTACAAAGAGCTTTTTGAGTCCATTGTAATGTTTGAAAATTGTTATGATTGGATGCCTCATTTACAACGACAACCTTTATAATGACATTAAGGTTTACACCACCTCCGCCACCACCATTATGTCCACCTCTAACCATACACTATCAAGTGTTTACTTGTGCTTCAAGAGAACACCCAAACACTAACTTGCATCTTTTGGGTGTCCATCCATTCACCTAACCCTTTCCATATACTATGGGTTTATTATTGAAAGATTCAAAGAGGAATTAGTCGATCATGAACCCGACTATCAATCTATTTGTAAACTGACCCACTTTCTCCCATTTAACTGAGCATGATATGGATCAAAGATAGATGGATGCATGCACAGTTATTCAACGTTCATCCGCTGAAACATCATGCCCTATACAACTGGATATGAAACTAAGGCGACAACTTCCCTCTGATATTCCCAATCATGCTCGATGGGTTCTGCTCGATATCATATGATCAGTCAATTTCAAGGAAGAAGAATATTGTTTCACCAGACGTAATGCAAGTGTGTTTCATTCCATCCATTCAATTGCTTGAACCTCTAAACACTAACGTGGCATGAGATTAGATGGTGCACAACAATGATCATTGCGCCCCAAGACCAGTAAGGGAACCTCCACCAAAAACCAAAACCGTATACAGAATTGGTTTTAGACTTTGGAAGAAACCCAAATCCAGAGGAACGGGATACAATCATTCAAGAGGTAAAAAGGGCTTTGTAACATCCCCACATACAGATTACACAATAAAAAAATTGAAAATTAAGCAGATACTTATAATGCTAACATTTTGATGTACACAGTATTCATATAGAGGAACACTTGTTAGGGTAACTACATAATTCTCCCTTATAGAGATTAATGGTGCCGTTTTTGCTACTACATACTGATAGAAAGGATTCTAGCTAGTAAGATTATTTTATAAACAAAAACAATTATAAAACTAATTCATAACTGGAGAGATTCTAGCAATATGGTCATGCTGCTTAGCTTTTCTAGCTAACACATATTTCTTTCTTGTTTTTCAGGTGTTAATAAAGCTTTAGACAAGAGACTCCAAGTACATCCAAGTAACTTATAACACCATTATCCAAGGTCCAAGGGTGAGGGTTTTTTAAAAGAAAAATCCTAGCAAGGTTATTTTACATGCAAAACTTAACATGCCGAGCTAAGAGCATTGAGGAGGGATGTAATGGAAGAAGCACGGACCCTTAAAGGATGGGCTCCAATAGCACTTGCAACTATAACAAAATACCCATACGGGATAGATGAATCCCCTCCTACAGGTGGCACAACGTTCCTAATACCTTCGTATGAAGCTTGTGATCTCTTTACTACATGTTATATTTTGACCATTAATTCACAATACTCTAGGATCTTTACTGAGAGAATAACATATACAGTATATCAATGCATGAAAATCACAATAAGTATGACAAGCATCACAAGAATCAAAAGCATAAGAGACAAGAGACACAAAGTTTCCATGGGGAAAACCCTAAGGTGAAAAACCCCACAACTTCCTCAGAGATAGAGAGAGCAATGGCTCAACCAAAGTACAACCAAAATACACTGAGATAGTCTCCTAGTAGCAGATAATCCTCCTCCTCACTAGTGCACCACTTTCTGAGTGAGAGAGATGTACTTTTCCGAATGATCTAAATAGAGATCACCTGATCTCTATTTATACTAACCTGTTTTCCCAGTGACCTTATGGGGCCGACTTGTCTATCTAGGTACATCCACATTATAATATATATTTCAGGGTCGACCCCACACATGGTTGTCTAATAACCCATCGGCAAGTACACACACTTGCGACACTTGTCAATCCACATGACGACACTTCCTTATAGAGGAATGACACATCTCTTATAAGGGTACAATAAATATATATATAATACACAGATGAAATACATTCCGAAGTTACATATACATCAACACTCCGTCTTAACTAGGAAGGTATTTCTCGACACAGATCTTCTAGACAAGTCTTCTTCTCGGGATCATCATCATCATCGTCACTGCTGCTACTATCTCAACCAATCTCTGAATCTACTCATCATAGTAAGTTCTATAGAGCTAGTCCTTTTTCATACTGGATGTAGGCCCACCTCCTGCAGGTCTTCATCATCACTGGCCATACTGTGGAATTCTCAGGACTTATTACATGCGTCACAAAACCTGGCTGCAGCATCCTAGGCTATTACGAGCACACAGCTCTACCTGTACGATCTCCCAGGAGCACATTACATGTGACCCATCACAAAACCTGGATTAAGCATCCCAGTCTGTTATGAGCACACAGCTCTACCTGTCGGATCTCCCAGGAGCACATTACATGTGATCTCACCACAAAACCTGGTTGAAGCATCCTAGGCTGTTACAAGCACACATCTCTACCTGTCGGATCTCCCAGGAGCACATTACATGTGGTCCACCACAAAACTTGGCTGAAGCATCTGAGGCCTTTTTCATCCTGTCCAGATCTCCCAGGAGAAAATTACATGTGGTCATGGCAAAACCTGGCTGAAGCATCTGAGGCCTTTTTCATCCTGTCCAGATCTCCCAGGAGCAAATTACATGCCATAGGACAAAACCTCGCAAGAGCATCTCAGGATGTTACGGGTACACAACTCCGACCTGAAGATCTCCCAGGGCACAAATTACATGTCCTCCCAAAGCAATGTCTCGAAAGAGAATCCCAGGCTGTTATGGGTATGCAACTCCGACCTATAGGATCTCCCAGACATGCTCATCTGCAAAACCTGATCCACGGCCACAGAGTGTCATCTGATACTCATCATACATCATCCTGATGTACACATGATCATCCTAATCATCATCACTGCAACATCCTGCTGCATGTCATCTGGAGAAGCTCGTCATCCACGATCACCCTGATCATGCAAGGCATCCATCTGATGCACACCAAGTATCTACCTGATACATATCATCATACATGGTGTATCCATCTGATACATAGATACATGATCCACACAATGTATCCATCAACATACATTATCTACCTGATCATACAATGTATCCACCTGATACATATACAGATACATGGTCCAAGCATCCAACATGATGCATATACAAAATACATACACATGATCCAACCAATCATATCCAGCATCCACCATGATGCGTACATACATATAAATGATCCAACTGATCATATCCAGCATCCAACATGATGCATACATACATATACATATAAATGATCCAACTGATCCTACAAAGCAGAAACTAGAACATCATCATGATGCTCATCATCCAACGCTTACATCCATAGCCATGTGAAGGATCCTCCTTCCAACATGCTTGGAATGGCTTCAGGAAATGTGTCCATCACTTCTTCCTCGAAGTGTCCTCGATTTGAAGAACACCAAGCCTCTCCCTGAAGTACTCGAACTTCACCCTGGCTAGTGGCTTCGTCAGCACATCTGCAATCTGCTCGTCCGTCGCAACATACAGGAGCTTCACAGCTCCTCTCTGCACCATATCCCTGATATAGTGATATTTGATCTCTATGTGTTTCGACCTTTCATGAAACACTGGATTCTCGGACAGCTTCACACAACTCTGGTTATCACAGAAGATACCAGTAGCATCCAACGGGAGATCAAATAACTAAGACAGTAGCTTCCGTAGCCATACTACCTCACAACTAGCTGAACAAGCTGCAACATACTCTGCCTCAGCTGTACTCAGTGCTACGCAGGACTGCTTCCTGCTAAACCAAGAGATCACACTTGATCCCATACTGAAGCAGCACCCAGATGTTCTCTTCCTATCTGCAGCACTGCTATCCCAATCTGAATCAACATAACCCTGTAGGTTAAACTTTTGGTTCGCTTCATACTTGAGCCCATAATCCACTGTACCCTTCAGGTACCTCAGAACATGCTTTACAGCAACCAGGTGAACACTCGGATTTGTTAGGAACTGGCTCAATGTGTTCACAGCAAAGCAAATGTCCGGTCTTGTGTTCATTAGGTACGTCAAGGACCCAATCATCTGACGATACATAGAAACATCAACCAGGTCAGATGAAGCATCGCATAGAAGCTTCAGATTCGATGCCATAGTTGTGGCCATGGCCTTGCAATCCATCATCTCGAATCTCTTCAGGATATATACTGTGTACTTCCCTTGACCAAGGAATATCCCACCTGCACTCTGCCACACCTCCATACCTAGGAAATAATGCATCATTCCCAAATCTTTCATATCGAACTCAACAACAAGCTTCCTCGTAGTATCTGCAATCAATCTGTCATCTCATGTTACAAATAAGTCATCCACATACAAGAGTAGAACCACAGGATTCCCTTCTTCAACCTTGTAGTAAAGGTTGGAATCCGCTTTACTCTTGGTAAATCCCAAACTAGGTAGGAAACTGTCCATCCTACCATACTAGGTTCTGGGAGCTTGTTTCAAGCCATACAAGGCTTTCTTTAATCTGCACACATATGACTCCCTGTCATGTATTTCGAAACCGAGTGGCTGCTCCACATATACTTCTTCTTCAACTACACCATTCAAGAAAGCAGTATTGACATCCATCTAGTGTATTTTCCATTTCATCGCTGCAGCCAAGGAAAGTACTGTTCTGATGGAAGTATACCTAGCTACAGGTGCAAAAGTTTATTCATAATCTATTCCCTCTTTCTGAGAGAAGCCACGAGCTATGAATCTTGCCTTGTATTTATCCACACTGCCATCTGCAGCATGCTTGATTTTGTAAATCCATTTGGAAGTCACAACAGACTTCTCTTTAGGTCTTGGGACAACATCCCAAACATCATTCTTCATTATTGATTGATATTCCTCAACCATGGCATCCTTCCATTCTTTCTTTTCCGCTGCTTCTTCATAACTGGAAGGCTCTTTGTTCATAATGTCACAGAGTAAAGCAACATAGCTGGTATGTGATATGGTTCTCTTCTTTGCTCTGTGCTCCTCTTCTAGAATGCCAAATCTTTCTGCATCTTGAATGATCTCTCTAGCCCATGCAGGTTTCCTCTTGTGAGAGTTATCCTCACGGGGTGGATCTCCAGGTTCTTGTGGATCTTCAAACTCATGAAAAACTTCTGGAACTGCTTCAGTCATGGTAGTGTCTTGAAATCTAGTTTCCTTAGGTTCTTCATAAACTTCGATCGGTGCCTTCCTTGATTTGATGAATGCTGAGTTCTCATCAAATGTCACATCCCTGCTGACATCAATCTTCTTGAACCCTGGAAAGTATATTCTATAAGCCTTCGAGCTTTCACTATAACCCACAAAGATACCCTTCTTTCTTGAAGGATCTAGTTTGGTCCTCTTTTCCTTTGGGACATGAGTGAATACTGGACAATCAAATATTCTGAGATGGCTGACTTCAGGTTTCTTACCAGAAAAGACCTCTTCTGGTGTCTTGTTGTCCAATATCTTGTGGGGTGTTCTGTTCTGCACATATACAGCTGTTCTAGCTGCTTCTGCCCATAGATGCATAGGTAGATCCTGGTCATAGAGCATTGCTCTTGCTGCTTCCATGATTGTTCTGTTCTTCCTTTCTGCAACTCCATTCTGTTGTGGATTGTAAGGAGCAGTCAACTCCCTCTTAATCCCTGAATCATTGCAAAGCTTCTTGAAGTCACCTGAGGTGAATTCTCCACCATTGTCGGATCTGAATGTTTTGATCTTCTTATCAGTTTGATTCTTCATCAAGGTTTTGAATTCCTTAAACTTATCAAACACCTCATATTTGTTCTTCAAGAAGTATACCCAAGTCTTCCTGGAGAATTCATCAATAAATGAGACATAGTAAACATACCCACTTAGAGAACTGGATGACATAGGACCACATACATCTGAGTGGATGATTTCCAGGATGTCTTTTGCCTTGCTTTCACTGCTTGGGAAAGCCTTCTTAATGTTCTTACCTTTTGCACATCCTTTGCAAACACCTTCATGTTTGGTCTTGATTTAGGAAGACCCTCTACATCCCTGCTTGCAATTGGAAGTGCTCTATAGTTCATATGAGCAAGTATTCTATGCCAAAGTTCACTTGGCTCCATGGATTCATGTACCATGGCATGTTCAAGTTGTCCCTTCAATTTATACAAACCTCCCTCTTGCTCTCCAATCACTACTGCATCATCTATGTTCTTTCCCTTTAGCCACATTAGGACTTGGACATCCACAAATGCAACCCTCATGCCTTTTGCATCCAATGCAGAGATGGAGAGTAAGTTCTTCTTGAGCCCAGGTACATAAAGAACTTCTTTCATCTTTAAAGATTTTCCAGAATCTAGGTTGTAGGAGGCCTCACCACTTCCTTTGATTGGGTATTGATAATCATCCCCAAGTTTCACCTTATGGGGTGATTCATGTTCAGATAGATTCACAAAAGATTCCTTAAACCAAGTCATGTGTTTGGAAGCCCCACTATCAATAAACCAATCATTACAACGATGGTAGATGGTACCTGTGAGAGCAGAGATCAGAACATACTCTTCTTCACTTGATGAGTTATCATCACTTTCTGCCCTAGCCTTCTTTTTGGGTGGTTCATCATCCTCGGCAGCATGAGCATGAAACCTTCTTTTGTTGCCCTTCTTCTTCCTGTTGGAGTTGTTGTTGTCCTTCTTGTTCTTGGGACAATTTATGGCAATATGTCCTTTCTCATTACAGGTGAAGCATATTCTTCTTTCTTTGAAGCGATGTGAATATTTCTTGGAGTGAGATGGCTCTCTCTTGGACTTCCCTTTCTTGGTGTGAGCTGCGAGAGCTTGATCTTCATTCCCCATCTTTTCTTCTCGTGCCACAAGCCTTGATTCTTCTTGTGAGCATTCTTCCCATAGTCTACTGAAGGAAATCAACTTCTTTCTTGCACAGATTCCTTGAATGAAGGAGTCCCATGACCTAGGTAAGCCATTCATAATGGTCATGACAACTTCACCATTCTCTACCATTTCATCCACTGCTTCTAGTTGTTCCTTGATCTGGGAGACTCTTGAAAAATAAGATTGAATGGTTTCTCCATTTTGAAACTTTACCCCTTTCAATTGGTTCCGCAGGGTCATTTTCCGATTTATGTTCTTCCCTTCAAATAGATTGGTCAAAGAGTCAAACATCTCTTTGGGTGTCTTTAGAGAAGACACATTGGGTATGAGATGGTCTTTGATAGAATCAACAATGATTCTTTTTGCCTTGACCAAGTTCTTCTTATGCAATACTTTAGCCTCTTCATCCTCTGGGATAGGGATGTCTTCTTCTATATATGAGTCCAACTCATTCTCTTCCAGGATTAACCCAATCCTATACTTCCAAGCTCGGAAGTTATCAGCCCCTTCAAGCTTATCCTCAAGCTTGGTGTGGTGAGACATCTTAAAGAGTACTTCAAATGGAAATAGAAAATATTTAGGTCTTACCACTTGAAATGTTGAAAACTAGATCTCGTCCTGGATTAGGGTTTGTCAGAAAAACCCTAAAAATTCAAAATGTGAATTTCAAATTTCTGAAAGGATATAAATATGCGCCTTGATGAGCTGATCAGCCTGGTGCATTCAGAATTTGAGATCAGCAAATCTTTACCCTTCAGATTTGTCTTTTTGTCCTCCCGGGTTCACTAGGGAGAGCCTTGAATTAGAGTTTGAGTTTCCTGGAGATCTACCCAGCCAAAAATATCGATCCAAAGCTCTAAACTTCGATTTTTGCAAGGAGCTTCCAGCTATGTCTTCAGATTTCAGAAATTCCTATTTTTGTGGAAACCCTAATTTTTAGGGCCAAATCTGAAAAAGCTCAGAATTGAATTCTGATTGGACAGATAGATGCGCCTTGATGAGTAGAGGCAATCTACTATACTTCTTTTCCAAAATCTGTGGAGAGAAACCAAATAAACAAGAAACGCAAGTTTCTGTCACTGCAAAATGTCTTATTCTCAGGTTAGCTCTGATACCATGTTAGATTTTGAGCATTAATTCACAATACTCTAGGATCTTTACTGAGAGAATAACATATACAGTATATCAATGCATGACAATCACTATAAGTATGACAAGCATCACAATAATCAAAAGCATAAGAGACAAGAGACACAGAGTTTCCGTAGGGAAAACCCTAAGGTGAAAAACCCCACAACTTCCTCAGAGATAGAGAGAGCAATGGCTCAACCAAAGTACAACCAAAATACACTGAGATAGTCTCCTAGTAGCATATAATCCTCCTCCTCACTAGTGTGCCACTTTCTGAGTGAGAGAGATGTACTTTTCCGAATGATTTAAATAGAGATCACCTGATCTCTATTTATACTAACCTGTTTGCCCAATGACCTTATGGGGCCGACTTGTCTAGCTAGGTACATCCACATTATAATATATATTTCAGGGCCAACCCCAAACATGGTGGTTTAATAACCCATCGGCAAGTACACACACTTGCGACACTTGTCAATCCACATGACGACACTTGCTTATAGAGGAATGACACATCTCTTATAAGGGTACAATAAATATATATAAAATACACAGATGAAATACATTCCAAAGTTACATATACATAAACACTATAAGATTAAATGCTAGAGAGGAGAGTTGGAGTCTTGACCTATTAGTTGTAACTTACCACGTGAAGAATTTGTCAGGACAGGATTAAAATAATTGTTCTAGCTGTAAGGCTGTCAGGTTGAAAAAGTGAACTCTTAAACTCGACCATGACTACCTCGAACAAGGTCCATTCTAATGCGACCATAGTAGCCTATCTGAGATTTACCCTTTCACTCTAAGTGTTAATGGCTCTGCAACTCAGGTTCTGAGCACAGTGTTGGCCCAATTCAGAGTTTTTAGTAGCCACGAGATAGAATGGTTAAGTCTGGAACTTCGTCATGGCGGAGATTGCTTAGGTACAGAAATTAAATCCTCAAATTATCTAGCATTTGTAAATTACACTAAAATATTTGCATTCTGATTTTTAAGTAATTTTTCTCGAATTCTTGCAGGTACCGGATAATGGAAAATCTTGGATGAATCCCAAACCGAAGGATGAAAGGTAAGCAACACCTCCTGTTGTTGTAGAACACTCCAGTTTCGTCCGGGTACCTCTTGGTAAAAACTAGGGTTTTGCTTCTGTATAACTTTTATGGGAAGGATAAAGCCCCAAACACTAAAAGGTTTTCTTTTTAGCAGTTTGCTTGTTTATTGTAGTTAAGACTAGCACCTACTAACTACTGAAGTTTACTATCGGCCCTTCCAGGGGTTTACAGAGATGTAATTTAATGAAATCTTACTTGCCTTTATAAGTTTTTATGCCTCCAACAGAGCGCGGAATTTTCTCGGCTCTATACTTTTTGTTTGAGAGGGTCAAATCAGGGTATTCAAAAATACACAAGGAATTCCATATTGATCTATGGGTATTTTTCCTTTGATACAAACTCGGTTAAAACAAAACCAATATAGAATTGATATGATTAGGTTTGATACCCTCTGTCTTAATCTTGGCATTGTATGTGTTGGAGTTCTTTTTACTGTACTTACTTGTTTGATGAATTTAATTAAAAAATTTACATATGGGTTTACCCTTGACCGAAAGTATGGAAAACGAAGTCAAATGCCTGTATTTACCTTACAAATACCCTGTCGTAACATGAAATGGCACTGAAGACATTGTATTTGATTAAAAAGGTAATTAAATATGCAGCAAATTGTGTTTACTTCAGAAGTTACCGCGTTATCTCTGAATACTGGGTAGCTTCTACATCATCGCGGTTTTCCGAATAACTCGTTGTAGATCAAAATCCTTCTGCGTAGACTTACAAGGTCATCGTAACCCTTAATGCTTATAGAAATTATCCTTCTTTGGCCATACTACGTTTCTTAGGGAAAAATCCTTAGTATTCTTATTAATTCTTAAAATTTTATGTATCATCTGAGACTTGATGGATACAACCTTAAGAAACTCGTGCTCTTATACTTATTTGGGAAAAGAAGAAGAATTTATATCCTAAGGTTCAAATTCCATAAAAAAATCACTGCATAAGAAAAGAGAATAAAAATAAATTTCTTTATAAATTGATTTCCAGGAAGGATCTAATCTGGAATATAAACAATCCAGTAACCCCAACGATAAAAGAAAACTTGTTCTGCTCGATTGATAGTTACAAAAAAATATTTTGATTATATTAAGGCCTTATGAGCCTAAGGATCCTGGGTAAGTCCAGTTATAAATAACTCCGAAGATTCTATTAGTTAAATCTTATTAAACTTCGAAAGTCCATCAATTGAGCAAACCCTGAAATGTCTGTAAAGTTAGCAAAATTTTATACAGAACTCTATGCTGATAAATAAAATTATACTAAGACAGAGAAGAAAATCTATCAATCAATTCTCGTACTTCTCAGTACTCTGCTAGTTAAGAGTCATAGCATATATACAAACTCTCATCCAAACTCTTCCTTTGCTTCCTGCTGCTGAGTGAATTATGTACATTTGACCAAGGGATATACCGACTGTGAGAAAATCATCACTGCTGCAAAATATAAGTCTGACATTAGTCAAACATTAATAAATTATCTTATCTTATCGTACCCAAGATTGTATGTACATGTTGTTGACACAAAATTCCAAATGCCTATGATAAAGTAGTTGTAATAGGTTCATCTTATTGTTGTAGCTGAATCTTCTTTATGTGCTAGAAAGAGCACCTGTGCATACTCAAAATGCATCTCTAGCTTGAGGGGTGTTACCCCCTATTTGATTAGGTAAAATTTTAAGTCATAATAAGCCTCATTAGATATTATGGGTGTTGTTGAACAAATTTTGGGCTTTGTTTGTGGCATTATTATAAGCCCTGGGTCAGTTTTGTGCATAAAGTCCAGTAGTAGGAGGCATGGTTTGATTTTTTGGGTAAATTGGGGATTGTCCATGATCTCTTGCCATAGTAAATTTCAATATTCTCCTAAATCTGGGCATGAGACTGCCCCCTAGCAGTATTCATTTTCAATTCTGGGCATAATTTAAGACTGTCCATGTCCTCCGGCAATAATGAATAGGCCTTTAAGCAGTTCTGAGCATGAATTGGACAAGAGCAGCAATAAAACATGGATGAGGGTTTGACTAAAGAGAAGAATTTGAAGATCTGATCTACACATGTTTAACAATAGCAAAGAGGAATTTTTAACAACAATAAAGAGGAAGTTTTAATAGCTTGTGCATGGCTTCACATCATTCATCCTTTGGAATATTTATTGAACTAACATATTTGGAAACTATCAATCAACAGTAATTAGCAGTAATCCCTCATACAACTACTATGTAATGAGTGAAACATGGTGCTGAATTGATGTTTTCTATGGTTTAAATCTATTTCAAGAGACACTGAAAATTGAATTAAAAAACATGCATTTGTTCTCTGCTTGAAGTTTGGAACCTAACCACTGGTAGTCTAGTATGCAGAATCTGAATTCTTGGCATGAGATATTTGATCAAACCATTGTTTGTGTTATGTTGTCATAATCTATGTTGTATTGTATGTGTAAGTTGTGTGATTCTCACTTGTGCATATGTTGAATGGAATAGCTATTGTGGCATTTTTACAATTGTCCATGTCAAGGTGCAATTCTGGCCTATCTTTTTGTGTGGAAGTTATTGCTACATATGATTGTTTCTTATATGGTATTGGTTAAGGATGCATGTTCACCAAGACATATCAAATGCTTTAAAATATTGAATGTGTTTTGATGTTGTTGTTCCAACAACATTGTTCTCTTTGTCTTCATTTCTGCCTCTGTTATTCATTTTTTGGCCTTGAAATTAGTGATTGAAGTGACAAATAATCCCTTTTATAATTATGGATTTGCTTGTCTATTTGGGTTTTTTTCATAGAAGTAACCTATTAGAACTATGAGGCTCTTGGTATTATGATTGAATTCCATAAAAGAGATCGTGTCACAGATGAAATGGTAATGGAATAATTTTTCAATGATGATCCCCAATTTTACCTCCATTTACGAGGACTTGTGAATCTTTATACTGTGTAAAACATGCAGTTTCCATCTTATGTTTGATGAAGATTTAAATGAGGCTCCAAGGATTCCATGTATGTGGTTATCCTTTAATTTGAATGCCTAATTTTTCAAATCTGCATTCATTTAAGAAACACACAAGGAATCAAGTTCAACATTCCCTGAAAGTCCAGTTTCATTTCCATCTGTGTTGTTACGGGAAGGATCCTAGAAAGTGTGAACTACTACTGAGTTTTGATTCCTGAAAGAAATTAACTGTTGCTGATTTAAAGTTTTTTATAACTGTTGTGTCCCGTTAGAAGGTTCTAGGTTTCAAAATTCATATTATTGTATTTCCCACGATGCTCAAAATTACGAAGTGGCCAGAAGGGATTGATAACATGACCGATAAATTAATTTGTGAGGCACTACATGTGCAGCAATGAGATCAAAGTAAATCCTGTGTGACTTAAACATATCTAAAGAAATCTCATAAAGGATAAACTTTGGGACATGTTCAGGTGAAATCTGCAAAATGGGTTGTGCTTTTTTTTCCTTGAAGCATTCGCTAACATACCATGTGCAGCTGCGAGAACATCGTTGGGATAATGGGATGCAACCTTTAGTCCTGTTGAGTTCCAAAACCACCCTTGAGTGGTTGACTACTAGTGTCTTCAAAACAGTTTGTGCCGACTTCCTTGAACTTTGTCTCAGAGGAGTTTTCTTCAAGGGTCTTTTGAGCAACAACTTGCCTTAAGGTAAGACTGTGTGCACACTATTATGTGTAGTATTGATCCTCCATATTACCCATACAAGAAGATACAGATCCACCAATTAAATATTTAATAACCGAAAAATCAAAGAGCTCAAGTTTTTCACATTTTGTGTTTCCACCACAATGACCTGATGTTGCATGTTCTTCATCAGAATTTTTCCAAACTTCTGTATTTTCTTTTTCAATGGAACAACCTTCACCCACACTATTCCCGGAATGTGATTTCTCCTCTTCCTCCTCTGTATTACTTAGTTGTATGCTTTTCTATACGTCTGTGTAGTTTAATTCTTTGTATGCTCCTCTATATCTCTGTGTTGTGTTTGGGTATGTCTCTACACTGTATAAGTTGGGTGTTGTAAGTGGGTATGTCTCTATATCTATGTTTCTGTATAGTGTGAATTTGTGTGCTATATATGGGTATATCTCTGTGTCTGTGTTGTATGTGTCCCTATGGGTATGTCTCTTTACTATGTGTATCTCTATTGGAAGAGTAGTAGGAGATGGATGAGCAGCCCCTTCTCACTGAATCGCCACATGGAGGACACCCCTAATCATTTAAGGATATCAAGCAAGCAACATGAAATAGATTCATGCAAACTCAGGGCTCCTAATTCAAGGTAGCCATTATTCTAATTTCTTTTGGAATTTATGTTTCCCTCTCTTTTTGTAAATGATTGTTATCTCACGGCCCTGCATATGCTCATCTTTATGTGATTTTTTATCTACAACCTGTTTGTAACAACTTAAGGTTCTGAATGGGCATAACTAGATAGAGAATTCACATTAAGTTTCCTGCAAAATCAGTTTTGAATTTTTATCTCTAGAGGTGACAGACCAGCTTGTTTAAAATTTTGAAGTGGCGTCAAGGCATTAGACTGCTTTCTTATATTTCCCAATTATTTTAATGGAACATTAACTTGTATACTTGAGAAATGGAAAGTTAAACTTGGCAGATAATAGTATGAGTATGAATTTATTTACAAGCAAGTAGTGGTTGTCCAAAAATTTATATTCTCCACAAAGAACAAAAAGTACTTCTTGGTATCAATAGTCATGGTTAGAGATTCGGGAAACTTCTTATTGAGGTGTTAGAGAGGTCTTTCATCTCACGACTCATGAATAACAAGTACTTGGCTTGTGTCCATCCTACAAGATTATAATAAATGCTTAAAGAATCACTCATATTAACAAAATTCCATGGAGAAGATGGTTAAAGCCAACTATCATCTTAGGTCATACAGTAAAATTTTGTTATTTTTTTCCCTACATTTTTTTCTTCTTCTTTTAGCCTTGATCATATGATGCATATATGGTTGAAAACTATCACCTACATATTTTTCCTTATTCAATAGGGGAAAGTATGAAGATAACAGGAATTATGAATAGTTACACTTAGGGAATTGATAAGATGTCCAACACAATGTGTATTTATTGTGATGATTTGTACCCAATCACAAATGTGGAAATATATAACTCATTCCCTTTCCTTACAATTCCTCTTCTACTAGGCATGAAAATACTGTCTCCACTTTCCATCAACATCATCCAATTCCAATTATTATGGCATGGATTGAGCACAATCAATAAGTCCCATTTCATATTTTAAGGTCATTTCTCATTAATCCATTCTTTTTCCAGTATCATAATTTTCTTATGATTTATTAGAGATAGCCAATAGGCATATAAGCTAATGGAATTTTACTTGTTACACCATTGACATGTCCAAAGCGTGGATATATTAAGATTATTCTAAATTATGGACTTATTCTTCATGTTAAAACTTTAAAAGGATCAAGAACCATGTAAAAGGCCTCCTTCCTTCACAAGGGATTGATAAATTTGGATGGATTGAATGTAGATATAATAGTCTTGGATTGTTCTTGGACAAATATTAACCTTGGGTAGAGTTTATTCTTCCTATCCAAAGGAATTCCCAATTTTCACCTCCATACACTCATGGAAGTTTGAAGTTTGAGAGGATGATTACTTATTACATTGAAGGAATTTTGAGAGGAGGATTTCTTAACACATTGAAGACCATTGGACATCTGGATTCTCATCTAGATTTAAGTGTTTGATCTACCCTTTCCTTTGAATATCCTGCTATTTCTTCTTATCCATATATTCCAACATATGAAACCTATTGCATATGAAGTGGAAATAATGCCATGTACACTCTTTGGGATGTATTTTGATGAATTAGAGGACCTTATTTCAAAATTTCTGAAAACTTTGTAGTTATTCCTTGTGCTCCAGGTTCTGCAAGTTATGTCTCGATTGGATTTCAGGTGAGTTTTTTCTTTGCTTATGTGCATATAAATCCGATGAGTGTTCATTAAATATATGAACAATTATATCTAGTGATGATTTTATAATATTGTGAAGATGGTTACATATAAATTAATCTGCTGATTAATGTGAGTTTCATTACTTTTATTGTTTTTGGGAAGTCTAATTTAGAGCGCAAAATTGAATGTAGCAATATAGAACAGAGTGATTGATTTCCAATGCCTAAGTTGAGAATGTTTCACTATAATTGAGGAAGGTGGCTTAACTAGATTTAGAGAACACAAAGAGGTTAATTGCAAATGATGAAGTTGAGAATTCTTTCTTATAATTGAGGAAGGTAGTTGAATCAAATTTAGAGAGCACAAAGAGCTTTAAGTGCAAATGATCAAGTTGAGAATGTTGTTGAGGCTTCTCTCTTGCCAGATTAGTCATCTAATTGTTATATGTTGATCCTTTTGATATGTACTTCTCTTACCACTTCTATAAAGCGAGAGTTGTTCATGTATGAAACCATGCTTCATGCCATTCATTCCATTGTAACAATATATTATGTTAATGTACTTTTCAGCATGTTTGTCAAGCTCTCCTTTTGTTGTAGGATTTCACACCCAGAGTTATATCTTTTATATATATGTTCTCTCTTAATTTCAGAACTTGTTTTAGCATTTTAGAGCCCTAGAGAAGTTTTTTCACATTTTGTGGTTTTATTGAACAAACCAATGTCGTTATCTGCAAGTTAATGATGGTAATTATGATAAGGCCATTTATATATTTAACCATGAAAGTCATTCTCTTATGTTTGTATTCTAGGATTAGGAGACAGTCCAGGTTTAAATTCATTTTTTATTTCTTGATGTGAGTTTCTATTTATGTGACATGAATATACTTCGGGATAATTCAAGTTCTCATAAGGCACTCACTGGAAGAGGAACTGCATATGCATTTCAGAGAAAGCTTGAAATAGAAATTATAGATTTTTTAAAGGTGGAAAAACTTCATGCCTCTTCCATCAAATAATCCATCATGAAGAAGAGAATAGGTCTCATGAAAATCTATTCCCTCAAGTCCATCCAATGCTCCAAAGGTGCTAGCTCAAAACTCCCACAGTTCTGAAAATCACAATGTGAAACCTTGTACAATATGCGGTGTAACAACTAGAACATAATCTCTTAGGATTCTTTTTATAAATGGAAAAATAAGTTTTACAAACATCAACATTGTTAATAATGTCTTTCAATGTCTTTGTTGGAAGTATTTAATTTAGCAAATGTGTCGGTTTCTACAAAGTGGTTGCAGTAAAGAGGCACTGCCCATTTTAAAGAAAGAGCTTCTTTGTGTAATTAATACTGAGCGTATTTATACAGAACAACTTTGGAGAAAGGCTGCTGTGAAAGGATCTAGAATGACTTCTCCAAAGCATCCTCAGCATGTTGGTGGCACTGAAGAGGTACATTTTTAAACATTTATTTTCAGATATTGCTTGTTGGGATGAGTTTCTTATTTTTTTTAAAAAATTGGTTGCTTGTTTATTTTTCTAACCAAAAGTGATCTCATTGTATTTGGTTGAAACATCTTTTTGCAGGATCCAAAATGTATCATATGCCGCTATTTTCTACATCTTTCTGCTATTGTATGCAGCTGTCGACCGGATGCTTTTGTTTGTCTACATGTACATTGTCTCAGTAATTTGTTGTAAGTGACTTGCCAGGAATAATTTTGTCACAGGTCCTGTTTACAGTTTTGGAACTGTGAATTCTACTCATTTCTATATAATTTATATTGCAACACAACCAGAACAATAGAGAATAGGTCTTGTTTTAGTTAAAGAGTGATAACTTATGTCTGATACTACCAGTGAAATATCCTGAGGTTATTCCTCTTTACTTGTGGCAGAATTACCACATGACTTGTCCCTGTTTGAGTGACTCAGATATTTTAACATCAAAAATTTTAATATCAAATTTGATTAACCTCTCATTGATTGCATTTGATCCATGACATCAAAGAACTATATCCCACACTTTATTTGTTGTTTCTAAACAATTTCTTAGAGTCAATAGTGCCAATGATAATTCTATTTTTAGTTAAGCTTTTGCCTAGGCCTGGACATTTGTAATTTCTGGGTTGCATGAATTCGCATCACTAACCCATCTTCATAACAATTTTGTTGAGGCTCCGGGATTTAAAATCTTGCCAGCATCTTAAGCATATTTATCAAGCAAAACCTTGTTTTCATGAAATTGTTGAACCACATAGAGACTATGTTTCTCTTTTTACATTGAATTCTTTCCTAAGATGCAGCATAACCTTGAAATAGGGTTTTCGACAAAACGACTTCCCCTATACTCCAGAATAGAGCATCCTAGATAGAGTCCTCATTGTGACATCTTTCTTTTAAGGAGATTATATTTTCTATTTTCTATGAAATACTATTGACTTAACTCCATTTATTTTGTATTGCGGGATGGAAAGTCATCCTGCCATGAATAGAAGCAGACCTGCTACTGTACAAATGAAAGGGTAGCCTATTGTTCAAAAACGTGGTTGTTGGTCATAAGACAATTCCTAGAATAATTTTTACTGCAACTAGTTTTGAAGAAGTGAAGTTGAAGATAATTGTATGTATTTTGGATCTCAGACAGGAAAAAGTCTCTAGCCGTCGAGAGATCAACAATTGATAGACAATTAAAACAAATTTATTGCAAGTTGGATCTTGTATTCTTTTCTGTCTATGAAGGGCAGCAGCTTGCTTTTGTTCTTGATAATTTGTACAGCCATGGATTATTGTACTCATGCATAGTTTGTAAGATCATTCTTCTTTGAATTTTCATCATTGTCATAGTTGAACTGCTATATCTTAGAATTCTTTTAGTACTTGAAGCATTATTCTTGAATATGTTTGACATTCATTTTGTTCCCATGCAAAATTTGTTTGAATATCATCATTGTCAAGCAATAACAACTTCTTAAAGGGTGCTAGCTCAATGGTAGAGCACCTGCCTAATTATAGGCAGGAGATTGGTGGTTCGATTCCTCCATACCCTATCATAAATTAGTGACTAAGAAAATGACTAAATTTGCATATATACGACTATTAGTAGCTAATTTCCAGTATCTTATAGCGCAACTAACATTTAGTCGTATTTAGCTTAGTCATTAATATGTTATAATCTAGTAGTTTATTTAGTCGTATATTTGGTCATTAATTGTGACAATCAATGACTAAATCAATGACTAAATCAGTGACTAAATCAATGAGTATCAATGACTAAATCAATGACTAAATCAATGAGTATCAATGACTAAATCAATGACTTATCAGTGACTATCAATGACTAAATCAATGACTAATAAGTCAACCAATTAATGACTAGTGAAATACGACTAGAGATAAGATAGTGGAAATCAGATACTATTAGTCACCGACTAAAAAATAGTCGTTTATTGTCGAATTTTAGTCATTAATCTCTCATTTTGTAGTAGTGACGATTAGTACATACTTTTCAACAAGATATATGAAATACCACCAGGATATTACCAGATACTTACACATAAAATGTCACCAAGATACCACCAAAATACCTTTCAACAAATATCACAATGATACATTTATAATGAAGATTGCAAAGATAAAGATCACAAAAATATTTTTCTAGCAAAGATCACCTAAACATTTTGTGCACTTAATGTAATAAATAAGAAAACTTATATACAACACATGAAAACCTGAACCGAAATTCCGATGGCATATATGTATGATTTTCGACATCACTCCATCGCCAATCCAACAAACCTTTCTTTTCTAGAACGTTGGTTCAACTTTGACGGATATCCGACAACAACAAGATCTCGTCGGATATCCGACAACAACAAGCTCTCGTCGGATATCCGACACTAAAATGTTGATTAACTGACACAAATATTTTAATATAAACCCAGCAGAACTGACCAAATTTCCGTCGCATATCCGACATAAGTTACATAGGGAAGGGTCGGATATCCGACCAAGAATACGTTGGATATCCGACCAAGAAGATGTTGAAATTTCCGTCGCATATTTGACATAAGTTACATAGGGAAGGGTCGGATATCTGACCAAGAATACGTCAGATATACGAACAAGAAGATGTTGTAAATTTTGTCGCATATTCAACATAAGTTACATAGGGAAGGGCCAGATATCCGACCAAGAATACGTCGGATATTCTGATAGATGTAACCATCGATAGGTGACAAAGTCTGACGACATTTTTTGTCAGAGGTATGGCAATGTCGTCGGATTTACTGGAGGTTCCGTCGGATATGTGACGTAATTGGGGAATTTAAAAAAAAACTACTAGTTCCAAACAGGGTTCACCTGGGACCATTAGTTTGGAAAGAACTAGTTCCATGGATGAGATGTGTGTTTTCTTTATAAAATAATTAGAAACTTGACGTTTTTACAAATACATGCTCAAATATTTTATAGTTTCCATTTCAAGAATTAGTAAGATTCACGAAGGTTTATAGTTCTATAAGATAAATACAAATTTTACCTATTACTAAAAATTACCTAATGAGGAGAAATATAATATCATATCATGATAAACCAACTCTTATTTAGAATATATTAAATAATTTAAGTCCAACTTGACCATGTCAATCTTATTTAAAGTTTTTTTGGTACATGGGAGAATCAACAACTACAATCAAATAGATCCTTATACTTGATAGACTACAAGTATAAATGACGCATTTTTTCCTTCCAAATGTGACTATCTAATGTAAATCTATGATATAAGAATATGAATGGAGGTTTTTCCCAAAAACCAGAACACATAAAAATACCACTCAACTCAAGAACATCACCTAAAGGCTAATGAAATAAAATGGATCCAACTCCTCTCACAAGGTGAATGGTATCATCACTAAGGTCCACAATCATGTCTTTTTTTTTTTTTTTAAATCTATTGGATAGAGACTTGTCATATGATTTGTAAATGAGGTTCTTATAGCCCATTGGATTTTCCAATACTTATACTTTATCATAACATTATGGTTTTTGTTATCAGACTTATGGAAAGATATCAATATTCAAAATGACTATAAGGCTTTTTTTTTCTTTGTGTAGTTCTAAGTGCAAACTGGGCTAACAACACTATATGCTATACATATTCAATTTTAATCAATTACAATTCAATTGCTTACTGATTAACTCCTTCTAATGGTTTTCAAATCACCTAAGATGCATGCATACCTTATTGTCTTGTTAACATACATGCTTATCCATCACACATACAATGGAGATCTCTTTTTCATACAAGATTTCAAGAATCATTGTGGCCATCTATTTTTCTATATGTACTGTTAGTATCATTTGTCCAACAACAAACTCAAACAAACTTTGTTTGATAGATAATCCACTCGAGCGGACGTGAGCTGAATCTCCCTAGATCAATGTGAGTCTAGAACAAATAGAACATAACATAAACCACTTTCCTATATCTAGTTAAAAATCAAGTAATAAGATGTCTTACCTTAAGTTTGTAGCCCCTTTTCCTGGATGTTGTTCCACGCCTCGCGGTCGTCAGATCTCAGCTGCAAGACCTGCCAAAATAAGTAGAACAAGACAAACAAGTAAAAAGCATCTAAACGATAACATATCTAAGTAAGCAGTTAAGCAGGTAAACTACGCAATATCATCAACACAACAATATTGGTGGAAAGCATTTATATTACTGTAAAAATAGGGAAAGTACATAGAAGAGAACGACTACAACTAGAGCTTAACGAAGTAATCCTTATCCATCCATTCCAATGCCATATCCTCCCAAGGAAGTGTGAGTCTCTCAATGGATGAGTAGAGATCTCTCTAAGATGATTTCACCAGCATGTAGACACTATAGACTTCCTCCCCTTGGGATGGGAGTGAGTTTCACTTAGATAGGACTAAGTGGATAGGGTATGGATAGGGTAGGTTGAGATATGGTAGGAGAGAGATAGGGGATCCTTCCAAGAGGTTAGGAACCGAGTGCTAGCTCTCCCAAAAGGTCAGGGATAAGGATCCATGTCAGATAGCTTCGAGAATGGGCTCGAAGGAGCTATTTTTATGCATTAATTGACATCGTCACAGGCTGCAAGAGGACAACCTGCGACGTTGCATGCTGCATTAAGGCAGCCTGCGACGACCTATCAAGACCTAGTATCAATGGGTTTATATCTCTTCCAGGTCAATAACTTAGTCAA
This sequence comes from Larix kaempferi, assembly GCA_027924585.1. Classification (NCBI taxonomy): domain Eukaryota; kingdom Viridiplantae; phylum Streptophyta; class Pinopsida; order Pinales; family Pinaceae; genus Larix; species Larix kaempferi. The sequence continues at coordinate 4,613,711 of BSBM01000505.1, forward strand.
GGAAACTTTAGGGATGTATACACTGAATCTCAAGATGGTAAGATTTTAGGTGTAACAGAATGCCCCGCAAAGCATGAAGATGTTTGAATTTGGACAAGTGAAATTCTTTGATAGAAGGAATGGTAATGACTTGTCAGACGAAGGACACTGCAGCAGTACAACTGACACTGAGTACACAGTCTCATATGACGTACTACATGGCTGCCGACCAATACATTGCAGATCCATGATAGTAATGACCGACTAAACACAATCATGGCTACTAGACACAAGCGTAGATACATGATGAGATGATAACACAACCATGACCAATACAAAAGTGGATCTCTATGATATGACTCGAAACAAACTCCATCACAACCTGGGTAAAACATGACTCCCCAGGGTTTTCAAGATGAACCCGCAATGATACGAATCTATCCATGTGATTACAAATGTCTTGATGTCGAACATGGTAGAAACCACTTGATTATCGGTCATTGATGTATACCGTTAACAAGTGTGAGAGAAATCACAATTAATGTCAATGATTCCCAAGGTATCATAGTACATATCACCAAGTGTGAATAAATGAGTTGAGGTCGAACGCCAGGTGAAATTTTTCAATCAAGAGCCAATGATGTAAACTCATGTTGAAAGTGAGGTAACCTGCCATTGAGGCATGTAGGGCCAAGGTACTTGGTTGGTTTATAGATTCAATCCTTGGATGATGATCTGAAGTCGACAAGGATGAATCCGTCGAAGGAGGGTTGTGATGAATCCCCCATCATCGACACGAAACTCGATAACAGATGTTTGGAGTAGATCGGATGGTACAGTAACATGTAAGACTGAATCAAGGTAGACCGACATGATTGAAGGTGTACTGACGACATATAATGAGTAACAAATGTCTCTTGAACATGGGCATGGCATGACTTGGCAGTATTGACATGATGAGAATGACACCAACCCCTAATGCAACTAATGGTGGACGCATTCTTTGGACGACCCAAAGGAGTAACAAGACTCACGGAATTGACATGACTCAAAGACAAACGGATTACCTAGGTACTGAATGCAAATGCAAACGAGTGCCATGTTCAAGAGTGACTATTTACTACCAAAATTAAAGTGTAACATAAAATCTTTCCTTTTTCCCCATCGTGAATGATGAGTGCCTCACTTGTTTTTTAATGAGCTTGATGAGGGTAACCAGATACTCAGTATAGCTCATCTCATAGATGCGTCCAATCCCAAATATTTTCCGAACCTGGGAGAGGAGGGGTTCATCCCATGGTGGGCCCTTCAATGTTGAATTTTAACAAGACCATAGAAGGTAAACTCGGTCGTCATTTCATGTTTAGAGAGTCTAAAAAGAACTAAAGAAGAATCCAACGATCATTTTTCGTAAAGTTAGCCTCATCGCCCGAAAAAGGGTAAAACAACGCGGGAGAGGACTCTTCCAGTCATGATTGGATAGGGTATTCCTTTTTCGTAAATAGTGCCCCCTGGTCTAAAAAAGGGGTAAACTACCACCAGGGAGATGATCATTCAAATACTTTTACAAGCATGAACGAATCAATTTCGCTTGGCCATCTTCTCCTATTTTAGGAGTCTGAAAAGAACTTAAAAAGGACTCCATGAATAACTTTGTCATGGTTGATAATCGAATACAACAAAGGAAAAGGTAAACTCGGCACAGTTCCTTTTCCGTAAATAGTCTAGCGAGGCCGGATAAACTGATAAACCTATACTCGTTAGACACACCTTTTTACTCAAATTTTTAACGAGTACGAGAATGGTATCAAAAGCACTCAAAATCTTTTTCATATTTGAACCAGAGCACGAAAAAGTAAAAACTAAGATCAAACCACTTTTCATGTTTTAACCAAAGCACGAAAAAAAGTGAAAAGTAAGCTCAACACCATCTTACTATTTTTAATGAGCTCGAAGATAGGTTGGAAGAATGCTCATGAAGTTCTTCCCAACATGATGGTTGGAAAGTTTCCCCCCAGCACAAGAAACTAACAACTTACTTCTAGCATGATTTCTAGAGGTACTATTTCATTTTTTAGAGAGCTCGAAAACCAAAAAGGAAAGTATGCTCGAAAATGTTCCCATTGGTGGACTCTTCCCATAATGAAAACCAAAGTCTAGTACATGCCCCCAACATGATTGCTAGAAGTAAGTGACTTAGCTCCAACATGATGTGGAGAGGCGATCGATCATGAAAACCAAAGTCTTGTGCATGCCCCCAACATGATTGCTAGAAGTAAGTGACTTAGCTCCAACATGATGTGGAGAGGCGATTGAGTTGATTTCAACACAATGTACAGAGGTTGAAAACATGGCCCCCAAGCTTCATTTCATTCGCCTAAGGCATAGGAAGATGAAAAGAAGGTTCAGGTACTAAGTCAATGGAAAGACTCGACTAAAAGGGAAAGGAGTTGTTTCATTTTTTAATGAGCTTGACACAAGATTAGAACTCTACTCGCGGGAACCTATTTCATTTTTTAACGAGCTTGACATAGAAAGGGAACTATGCTAATGGTTAAGGCCCATTGACGGGTTCCTTCCCAACATGATACCCAGAGGATGGTAAATGCCCCCAGCATTATTGCTAGCGGCATGGCTTAACATGCCCCCCAAACTTCGTTTCATATGACTACTCTTCTGCCTTACCCAACTAAAAACCTGGCTACTAATATGAATATGTTCACTGGGGAGTTAATAAGAATGAGGGTCAAGTGACACAGGAAAACGAAATGAAGGTTCAAGTCCTAGATCTAGTGGGGTACTCGAATCAATGGGAGGAATATCTATTTCATTTTTACACAAGCTTGAAACCAAAGGTAAATTATGCTTGAGGGTCTATTTCATTTTTTAACGAGCTTGAAAGAGAATAAAACTATGCTCCAACATGGGAACCGATCTAGAGGTTGGTAGTGTTCCCCCCCCCAACATGAAGTCCAGAGGCTGGAGGCATGCCCCTCATGCTTAAGGGGAAGAAACCACTAATACATGTGGAACGTTCAAGGAAGTTTGATGACTGGCAGTCATGCGATGATTGGGTGTCACGTAGGAAAGTTGATCAATGGTCACAATCCTCCCATCATAGGGAAAATACATCACTCGAAAGAGTGTGGACACTACGACTTTCATAGCATAGACATAATCACATCCAAGGAGCAGATTGAAATCTAAAGGACCTTGGACAACCATGACATCAACAAAAACAATTTTACCTCTCAAAGTGATAGGTAACTGCGGAAGAATCCCTAAAGGTTCGGTAGGCCTTCTATTAAAAGCCAAAATATGGCCGGTAACCGATGCAAGATGAGGAGACCCTATATCTTGCCAAGAAGTTGAGGATAAAATACTAACATAAGCTCCCTCGTCAACTATAGTGCGAAAGATTTCCTTATCGGCAACACCTACATATATTTGAAAAGGAACATCTGAGGGGAGATGAGATTCTGCTAGACCATTCCAATCAAAGGAAATGACCTCAGTACTTGGAGGGGGTCCCGTGGAAATGGACTCTTGCCCCCCATGATCGGAACTGACTAGAAAAACATCAGTGGTTATCAATCCACTCTCATTGGGAAGAGTAAGATGAGATGAAGACTGTGTCAAGGTGACAGTTGCAGTATGAACGCTCCTTGATAAAAGAGCGGGATCGAGTGGAGATGACAGTGACTTGATCACTTCGCTCTCGAAAGGAAGAGTGGGATCAATTACAGATGAAACTGAATTGATCACTTGGTCAACTAGAGGGGGGTCGAGGGACAACTTACTATCTCTTGTTGGAAGCACCTGTTGAGGACTAGTAATATCTTCCAACCACCGTGAATCTTCATCCATGCTTGGACAAAGGAAAGTACGGTGCATACCCTTGCATATCAAACAGGGATATAGGACTTTACCCTTCTGACCCTTCAACAATGGGTCACTAGTCAAGGGAGTGTCATCAAAATGATGGTCATAGGTTGACAATACAAGTGGTTTGGGGTTTTTAGACCACACTTCTGACACACGGGAAAGACCAGGACAATCTTTGAGAAGGTGATCACCCTTAGAAAGCTTGCAAGGGAACTTGGGCTTATGAGGTGTTCTCATAGAATGAGTGCCATCAGAGGCAGATGGTTGACGCTTGGTCTCTTTCGTATCCTTCTTCTTCTTTATCTTCCTTTTCTTCTTCTTCTTATCCGCCTGATTACTAACAGTACTGCTTTGATCAGGCGAGGAAGGAGAAATGGAAGAAGATGCATGTGAGGAATAAGGGGAAGGATAATTTTGGGGTTGACTCTCTCGTGGTGGAGAGTTAACATTTGACACAGTGGGTACAGCTGGAATCACCGGGTTGAATAACCATACCGGAAATCCTATTGTTAATCTGGGAAGATTTAAAGTGGTAATAAAGGGAGGACCAATATCTCCAACTGGAGGAAAGACAAAAGGTACCCCTTGAAAAGGGGCCTCTTGATTGGTAGCCCTGGAAGAGGTTTCCATATCTAAACTCACTAAGTCCTTCTAATTACCATGCACAAGAAACACTACTCAAAACTAAAAGTAACAGGAAAACTTGTGAAAGGAGTGGATAAAGAGTTAGGAACCTCACAGGATTGTCAAAACATCACAAATTGCTATATACCGCAAGGTCCAATAGTAAAACACGACAAGGAGGATTGGGACCGTACCCTTGCCTGAATACCCGACTACCTGGACAGTATGTGCATAGTAATCTCCTTGAGTGTTGTTCTCGGTGTATTTCAATGTTAAGGTGACCAAATGGAAAGCTTAGATGGTTTCAGGATTCCTAATGGTGTCTCCCGATATAATCAAGGTACGTGGGAGCTCAAATCCGTAGTGGTGTTGTCTAATGCACAATCGTTCGGCAAGAGACCTTCTGATATAATACCGAGTACGTGAAACACCTTTTGATATACGCCAAGTACACGTAGTACTTGGTGGGTATGTGAAAGAGATTCTATAAACTGATAAGTACATGGAAGACTACAATACCCCCGGGATACAGTGCTAGCAAATAACGACAACTTCCATGCTTAACAATGCCGGAACACGTATCTAACTTAACACACAAGTTGCTAAATTTTTTTAACCTAAGCTAGCATTAATTTTATCTTATGCGGTTAAGTGGATGCATGATGTGAAGACTTGGAATTTAAACAAGATGCAAATCTGATCTATATGAAAATGCAAGTCTTTCTTTCAATGAAGTCCTACTTAACAAGGAGAGAGAGATATGTTTTCTTCCCAAATGCACAACCCAATGCAAATGCAATTTTAGCTCTTTCAAAATGATGGAAAGAAGTAAACTATGCACCCAAAACTAACCCAAAGCAATAAAATAAATCCTTTTATGAACACCACATACAATAATTCCAAACCATTTCCTATCTTTTTACACCTGAAAAAGACACATCTAAGCTATGGAAAGAAATATTCCACAAACGTTTCCAATCAAATGCAAGACAAAGATAAGCACTTAATAATCATGTCTAACGCAAATGTACACAAAACTGAAATAAACCTTTTCTTCTTCCTATAAGTGTAAGACCAAAGATGCCAAATCATCAAACTAAAGCAAGAAGAATACTTATGTTTTCCAAATTTGCGAATATAGCAAAAGAAGGACAAAATCAAGCTTCTCTTTGAACTAAAGTAGAGACAAGGAAACAATCTTTCCCAAAAATGATTGAATAGCTCAGCATGTAAGGGAAACAAGATGCATAACCCAAGAAAAAGAGGCTAAAAAAGGCATGGATATCCCACACTTTTCAAGACTTTTCAAAACAAGCCAATCACACCAAACCAAAACTTTAACTTAAAACCTTAATATGGGTCAAAACGACTATAGGATACACGATTCATGGCCCCCCCATTTCGCTTAAAAATGCAAGCAAATCACTAGTTTTTACTCAAGGGGCCAAAAATGGATCCAAAAACCAAAAGACCCAAAATCAACCAGATGCAAGCAAAACCAAAAACTGTATGCAAACGAGGTCTGGAAACCGATCCAATGCAATGAACAGATCATGTATGGAGAGGAGGGAATGCAAGGGTGAGTGGATGCAAGCGGGGGAGACCAAAGCATCCACCACTACCAAATCTCAGACTTGTCCAAGATGGGACCCAAAACCAATCCAAAAAGAACCAAACACTGCTAACACACAAATCAAAGAGAGGTATATGACTGGATCTTGCAATATAGAGGGGTCTACACACCAAACCAAAACTCAAATCAACAATGGAGAAGGGGTGCTTGTATGCCAATTTCGACAGATCGGTGCAGTCTGTGTTTGTACATAGAGTGACGTCGCAGTTTACCAATGCGAGAAGTGTGACGATGTCGCAGTAGACCAATGAAAGGGTTGTGACGATAGGCCAATGTTGATGTATATGTAACTTCGGAATGTATTTCACATATATGTATATTGTATTCCTATAGAGATGTTATTATTCCTCTATACGGAAGTGTCGTCATTTATATTGTAAGTGTCGTAACTTATACTTGATGGGTTATTAGACCACCCTATTGGGGTTCGGCCATGTGGGTCAAAGGGTTATTAGACCACCCTATTGGGGGTCGGCCCAGTCAGCATTATATTATGTGGTTAAGTTCGAGCCTACATGAGTTAGGTAAAAATGCAAGTCAAGTCAAGTATAAATAGAGTGCGGGAGGCACTCTATTTGATCACTCACTTCTCACACATGCACTCAAGGGGGAGTGGCACACTTATGGAGGAGGAGGATCTACTGCTAGGTTTTGGCTATCTCTCTTGGTTGGTTGTATCATTGCTCTATCTATCTCTGAGGAAGTTATTGGGGTTTTTCACCTTTATGGTTTTCCCCAAGTAAATCTTTGTGTCTCTTGTGTGCTTGCATTATTGTCTCCATGATTGATATGCTGTAGATATGCTGTACATGTTGTTCTCTCAGTTAAGATCCTAGATCAGATTGAAGTAAAATCAAAAAATTTAACATGGTATCAGAGCTAGCCTGAAAGAAGGCATGGTATGGCATGTATGACACTTGTTGCACTTACGATGCTAGGGCTTGATATAGAAAAAATCGGTCATCGTAGCACTTTCGCTATAAATCCGTTTTGGTGAAGTTTTCAGATCTGAAATTGTTACAGGACGAATATTAAATCTCCAGGTACCTTGTGTCCAAAGGACAACCTCTAATTCGTTGTACTTTGTGATTTATGATCTGTACAATATAGGGTTTCTGCCTCTTCCAGATCTGAGTCAAAATCAGGTGACCTTGGGAAAAAGGTCATATCTTGGGCTAGGAAGCTCCAAATGAAATTTCGTAAAAAGTGACAAGTACTGCACAGTCTGTACTATCTCAGAAAACGTTTTTAGAGGCCGAAGTTGAACCAATGACATGTGGCACTCCGTACAAGTTCGCTCTCCTGTATTATCCCATAAACAGGTCATGTTGCAACACTTGGCATAACTCTCTCTCAGAGAGTCCAATTTAGGTCATACCTATAAAGATGAAAAGATAACAGGCCGAGATATCTCAGTAAAGTTTTTCAGAGGCCGAAGTTCAAACAGTGACACGTGGCATGCCGTACAAGTTTGCTCTTCTGTTTTATCCCAAAACAGGTCACATTGCGACATTTGACATAACTCTCTCTCATAGAATCCAATTGAGGTCAGACCTGTCAGGATGGAAAGATAACAGGTCAGGATATCTCAAAAAACTTTTTCAGACCCTGTCGATTGAAAAGTTTGGATTTACACCAGAAACAATCAGGTACATATTTCTGTCAAAACAGAATTATTTTTGAGTACCTTCATTCATGGCTTCCGGAATTTAGGGCTTTGGAGAAAGTTGGAATTTTTGTAATCGGAGACCACGGATGAATGCTACTCATCAAAATAAAAATTTAGAGACAAAGATCAGAATTTTTGGTTGGGCAGAAGGCCAGGCTTGATCAAACCCTACTTCGGGACTTTGATCAGAAAAGTGGAAAATTAGGGCTTCTGTAAAAATGGGAATTTTTGAATTCTGTGACCACGGCTGGAAGCTCCTCAGAAAAATAGAAGCTTAGAGATTTGGATCAAACATTTTGATTGGGAAGAAGAGTGGGCTTCATCAAACCCCAGTTCAGGGTCATGTCCAGTGAATCTGGAAGTTTCAAAGGCAAAATTGAGGAGTGAAACTTTGCAGTTTTCAAATTCTGAATATACCAGTTTGATCAGTTCATCAAGGCGCATATTCCTATCCTATCGAAAGTTGGAAATTCAAAGTTTGAATTTTTGGGGTTTCTCTGACAAACCCATATCCAGTTCCAGGGCCAGTTCTTTCAAATCAAGTGGATTGGGTTAATCCTGGAAGAAGGTGGATTGATCATCTGCATGAGTGAAGAAGTTCCTGTTTCAGAGGGAGATGAGGCTAAGGCCTTACATAAGAAGATTACAAGCGATCTCGACAGGTATGACTCATCGAGGTATGTTTCCATATTTGTTCATGATTAAGTTTATGGTATGTTTGTCTTCATGTTATTACGGTTAGTACAATCTTGATTTTAGATTTGTCGTATCACCTTAACAAAATTATGAATGCATGATAGAAGATATTAATTGGTTAGGGTGTTGACACTTATGATTGTACTAATGCATTATGGTGTTGTATGAGGTTTATGTTGTCTACTAACATGAAAGGTACACAAAGAAAGACAAATCATGTTCTGGTCCAAGAACATATGTCATGATAACATGAGGACAAAGATTCATTTACGAGGTATGTATAACTTGGTTTTGTAATAGTTAACCTATGAGATATACAGGTTACTAGCACAAGTCATTGATGAAGAACAAGAAGACATCATGTGAGTATGTTAGTCATAAATAGCTAGCATGCTAATCCAGGTATGTTTTTCCTATATCAAGCTAGAATCCTACCTTGTGTTAGGATCTTATACTGTTGTTGATAATGATTATTCATGAAGTCATAGGTTTGAATAGTCATGGTTGTATGCATATTGTGTTTCTTACCATAATTGATGATATGACTAACCAGAAGATTCATGAAGGTATAGGTTTGAATAATCACAAGTTTTATGCATATTATATCTCTTATCTTGTTTGATGATTCAACTAACCTGAAGAGTCATAGGTTTGAGTAATTATAGGTTTAGACATGTTATGTTTCTTATGATTTGACTAACCATAAGAATCCTACATAAACCTTGAATGCTAATACTTATTATTTCTGTTTGAAATGATCATGACTATACATGCTTGAGATTATTGTGTTTTAATAGTATACTAATGAATGTATGATTTTATATGAGATCACAAGGATAACACAATCATGATACTAATAAGCATGCATAGGGACCAAGGATGAATATGAGTTCAAGAACAGGTAATCCAGGAAGCAAAGATCAAGAGGGAGCACACTCCAGTTGTTCCTGCAAGAAAGCAAAGGAACACACTTCAGTAGTTTCTGCAAGGATGCAGATATTCAGAGGGAATTGACCATCTTTCCACAACAGAAAGGTGTAGAAGAAGCTACTTCAGATTAGGACTCCAGCAGCTCCTGTAAGGAAGCAAAGACTCAGAGGGAGTCCACCCAACGAACAAACAAAGATAAGTATTTTAATTTCTTGCATATTTGTCTGTTTAAATAAAATTGTTCAATGATGTATATGCTCATGATCCTAGACTTAGGATATGTATTGTGCATATTAGAATAGTTGCATTGATGAAAAGTATGCTACTAATATACATGGGTAAGTGGCCTATGGCACTGTACAACATTCCATTGCTACTTATCTAGAATGAAACCTCTTTGCTGACATGTTGGGAGTTGTGCACACTCTTAACAATGTTCTGGTAGAGATTGGAAGGCATCTAGAAAGTTACGGAATATGGATAAATGTTGTATTGAAGCATTGGCTAAGATAATTGCATGACTGTATGGCATATTTCTTTATGTGTAAGAATTTGTTCTGAAAACTATGAGATGTTTTCTAATCATGCAATTTAACTTGTTGTGTAGGAAAGATCATATGCCATCTCCTACAAAAGAAGAACTACAACATTTTGTTCCAGCAACAAAGATATCTATTGAAGATATTGAAGTTCCCAGGATCTTGGATGAAGAAATGAAATGCCATGATCCGTCGATCATGAAGAATGATGTTTGGGATGTAATCCCAAGACATGAAGGGAAGTTTGTTATGACTTCCAAATGGAACTATCAGATCAAGCACGTTGCAGATGGCAGCATTAAGAAATATAAAAGTGATGAAATAGAAGATGCACCAGATGGATTTCAAGACAGCATGGTGTAGTCATATATGTGTGCAGAACTTGGTATGATAGATAGCTTTCTATCCAGTTTGGGCTTTACCAAGAGTCAAGCGGATTCCAACCTTTACTACAAGGTTGAGGAAGGAAATCTAGTGATACTACTTTTGTATGCAGATAACCTGTTTGTTACAGGTGAAAATAGATTGATTGCCGACACGTAGCGGAAGCTTACTACCGAGTTCGAGATGAAGAACTTGGGGATGATGCACTATTTGTTTTTGGCATGGAGGTGTGGCAGAGTGCAGATGGAATCTTCCTTGGACAAGGGAAGTATGCAGTAGAGATCCCGAAGAGGTTTGGGATGATGGATTGCAAGGCCATGGCCACACCTATGGCATCAAATCTGAAGCTTCTATGTGATGCTTCATCTGAGCCGATTTATGTTTCTATGTATCGTCAGATGATTGGGTCCTTGATGTACCTGACGAACACGAGACCAGACATTTGCTTTGCTGTGAACACATTGATCCAGTTCCTGACAGATCCGAGGAGTGTTCACCTGGTTGCTGTAAAGCATGTTCTGAGGTACCTGAAGGGTACAGTGGATTGTGGGCTCAAGTATGAAGCAAATCAAAAGTTTAATCTACAGGGTTATGTTGATTCAGATTAGGCTGGCAGTGCTGCAGATAGGAAGAGCACATCTGGGTGCTGCTTCAGTATGGGATCAGGTGTGTTCTCTTGGTTTAGCAGGAAGCAGTCCTGCGTAGCACTGAGTACAGCTGAGGCAGAATATGTTGCAGCCTGCTCAGCTAGTTGTGAGGCAGTATGGCTACGGAAGCTACTGTCTGAGTTATTTGATCTCCCGTTGGAGGCTACTGGTATCTTCTGTGATAACCAGAGTTGTGTGAAGCTGTTCGAGAACCCAGTGTTTCATGACAGGTTGAAACACATAGAGATCAAATATCACTATATCAGGGATATGGTGCAGAGAGGAGCTGTGAAGCTCCTGTATGTTGCGACAGACAAGCAGATTGCAGATGTGCTGACAAAGCCACTAGCCAGAGTGAAGTTCGAGTACTTCAGAGAGAGGCTTGGCGTTCTTCAGATCGAGGACACTTCGAGGAAGAAGTGATGGACACATCTGCTGAAGCCATTCCAAGCATGTTGGAAGGAGGATACTTCACATGGCTGTGGATGTAAGCGCTGGATGATGAGCATCAGGATGATGTTCTGGTTTATGCTTGATATGATCAGTTGGATCATTTTTATGTATGTATGTACGTATCATGTTGGATGTTGGATATGATCAGTTGGATCATTTTTTTATGTATGTATGTACGCATCATGTTGGATGCTGGATATGATCAGTTGGATCATTTATGTATGTATGCATCATGTTGGATGCTGGATATGATCAGTTGGATCATGTGTACGTATTTTGTATATGCATCATGTTGGATGCTTGGACCATGTATCTGTATATGTATCAGGTGGATACATTGTATGATCAGGTGGATCATGTATGGTGATATGTATCATGTATTTGTATTTGTATCAGGTGGATACATTGATGATCAGGAGGATCATGTATGATGATATGTATCAGGTAGATACTTGGTATGCATCAGGTAGATGCATTGATGATAAGGAGGATCATGTATGATGATATGTATCATGTATTTGTATCAGGTGGATACATTGATGATCAGGAGGATCATGTATGATGATATGTATCAGGTAGATACTTGGTATGCATCATGTAGATGCATTGATGATCAGGTGGATCATGCAGCAGGATGTTGCAGTGATGATTAGGATGATCAGGATGATCATAGATGACGAGCTTCAGGATGTTGCTCCAGATGACATGCAGCAGGATGTTGCAGTGATGATCAGGATGATCATAGATGACGAGCTTCAGGATGTTGCTCCAGATGACATGCAGCAGGACGTTGCAATGATGATGATCAGGATGATCATGGATACATCAGGATGATGTATGGTGAGTATCAGGTTGATACTCTGTGGCCGTGGATCAGGTTGTGCAGATGAGCATGTAATCCGGTGCCCTGGGAGATTTGCAGATGGTCTTTCGAGGTTTTTCCTATGGAATGTAATTCGGTGCCCTGGGACATCTAGCAAATGCTCTTTCAAGGTTTTGCTCTGGGAGGACATATAATTCGGTGCCCTGGGAGATCTGCAGATAGTCTTTCGAGATTTTCCCTATGGCATGTAATTCGGTTCCCTGGGATATCTGGCAGATGCTCTTTCGAGGTTTTGTCCTATGGCATGTAATTCGGTTCCCTGGGAGATCCGATAGGTTGGGCTGTGTGCCCGTAATCAGTCCTGGGATTCTCTTGCGAGGTTTTGCCATGACCACATGTAATTCGTTGCCCTAGGAGATCCTATAGGTAGTGCTGTGTGCTTGTAACAGCCTGGGATGCTCTTACGAGGTTTTGTGGTGAGGTCACATGTAATTCAGTGCCCTGGGAGATCCTATAGGTAGAGCTGTGTGCTCGTAACAGCCTGGGATGCTCTTTCGAGGTTTTGTGACGCACGTAATAAGTCCTGAGGATTCCACAGTATGGCCAGTGATGATGAAGACCTGCAGGTGGTGGGCCTACATCCAGTATGAAAAAGGACTGGCTCTGTAGAACTTCCTATGACGAGTAGATTCAGAGATTGATTGAGATAGCAGCAACAGTGACGATGATGATGACTCGATGACGATTATCTAGTGACGATGATCCAGAGAAGATGACTTGTGCTAGAAGAACTGTGCTGAGAAATACCTTCCTAGTTAAGAGGGAGTGTTGATGTATATGTAACTTCGGAATGTATTTCACATATATGTATATTGTATTCCTATAGAGATGTTATTATTCCTCTATACGGAAGTGTCGTCATTTATATTGTAAGTGTCGTAACTTATACTTGATGGGTCATTAGACCACCCTATTGGGGGTCGGCCATGAGGGTCAAAGGGTTATTAGACCACCCTATTGGGGGTCGGCCCAGTCAGCATTATATTATGTGGTTAAGTTTGAGCCTACATGAGTTAGGTAAAAAGGCAAGTCAAGTCAAGTATAAATAGAGTGCAGGAGGCACTCTATTTGATCACTCACTTCTCACACATGCACTCAAGGAGGAGTGGCACACTTATGGAGGAGGAGGATCTGTTGCTAGGTTTTGGCTATCTCTCTTGGTTGGTTGTATCATTGCTCTATCTATCTCTGAGGAAGTTATTGGGGTTTTTCACCTTTATGGTTTTCCCCAAGTAAATCTTTGTGTCTCTTGTGTGCTTGCATTATTGTCTCCATGATTGATATGCTGTAGATATGCTGTACATGTTGTTCTCTCAGTTAAGATCCTAGATCAAATTGAAGTAAAATCAGAAAATTTAACAGCCAACAGACAGAGAACATAGATAAAAAATGACATAGTGTCGCTCTGAGTCCACTAACTAAGTGCGACAGGAGAGATCCAAGTTCAAAAACGAACCAATTCTCCGAACAATGAGCAATGAAATGGTTTGAAAATGATGAGTACAAACTCATAAGAGGACTATAGACTCTTCAATGCAAAGATCTGATGGTAAAATAAGGCTTAGAAAGAAAATGACAAATAAAATGGCTTGTAACAAGAAATCAACCGAAAATAACATTCAAATTGACAACTACAAAACAATGTTCTTCCCCAGTATGGTCGCCAGATTTTTTTGACGGACAATCCGCTCGAGCGGACGCGAGCCGGATCTCCCTAGCTCAATGTGAGTCTAGAACAAATAGAACATAACATAAACCACTTTCCTAGATCTAGTTAAGGATCAAGTAATCAGATGTATTACCTTAAGTTTGTAGCCCCTTTTCCTGGATGTTGTTCCACGCCTCGCGGTTGTCAAATCTCAGCTGCAAGACCTACCAAAACACATAGAACAAGACAAACAAGTAAAAAACATCTAAACGATAACATATCTAAGTAAACAGTTAAGCAGGTAAACTACGCAATATCATCAACACAACAATATTGGTGGAAAGCATTTATATTACTGTAAAAATAGGGAAAGTACATAGAAGAGAATGACTACAACCAGAGCTTAATGAAGTAATCCTTCTCCATCCAAGCCAATGCCATATCCTCCCAAGGAAGTGTGAGTCTCTCAATGGATGAGTAGAGATCTCTCTAAGATGATTTCACCAGCATGTAGACACTATAGACTTCCTACCCTTGGAATGGGAGTGAGCTTCACTTATATAGGACTAAGTGGATAGGGTATGGATAGGGTAGGTTGAGATATGGTAGGAGAGAGATAGGGGATCCTTCCAAGAGGTTAGGAACCAAGTGCCAGCTCTCCCAAAAGGTCAGGGATAAGGATTCATGTCATCTAGCTTCGAGAATGGGCTCGAAGGAGCTGTTTTTGTCCATTAGCTGACATTGTCGCAGGCTACAAGAGGACAACCTGCGACGTCGCATGCTGCATTAAGTCAGCCTGCGACGACTTCTCAAGACCTAGTATAAATGGGTTTATATCTCTTCTAGGTCAATAACTTAGTCAAGGAAACTTTAGGGATGTGTACATTGAATCTCAAGATGGTAAGATTTTAGGTGTAATAAACTTTCGTCCATAGCACTATGCACAATGGAGGCTCTAACAATCCTATTCTCTAGCTATATGTAGACTTGTTTTCAAACAAAATTAATAATGCCACTAACTTATTATGAAATGTACATAACTTAGTTTAATGAACCTCTACTTGATTTTATCATTAGCAAGTCTTTATGATCCAATTTTTATATATATAGCTTATATACTCAATTTCTATGCAATTAACAATACCTTCCCAAGGTTCCTATGGTTATAATCACACTCCCATTTAACTTAAACCATTAATTGAAAATAGATGCCTGGAAATTCCTCAAACAACACATGCAATGTAAATTCATTAAAAAAGGAATTACTTAAACCATATAATATGACTACTCTCAGTAAAACGTAAGTTGAAAGTTAAAGAAACCATAAGAGAAATGGATTTATAAGAAAAAGGTGGTGGATAAGGAAAATTTACTCCATGCTCATCATTTTACTTTAATATCTATAACAAAGAAGATTCTTAGTAACCAAAACATTGAAGGAGGACCAATTAATAGGTTCAAGTTTTGATCTAGTGGTTGAAATTACTAGTCCATATCACTCTGAAACTTTAAGCAATGTGTCCAAACAATGCACATTCCTTTAGGAGAAATATTGTGCACAACCAAGCCTGCATATAGTTCTATAGTCTCCCAATTAAAAGAAAATGGCCTATACATGGTGTATATGGCCTGTATAACCTATGTACATCTCTATTTGGCACTTATCAAGTTCATACAATCTTTAGAGCAGTTGAATCATCCTTTGTAAAGCTATTGGAAAGTAGATAAAGTGATATGTCTTCCATCAATAGTCAATAAGCTTGAAAAACATAATTAGAAACCCTCTATAATAGTGCAACAACTTTTCAATGGAAGCCGTTGATTTCTAATCTAAAAAATGAACGAATGGTGGAAAATAGAGAGCTATTGGAAATTTTTAATTGCCCTAGGAGAATGAAACCATAACTAGGCAGCCATTAAAATACAGAGGTGCTTCTGTTAAAATTGACATACAAAAATAGAACAATGGTGTTCACAGAAACTGGTTTGTCAAAAAAATCATTCCTTCCCTACTATTGCTGCTGCAACCCGATCCCCAATTGTTTTTCAAAATTGTAGGGCCCATCCTTCTATTTTTGATTTACTTAGAGTTTTGTTCATCTTTGATAAGCTCACTTTGTCACTTAAATTTTTTTGAAAAACAAGTGAAAAGGGAAAGTTAGTGAATTGGAGCAACTTGAGATTCTTCACCGAAACTGTCAGAGCGACTTCCCAAGTTCCGCTGAAATGGTCAAAGCAATTTTTGTACTGTTGTGTTTAAGAGAAACTCAAGATTCTCCACCGCAATGGTCGGAGCAACTTCCCAAGTTTCGTCAAAATAGTCGGATCAATCATTATAAGGTCATGTTTCGAAGCAACTTGGCGATCCCAGCCGAAACGGTTGGAGTGCTAAAGGATTTACGCCAAAACACTTAAAGTTTTTTTGCGACTAATGTTTCGGAGCAGAATCGTGAGTTACGTCGATACGGTCAAGGTCAAGGAAAAGAATCCAAATCAAAGGAGTTGTATGTTTTGCTCCGAAACGGATTGGTGAAAAATGACAAGTTACGCCAAAACGCATCGGCGCCGAAATGGGATTGCCTCGATACACTTGTCGCTCTTAAAACGAAAAGTCCACCGAAAAGGGGTGATTTGACCCGTTAGCCTTGGGAATTTATTACTAGGGTTACATTGTGTTGTATAAAAGGGTAAAAAAACTTGTGACACTTGTAACGTTGTTTGCATTTGGAGCCTCCACCGGACACGAGACGCACCCAACGTCGTTGAGCATAATTTTCGACAGGTCTTCAACTGGTAGGTAGGTTTTTCTTTTACCATGTTTTTATGCTTGAAACATAATTTTTCACCATTGGTAAAAAGGGAACCACAACCTAAGCATGAAATTGTTGTTAGGTTATGATTGCACATTAGTTTTACTGGCTTGAAAACCCTTAGAGAACCATTGTTTTCTTTCTAGTTGGGAATAGGTTAAGAGTTACTCGATAACATTCATGTGTCATTATAAGTGGAAGTATCGGCCACAAAATGCTAGGGTTTCCCATTCAAAGACCGACTCAGGACATATATCAATCCCCGATTGCTTATATCACTCCATCCAGTTGATTGAACTATGTGTGGTGTCATCCCATGGTTAATAAGTGTTCTCCCTCCATGACCTACTATGGATGATATTCATTCCTAACATGGGGACTTCCCTCACAAATCCCTGGTTACTTATGTCCCAACTATTGGTTGATTCATGAAGGATTCTTAGTATATGGCACTATTACTTTAATTTTTACAAACCACATTGCTAGGAATTAAGAAATTGTTCTCAGATTTTTGCTTTCGAGATGGACGAATTTGAAATAGATTTAACCACTTGGAGAATTTCTCTCTAGGGCTTTCCTTTTGTAAGTGTTTTTCCGATGTTTAGCACCCGCAACGCCGTTTCTTTTTCGCTTCCCGCCATGTCTTGATACCACACCACCATGAGACAAGATCATTTAAGTTCATCGCCGTAATATTTAAATGGGCCTTGATAAAAGGAACAATTCCGAGGATCCAAAACTTATAATCGTTGTAGGTCCAAATGACAGCGAGAGAATTATCAAGAGTAGTTTAAATTCAGTAGAATTTCAAGAAACACATAACAGCCCAATGCTTTATTTTTTTTGGGAAATCCCAAAGGAACTTGAATGAGATTTTGTGCTTTGAACTTCCCAAGTCATCCGATTCTTTTAAAGAAAAATCCAGTTTATGTGCTTATTTGACTATTTTTGTTTCTATAAAACAATCGGTCTGCAGTAAAACCTTGGGTGAATTTTTTTCAAAGCAGAAATTTGATTGAAATAATGAGACTGTACATGTTGTTGTGAAAAGTTTTGAAGACATTTCAGTTTTTTTTTTTTTTTTGAGGACGCATTAGAAGATCTAAATAATTCTACATAAACAATCCAATCATGCATTGGTTATTGTGCACAAGTGCTTAATTTCCTCTAACAAATGATAGTGATGCGATAAAACATAGACAACATCAAACACACCTAACACCATGGAAGTAATGAATCTTCTAAAATGTTCTTTCTTGTAATTCATATTGATAATGGATGTATCCACATGTTATTTAATCTCATTTCTTTAACATTAAATTGGATTATACATTAACTTGATGTTACTTCAAGACTCAGAAATGCAAAAGAGGGCTACCAAGCGAAAGCACACAATAGTTGAATCAGACTCCAATGTTGAATTTGTTATAGACACCCTGATGGAGACAATATTCGAAGACATTAAAGCAACAACGGGAATCATCATGGAATACGATTGGGGAGAGCTATATTATCTCATTAGAGATCAGAATGTACCAGATGCATCCATTGAAGAGATGATGGTGTATCAAAATATCAAACGATCTGGTCTCCATAAGGTTTCCACATGATCATAATTATTTCCATGCTTCGAAGTCATCAGGTGGATTCTAGCTTATGTAGACATCAACAAAATAATCATATGTGGGGTGAAAAAATAAGGATTTTCTTCATTCCAACCAGGACAGATGACTGCAGCATAGAAATTATCGTCTCTGAAAGTCATGATGATAGATGACTAGATCAGAGGAATAAATATAGGCCATTTTTAATATGCAAAAAATATGATGATTCTAGGAAAACAATTGAGACAGAAAGCAAGTGGGGAATATGAGAGCCATAATCTAAGGACACCATTCAGGATCATAGCCCTGATGTTGAGAAGAATCTTCGGTAGGGAAAATGGAAATATATACAAGCTCAGCTGGGCACCACTTATGTATCACATAACCTCCCATTGCACAATTTTCAACTTGGCAAATATTATATCGGAAAGCATGGCATCAACAATAGTTGCATCCCGACGAGGAATGACCCAAAAGAAAGTATAATTTTTCATGTCCTTGTATCTAACGGATTGCATACTAGTTAGACATCCATTCCCTAAATTGGGATGTTTGTGGACTCATACTGATTCCCCCCTTTATGTTGCTTATGAAATCAGATGGGCCCACAAGTATACGAGCTACTACAAGCTCATATGTGAATAGATAATCATCCCATTGTATTGGTTGATCTTTAACAAAGAACCAAACTGCTTGTTGGATAACGCTATGGAGGTTATAAATGAATATGGAGACTAATATTTTTCTCCAGAAGGAACTTATATCGGGATGTATGGGGGCACCAAGGCCCCCTCTCTGATGCCGAAGTATGTGACTGATTTTGTAGTACACAAAGAGGAAGTAAGGAAGGTGTTCATTAACCAAGTAGGTAGATTTTTGAATGAACATAAGAAGGACTCTTTCCCACCATTTCCATTGTCATTAGGGCATACAAATTTCATAAGGTGAAAGGTGCAAAATATTTCATAAAATAATTAGAGGCTTTCCACTTTGGGGAAAGAAATTTAGTGAGGAATGATGGTTTGCAAAAGGTTGCTTATCATTGTGCATCATGCAAATTTCATTTTGAATACCCAGATCATTTCCTTAAGGATGAGGAAGTGTATTGGAGAGCAAGCAATATGACGGAATTAAATAAACTTTTTTTCTGGAAAAGTGGCACATGCCCTAGTCATGCTGCTGATACTACTAAGGAGGCCGAATTGCAGAAGCAAAGAGATGAAGCTAAAATACTACAGGCAGCAGAAGTAGAAAGGAAGCAAAGGGAAGAACCATAAAGGATATAGGCTGAGAAAGCATAAAAACAAAGGATAGAAGAAGAAAACAAAAGAAAAGAGAAAGAAGAGCAAGAAGCAACAAAGAAAACCATAGAATTGGAAAGGCAAAGAGAAGAAGAAGACATGCTCAAGAAAGTTGTGGAAGAGGAAGAATACCAAGATGGAGGTCCAAATGTCCAAGACATGGATATATACCCACCAGGAGTGTAGGGAATCACACTCACAGGAGGAGACCCCCCATTTGTCATAGCTTGGACTCACTCCTTTCACCCAATCAAAACAACATTCAGTGGCAAAGCTGAATACAACAGTCTTCGACTCCAAGAAGAAGACAATAAATAGAAGATCAGAGAAAATACTGAAGATGGGAGCACAGCCTGATGTGGTGACCATTCAAGAGAATGCCATAATGGAAGGCACCCATAAAGATCCAAAATTCACAGCATCAGTAAATGTAGCAGCTACACAAGCAAGTGCATATAATGTTGATAAGCTAATGAACGACTTGTAGTGTAACAAGGAAAAGATGTTGAATCTCAAAGACAATCTAGTAAAAGCTAGAGGTGAAGGAATAGAATTGAAAAGAAAGCATGATTCTATAATAGAGAGAAAGACAACTTAATGTCTAATTATTAGAATCTCGAGAACGAGAAAGATGATTTAAATGTACAGCTTGTGATTATGGAGGGTGAAATAAGTGATTTTTACGCCTGCATAAATGAATTGGAGGGCAAGGAAATAACAACAAATCAGCAAGTGGGAACCATGAAATCTCAGATGGATGAGCTGGCGAGAGAGAGAGAATATCTGGTAGAACAAGTTGATTTGGAACAAGTCGAGTTGGAACAGAATCAAAAGAAAGATATGACTCCTTTTCACTAACTGGCATGCAAGATACAGAAACAGATATGCCTCACATAGGAACTATTAACTGAAGAAATTTATAAGATGAAGCAGATGATAGTTAGGATGGATGATATATTTGCAGATTCCCTGTCGATCATACAAAAGTTGGTTAATTCTTTTAAAAAGATGAAAACGCAGACAACCTGGAAGGAAAATAATTCAAACTTCCCTGACCACCTACCAAATAATACGGCTGCAGAACTTAAATTGGATATGGAACTCCTTGAATTTGTATGGAAATATTCCAGGAGGATATGTGTATAAGCACCTAAGGATATTGAGAAATGTAAAGAGTTATACTAACGAATTCATCATATACATGAAAAATTCCACATAGCATTGACTCCAGATATGGCTGAGCTGCGCACAAAAGATCAACGCTTAGTGGAGCTGAAGGGAAGACTGAAAGAAGACCTAGAATATATTAGAAAAATAGATGTGTTGAATGAAGAGGACCTCCATCAGTACATTGGGCAGGCGTCCATCAATCCTTACTTCTTAGAAGAAAGTTACAAAGCTACTGCAGAAGGGGTGGTCAGTGTAGAAAAGGAATTATCCTTTCATGAGGTGTATTTAAAGTTATTGGAACCTCTCCAATGTAATATTATATTTGAAGAGATGGAATTATGGGATAATTACATTTCCAGTTTGGAGGGCCCACCAGGAAATTAATTTTTAATTGTAATTAATTGTATTTTTGTGCAAACACAAAAGGACGAATTCTGGGTAGTCCAAAGGTTGGGTTAGTCGAAGTGATAGGTCATATAGAGACAAACCCATTGTAATATAAATATAGGAAGGGGGAACATTGTAAAGGGACGTTTGATAGTGTAATAGAAGCTAGACACATTTTGTGAGAGAACTATTTTTCTGCTAATGAGAAGGACTTGTTTGCTGGGAAAAGCTTGCACATAAATGTTTTGCATGGAATGTGTGGAATGACAAATTTGGAACTATTTCCTCTTTCATTCATGACTCATACTGTGAGATTGTTCTAACTTTATTGAACTACTTCAAATGGTGATGAATGATTTCTTTATGCAAATTTTTATGTGTTAACAAAGTAATAAATTGCTTAAATTTAAACTAAAGCTATCTTTGGTATCTTTTTTGTTGTGAATGTGAATACTTTGTCTGAACAACTATCTGTTGGATTTGTATGAGCGCTTTCAGATTATTACTCTCATTCAAATTTTCTCCTTGCAAGGATAGTTTAGCTTAGTATAGAATAGGATTATATAATTGATAAGGTAGGAGTGGTAAGACGGGAGGTAAGAACCTACGCATCGCTAGTGTGGTTTCTACCTGTCAATTATATGCATTAGTTAGAAAGCACTTGCATATTCATACCTTTAAATTTTTTTATAAATGGTGGATCAGGCCGCAACTGGTAAACATAACTAAACAAACAAACCTACGGTAGTCGAAGCATTAACTGGACGGATTCCCCATACCAAACAACGAGTAATCTAATTGGACTTATTCATTGGGGAGAATCCCTACTGTTGATGCTAGGATTTTTTGGGCATCAACAGTTTTGGCGCTAGAAGGAGGGCCGCCAATGCATGGCTGGAAAAGGAATTCTATTTTCGAGAGGAAATTTCTCTGGGTCTCTGTTGAATATAAACCAACCATAAGATTCAATTCCTGAAACTGAACATCAAGAAAAGTTGGATTCTGAAACTGACCATACTGAACGTTTACATGTTGTCCCTCACACATAAGTAGATAATTTTAGAAGAAATACTAGATCTATGTGAGAAAAATTGGTGGATTAACAACAGTGTTTATATTGCCTAGAAGGAAAGCTTCGAGAAGACAAGTTGTGCAAACTAGGGATTCTGTGCTTGTGGAATCTTTGGAAGAATTGGTTGATATGTCATTGCAAGAGATACCAAATCCCATTTCTCAACTAAGGAAAGATTCTCCTCCACACACACAGGCTCACACACCACCTCACACACCGCCCCATACACCTCCACATTCTCCTAGGCGTATTTCTAACATGGCTCAGAATGCAAATCAACCTGCGTGGAGAGATATAGGTCCACTTAACCTAGCTGCTCCTTTGCAAAATTTACCTAAACACCCAGAACGAGTTCTACCTAAGTTTGAACCTGGAAAAGGGATCTCTGCTGAAGATCACTTGAAGAGTTTTTACTTGGAATTGAACCTGCTTAATGTGGAACATGAGGGTGTAGTTTGCAAATTGTCCCCTTACACTTTTGGGCCAAGAGCATCATCCTGGTATTTTAGCTTACAAGCTAATTCTATTGCAGATTGGGATAGCTTTGAAAAGGTCTTTGTAACTAAGTTTGGCACTCAAAAGACTTTGGCTTCTCTTATGAAAGAATTCTTGTCTATGAGGTTGGAAAATAAATAGAAAGTTCAAGAATTTAATCAAAGATTTACTATGATTTTGAATAGTTTTAGCACCGCAACGAAACCTGCTGAAGAAGTATTGGTAGAATATTACACTATAATGCTTCTCCCATCCATAGCTATGTTTGTCAAAAGGGCTGTGAAAACTACTCTAGAAGAAAATTATGATGAAGCTAAGAAAGTAGAGGCAGACATAGATAGTATTATCAAACATTAT
Source organism: Larix kaempferi (assembly GCA_027924585.1). Taxonomy (NCBI): domain Eukaryota; kingdom Viridiplantae; phylum Streptophyta; class Pinopsida; order Pinales; family Pinaceae; genus Larix; species Larix kaempferi. The sequence continues at coordinate 4,636,877 of BSBM01000505.1, forward strand.
TTGGATTTGGGAATAAATCCCACAACTATTAAAAAGCCTTTAATATTGACCAGACTAAAGAAGAATCTGCAAATGAATTAGAAAATGTGGTTAAGATGGTTCAAAATTTATCCAACAAAATAGTGGACTTAGAAAGGATAAAGGCGATAGTTCTTCATGAAGAAAACCATTTAAGCCTTTCTATAAGAAAAAAGAAGAAATCACATGACCACAACCACTAGTAAATAATGTTGTTTTCAATTTGAACGAAGTTGGCATGGACCATTTTTGCACATTCCATCAAGAACATCATTCTAAGAAAAGTTGTCCCCAATGGATTAATTCAATGACCCCTGTAATGAATAAGTTATTAGATACACAACTAATAGACCAGGAAGACCAGGAGGAAGATCAAATTAATGAACCAGAAGAACCAAATGAAGAAACTACATTGGTTTTATGGGATTGGGCACCAACGTTAGATTTATATGAAGAAGAAAAGGTGGAAGAAGTGAAAATATCATTTGTGGATTATGCCACCAGGAGTAAGGGACCAATAGAATAACAAAGTACAATTCTTCCCAAAATGAAGGAATTCAAAAAAAATATTAAGAAGAATAATGGCTTAAACCAGTCACAACCGAAAACAAATTCTGGGATCATTAAGGAAACTAACCCAATAGGCAATAAACAAGTAAACCCTACAATTAACAAATCTGATAGTGGTAAAAAGGTTATAGAAAATCAAAATATGGGGTATAAAATTGTAGAAGATATAAAGAAGACCAAAGAAAATATATCCGTGTTTGAATTATGTAATCTCCCACAACAGAGGAAAAAATTGTTGGAAGCTTTTGACGTAAAAACAAGCAGTTCAGTTAATAAACAGTAAAAAATGATGGAGTCACATACCAAAATTAATGAAGCAAGTATTGGTGTTAAATCAAAATCTCAGACTCTCCCTTTCCTTTTAACCTTTGAACTCTTCAATTATAATGTGCATAATTGCTTGGTAGACTCTGGGGATTCATATAACATTATGCCACTATCTACGTGCAAGAAGATAAATGGACAACCCACTTCACCCCCTTCTCAGATTATTCAACTGGACATATCTGATGTTAAATTCATTGGGGAAATGAAAAATATATTGATCAGATTAGTTGCAGACCCTAGAGTCTGTCAATTTATCGACATCATGGTAGTGGATATACCAGAGGCTTATGGGTTAATACTGAGTAGGGATTGGTCAAACAAGTTGAATGGTTATTTTTTTATTGATTGGTCTCACCTATGGTTGCCTTATCAAAACAAGCATAATCAAATCAAGGTATTAAGAGAACCTCATATGAAACACAATGTGACTCAATTGAAAGGAAAAAATGAGCCAGTTAATTTTTCATCCTCAACTTTGGGGAATTATTTTTTGGAATTAGAGCCAGGGAATTATTAGGCTAAAGATGTTGGCCATGATTCAGACAAAAAATTCAATATCCTTCAATTTGCATGGGCTATCTATATTGACTGTAACATAGTAGAATTAGTGACTGATGTAGATAGTCCAACTAACATAGTTGAGTTAGATAATAAATTTTGGATTTTATATTTAGATGGCTCCAAAACATAGGAGGGCGCAGGAACTGGTTGTGTTCTTGTTGATTCTCAAGGGAACATACATTTTCTCTCTTGTAGGTTAGAATTTGAATGCACAAATAATACTGCAGAATATGAAGCTTTAGTGTAAGGATTAGAAAAGGCCATTGATTTGAAGATTAAGAATTTAAAAATTTTGGGTGACTCGGAAATAGTTTTTAGGAAAATAAGAAACACCATTCATTGTGTCTCTACACATTTAAAAGGGTATAAGTCGGAAGTATGGAAGTTAATATCAAATTTTTAATATCAACATAAATGTCATTCCTAGATCACAGAACGCCACTGCTAAGTTATTAGAAGTTCCTGCTTCGCGGTTAATACCAACCAATAACAAGTGCTCTATTGAATTTCTTTTTAGGCCATTTGTACCTGAAAACATTACAAATCTGAGAGTGTTCGATGATGATGAGCACATTATCAGTTTTCTGACAAATGAAGATAACTTCAAAGAATCAATCATTGAAGAAGATGAGCACCAGTCAGAATTACAAAGTGAAGGTACCAGCAAAGGAAATTTTATTCCAAAAGGAGTGCGAACTCTTGAAGGGTTATTTGATTTAAGCACAAGTTTAGAAAGCCTTCAAATGTCAAGACAAATAGCTCCTCAATGCAACATGAGTTGGTAAATTTAGGCACAGAACAAGAGCCCAAATATGTCAATTTGGGAAAATGTTGCTCACCTGGTGAAAGATGCAAGTTCATTAAATTGTTTCAACAATACAAATATATTTTTGCATGGACATATGAAGATTTGAAAACTTATGATACTCGCATCATCTAGCATGTGATACCTATTAAATAGGGAGCAAAACCATTTCAACAACAGCTTCGAAAGATTTATACTACACTTGAGCCATTAATATAGAAAGAATTAAAGAAGTTGTTGGATGCTAAGATTATTTTCAAGGTTAGACATTCCGAATGGGTGGCAAATTTGGTGCTTGTAAGAAAAAAATCAAGGGAAATCAGACTGTGTATTGATTTTTGGAATTTGAACAGGGCATCTAACAAAGACAACTATCCGGTCCCACCCATGGAACAGATTTTACAGATGGTATCAGGATCATAAATGTTCTCCCTATTAGATGGATTCTCATGTTATAATCAAGTGTTAGTGGACGAGAATGATAGGCTCAAGACTACCTTTCGCACGTAATGGGGAACATTCACTTATAGGAGAATGCCTTTTGGCCTTATGAATGTTGAAGCCACATTTCAAAGGGCCATGGATATCGCATTATGAGGTTTGGTTGGCCACTGTGTTTTCATTTATTTAGATGATATAACCATTTTTTCCAAGAAAAGGGAAGATCATGCTTTCCATTTGAAATAGATTTTTGAACGTTGCAGAAAGTATGGTATATCTCTGAACCCTAAGAAAAGTATTTTTGTTGTTCTCGAGGGAAAACTGTTAGGGAACATCATCTCTAAAAAGTGAATATCTATAGACCTCGAAAGAATTCAAGCTGTAAACTTTATTCCCATGCCCCATAATAGGAAAACTATGAAATCATTTATGGGAATGATAAACTTTGTGCGAAGTTTTGTACCATATTTTGCACATATTGTGAAACCTTTGCAACAAATGGTGAAGCAAAATGTGCAGTTCAAATGGAATGATGTTGAGAAGGATGCATTTAAAGATATAAAAAATGCCATTTCTCACGCACCTTCATTAAGAATTCCATATTTTGAGAAGGATTTTATTATATACACTTTTGCTTCAGATAATTCTCTTGCAACACTGCTCGCACAAAAGGGAGAACAAGGAGATGAATAGACAATATCTTTTATGAGCACTAGGTTACAAGGAGCTGAACTGAATTACCCAGCTGTGGATAAACAAGCATATGCAGTTTTCAAGGCAGTAAAGCAATTCAGATCTTATATAATGAAAAATAGAACAAAATTTGTAATACCTCATCCAGCTGTTAGGTCTCTATTTATTCAAAAGGAGTTAGGATAGAGACGAGGAAATTGGGTGACTGCACTCCAAGAATATGACTCAGAATTTAAGCCAACCAATATCATTAAAGGCCAGGGACTATGCAATTTGCTGACTAAGAATCCAATTGATAAGTATCAGGGCTGGGAAAATGAATTAGAAATGAATTTGATTGAATTTTGTTCCACTTTCACCGTTCTAGAGTATTGGTACAGAGATTTGATTCATTATCTTCAAAATGGGTATTTTTTCGAACATTGGAGTTCAAAGCAAAGAAGGGCACTCCGATTGAATTCAACGCCATATCAAATAATAAATGGAGTACTATTCAGAAAGAATTTCGACGGATTTTTTCTTAGATGTGTTGAAAAGGATGACATGGAAAAGGTGGTCAGGGAGTTACATGATGGCCCTGTAGGGGGACATGATTATGGGGAAACCACTGCTCTTAAAATATTAAGAGCTGGATATTATTGGCCAATTGTTTTCAAAGATGCTCATGCTTATGCAAGGATATGTGATGCGTTTCAGAGAAGTGCTGACAGACTACCAAAATCAACAGAGCCACTAAAACCAGTTATCATCTCAAAGCCATTCGAGCAGTGGGGTTTATATATCATCAGGGAAATCAATCCCAAATCTTCATTACAACACTTGTATATTCTCACAGCCACGGATTATTTCATGAGATGGACTGAAGAAACTCCTTTGCGTAAAGTGAATGAAGATGTGGTCATTCGATTTTTACAAGAAAACATAATAAACAGGTTTGGGGTTCCAATTTCATTAGTTTTTGATAATGCGTCTTATTTTTCTTCTACTGAATTAAGTACATTTGCTATGGAACAAGGAATTTAATTTAATTATTCATCTAACTATTATCCTCAGGGTAATGGGTTGGCAGAATATACAAATAAGAATCTCATACGAATTTTGAAGAAAATACTTATTGAAAACCAAAGAACTTGACATATAGCCCTTCCGAACACTTTATGGGTAGATAGGGTCACTCCAAACAATTATTTAGGGGTTTCTCCTTATACTTTAGTCTATGGGAAAGAAGCTATACTTCCTCCAAACATACTAATTCCTTCCCTAAAGTTAGCCCAGGCATCCCAGGGATCAAATAGAGAAATCATGCAGTCAAGGATCAACACTTTGGTAAAACTTGAGGAGGCATGGTAAAATTCCAAATATAGATTCAACCACCACCAAGACATTGTTAAGAGATGGTTTGATAAATGAAAATCTGGCAAGAAAATTTTTGAGGTAGGATGTTGGAGCATTTTCCAACCACACATCATTTATTTGAGCTTCACAGCTTAATTTGCCACTTATCCTAAGTATTTTGACTCTATCATGTGCTTACATCATCAGTAGATCACAGTTTCAGTAAACTGGGCCTCCTCCTACATTTGGGGAGTCAACTGGGCCATCATTATTAGTTAACTGGGCCTCCTCAATAATTCAGGGAGTGATTTGCATGAATAAATTGCACTACTCATTCCAACTGACAACATTTACTAGTTTATTCATCCAACTAGAGACTAGAAGGAACCCTACTACACTCATTGACCTCATCTGGTGTTATTTTCACCTACTATTTAGTTAACTACAGAAAGAAAGGCGCGCTTTCCTATTTTTGGGCATTCAGTTGAGTTCCGGATTCAGTTAGACTCAGTTAGACAGTTTCAGATTCTGTTAGAGTCATTTTCATAGTAGTTAAGTGGTTAAATGATGTTCCAAGTGGTGTTAACTACCAAGTAAGCCACTCTCATGCATCCAATTCGAATGACCTCTTTGGAATTCGAATTGCTTGGCTTATTCTAGCCATTGTTACACATTGTAATAATCTTCTGAGTTTATGATAATGCATGAACTGCTACAAACCTTTTGCATCAGTGTTTTGACATATTATTTTCTGCATGCATCTCTATTAATTGTTGTCTATGTTTCATAGATATGTTGTTCTTATACTTTACATGGTGTCAGAGACATGGAAGGACAAGGCAACTTTTCTACAGTTTTTTTTCACTTCTGCACTAGTGATTATGCACTTCTTCACTTCTGCACTTTTTCACTAATGATTCTGCACTTCTGCACTTATGCACTAGTGATTCTACACCAGTTATTTCTACACCTAGAACACAAATGAAGCTTGAGAAAAATTGCTAAAAAATATTCCAACTCTACACCAGAAGCCAAAAGTTTTCCACATAATTCCTGGATATTGTGCATCCGGATCTTCAAGCTTGCTTGATAGTCTATGTCGAGTGTGATGCAACTTGAAAAGTGAAGGTTTTCGACCTAAAAAGTTCTTATTTGTTTGTGATTGCAGGTTTCTCACAGTCTCATATTGCATTGGCTACAGCAGAAATGGACTCTTCTTCACAAAATCTCCTTACTCCTTTCAACTATCATCAGTGGAAGAATTATATAGAGATAGTGATGGGCTCCAAAGGATTCTACAGAGTCACTATGGGCCTAGAACTAGAGCCTAATTCTGCAGTAGAGAAGTCCAAATACTTCAATAAGCTTGATGAAGCTTATGGTTTCCTTTGTCTCAATATTTCGAAGGATCTTATTCTCCATCTCAGCGGATTTTCAACTCCAAAATAATTGTGGGAACAACTTGCCAAAATCTTTGGCAAGCAGGATGATATGAGGGCTTATCAGTTGGAGAATGAACTGATTTCCCTAAATCCTGAAAATTTCGATACCATCAATGAGTTTTTCACCAAGTTCAAGCATTTGGTGTTTTAGTTGAAGCAATGTGATGTTGAGAAGAAATATGAGCAGTTGATTCTTTCTATCCTTACGAAACTAGGAAAATAATATCCAGTGTTTGTCTCTACTTTCCATTCAGGAAAAATCACCACTCCGAATTGGAAGATGCCTACCTTGAATGCCTTCTTTGAGTCCTTAACAAAAGAGAATGACAAGCTTGCTCAGATGGGGTCCATAAAAACCTCCAAATATCAAGCCTTGTTTGCTGGAGGACCCAAAGCTATGAATGGTAAAGGAAATCAAAAGAAAGAGAAGACCAATTTTGATCATTCCAAGCAAAAGGAGAAGACCAAGAAGTCGGATGAGCCCCCTGGTTCAAGAAAAAACAATCAAAAGGGAAAGGAGAAGACAAAGTGTTCTTACTGTGGTAGGGGATTTCATCTAGAAAGCTCATGCATGAAGAAAACTATTGATCAGATGGCCCTTCTCTTGGAAAAAAACAACATTACTCTTTCAGATGGCGCAAGGAAGAAGGACAATAATGAGCATACAGAAAGAGGTCATGCACTCATGGAAAGTGTTTCAAATTCTTCATCTCTTCTCATAGATTCAAAAGCTTCGAATAACATGGTTTCAATCAAAGAATCCTTCTCATCATTAGACTCCGACAACTACATCTCCATCCACATGGGAGATGATTCACAAATTTCTTTGAAAGCAAAAAGTATTATTCATTTAGAACATGACAGTTTTCAAAATGTTATCTATGTTCCTTCTCTAGCTTCGAACCTGATTTATCTGTATCAGATGACACACACTGGTTTTCCCAAGAAGGTTGTATTCAACCCTAATGATGTTGAAATTTCTGGTATTTCCACTGGAAAGCTCATTGCAGTAGTCAAGGCAAATCATGTTGCAAAAACATATGAGTTTTCCCACTTTTTGCCACATTCAAAGCCAAGTGCCCTTCTGACTCATGGAAATGAGGTTAGCCGGATATGGCATGAGAGGTTTCGACACCTAAATTATAAATATTTTCAGCTTCTACAAAATAATTGCATGGTTGAAGTCCTTCCGAACATCAAATCCTCAAAGGGATATGCAAGGGTTGCATCATTGGCAAGCATCCTGAGCACAAGTTCGATCGAGGAAAAGCTAGCAAAGCTTCTTGTATTTTGGGGCTGATTCACAGTGATATCAGTGGTCCTTTTCCAAATCTCTCCATGAACGGCTCAAGGTATGTTTTGACATTCATTGATGACTTCTCCAGATTCACATGGGTCTACTTTCTCAAGAACAAATCGGAAGTGCTTGAAAAATTCAAGAATTTCAAGGCTTCTGTTGAGACTGGTACTGGGAGCAAGCTAAAAGCTCTCAGATCTGATAAAGGTGGAGAATATATCAAATCAGAGATTTTGCAACTTTGTGCAGAAAATGGAATCCAAATCCAACACACAGTCCCCTACACACCTCGACAGAATGGTGTAGCAGATAGGATAAACAAAGCATTGAAAGAGATGGCTACTTGAATGATTGAATCCTACACTAGTCACAAGCTTGATGTGTCACATCTTAGGGTTTTTGGCTCCACTGCATGGTCTAGAATTCCGATTGAGAAGAGATACTCTTTGGAACCACAAAGTATTGAGTGCATACTCATTGGATATGCTGAAGAATCCAAAGGATACAAACTCATGGATATCAGATCCAAAAATATATTCATCAAGCGAAGTGTTCAATTTGAAGAATCGCTTCATGATCTATAACTAGTGGAGGAAGAAACTGCCAAATTGCTTCCTCTCCAAGAAGAAGATTCAGAAGAATATGATGAAAGTTTGTGTTCTAATATTTATGATATTTTATTAGAAATTAATTAACATGAAATATCAGGTTCGGATTCAAATCCATATGATCCTCCTCAGTTTCCAAAGTGGGCAGAAAAGACTCTCACATCTACTGGTTCTAACATTGGAAATCCTGCTGATCCAAGAAGAACCCAAGCAAAATTTCAAAGAGAAGGTATGGATCTTTCATATTCTGATCCATTACTATATGAACTTTTTTTATATGATTGGTTCAGATTCTAAATCATACTAACATGCCCACCGAGATCCGATATGGGAAACTGCCATGGATGAAGAGTACAATTCTCTTCAGAAAAATGCGACATGGGAGCTAGTTTCTCTTACACATGGGAGGAAATTAGTTCAATGAAAATGGGTATACCGAAGCAATGTTTCTGTTGATCGTTCAACCTACAAATAAAAATCATGTTTGGTGGGAAAAGGTTTCTCACAAGTTCATGGTGTGGACTACACAGAAATGTTTGCACCGGTTGCAAAAATGGATTCAATCCGCCTAGTTTTGGCAATTTCCGCATCCAAGCACTGGGAGGTGCACCACATGGATGTGAAGAGTGCATTTCTTCATGGATATCTTCAGGAATAGATTTACATGAAGCAACCTGAAGGTTACATATTAGATCAGACACTTGTTTGCATATTAAGGAAATCCTTATATGGTTTAAAACAGGCCACAAGAGCTTGGTATGCAAAGATGGATTCCTTTCTTCTGTCGCAAAATTTTGTGAGATGCAAATCAGATCCAAATGTGTATCTATAGCAGCATGAAGGTAATTTTATTATCATTTTCCTTTATGTTTATGACCTATTGATTACAGGAGGCAGTCTTGCTTCGATCAACACTATAAAATCCGATCTACACCAAGCATTTGATATGAGTGATTTAGGCTTATTGAGGCATTTTCTTGGTCTTGAGATCACTCGAAATTTTGATGGGATTATGATATCTCGTTCAAAATATGCTTTGGAATTGCTTAATAATTTCAATATGGTAGAATGTAAAGTGGAACCATTCCCATTCCTCTCAGGAATGAGTCTTGAGTATGGTGATTCTACACTGTTGGTGGATTCTACACTATATAGACAGTTGATTGGTAGTCTTTTGTATCTGACACACTCTAGGCCTGATATTTCTTATGCCATGAGTGCTGTATCAAGGTATATTTAGAATCCCCATGAGATTCAATGGAAGGAACCCAAAAGGATCTTGCACTACGTGCAGGGTACGAGACATTTTGGCATAGACTATGCTGCGGATTCCGATCTTGATTTTGTTGGATTCACTGATTCGGATCGGGAGGGTGATAGCATTGATCAGAAGTCCACTTTTGGATTTTTTTCATGATTGGAATAGGGCCTATTTTTTGGTCAAGAAAAAATCATGCCTCCACTTCCTTATCTTCAGCAGAGGCAGAGTATCGAGGAGCATTCAATGCTTGCATTCACATAGTTTGGTTGCAGGGTATTCTAGCAGAGTTTGATATTGGTAGCACCACTTCTACTGTCATATTTTGTGACAATCAGAGTGCTATCAATATCTCGACATATCTGGTTGAGAGACAGAGGAACAAACATATCGAGATCCACATGCACTACATCCAAGATCTTGTGCATGACAAAACCATTGTGTTGCAATATTTCCCTATAGAAGAGCAAATTGCAGACATCTTCACCAAGAGATTCCTTGATAAGAAGTTATCTTACCTCTGTTCACTGTTGGAGGTGAGTTCTACTATGGTGAGGACATATTAGATCCTTCGTTTTCAGTTTGAGGGGGGTTTTCTTTCCCACTGGGTTTTTCCCTCTTTCCTTATGTAATGTCCCCATTCAAATAATTGCATAGTAAGACAACCCCATCAATCCTACTAGTTTCCTAGGTTGGGTGGGAACATTTGGAATTTCAATAAGGAAGCTATTCAATGATGTTTAGACATTAGAAGGGTTCAAGTATTTAATAAATAAGTTGAATAAATAAATTCAAGAGAAATTGTAGGTGGAAAGTGGTTTTGAAGACATATGAGGATGTGGGACCCACACTAGCTTGATTTTTCAAGTACACATGGCATCTCTCTCTTGCCAATTCGAATTTGATGGGAAGGTGAAAATTCTTGGGTGATTTGGTAAGTCATACACATGGTATTGAGCATCTTAGGTCGAATTGGGGTGGATTGGTAACTTCCATGGAAGAGGAAGAGTCAAATTGGAAACTTGTGGACACTTGGGCTAGATTCCCTAGCTTCTATGACAACAATGATGGAGAATCTATGACATTTATGAAAAATTGCAGATCTGACCTCTGAAATCTGACCATTATGACATTTTAATCCCAAAAATAGGCTCCAATAGGGCGCTCATGGGAGTTGGAGAAGCCAAAGAGACCCCCATTCGAATTGGTGGAAGGTGGAAGGCTAGGAAAGGTGAGACACATGTCAAATCTTCATCCCTTACCCTAATTCGAATTTGATTGAGTCTATAAATGGTTTGGGAACATTAGAAGGCTAAGGATGTTTATAAAATACATGGATAAACCAAGATAAGGGATTTTGATGATTTGAGAAAAGTTGCATTTGTGAAGAGAGAGCTAGTGGATGACTAGTTTCTTGCCTTAGCCAATTTCGAGGATGAAAGATTCCCATCCAAGTTGGTGTTTGGAGAGGCCACTCAGGTGTTTCGTGGATATTTAATGGATTTTTATTTGCAGGTATCATCTACAGGGAAGCTCGGGGTTTTGTTTAGTGTAGCACCATCTCTCAACCATTTCCAGTTTTGAAGGCATATTCATGCTCCTTGAGGGAGGGCGTTTTTGGTGAGCTCTTGTGCTTCTTGGGAGAGATTCTCATTATGTATTTCTAATTGTAATAGCTTCATATCCTCTTTTTTAATATTCTGAAAGTATCATGTATAAATACCCATGGGTTGTATGCAAAAATGTTGATTAATGAGCAAACAATGTCCATTTCCCCACTACATTGATGTATATCATTATAATGTTGATGATTTAGAATGAATGGGTGATTATATGATACATTTATGATTAATGGACTTCCATGGATGTGTTTTACAAGTTTCATTTATTGTACTTGAGCATTTGAAGTATTTTTACTCAGTTTAATTGCATTGGGAGAAGAAATAGTGTCATTTCCCCAAGGGTCGAATTGGTGATTTTTGCAGCTGAATGGGAGAGGGTTGGAATAGAGATAATAATCAATTAATGATACAAATAATACCTTAATAACATCCTTAATAAATTCCCCACCTCTGTTCATAAATTCGAGGGAGTTTGGAAGCATTTGGGAGGCCATTTTCAGAGTTACCCCGGGGGGGATTTAATGCACAAATCACTAGTTAAAATCCCATACATTGACCAGAATGTAAATCAAGTTTGAAGAAGTCTTTTGAGGGTTATAAATCATCCCTGAACATAATATTCAAGTCTCAATAACATTCATATACCCTTACAGAATATTTGGGAGCATTTGGGTTAATTTGGAGGCCAAAACAATAAAACTAGTCAAAGGTCGAATTTGGGGAAAAAGTGGAAAATTGGGCATTTTTATAAAATTTTAAAAAAGGGACATTACAAGTGGTATCAGAGCATGGTATTGGCACCTGATGGTATTAAAAATAATCCAAACAAATAAACCACCACCCTTTGAACCAGTAGTTGAAGAAGTTTTGGTTGAAGAAGAGATAGTAGGAGAAAAAGAGTTTTCTTTTTCTTTTTCTTTGAAAAAATGGGTAGAGAGGAGGATGAAGAATTAAGACAGCAGGAGAAAATTATTGCAACCTTAGAACCATGTTTCTCTAAACTTTCCACTAACATGGACAAAATGGGTAGCAAAATTATGCAAGGATTGGAATTGTTGATCAGCCAATTTGGAAGCAAAGGAGTGATAGGAGATAACAGTGGTTCACACTCAAGGGAAAAGATAAAAGGGAGTGAGCATATTTTTTCAAGCACAGGATCACATAATAGACCTAATGAATTCCAAATCACACAAAGACATACTGCACCTAAATTTCTCACACCCAAAGAAGAGCCTGACATTCAGATGGATAGTATTAAACTAACAACTGATTGGAATGGGTTGAGTGAAGAGTGTAAAAGAGGTTTACCATTCAGTGACTATATTGATGCTATACATAAAATGAAAAGGAGGGAATACAATAGGAGTCCATTCCAAAACAAAGAATTAAATAGTGATATTGGAAAAATGTCACTTCCTACTTTTGATGGTTCTTCTCGAAATTTTGCTAACACTTGGGTGCAAAAATTGGATGTGTATTTTCAGCTGAATCCTATGTTGCAAGAGGATGCATTAAAAATGGCCATTTTTCATTTGGAAGGAGATGCCAATGAATGGTGGTTCTATGGATTGAAAACCTTGGGTCATGATCAGGTTAAAACATATGGAGAATTTGTTGACAGGGTAATAGAGAGATTTGAACAAAAAGATCTAGAATTGCCTTTCAAGGAATTAGCTCAATTGAAGCAAACTGGGACCCCTACTGAATATATGTTGGACTTTCAAAAATTATTAGTCAAGGTGGCTGATGTATCTATGGGAAGGTTGGTATTGCTGTTCACTAAAGGTTTGGTTGAACCCTTAAAAGGTTTGGTCAAAGCCCACAAGCCAACCACATTAAAAGATGCAATGAACTTGACTAGGGATCTCCAAAATGTGCTTCCTAGAACGAGATTTCCTCACAATCTTGACTTCAGAATTGAAAAGAAACCTTGGGAAAGAGATGCACCTGATAAGAAGCCATGGAAAGAAGATGAATATGGAAAGGATAAGATAGAGGAACTAAGCAGGGAAGAGCTCAGAAGGAAGAAATTGTGTTACTCATGCTTCCAACCGTGGGTACTTGGACATAAATGTGCTAAAGGAAAGGCCCAATTCATTGAAGTATTTTTTGATGAGGGATATGAAGGGGGAATGGAGGAAGAAGGACATAATTCAGCCCAAGAAGAAGGATATACTACAGCAGAAGAAGGGAAACCAGAGGTGAAGCATCCCTCACCCACCAAAGTAACAATGGCAGTACTTTCGACAGTACCTTGCTATCATACTATCCGATGCAAGGGTATGGTACAAGGACAAAGAACTTCAGTTTTGGTAGATGGAGGAGCCACCCATAAATTCATTGATGCAGATATGGTGGAGAAAATAAAGATACATATTGAACCACTCGATGGCTTCACAGTTTTCATTCCCGGTCACAACACAATGGAGTGCAAAACATGAATTCCACAGCTGCAAGTCACCGTAGGTAACTATACTTTTGTCGATAGTTTTTATGTGGTTGATATTGCTGATACTAATGTGGTTTTGGGATTGCAATGGTTGTATTTAAAAGGAGAGCATACAGTAAATTGTAAAATTCCTGAAATGAAATTCCAAGCTTCAAAAGGAGTACTAAGGATTGTGAGAGGGAAACACACCTATCCGAATCAGGTAGTTTCTTCCCATAGCATGAAGCACCGGAATAGAAAGATTTTGGGATACATTACTCATGGAAGGCCACCTAATAGAGGAGGGACAAGTTTGCAGCATGGTAAATTGATACTTCTTGAGGGCAAGCAATCTTGGGTGGGGAGGACTATAATGTCCCCATTCAAATAATTGCATAGTAAGACAATCCCATCAATCCTACTAGTTTCCTAGGTTGGATGGGAACATTTGGAATTGCAATAAGGAAGCTAATAAATGATGTTTATACATTATAAGGGCTCAAGTATTTAATAAATAAGTTGAATAAAGAAATTCAAGAGAAATTCTAGGTGGAAAGTGGTTTTGAAGACATGTGGAGGATGTGGGACCTACACTAGCTTGATTTTTCAAGGACACGTGGCATCTCTCTCTTGCAAATTTGAATTTGATGGGAAGGTGAACATTCTTGGGTGATTTGGTAAGTCATACACATGGTATTGAGCATCTTAGGTCGAATTGGGATAGATTGGTAACTTCCATGGAAGAGGAAGAGTCAAATTGGAAGCTTGTGGACACTTGGGCTAGATTCCCTGGCTTCTATGACAACAATGATGGAGCATCTATGACATCTATGAAAAATTGTAGATCTGACCTCTGAAATATGACCATTATGACATGTCATCCCAAAAGATAGGCTCCAAGAGGGTGCTCATGGGAGTTGGAGAAGCCAAAGAGACCCCATTCGAATTGGTGGAAGGTGGAAGGCTAGGAAAGGTGAGACACATGGAAAATTTTCATCCCTTAACCTTATTCGAATTTGATTGAGTCTATGGATGGTTTGGGAACATTAGAAGGATAAATATGTTTATAAAATACATGGATAAACCAAGAGAAGGGATTTTTATGATTTGAGAAAAATTGCATTTGTGAAGAGAGAGCTAGTGGATGACTAGTTTCTTGCCTTAGCCAATTTCGAGGGTGAAAGATTCCCATCCAAGTTGGTGTTTGGAGAGGCCACTCAGGTATTTCATGGATTTTTATTTGTAGGTATCAGCTACAGGGAAGCTCGAGGTTTTGTTTAGTGAAGCACCATCTCTCAACCATTTCCAGTTTTGAAGGCATATTCATGCTCCTTGAGGGAGGGCGTTTTTGGTGAGCTCTTGTGCTTCTTGGGAGAGCTTATCATTATGTATTTCTGATTGTAATAGCTTCATATCCTCTGTTATTCATATTTTGAAAGTATCAGGTCGAAATACCCACTAGTTGTATGCAAAAATGTTGATTAATGAGCAAACAATGTCCATTTCCCCACTACATTGATATATATCATTATAATGCTGATGATTTCGAATGAATGGATGATTCTCTAATACATTTATGATTATTGGAATTCCATGGATGTTTTTTACAAGTTTCATTTACTATACTTGAGCATTTGAATTATTTTTACTCAATTTAATTGCATTGGGAGAAGAAATAATGTCATTTCCCCAAGGGTCGAATTGGTGATTTTTGAAGCTGAATGGGAGAGGGTTGGAACAGAGATAATAATCAATTAATGATGCAAATAATACCTTAATAACATCCTTAATACATTCCCCACCTCTGTTCAGAAATTCAAGGGATTTTGGAAGCATTTGGGAAGCCATTTTCAGAGTTACCCCGGGGGGGATTTGATGCACAAATCACTAGTTAAAATCCCATACATTGACCAGAATGTAAATCAAGTTTGAAAAATTATTTTGAGGGTTATAAATCATCCCTGAACTTGATATTCAAGTCTCAATAACATTCATATACCCTTACAGAAGATTTGGGAGCATTTGGGTTAATTTGGAGGCCAAAACAGTAAAAATAGTCAAAGGTCGAATTTGGGGAAAAAGTGGAAAATTGGGCATTTTTATAAAAATTTTAAAAAGGGACATTACACCTTCCTTAGAGTTTTTGAGCATTTTTAGGATTATTTCTATATTGGGTGACCTATGGCCTTTGTTGCTAGGGCCCTTTTATTATTATTTTACTCCTCCACATGAGATTAGCTTAAGGGGGGGTGTTAGAGCACTTTCCAACCACACATCATTTATTTGAGATTCACAGCTTAATTTTCCACTTATCCTAAGTATTTTGACTCTATCATGTGCTTACATCATCAATAGATCACAGTTTCAGTAAACTGAGCCTCCTCCTACATTCGAGGAGTCAACTGGGCCATCATTATCAGTTAACTGGGCCTCCTCCATCATTCAGGGAGTGATTTGCATGACTAAACTGCACTACTCAATCCAACTGACAGCATTTACTAGTTTATTCATCCAACTGGAGACTAGAAGGCGCCCTACTACACTGGATGACCTCATCTGGTGTTATTTTCACCTACTATTCAGTTAAATGTAGACATAAAGGTGCCATCTCCTATTTTGGGGCATTCAATTGAGTTATGGAATTAGTTAGATTTAGTCAGACAGTTTCAGAGTCTATTAGAGTCAGTTTCATAGTAGTTAAGTGGTTAACTGATGTGCCGAGTGGTGTTAACTTCCAAGTAAGCCACTGTCATGCATCCAATTCGAATGACCTCTCTGGAATTCGAATTGCTTGGCTTATTGTAGCCATTGTTACACATTGTAATAATATTCTGAGTTTATGATAATGCATGAACTGTGGCAAACCTTTGGCATCAGTGTTTTGACATATTATTTTCTGCATGCATCTCTAGTAATTTTTGTCTTTGTTTCATAGATATGCTATGCTTAGATTTTACATAGGAGACTTAGTTCTAAAGTGGGACCATCCTCACAAAGAAAGGGAAAACATACAAAATTCCAACAGTTATGGCTTGGTCCTTATCAGGTTGTAGAGAAGCTTGGCCCAAGAACTTATAAGTTACAAGATTTACAAGGGGACGAGGAGAACCTCACTGTCAACGGCCTAGCCCTCAAACAATACTTCTCTTAGGTTTAGGAAAACCTATTGTACATAATTTTATTTTATTGATTTTAGCTTTCCTCTGACTTTGGTTGTTTTTCTTCTAGGATAGCTAGTTTCAACCTTATCTTGTTTTGTTTTTATTTACTTTGTTTATTTGATTTTTGTTTAAATAAATCCCAACTCAACTTTTAGAGCATTGTGCAGAGTCGCAGAAATATGAAAAGTCTCATATTAACTGATCATAATCACCGAAGGATTAGAATATGCTTTATAACGAAAGGAAATATTTTTGTAACAATAATGTCATTAGTGATTTTAATTGTTGCTTTGTTTTAAAATGGGAAACTTGCTTCGAGTTTTAATTTGTGTCGACATAAACCTTGTGAAATAACCAGTATTCATAAATTCTAAATTACTATCTTGGGGCTCCACTCACTCACACATAAATTCCTATCTTAGAAAGCCTACTATAACTGAACCATGGAAAGGAAGCGAGTCTTGCTGATGTATGGCAGTTAAAATGATCCCATGCTATGAACATTACAAAAAAAAGGCTTACAATGAAGAGTCAAAAGTACTAAAAGGATTCCAGCTCCATCAAAGAAATGGTATGGAAAATTCAAAGTATCCAATCAAAAGATACTTTGGATGATACTCCAGCAGGTTCTTCTCTGTCCATGAATATGACAAATAAAGAAAAATCATAACTCACACAATAGGACATTATGGATGGAAGAACCTATGTCAAATGTTTGAAGACTGAAGAAAGTTATTGGAAGGACTCAGACGATAAAATCGTCAAAATAAAGCATCCAAAGAAATGTCGATAGGATGGCAATAAGGAACAAACAAATACATCTTCCTGATTTTGTTACAATCCCGTGGAGTCATATGTAGAGGTAACCAAAATATGGGATTAATAATGAACCCCATATTATGGCCTCAGAAGAGTGGACAAGAAATTTGGTCTAGGTTTCCCACTCCCCAAATCAAATGACCAATGTGATTCAAGAAGCTCTTTTCCCTACTTAAAACTTTGGACTTTTAAAATCCTGGAAGGAAATATTAGAGCCATGGTTTTACATTGAGAATTGATAACAAACAAGCAATTATAATCCTAAAGAAGAGTTTCTCAGATATTTGTGTTCCCCAGCTAGTCGCCAATTGTTGTTGTTGTAACCCAATCCCCAAAATTTTCTCAAAATTATAGGGTCCCTCCTTCTATTTTATATTTACTTAGATTTTTGTTCATCTTTGATAAGCTCACTTTGTCACTTATAATTTTTTGAAAAACAAGTGAAAAGGGAAAGTTAGTGAATCAGAGAAACTTGAGATTCTCCGTCGAAATGGTCGAAGTGACATCGCAAGTTCCGTCGAAATGGTTGGAGCAATTTCACTACTGTTGTGTTTCAAAGAAACTCGATATTCTCCGCCGAAATGGTTGGAGCAACTTCCCAAGTTCTTCCGAAATGGTCGGATAAATCATTATAAGGTCGTGTTTCGGAGCAACTTACCAATCTCTGCTAAAATGGTTGGAATGCTAAAGGATTTACTCCAAAACACTTAAATTTTTTTGTGACTGACGTTTTGGAGTAGAATTGTGAGTTACGTCGATACGGTCGGAGGTCAAGAAAAAGAAGCCAAATCGGAGGAGTTGTTTGTTTTGCTCCGAAATAGATCAGAAACAAATGACAAGTTACACCGAAATGCATCGGCGCTGAAATGGAATTGCCTGTTACGCTTGTCGCTCTTAAAACAAAAAGTCCTCCGAAAAGGGGTGATTTGACCCATTGGCCTTGGGAATTTATTACTAGGGTTACATTGTGTTGTATAAAAGGGTAAAAAAACTTGTGACACTTGTAATGTTGTTTGCATTTGGAGCCTCCACCGGACGTGAGACACACCCAACTCCATTGAGCATAATTTTTGACCAGTATTCAACCGCCAGGTAGGTTTTTCTTTTACCATGGTTTTATGCTTGAAATTACATTTTTCACCATTGGTAAAAAGGGAACCTCCACCTAAGCATGAAATTGTTGTTAGGTTATGATTGCACATTAGTTTTACTCGCTTTAAAACCCTTAGCAAACAATTTTTTTCTTTCTAGTTGGGAATAGGTTAAGAGTTAGTCAATAGCATTCAAGTGTCATTATAAGTGGAAGTCTCAGCCAAAACATGCTAGGGTTTCCTGTTCGATGACCACCTCGAGCCATGTATCAATCCCCGATTTCTTATATCACACCATCTAGTTGATTGAACTGTGTGTGGTGGCATCCCATGGTTAATAAGTGTTCGCCCTCCACTGACTACTATGGATGATATTCACTCCTAACATGGGAACTACCCTCACAATGCCTTGGTTACTTATGTCCCAACTATTGGTTGATTCAGGAACGATACTTAGTAGATGGCACTATTACTTTCATTTTTGAAAACCGCGTTGCTAGGAATTAAGAAATTTTTTTCGGATTTTTGCTTTCGAGATGGGCGAATTTGAAATAGATTTAACCACTAGGATAATTTCTCTCTAGGTCTTTCCTTTTGTAACTATTTTCCCGATGTTTAACACCTATAGTGTCGTTTCTTTTTCGCTTCTAGCCATGTCTTGATACCACACCACAATGAGACAAGCTCATTTTAGTTCATCGTCGTAATTTTTAAATGGGCATTGATAAAAGGAACAATTCCGAGGATCCAAAACTTATAATCGTTGTAGGTCTAATTGACAGCAATAAAATTATCAAGAGTAGTTTAAATTCAATAGAATTTCAAGAAACACATTATATCCCAATGCTCTATTTTGTTTGGGCAAGCCTAAAAAAAATGAGTGAGATTTTGTGCTTTGAACTCCCTAAGTCATCCGATTCTTTTAAAGAAAAATCTAGTTTCTGTGCTTATTTGACTATTTTTGTTTCTATAAAACAATCGGTCTGCAATAAAACCTTGGGTGAATTTTTTACGAAACATAAATTTGATTGAAATAATGAGACTGTGCATGTTGTTGCTGAAATTTTTGAAGACATTTCAGTGATTTTGTTTTTCTGAGGGTGCATTAGAAGATCTAAATAATTCTACATAAAAAATCTAGTAATACATTGGTTCTTGCGCACAGGTGCTTATTTTCCTCTACCAAACGATAATGATGTTATAAAACATAAACAACATCAAAAACACCTGACACCATGGAACTAATGAATCTTCTAAAATTTTCTTTCTCGTAATTCATATTGAGAAGGGATGTATCCACATGTTATTTAATCTCATTGCTTTAACATTAAATTGGCTTATACATTAACTTGATGTTACTTCAGGACTCATAAATGCAAAAGAGGGCTTCCAAGTGAAAGCACAGGATATCTGAATCAAACTCTGACGTTGAAGTTGTTACAGACACCCTGATGGAGACAATATTCTAAGACACTAAAGCAACAATGGGAATCATCCTAGAATACAAGTGGGGAGAGCTATATTATCTCGTCAGAGATCAGAATGTACCAGATGCATCCATCGAAGAGATGATGGTGTATCAAAATATCAAAAGATCTGGTCTCCATAAGGATGCCACACGACCAGAATTATTTCCATGCTCCAAAGTCATTGGGTGGATTCTACCTTATGTAGACATTGGCACAAGAATCATATGCAATGTGAACAAAGAAGGATTTGATTCATTCCAACTAGGACACATTATGGCAGCATATAAATTACCGTCTCCGAAAGTCATGATGACAGATGATTGGATCAGAGGAATAAATATAGGCCATTTTGAATATGCAAAAAAGATGATGATTCCAGGAAAACAATTGAGACAGAAAGCAAGTGGGGAATACGATAGCTAGAATCTAAGGACACCATTTAGGATCATAGCCCTGATGTTGAGCAGAATATTCAGTAGGGAAATGGAAATATATACAAGCTCAGATGGGTACCACTTCTGTATCACATAGCCTCCCAGGCACAATTTTCAACTGGAAAGATATTATATTGAAAAGCATGGCATCAACAATAGTTGCATCCAAAGGAGGAATGACCCAAAAGAAAGAATATTTTTGCGTGTCCTCTTATCTGATGGATTGCATACTAGTCAGACATCCATTCCCTAAATTGGGATGCTTGTGGACTTGGACTGATTCCCCCCTTTATGTCGATTATCAAATCACATGGGCCCACAAGTATGCGAGATACTACAAGCTCATATGTGAAGAAATAATCATCCCATTGTATTGGTTGATCTTTAACAAAGAACCAAACTGCTTTTCGGATAATGTTATGGCTGTTATAAATGAATATGGAGACTACTATTTTCCTCCAAAAGGAACTTATATCAAGATGTATGGGGGCACCAAGGCCCCCTCTCTGATGACGAAGTATGTGACTGATTTTGTAGTACACAAAGAGGTAGTAAGGCAGGTGTTCATTAACGAGGTAGGTAGCTTTTTGAATGAACATAAGAAGGACTCTTTCCCACTATTTCCATTTGTCATTGGGGCATACAAATTTCGTAAGGTGAAAGGTGCAGAAGCTTTCATAAAATAATTAGAGGCTTTCCACTTTGGGGAAATAAATTTAGTGAGGAATGATGGTTTGAAAAAGGTCGCTCATCATTGTGCATCATGCAAAGTCATTTTGAATACTCAGATCATTTCCTTAAGTATGAGGAAGTGTATTGGAGAGCAAGAAATATGACTGAATTAAATACACGTTTTGTCCAAAAAAGTGGTGCGGGCCCTAGTCATGCTATTGATACTACTAAGGAGGTTGAATTGCAGAAGCAAAGAGAAGAATCTAAAAAACTACAGGAAGTAGAAGCATAAAGGAAGCAAAGGGAAGAAGCATAAAGGCTATAGGTAGAGAAAGCAGAAAAACAAAGGATAGAAGAAGAAAACAAAAGAAAAAGAGAAAGAAGAGCAAGAAGCAGCAGAGAAAGCCATAGAATTGGAAAGGAAAAGAGAAGAAGGCATGCTCAAGAAAGATGTGGAAGAGGAATAATCCCAAGATGGAGGTCCAAATATCCAAGACATGGATATAGACCCACCAGGAGTGTCGGTAATCACACTCACAATAGGACACCTCCCATTTGTAGAGCTTGGAATCACTCCTTTCACCCTATCAAAACAACATTCAGTGGCAAATCTGGATACAATAGTCTTCGACTCCAAGAGGAATACAACAACTAGAAGATTAGAGAAAAGACTGAAGATGGGAGCACATCCTAATGTGGTGACCATTCAATAGAATACCATAATGGATGGCACCCATAAAGATTCCAAATTCACAGGATCAGTAAATGTAGCAGCTACACAAGCAAGTACATATAATGTTGACAAGCTAATAAATGACTTGGAGCGTAACAAGGAAAAGATGCTGAAGCTGAAAGAAAATCTGGTAAAATCCATAGGCGAAGGAATAGAATTGAAAAGAAAGCATGATTCTATAATAAGACATAAAGACAACTTAATGTCTGATTATCAGAATCTTGAGAACGAGAAAGATTATTTAAATGTACAACTTGTGATTATGGAGGGTGAAAGAAGTGATTTTTACGCCCGCATAAATGAATTGGAGGGAAAGGAAATAACAACAAATCAGCAAGTGGAAACCATGAAATCTCAGATGGAAGAGGTGGTGAGAGAGAGAGAATCTATGGTAGAACAAGTCAATTTGGCACAAAATCAAAAGCAAGATATGACTCCTTTTCATGAACTGGCATGCAAGATACAAAAACAGATCTACCGAACACAAGAACTATTAACTGAAGAAATTTACAAGATGAAGTAGATGATAGTTGTTGATGTATATGTAACTTCGGAATGTATTTCACATATATGGGATGGTATTATTCCTCTATAAGGAAGTGTCGTCATTTATATTGTAAGTGTCGTAACTTATACTTGATGGGTTATTAGACCACCTTATTTGGGGTCGGCCCTGTATAAGTCATGTGGGTCAAAGGGTTATTAGACCACCCTATTGGGGGTTGGCCATGTGGGTCAAAGGGTTATTAGACCACCCTATTGGGGGTCGGCCCACTCAACATTAAGTTATGTGGTAAAGTTCGATCCTACATGAGTTAGGTAAAAATGAAAGTCAAGTCAAGTATAAATAGAGTGCAGGAGGCACTCTATTTACTCACTCACTTCTCACACATGCACTCAAGGAGGAGTGGCGCACTTATGGAGGAGGAGGATCTGCTGCTAGGTTATGGCTATCTCTCTTGGTTGGTTGTATCATTGCTCTATCTATCTCTGAGGAAGTTATTGGGGATTTTCACCTTTATGGTTTTCCCCAAGTAAATCTTTGTGTCTCTTGTGTGCTTGCATTATTGTCTCCATGATTGATATGCTGTACATGTTGTTCTCTCAGTTAAGATCCTAGATCAGATTGAAGTAAATTCTGAAAATTTAACAATAGTTAGGATGGAGGAGATATTTGCAGATTCCTTATCGACTAGACAAAATTTGGTTAATTCTTTTAAAAATATGAAAACACAGATAGCCTCGAAGGAAAATAATTCGAACTTCCCTAACCACCTACCAAACAAGACGGCTGCAGAACTTAAATGGGATATGGCACTCCTTGAATTTTTTAGGAAATATTCCAGGAGGATATGTGTAGATGCACCTAAGTCTATTGAGAAATGTAAAGAGTGCTACAAACGAATTCATCAGATACATGAAAAATGCCACATTGCATTAACTCCAGATATGGTTGAGCTTCCCACAAAAGATCAATGCTTAGTGGAGCTAAAGGACAGACTGAAAGAAGACTTGGAATATATCATAGAAATAGATGTGTTGAACGAAGAGGACCTCCATCAGTACATCCGGCAGGCATCCATCGATGCTTACTTCTAAGAAGAAAGTTACAAAGATGCTGCAGAAGGGGTTGTTAGTGTAGAAAATGAATTATCCTTTCATGAGGTGTCTTTAAAGTTATTGGAACCTCTCCAATGTAATATTGTATTTGAAGAGACGGACTTATGGGATAATTACATTTACAGTTTGGAGGGCCCACCAAGAAATTATTTTTTAATTGTAATTAGTTGTATTTTTGTGCAAACACAAAAGGACGAATTCTGGGTAGTCCAAATGTTGGGGTATTCGATGTGATAGGTCATATAGAGACAAAACCCATTCTAATATAAATATAGGAAGGGGGAACATTGTAAAAAGAATTTTGCTAGCATAATAGAAGTTGGACACATTTTGTGAGAGAACTATTTTTCTGCTAATGAGAAGGACCTGTTTGCTGGGAAAAGCTTGCAAATAAATGTTTTGCGTGGAATGTGTGGAATGACAAATTTGGAACTATTTCCTCTTTCATTCGTGACTCATACTGTGATATTGTTCTAACTTTATTGAACTACTTCAAATGGTGATGAATGATTTCTTTATTCAAATGTTTATGTGTTAACAGAGTAATAAATTTCTTAAATTTAAACTAAGGTTATATTTGGTATCTTTTTTGTTGTGAATATGAATACTTTGTTTGAACAACTATTTGTTGGATTTGTATGAGCACTTTCAGATTATTACTCTCATTCAAATTTTCTCCTTGCAAGGATAAGTTAGCTTAGTATAGAATAGGATTAGATAATTGATAGAGTAGGAGCGGTAAGACGGGAGGTAAGAACCTACGCATCACTGGTGTGGTTTCTACCTGTCAATTACATGCATTAGTTAGAAAGCACTTGCATATTTATACCTTTTAAAAAACATTATAAACGGTGGGTCAAGCCACAACCGGTAAACATAACTAAACAAACAAACCTATGGTAGCCGGACCATTAACCAGATGGATTCCCAATACCAAACAGTGAGTAATCTAATTCGGATTATTCATTGGGGAGAATCCCTACTATAGATGCTAGGATTTTATGGGAATCAACACCTACAGAAGGTATATCTTCTATAGGTTAGAATCATGGTTATACTTCACCACTTCTCCACATGTAACTTCTCTGGATCCACTAATACATATGAGCAAATTTGCCACGGTTTCGCATTGATATCGCTACATTGTATCGTCTCAATTGCGACGATCATGGACTCTATTTTGCATGGAACCTGTTTCGTGGATATAACAACGAATTTGGAAATCTATCGCAATAGAGATGAACAATGGTCACCATGTGTCTTCTATAAGGAGGTCTTGAAAATGATTTGTTTATTCATTTTCTACAAACCATCTCTCTATCGACAAACATCCGTCCCTATAACAGCGAACATTAGTCAAAAAAATGTAGCATAGAAATTTGCTTCCACGAAAAAAACGTCTCTCTATCGACGGTGGTTCGTCGAACAAACCAAAACAAATCTGGAGGCTACAACGGTTTTGCTATACCAGAGACGATGTTTTGACTTAGCTATCGACGAATGTTCGTCGATGTTTTGCCATAGTTTCGACGAAATGTCGTCGATATATAGACGATACCTGAAAGTTTAAAAAAAAATGTGGAAACTGATGTCTTATGAGTATAACCTAAATGTTATACCTTTCCATGATTTTGCTATAAATTAGACGAAAGTGCATCGATATATAGACGATACTCGTAAGTTTAAAAAATTAAAATTAAAAACCGTGGAAACTAATGTCTTATGAGTATAACCTAAATGTGCAAGTGAGGTGACATTATATTAGTGAATTTTGGCAATGGAAAAGGGCTTATCATCTTTTATGAGAACAAAGATGATTAAATGAAATTGATGGTGAGTTTATCATGGTTTTTAGAATTTTCAAGTGCAAAAGAAGAGAATGAAAAAAGAGATTGATCTAGTATATCTCATTTGATTGATCTAATTGTAAAGTCAGAAGAGAAATGCTTCAACCTTTCATGAACAAATGAGGTTGGAAATGAATTCTTACAAGTTAAAAAAAATGAATACAAAACTAGCTTTAGAAGTGGATTTCATGCCCAAAACATTTCAATTTTGTCTAATCTTGAGTTGTTTTGGAAAGTAAAATTGTCACAACAACACTGAAGTTTGAGCTAGAGTTGATCTAAATCTGGTGAAAGCATGGATATTTTTAGTTGCTAACCAACATATTTAGTTGTTTATACTATTGTTTTTAATTCCCCATAATGTTCCTAGGAGGATGAAGTACTCCATGATAGTTTTTGTGCTACGAATCCCCATGTTTCATGTTTTTTCTTTCAATATGGTAACCACCTTTAACCAAAAGACATGGAAACTGGTTGGAAATCGTTGGAATGTTAGGTTGGGATCAGATTCAGTTCCTTAAGGGAGGAAGAGATTCTACAATCGTGGAAGTTGGAACAAGTTGTCACATGCATTTTGTACAATAAATTCCATTGGAAAAGTTTTTAATATTGTACATACATATAGGATATGGAACATTATAGTGACCTTAACTCAACCCATAGGGGAAAATAGTAGTTGTTCACCTAGAAAATATTTGTAGGCTCTTTGTAGTGCCAACTCGTGGTAAGTTGTTTTGAATTTGCACATTACTGGAAGAGATGAAAATGAAAAACTGATCCTTCTTATGCAACCACCTCAAACATGGCCAAAATCGGTCAAAGTTAGTACCAAATATGCCCAAAAGAAGAAAAAAAATTCTATTGAGCACATGATAGGAAATAAACATGTTAATCAACAAAAAATTGACAACTTATTTCTATTCTTTTACTATGCATGATCTCATATAACAAAAAATTCATCATAGATCACCTTTTGGCATTGATCCTAAGCCGGTTGCACAGTTGAGCATGCAATTTGTAGTTTAGAAACCATATCATAATTTTCTTGGAGACACTCCTCATGAAATAGCATCACTTTCTCTACTAGATGTGAAGAGATACTAGTTGGAATTCATCATACTACAAAAACATAAGGTGCACTGAATTCATCTTTATTGATAAATAAATAAATAATAATAAAATAACTCAACCCCTAGGGAAAAAGAGTAGTTTTTCACCTGGAAAATCTGTGTAGGATCTTTGTAGTGCCAACTAGTGGTAAGTTGTTTTGATGTTGCTCATAATTGGAAGAGGTGAGTATGAAAAGTTGATCCTTCTTATGCAACCACCTCAAGCATGGCCAAAATTGGTCAAGTTAGTATCAAATATGCCCATAAGATAAAAACAGACCCTTGAGCACATCATGGAAAGAGACATGCTAATCAACAAAAAATTGACAACTTATTTCTATTCTATTACTAGGAATGATCTCATGTAGCAAAACATTCACCATAAATTACCTTTTGGCATTGAGAAGTAGGTTGCACAGTTGAGCATGCAATTTGTAGTTTAGAAACCATATCATAATTTCCTTGAAGACACTCCTAATGTAATAACATCACTTTATCTGCTACCTTTGAAGATCTAGACATATCAATTTATGAAGGGCTCACCATATCTCCCATTCTTGGATTCTGACCTGTAGTTCTCATATCTTTGTTATTTTGTTTTTAATTTCCTAAGGCATGTACTGAGCTTCATAAGAGAAATAGAAACACCAGACCTGATGATACTCTCCCATTAGCAAACATATTCTTACGTTACTAAGGAGCATTTTTGTTTTTTGTAGAAGGTTGTCTCCTAGTTTGGATGATAGTCTAAAAGTAGTTATTTACTATTGGTTGTATCTCTTGTTTCTTAATAGAATGAAATAGAATTTAAGAATAAAGACAAACCACTTAAGGATAAAGAACACGTCAAAACCCTTACCTTATCATTGTCCTTTCGCCAGATCCATTTTCCCATACAACTTGATAAGAGTTGTCCACTGGATGCATTTCCATTACCAAGACCCGCATAAATCATCAAAGACGAAATTTTTATGAGTAAATAATATATAAGCAAATAAACAGTCATTTAAATCCTACTACAAAGTCCTGTAGAAATCAATGAACCGTGAAATGTTAAATTTATTAACAATATTTTAAGAAATAGACATGCATTTAAAAGTTTACAACCATCTTTAATACATAGTAATAAAAGAGTATTTATACTTTATTGAGCTCCTCTCCGTTTCAAGAATAGTTTTATATTCTCTACTGAACATGTCCAACCACATGAAGGTGGAAGCTCATATGGACCCTCCCCCCCCCACATCGCTCTCAATTCCCCATACCCAATAAATGATGTTGTAGAAAACATATAAACATTCATGCATAACTAGGCTAGTCATCAAAACATATAGACAGAAAAACATTGAACCATAATGAGGTAATTCATATAAACAATGTTTCAGACTAACAACATTGATATACATCCAAATACAAGTCATGAATTTATACATCTAATTTTTCTTTGTTTTCTATTTTTTTGCATTGTAATAACTGACGATTAGGGTATTATCATCATCATTTGGTGGAATATCTACAGAGCCATGTCCTGCTAGTGTTTGTGTTTCCATGCCCTCATGTATCATATAACTTCTTCTACGTCATTGAGTAGGGCGTGGAGGAAGTTCTGAAGGGGCATGAACTGCAACAACGAAAATGGGCATATCGATATGTTGAAATATTATTGAAATTAATAGTTCATTATTTTGATTAAAATTACAATATTTCTCTTTACCTGTCTGTGTAGCTGTGACAGCTAGTGTGTTAATTGTTTCTCTACTTGCTAATTCCTCTTGCGGTTCACCCTCCTGAGCTACATGGTCTTCCATTGAAATAAGAAGCTTTATAAGTATACGTTAGGAAATAAATATCTATAATCACAGTATATATTTCTATTTCCAAAGCAGACATACTAGAATGGCTATTCTTCTCCCCACTATCATGGGACATGCACATCCCAACTTCAGCTGGTATGTGCCGAGTAGCGCTAGATTCACTGCTGGGTTTGCACTGTTGCTTAAAAACAAACATAAATATTTAGTTATAGGTGATATAATCAAAACTGAATAGAGTTTAATAGTATACTGCAATGATGTCCTTATTCATTTTATTTACCTACATCTGCGTCATTAGGGAGATTGGAGTCTGCCCCAAGCTTTTCCGATATTCAATCACACTTTTAAAACCATACTTGAAACCAAGATTCAGGTCTTCCTCGGTGGAAACATCTTGGAATGTATTTACCTGCAATGCATAACACATTTAAAATTTCCAGTATAAAAAACAGATATTTGTTCGCTACTGTCAAATAAATATTCCCCGCAATTAATCATTTAATTCTTACGATTCGGGCTCTTAGTTTTCTATAGCCACCCTGGCCCAGTCTATGCTGCCCATGCTTTTCCACTCTAGCCCTGGTGGCTTTGGAGGTGTTAGGTAGCCTATATATGAAAATTTTGAAAAATGTTAGATATCAAAATTCTTACTTAAAACAAAAAAGAAAAAAATAAATGAGCATATTTCACTAAGAAGATGATATGTGTTGTACCTTGCTTTTCCAGGTCGTGGTTGTTTTCCTTGTTTTTTTAGCAACTTATCCTTTGCATCCTCTATGAGTGCCTTCCACTCTTTCTCCAGAACCATGGGAGGGTGCTCATGCTTGAGGTCAAGTTGCAATTTATCCCTATATTGGGCCCTGGTATATTTTAAATTCTCGCCGGCTAACTTTGCAACCACTTTCTTGATGAATGTATTGCCGAACAAGTTTACCACATGGTCTATTAATTCACATCTCTTTGTACTATCTTGGCTATTACACCGTGCGTGAATGGTGGGGCCAAACATCTCCAATGCTTTGTCATTCAAATTCCTGTAGAAAACATTGTTTCCTGCAGAAACGTGTAATCCATTAATTTATAATAATTTCAATGTATGTCCATTTCAATTTCATGATTAAAATGAATAAATTAATTAATAAATACCTGCAATATTTTGAACCTGGATCAGAACACAAGCATCATCCACCAGAAAAGTGAGATCTAGTGATCCGATGCTTTTAACTCATGTTGCTCCAGGAAAATTTTTGTGGTCATCTACAATACGTTCATCTCCAGAGTCATGTGGAGTCCTAGGCTCCATCTCATCATGATCCGGCATGTCATGTCGATCAAAATCAGTACCCTCATCAATGGATTCAAGGCCAACCGCAGGGGTGTTAAAAAGCCTCATTGTTACATTCCTTTGTTGACGTTGTTGCTGCATTGGAGCATCACTGCTACCTATATCTGTCTCGGTAGTTTCTCTAGTCACGGGTCGTAAAAACTCCTACAAACGAAAAAATTTACTTTATCAGATCACTTGGAAAAATAGAAAACAGAATATCAGATATGAAATCATGTCATAGCTTAAAAAAATATTTGAAGATGCCACTTACCCCATAATATTTTATTTGTTCTTTCAAGTCTTTAATCCTTGCCCTGATCACCTGTGTCATGGACCTTGTGCGAGCCAAGGAAATCATTTCTATGTTTTCCTTTTTCAGGGACTTCTTTATAGTTTCCGTTGGGTTTATGGAATAGTAAATTTCATCCTCAAGCTCCTCATCACCCAGATCAAGTGCACTGTACTAAATTCATCAAACAATAAAATTGAGCAAAATAATTTTAACATCATTCAAACATTGTTATTGTAATGAAAGTTAGTTACTATTAAGAACTAACACTTACCTGATGCGGTGTTGTGGTTGGTGACTTCCCACAATCACCCCGTATTGATCTAGTTACAGTGGGTGACTTTCCATGGTCATTGTGGACCGTGGAAGCAGTAGCTACCTCTCCACGGTCCTCACCCTGAATTGATAAATCAATCAATAATTCATCATAAGCATAGAAAAATGTGAATGTCAACAATGGAAATCGAATGTTAACAGAAAAAATCGAAACATTTAGTTATTATATTTAACACTTTCCTGACGAGGAACAGAGTGTGACCTTCCACGGTCACTTTGGACCATGGAAGCAGCAGGTGCCTTTCTACTGGCGCCACCCTGACACAATAAATCATTAAAAAATATCTCATAATTGTAACATAATAAAAAATGAGATATTGCAATAATATTTATTTTTACCTCATAAGTAGAGGACACAGGTTCTGTTTCATGACGAACGTGGGAAATCCCCTGCCACCGTGTAATAAACATGTTGTCACATGAAAATCTTCTGGGGTTGGAGTTTCTAGTTATTGTAGTCATATTTAGTTACTGTATTTAGTTGAGTCAATAATTGTAACATAAACAAAAATGAGATATGGCAATAATATTTACTTTTACCTTCGAAGGAGAAGATAGATGTTCTGCTCCATGGCAATGAGCAGACCCCTGCCACAGTGTAATAAGCATGTTATCATATGGAAATATTCACAATAAGCACGAAAAAAGCGAATGGTAACAGTTCAAATCGAATATTAACTGACAAAATCAAAACATTTTGTTATTGTAGTCATATTTATTTACTATATTTAACATTTACCTCACGAGACATAGATTGTGACCTTCCACGGTCTCCCTAGACCGTGGAAGAAGAATGTGGCTTTCCACTACTACCACCTTGACAAAATAAATCAATCAATAAAAATTGAGTCAATAATTGTAACATAAAAAAAATGAGATAAGCATAACAGTGTAGTAAGCATGTTATCACATGGAAATATTCAGAGTAAGCACAAGAAGGATGAGGAATTGGAGAAGGAAATCAATCATGAATAAATTGTTGAGCTTGAAGTAATGACAAATGTTGACATGAACAAATGAAGAGAAGAATGATGACATGGAAAGGTGACAAGAAAAAAAAAGACAAGATGACATGGCAAGAAGTCAAGACAAGGCATTGGAGAACAAGGTGACATGGACTTAGCAAGCATGAAGTTGAGGACAAGCAATGGACAAGTGTTCTGGAAAAATATAGATCAACCGTGCCAAAACAGAGCTCAAAGTGCCATAAAGCACGGAAAAAGCAAATGGTAACAGTGAAAATCGAGTGTTAACTGACAAAATAAGAACATTTTGTTATTGTAGTCATATTTATTTACTATATTTAATATTTACCTCACGAGGCATAGATTGTGACCTTCCACGGTCACCTTGGACTATGGAAGTAGAATGTGGCTTTCCACTGCTGCCACCCTCACAAAATAAATCAATCAATAAAATTTGAGTCAATAATTGTAACATAAAAAAATGAGATAAGAATTATAGTTTAACAAGAATGTTATCACATGGAAATATTCATAAGAAGCACGAAAAAAGCGAATGTCCTTGGTGGAAATCGAATGTTAACAAAAAAAATTGAAACATTTAGTTTTTGTAGTCATGTTTGGTTACTATATTTAGCATTTACTTGATGAGGCATAGCGTGTGACCTTCCACGGTTACCCTAGACCATGGAAGCTACATCTATTCGATTTAAGTTGTAATCGATCAACAACTCTTCACCTAGAAGTATTGTTGTTGTTGCATATACAAATATACGATGTTCTTCACGTCCCTCAAATTCGCAATTCGGTTGCTTAGTTGTTGTCACTGGCTATGTACTATTTATAAAGGCAACAACTTTTCCGAATGCTTTTGGTCTCCCATCAATATACATAATTGCCCCTTTGTTTTTATTGTTTTCTGCTAGCTATATATAATTTGTGGCAACTCCTTATCTCCGCATAATTTGAGTATATTGGACCAATATCAACCAGTTATTGTATCTGTATAATGGTCCAACATACTCCATCAATTTAGTTACAGTGCCATAGCCAGCCTTTATGCCATCCATGGAAAATAGCCCCAATCCATGTAAGGACGAAGGAGCAATGTGATACATCCTCCCATTTATGAAGAAATCTGTGTCCACTTGGGGTAGATTTTAGGTACCCATCATTGCACTAGATGTCTATACCTCAAGAGAAACTCAATGTCACCTATGCTCTCAACATCATAATTACATGACCCTCTGTTGGAAATAAAATATTGCATGCGTCTACGAAATATTTTCCTTACCTTTTCAGATCTAGTTGATATAGAACCGGTAGATCTAGTACAACACGTCTCACTTTAAACCTCTCTGAGTATATCTTCATCATCACTTAAGGAATATAGATCTGTCAGATACCTTTTTGGTGGTACCTACACTCGATAAAACAAGAATATAAGTTACCAAGCGGATATAATTTAGCATGCAAATATATTTACTTGTAATGTTTTAATATCAAAAGTTATTTCTTCCCAAAAATGTTATCAAAAACTATTTTTCTCTCAAAGGTGTAATTTCTTTTATAGTTATTTATATTTGAATTATTTTTAAGTATAAGACATGTTTTGATTTGATTTGGAATTTACTCACAACACGGATATAGAAGTGTGTTTCTTGGGCCACTTGAATAGTTAATGCATGCAAAGAGGTATGGGGTTCCCCCTCATATAGATCATGTTGGGGATTCAATTTGGAACAGGCGGTGGTCATATTGATTCATTCCTGGATTTCACACCGAAACTCGGCAATGTTATTCTAACACTCCCTCTTCCGCAGTGGTTTGTTATGCAAGTTTCCTCATGCAAGGTACTCCTTCTCTAACTATGTGCTGCATGTGCGCAATGGTACTCTATTGTATGACAACGTGGTCACAAAGGTCCAAATATCCTCCTCAACATAGGTCCTTGGTTCCATCACCAACCTCCATGAAGTATCCTCCTCAACCCAAGCATCGTCAAATCAAGTGTCCAACCTGCAAGGTGTGTAGGTCCCAATCTCTAAGGGTTAAGTTCCCAATGCTCCTCCTCCTAGTTAAGTACCTCCCTTGATCAAGCAATCAACTCCCCCATTGTGTGCACCCAATGAGTTTATTAACATGTCAATTAGGTAACAATATCCTAAGGGTACCATGTCAACACACTAACCAAGGCCAAGCATCCACCCAAACCGAGAGATTGATATTGCTAACCAAGGACAAGGAGACCTATTGCTCGTCTACCGAGGTGAGAACACTTTTGGAGTAATCCCAAAAATCTAACACATATTTTTCCCTAAAATGAATAATTATATCTAAAAACTAGGTGGCCATGTGTATTACTCACTCATTATCCTTGCCAAAATTTTTAGGTGCATGCAGTTAATACACATGAAATTTAAAACATCATGTCCATAAAAGAAAAATGAGTATGGAGTAACATAATTCTCTACCAAAATTCTTTTTGATTCAAAGTGAAATTCTCAATGTAGATATGAGTTTTGATTGCTTGAAGTTGAATGAACAAAAAACTTTACAAATTTAATTGGCAACAAGCAAATGTATTACCCATTTTCGTGTTTGCACCCTTATACCAACGGAGACAACCACATGAAAGTGGCGTCTTCCAAGTAAAATGTTGGTTGATTGGTTGGGGGGTCAGTAGGATTTCTTGGTATACAATGTTAAACAGTTAGAAACCCATATAATATGGCACCTTAGAATAGCTTAGAACGCTTTAACTTACACCAAATTTGGCCATCTTTTGCCCATTTTTTTCCAAATTTCATGCAATTTCATACATGGAGGGAAAGTGGGCCCGTGCAAAAAATTGTCCAAAATTGGGCTAGATTAGGTCAATTTTGTAAAAAACACACCATGTTTTTTTAATTTCAAGCTTGAAATGAGGTGGAATAGCATTGGGTATGACTCCCACTCCCTACCATGCATGTTTGAAATTGTAAAGGGACAAATTTGTAACATTTTGTTAGTGATTTTAGCTATGGGGAGAGGGTTTAAATGATAAGAATCAACCTTGGTCGAGGGGGAGGATTCTAGACATAATTTCCCCTCTCTCCATGCAAGAAAACTCACAAAAATTGGTGAATTTTTCCCTCCCTCCATGCCTGATTTTTTTAAAATAGGATAACAAGGTGAAATGTCACCAAATTTAGACCAATTTTAGGTAGTTTTGAGTGGTTTTGCACATGGACGCGGATAGGGTGATGTTGGATCCTAAATCATCTTACACTACCCAAGACCATTTTCTTACCATTTCTACAATGTTCTGCAACATGGAAATCCTGAATTTGTTTGGTCATGATGGTAGGGTCCAGGCATGTTCTCTATCAAATGGGCGATGGATGGGTTCAGGGTTGGCATTTGACGGGAAAAATTCCCATCATGGGTCATTTTGTTCCTCAAATACGGCCTATATTTCGTATAAACCCTTAGAAAAAATGAAGTAAACAATGAAACATTTGTATTTAGTGTGGAAACAGTCAAAACTATGGGATTTTTCCCAAATTCCTACGCTGCTAGGGTTGATGGGATTACCAAATTCATCGGTCCCTTTGTTATCCTCTGGACTACCGCAAATTTTCCTCCCCTCGGAACGACGGTATCCTCTGGACTGGTATCCCCTGCTCCTCGATTTACCACTACTCTGCTCATCAAATTACCAGTGCTCTGGATGCTGCTAATGAACTAGTGCGTGGGAGTGAACTTATTCTTTGTTGTTTTGCTCTGGATGCTGCTAATGAGCTAGTGCGCGGGAGTCTTTTCCCTCTATGTTTTTTTGTTTTTTTATTTGCATATTTTATATTTTGTGTGTTTTTTTTTATTTGCATGTTTATTTTTTGTTTAGTTTATTTTGGGTTATTTTTATTTGCATATTTTATATTTTGTTCCATTTTAAATTAATTTTAGTTAAACAACTCTATATTTTTACTTTAATGTAATTTAATTTAACTAGGATTTTTTCATAATTTGTATTGGTTGCATTGCTTATAGTGAGATCTTATGCATAAGTCCCTTCAAGGACGAATATGATGATGACAATGATCATGATGATGATGATCACAATGATGATGAAGACTAGGAAGATGATGGTGATGACGAAAACAATGACGATGATCATCATCATCATTATCATCATCATCATCCTTGTCGTTGTCATCACCATCATCTTCGTTGTCTTCGGGATCATCATGATCATCATCTTCATAATCATCATCATCGTCGACGTCGTCATCATGATCTTCTTCATCATCATCATCATATTCCTTATCATCATCATCATCATATTCCTTATCATCATCATCATCATCTTCCTTATCATTATCATCATCATCTTCATCATCAACATCTTCGTTATATATCATCATCATCATCTTGATCATCATATTCGTCATCATCATCAACAACATCTTCATCTTCATCATCATATCCATCATCATCATCATCATCCAATTCATCATCATCTCCATTATCATGATCATCATCTTCATCATCCTCATAATCATCATCATCATCATTTTCATTATCATCATCATCATCCTCATCATCATCATCATCATCTTCATCATCGTCATCATATATATTCGTCATCGTCATCATCATCATCATCTTCATCATCACAATTTTAGGGGGAGCTCAGTAAATGAAGACGCCTACATGATAGGGGGATCATCATCATCATCATCATCATAATATCCCTCATCCTAATCATCATCATGATAATCATGATCATCATCCTCATCTTGGTCATCATCATCATCATCATCATCCTCATCATCGTCATCATCGTCATCATCGACGTCATCTCCCTCTTCCTAATCAAGATCTTTATCATCGTCATCATCATCATCATATTCACCCTAATCAACATCATCATCATCATCATCATCATCATCATCATCGCCATCATCATCATCTTCATCATGATCATCATCTTCACCACTACCACCACCATCATCATCATCATCGTCGTCCTCATCATCATCAACATCT
Organism: Larix kaempferi; assembly: GCA_027924585.1. Classification (NCBI taxonomy): domain Eukaryota; kingdom Viridiplantae; phylum Streptophyta; class Pinopsida; order Pinales; family Pinaceae; genus Larix; species Larix kaempferi. The sequence goes on from BSBM01000505.1 coordinate 4,672,996, forward strand.
TCATGATCACCCTCATCCTCCTCCTCCTCCTCCTCCTCCTCCTCATCATCATTTTCGTCATCATCATCCTCATCCTAGTCATCATAGTCATCATCATCATCCTCATCCTCATCATCATCGTCAGTATTGACCAATAATCCAACAATTCGTACCAGAGCAGGATCCTTCACTACAGTCTAAACCACTGGAAGGAAGATCCTATTAAAAACCACTATGGATCAACAAGAAGATATTGCATTCCACAGAGCTCTAGTACTTGATAAAGAATACTATGCATATTGGAGAGAAAGAATGAGTGCATACTTACAATCATTAGGATGGGGTGCATACTTACTAATGAGTGCATACTCAATAACAATGGTTAAGTGTTGGAAAATTGGTCAAAATTGCTCTAAGAGAATGCCCGCCATAATTCATGGTTTGAAAAAAATGACCGCACCATTAGAGTAGGATATACCTTGTTGAATAGGCTATCTAACCATGGTCTAATTTCTTCAAAAGAGTGCTTTATGACATTAAAGTTATAGATCTGCCAAAACAAGGGTTCAAGTAGTTTAGACATTCTGAAAAAATGGTTGTGTTGGAAAATTGGTCCAAATAGCCTTAGGGAAATGCATGTCGTACCTCATAGGTGAATGATAAAAATTATATGAAACTATCATGCTATATCTTGTTGAAGAGGCTATGCTACCATGGTCTACGTTCTCAAAAAGAATGTTTGATGACAAAGTTAAAAGTTTGCCAAAACAGGGTTTCAGGTTGTTTTGCACCAGAGGGAGTAAAACTACCTAAATGGCCTCAATAAAATGCCTGCCATTATTCATGGGTTAAAGTAAATGACCGCACCATATGGTTAGTATGTAACTTGTTGATTGGTCTACCTGACCATGGTCTTGGTTTTCCTCTAGCATGTTTGAGGAGAAAGTTATAAGTCTGCCAAAATAGGGTATTAGGATAAAACTGGCTCAGGTGGCCTTAGGTAAATTCCCGCCATAGTTTGTGGGTTGAAGAAAATGCCCACACCATATGGTCATATTGTAGGTTGGTGTTTTGTCTACCTGACCATGTCCTCATATTGACTTGAAAGTGCCTGAGGGAGAAGTTATGGATCTGCCAAAACAATGTTTTAGGCAGATTGGACCAAGTCTAGGAAAGTGCAAAAATTGTCTAAATGTAAAATCACTAAAACTGCTTAAGTCACCTCAGTAAAATTCCCGCCATATCTTTTGGTTGATGTGTTAAATCATTTTGAGAGTATGGATCTTTAGAATTTTGTATGGTGCATCCAACCATATCAATGGTTTGTCCAAAGAGTTTCTGTAGGTGAAGATATTGATCTACCAAAAGTGCCTCCCAGACTAAATTTTGCACTACTCCAGTAAAATGCCTGTCGAGGAGAGAGAAAGAAGCTTCATAGGATGAAATTGTTCTTGATGGAATCACCTTGTTGGCCTCTACCCATTGGGTGTCTCACACTTCAAATGTGATGAAAATAAAAATCTCATCATGTTGACCTAAGGTTTAACAATTTTTTCTAAGTATTGAATTAACAGTTTGGAAGTACTCTATTTTCAAATGCCCTCCAGATGATGTGTGTGTATCAAAAATTTCAAAAGGTGACATGGATCTGGTCCTTGTTGAGGTGGCTATCCATCCATACTTTCAGTTTGCCTTATGATGGTCATATATGCAAAAGATCAATCTGCCAAAAGTAGGAAAAGTATTATTTTGCATAATAAGAACTAAAGAAAAAATGGCTGTGTTCAAATCAGAAAGTTGAAAAGGCATTTGGAAATGCCCAAAAAAAAGTGTCCTTGTGCTGATAATTTTTCTAGATGACATGGGCATGTTCCTTGGTGATTTGGACATCCAACTGTGGTATCATTTTTCTCCTTGGTGCTCTCACGTGCGAGCTATTGGTCTCCCAAAAGTAGAGAAAAAATTGATTATTTATAAAAAGGCTTAAGGGTTAAAAGCTCCATTATTCCCGTAGGGGCTAAAGAAATGCCCACAAGGGCTAAAATATGCTTGCAAGGGTTTATCTATGCCCGCAGGGGCTAAGGTTAAGCCCACCGGGGCTTAGGGATTCTCATAGGGAGTGAAGTTAAGCCCGCAGGGGCTTAATTAAGGATGCCTGCAAGGGCTGAGGTAAAGCCTGTAAAGCCGACATGTTCTTAGGGATGCCTGCAAAGGGTGAAGTTAAGCCCGTAGGGGCTGAGATTAAGCTCGCAGAGGCTTGAGGGATACCTGAAGGAGGTAAGGTTAATCCCACAACAGCTTAAGGATGCCTGCAAGGGATAAAGTTAAAGCCACGAGAGCTTAAGCATGATCGCAAGGGGCTTGCCCGCATATGCCCACGAAGAGGCAAGGGGTGTAGGGTTGTTACCCGCATAGGGAGAGCCCATATGGATGAATCCCGCAAACCTAAGAAATCCAAAGAATTTTTTTTTAATTAATTAAAAATATGAAATAAACAGAATCACAAATAAAAGGTTAATTATCAGATTTGAAGAGGCACGATAACGAAAAGACATGAGCACAGTTTGAAGAGATGCAAGGTTTAAAAGATGAAGAATATATATAGCAAATGTGTTGAAATCTGTCTTAAAAGTATGTATTTATAAATCGATGATCGTCGATCCATCAACGCAAATGCATGAGTTGAACCGCGCGTAAAAATCCAAGAGCCGTTAGAAGCTGGCATTGGTTTGGTGGGTGTGCAAAGATAGCCATAGGTCGTCGATATAGAGACGAAAGTGCGTCAATTTTTTTTAAAAAAGTCGATATTTCCACGGTTTTTCCGCCATGATAAAAAAAATGAAAATACATCTTACATTTCATTGTATTAATCCATGAATGTTCAAAACATGGAAATATTTTGTGGAAAAATCCGCCCAAATGTACTAGTGATCCTATTGGAAGCAACGGTTGTGGAAACAAAGTCAATGGGATTTGAACCAGTTGACTCAAAATTTATTTAGCTTAAATCCATAACCACAGTGGGATAGAAGGGTGCAGAGGGAGATGCAAAGGAATTTGATCCATGAAATGTTGTTTAATTCCATGGTTTGTATTGATATCTATATTTATTCAACACAACAGGTTGTTTTATGACCCAATATGACATTATGGAGTTATAATTAAGTTGTATTGGGATTACAGGAGATGTGTCATTGGTAATTAGAATTTCAAACACAATAACCTTCCTACAGCCATAACCTGGGACCTAGTTAGACTTAGCATTAGTGACATGGATATTTTTTATGATGGGTTTGAAGGATAAAACATCATTTAGATGGGTTTAGGACTTAGTTATTTATTTATTTATTGGCCATATCATTCTCAATTATAAGTTGCAACACATTGAAAGGTAGGCTATGATACAAGGTTAAGCACAACTTATATCCCTTTTAGTTGAAAGGGACCATGGTTGTCACATTTTCCCTATAGGTAAGAGCGCCATAATCTATTTTAATGGGTAGGTTTCAGTCACCTTTAAAGAGGTAGTTACTTGCTTTGTGTCATTGTTGGGTTCTTGTATTTGTGATAAAAACTATGGTGTAGTACAAACCTTGTGTCAAGGGAGAATATGAATAAAAACTTAAAGGCTTATGTGCTTACCCAATAATCCAAAGAGGATATTCCATTTCAAGTTTAGTGGATGAATTTGAGGTCACAGTTGAAGCCCATAAATCATCCATTCGAACATCATCATCTGTTTTTTTAGCTTATTCCAACCCACACTCATTTGAAGTTGAAATTGTGTCAAAATGAAATTTTTTATTTCATGGAAGATGTGTTTGATGAGTGCCACTAAATTCACCAGAAGCATTCATTGAATTTGGAGGATAATTAGGAAATCCAAGAGCACCATCATCATGTTGAGGGTTAAACTTCTCACTCTTTCTCTTGGAGTTTGCTTGAGAATCCAATTGCCACTTTTGTAGTAGGAAATAAAGAATTGATCATAAATCTAATTCAAACCTTCAACACAGAAAGATTATACCAATCCTGAGAAACCACTAATGTGCAAAGTATGGTGATAACTATTGCAAGATGTGAAATAGTTCAAATGAAAATTCCAAGCAGATTATAGTTTGCTTAAGGTTGAATACATTAATATCCACCAAGGAATCAAATTAACATCCACCAACAAAACCCTCATCTCAAGCAGCATGATCATGTGCTACCTGAGATTTCAATTGCCTCTGTTTTATATTAATTTTCTTATTTGTGAATGGAAATATGTCTCAAGCCTCCTTTACATGAAACAAACATTATTTAGAGAGAGAAATCATTAGGCACCTCATTTCCCTTAAAAATCCACATTAATGTTACAAATTCATGCATGCCATTCCTTTCAAAAAATGCCTCTCTCACAGCCTTACATGAAAGCTGTAGGGATAGGAATGAATGCTGGAATGACTTCCACTTTTTTTTTTTTAATTCTTTAATGTACAAAGAAATGTACATGGACAAATAAAGGCTGGCCCTAAAACGTTGAATTGGAATGTCACCTTACTAGGGATAAATTTCTCATAGGAATTTATAAGGTGTTACCTCAGTGGAAATAGCTTGTCTAGATCTATGCCTATAAATGCAACTGAATTGTTATTCACACTGTTTTTGGCTTGAAAATATGAAAGGAAGGGATTGAAAACTATAGCAAAATACCATGACCTGAAAAATTGAAAAATTCTAGATTGTTTCTAAGATGGTCTAGAATTGCCACCTCGATCAATGGTCCCCCTTTACAAAGAAATGTTCTCCATTGTATCAACTAGATAGATCAAGTGTGGAATATTTTACTATAGTAAACTACTTGGCATGGTGAATACATTTCCCTATTTTTAAAATCTAATAGAGTTGTATGCCCTATTATGGGGTACTCTTATTTTTGGTGTCTATGGTTTGATCCACTTTAACTAGTTCAATAAAAAAAAGTTTTATATTAATTGTAGTTGATTTCTCTACCACCTCTAATGTCTCTAACAAAGGTATATAGTATGGTCAAAGAAAATTCACATTTAAAAAAGGATGTGAATCAAGGAATGGCATTAAGATAAGTTCATGACAATTCTCACCCACTACTTGGTGACAATGTAAGACCTTTAAGGAAGTGGCTTGATCTTCTTGTGGGAACTTGTAAGTCACTATTTTTCCTACAGTCTATAAATAAACTTATAATGGTGTGGAATCTAGTGTTGACTATGGTTTTGCTTATAACTGGTGTTGATTTCCTTGATAATTACATAAGCCTATTATTGTTGGAGCTATTTGATCCATTCAACAAATTTAAATGCTTGGTTTTCTATTATATGAGATGTAATATAATTACTCCTTTTATGATTTATCCAATAGAATTATTATGGTGGGACCCTTCTTAGCTTGTTGAATTTTATTATTTTTTAAACTACATTTACCTTCTTTCTCTTAAAAACAAATGGAAAAGAAATTAAATTTCTCTCTTATAAAATCCCTCAAACTCTTCCCTTAATGGAAGAATTCTTAATATATTGTTATAAAGGGTGACAGTTACAATAGTTTTCTACGCAAAATGAAGTATAAATAGAGGTTCAAGTGACATGAAAAGGATCCATTAGTTGAGAAGCGTTATGCTAAGAGAACCTATTTTAACACTGTAATTCATTTTCCATATCCATACGTTGTTTTTAAATAAGATTTGACATTTTCGTTGATGATATGGAATTCTTCAAAGACTTGGGATGCCTTGGGTAGTTATGCACATTTTGTTGACAACATGGACCCAAGGGTTGAACATTCTTAAGGCCTTGGAGGGCTTTGAGGAGTTGGTTGCACATTGATTTGGGTTTGGGTCCACTTGACATTGAACATAGAAGAAGGAAAGAATTGAGGCACCTCCCACCTATAAGAAGAAGAGTGAATCCTTGTGCAAAGGCATCATGAAGAAGTGACCAATAGGTGAACAAAGAATTTTGAGGTGCTAAGTCTAGGATTTTTTGTTAGAAAAATATTACACCTAGGACCTTAGTCATTAGTCACATTATCGATTAATTGGTCCTAAACAGGTTAATTATTGCATCCCAAGGTGTGAACAAGGATGTTAGAAGTTGGTTATGCTAAATGATGACTTATCCACCATGTATGGGCCAAAGATGTTCAAATATAGTTGTTCAGCGCCCTCATTATGACCACCACATGCATTTATTTCCACTATTTTTCCTAAGGCGCCCTCTTTCCCTATTTTAAGGAAACGGTGTTGACCAAAGGAGCCCATGCAATGAATCTAGTCATCTACGCCCAAAATTAGTTGTTTTGGCCTCTCCTTGGATACCTAACCACCCACCAATCACCTCCTTCACATGTGTGAGCCTTAGGTGAATCTTCCCATGCATGCCCAACATTCACATGAGCAATTTGTAAGGGTATGGGTTAATTTGGGAGCTCATTAGTCAACCTAAGGGGGATTTGGTTCTAATCTAAGCTTGCCATAATTTATAGCCTCTAAGGCATCCTATTTATTCCTATTGTTATATAAGGATGATACAAACTCATTGTTGGGTTGGACTCTTAATAGAATCTGATATTTGATCATTTATTTTTTCTGGCTTTTTATCATTTGTTCTGATATTTGATCATTTATACCTAGTTTTTTATCATTTGTTTTTCCATAATTGTATATGCACTTGTTTCTTGCATAATAAGTTAAATATTTCAATTGTGAGGTATCTATAGTAGCTAGAGCCTACTGTGATAGAGATTTTACATTTTTCATAGTGAATGACCTAGGAACAGGAAAGATATGCCAATACTTAGGAAATTATCAAATATGACAATATTTAGGCTCATTCAATTCAATGAGTTGGTCCCTTCTAATATCATTTTAGTTTCTTCATATTGTTGGTTAAATTGTTACTAAAGCATACAACCTTGATCACTTCCCTATATTGCATTGTTGACAAGGACATTTATACTTTGGCAATCTAATGTATTGTAACCACACTAATAACACTTAATTGTTATCTCAAGCATGATAAATAGTTGCAATATTTGATGAGAAATCGATCCTTTGAAGATCCATTTATTTGATTGGTAATTAAATATCACAAATTCAATGGACCCCTTGGTGGAAGAACATAGTAGAAAACCTTTTACAATTGACCATCTAGACATAGTTGGATAAGACTGAACCATCATAATCTTGTAATCTCTAGTATGGGAAAACTTATCTGGTTTTGGAAAGAATATATATTGTATAGGGTTGGTTTTATTGGTGATAAATGGACCTATTGTCGACAAGATCATTAACGTGTAGACCTTGAGCATGGTGAGATGATTTGTTTCGAGGGCTTGGAGCTTGATGTGATGTCATGATTGATGGAGTTTGGAGAGAATCCTTTCTTAGGAATGTGATGTGATGATGTATTTGGATGTTCACTTCTGTGATACAGATGACAAAGCAGCCAAATTTGCTTGGAAATGACTTCTTATAGCTAGGGGGGTTTATTGGGATGAAATTTCCTTCTTGCTATTTTGAAAGAAAAGTATTTTGGTTGGTGAACCTATGAGTGGTTATTTAATGGTGAAACCATTGTGTGCTTGAGATGAGCACTTTCATGTGTGAAGGATTTGATGGGTTGAAAGCTAACTGATCTTGTGATCATAATAGTGTGGTCTCATTGAGCTCCTCTTTGTTTCAAGAATAATTTAATATTCTCTATTGAACAAGTCTAACCACATGAAGGTGGAAGCTGTTATGGCCCCTCCCCCCTCTCACATCACTCTCAATTCCCCATACCCAATGCATGTACTTGAAAATAAAATTATGTGCAAACATGTGAATTTAATCATTAAAGAAACATTTACCATTCATTCAATAGAAGGTAACATTCATTAAACCATTCATTCATTCAGTAGGCAAAAAATGATGCATGGCATTATATTATAAAAAAAAAGTACATATAGTGTTTCTTCAGGCACTTATTTTTAGTTTTTTTTCTCTTGACAAAATTAGCAAGAAACTCATCTTCTGGAACTTGTTGTTAAGTTCTTGGGGCTTCATCAACTTGTCGTGTTGTCTTCCTAGTAAAGTACTTGCGATGTGGATGTTGCGGCAAGGGGTCCAGTTTTGTTGCAATAATGTGAAAATGTTACATTGATATATTCTAATATTATAATGAAAAGTATTTTATTTAAAAAAAACATTGTAAAGGTGTTTTTCACCTGTTGTGGCCACATCATGTACTTCATATTCCTATCTGGGCTCATCCTGTATAGTGTGACCCTCTACATGCTCTGCATTTGAAACATGGAAAAGTACAATTAATATTCACCATTTGCAATGCAATATTTAAAATTGTAGCATATGAATAAATTCATTACCAGGATTCGAAGCATTATCTTTGATTGGTTTTTCTCCACCCTCGACATTAAGTGGATTGATGCTTTCCTTCTCAAAACAGAGTCAATAGTTTATGGAAAATATTTATAAAGAATAGATTGCACAAGTAATAAATATTCATTAAACTATATTGATTTTATATACATGTGCGCAAGATTGATCACCAGAATACTGTTTTACCCAAACAAGATTTTTTCGACGTTCAACAATAGCTCCAAATCTGTGCTGGAAGCCAAGCTTCAATTCTTCCTCAGTGGGCACTTCCTTGAATCGGTCGGCATGCGTATTTGCATAGTGTCATGAATTTACCTTTTGCAGTGCAATAAAATGAAAAATAATTTGCAATTTATTATTTGGATGCAATATTGGTTTTTTGAAACTTACAATTCATGACGCCAAATTCGAATAACCACCAGGCCCAAGCTTGTGCTGACCAATTTTTTCTTGTCTTTACTTTGTGGCCTTTGATGTGTTTGACAACCTATGAAAGCGTTGAAATACGTTAGATGTTTAGAATTTTATCTAAAAATTAATAATAATAAGGTTTAGAATTACATTGTAGAAAGTATTGCATACCTTCACGTGCCTGATGGTATCTTTCCTTCTTTTCTCAGAGCCCTCTCTTTTCCATCTTCCACTAGGACTTTACACTATCTTCATGGACTCATTGAAGGGCGCTCATACATAGGTTTAATTTCTATATGAACCCTATATTGGTCCCTCGCAATCTTCATATGTTTTCCAGCCTTCTTTAGGACCTCGGCTAGATTAAAGGTCTCATTGTCAAACAAGCCAACCAAGTGATTAGTGAGCTCATCTTTTAAATTTTTAATTTGTTTATCCCACCTTGTGTGGATGGTGGGCCCAAATATCTCCAATGACAAATCATTTATATGTTTATAAAAAACATCATTTCCCGCAAGACGATCATACCATCATTAGTTGAAAAACACCGTTTTATCAGTATATTACAATCAAATTATAAAAACTAACTTGAACAATGTATAAATACCTGGGATCTTCTCTCTTCTCTATCTTTAGTGGAATGAGCTCTACACCCACCAAAAATGTTTCCTGTATTGTACCCATGCTAGTGACATGGGAATATCCAAGAAATGTTGCTTCAGCAATATCAATACTAGCGGGCTTTGCATCGACCCCTTCTTCTGCACGATCTGGCATGTGCCAGTCACTAGCGCGTGCACTCACAGCTAGCCTCGGGGGTGTCGCAGAACGTGTTTCCTATTGTGCAGTAAAAAACAATGGAACATGAGATCCACGTGGAGTCGTTTTCTCATGTGATGACTCTCCAAGAGCATCACTAGTGCCAAAACCGCCTTGACCAGTAGTGTGTGGGCGCAAAAAATCCTGTAAATACAAACATCAACCTTTTCTCTAATATCATTTGTCTGCAGTTGAATGAATAGAAGATGAAGGATATCCTCATGAATTTTTTTCAAGGTATTCTTTATCATCTTAATTGGGTCTAGAGAAGATCCAATGTCAGCATCGCGCATCATCTCATCCACATTAAAATCTATTGATTGCTCTGACGCTGGATCATACGCCAAATCAGTGGTTTGCAACAAAAATATATAAAACATTATTGACATGAAATAAATAGAATGAGGAAAAAAATATATTAACAAAACATATCGATCATGATAGATTCCTAAAATTACAAATAGGGACTTTCCCCGATCATCCCCCTGCCAGAAAAATGTAGAAAACATTATCATAATGAAAACAATATACACATAAAAAATACATAACAAAAAAAACATGATGCTCCATATTATATTTGTACAATTACAATGAATTATACCTGTTTCCTCGAGGATCATCTACTCATATGATCAATGGTAGGAGACTTGCCCTGATCTACTGCTAGGGAGGTGGCCTGATCAACACCGTACAACAAAACATAGAAAAAATTATCTAAATGAAACCAAAATACTCATGGAAAAAACATAATAAGAAAACATATTGAAACTAAGCTAAGTATAAAAAAATTCTCAAATAATCAGTCAACAAACATATTAAAATTCAAAGGAGCATGTAGTAGGATAGGATAAAACTTAAGGCTTCACGGTCGTCCTCAATCATGCTCACGACCTTCATCAAAGAGGCAGTTCTAGGGTTACGATCTACCCAAACAAAACATTGACTTCACAAAAGCATGCCCCAGGTGAACGAACTTCAAGTCAGGGCTTTAAATAGCAGATCGAATTTCTTAGATTAAAAAACAAACCCTTAAATAGTAGATCAGGTTTATCCACAGGTAAAACAACAGATTAGTCTTAAGTTAGCCTTCAAGCAGGAAGATCAGAATTCCATAAGATTTAGGATAACAATCTCATAACTTCCACGGCTTCCTTCAGTTAGACCAGTCAACAAAAGAATAGGGTCCATTAAAGTCCAAAAAATAGGGTTCCATTAAAATAGGAAGGAACTACTTAATACAAAAAATTAAAAATAAAATAAAAGCTAAAAATTAAAACTAAAAATTAAAAATTAAAACTTAAAAGTAAAATAATAAAATAAAATAAAAAAGAGTCATAAATAATAACATAAATGATAAGTGGGGTTCTAAGGTCATTTAGGGGACAAACAATCATAGTACCCAAAGGACCAAAAACATTAAAGGGTGGTACAAACAACTCAAGATGGGTGAAATGGCCCTACTAACCACATGCCAAGGACAAGGTACCACAAGACTAATAAACACCAAGGCGTAAGGACCAAATGTAAATTAACCATGGTGGGGAAGGTACAACCATTCATCTCTCTCTCAAATGTATAAATGTTCCATATAACCTGAAATTTTATCATCACTGTATGAAGAAGGGTCCACACGGATCATGTGGTCATGATGAGGTATATGTGTGAAAATAAAATAATGATGGAATCCCACACATCATGATGATAAGACATTTCCAAAGAGAAAGGAAATCAATGAGTTCATCATCAACTACATCATAATGTCAAAAAAATGGAGAAATTGGCATAGTGTGCATAAGGAAGTGTTACAATATCTTAGGTAAATTTATTGCACTTTCTTTTCATTAGAGCTTAAGCATGTGCAGAAAACAACCTTGAAACTATGTTGATTTTAGTGCAGGGCCTACCATAGTAATGGTTCTAGGCAGATTGGGTTTATTAGGATTTGTTCAACATTAAACTACCTGCATCATTCCATCACAAGATAGGTTATTGCTTATTTTTAAAAAGTATATATATTTATGTGTTATTATAGGGATCCCACAAGGGAATCCTAAAAAATCATTTACTTAAAATCTTTAGTTACTAATAAAAGTGATAAGTCCCCTATAACATACTAGTGGTCTTTTACAGGAGTTTAGAAATGATACGATATGCGCATACATACAAAAACAAATACATAGAGTATAACAGCCAATAAAGATTTCATGGTTAAGTACACAACATACCCTCCTAAAAAATATTAGCCCCTGGAGTTGAAATCTAGAAAAATAAAGGACAATTTTATAAATAAACATTGGAATAATTGAAAAGATGCTTTTTTGCTCAAGTTTACAGTATGTGAATATACATAACTTGAAAGATGAATAACATGCCCCTTGATTTAGAGGAAGCATTAGATTTCACAAATTTGGTAATGGTACCGACCTTTTGACCCCATCATTGATTTTCACGGAGGATGTGCAAAGAAGAGATGGATGCACTTTATGATTAAGTCATATGAATAATAGAGAGAGATTTTTTTGGGAAAATAGAGACAATTTTGAACCTCAAACCACTTTATTCAAAAAAGCACTATGTCAACTAGTTGTACTAGAGACATTATTATATAATCAATAAAGGATAAAGACAACCTTTTGTTTTACTTAATGGCTACAAAGGAGGTGGGAGATTCCCTACAACATCTACAAATTTGGTGTTCCAACATATATGTTCCAAAATCCCAAGTCATTTCCTCCTATGGTAGATCGTTCCATTTTATCTTGCACTTTTAATATATATACCATGATAATATTATACTATTATACTATTATCTCGGCCTCACATTATACTATTATCTCTCCCTCTTAATTTGTGAGAATAATCTATCCTCAAGTAACCACTTCATTACCGAACTTATTTTTAAATAGGGATATAATGGAATACATCATGGAGTCTTCCCTTGTTGGAAATGTCATGTGCATAAGCCACCTAACCCACTTTTCATGCACTATATATTGGCCATGGGAATGAGTTTGACGCTAAACAAAGAAATCACATACATTAATTTATATAATAGACATTTAATCCCCTTTGCTAGTAAATGCACAAAAATGGAAAATAATTTAGACAATTTGGTAAAGGAATGCCCATAATTGTTGGCGCACAATTTGGAAAAGAATTAAGGTTTGAGTCTGTCAAGCTCACCCAATATCTAGAGTATGACCAATATAACATACATTCTCTACTTTGAGGGAGTTGTTATAAGCTCTTTCTTACTAGTGAAATGAAATGGATGAGAATTGGAGATAAGGAGATCAATCCCTATAGTGTATTCCCATAAGAGATAAATATTTTAGGATTTACCCTCATGATAGTATGAATAAATGGGATAGTAGTACGCAAAAATGGGCTTTCTTATGAAGGATTCAATTTGTGAAATACAAGGAATGGTATTACAAGTGATGTAGCAGTTTCAATGACAACATCTAAACTAGCATATTGGATGCCAATTTTATATAAAATCATGACAATGTGGGGCTAATATATATATAACCATGATAACTAGCTATGGTTACTAAAGACTTGTTGAATTCTAATGGAATAAACAATATTATAAAGGAAAAAACAACAAAATATAACCTACATCGAGGCCTGAAAGATGTGTTGTTGGCCTTAACATTTAGATGAAGTATGGCCGGTAGTCAACAACTGTGGAGCATATGGGCCAACCAATACATAGCTATGAGTACATTAATAACTTAGGCTTCCTTGTGACTTTACAATCCCTTATTTTAATTTTATATGTATTTTAAGGTTATGTGGATCCTTTAATCCTCACAAGGGTTTAAACTAGGTTTTTATTCCTAAATTGAGTTAACCTTGCAATGGTTGGAAACTGACCCATCACTTGTAACCATGCATCCATGCAATATCTCCTTGCAACTACCTCTTATTTGACCTTCCAAAGATATGGAAGGTCAAATAAGGTCAAATATATGCAATAGCTCCTTGTAACTACCTCTTATTTGACCTTTCCAACCCCGTTTGACACAATGTCACCCCTCAATCCACATTCAACTCTAGATACATGAAGCTTAGGAAGTTGCTTCCACATTCAACACATTCATCTATGTTCATACTTTTCATGTGTTCTTGAATTCTCTCTGTAAATTCAAATAAATTTTGAGTATATAACGATGAAGCAAATTTCCAAACCAGGCCTTCAAGTAGTTTGCTACCAAATCAAAATAAAATTGTCGCATGTATTCTATACTATTTCAATAGTTTATGTTTTCAATTAATTTATTAGAATAAATTTGCAATCCAGGATGTCATGCATTCTAATTAAGGTCTACAACTACGTAATAACAAGCAAATTATCACATATTCACCTATTTTGAGTCTCTTAAAATACACCAGTCATCCTCCCTTTTTTCATATTTTTGAGAATTTTCACAGTAAACTCTAATAAATCCCGTGTAATTTAATTAGCTTTTCCATATTCTCTGTGATTTGATTTCAAGAGGCTATTAGGCAGTCGAATGAAAGAAAGAATCTGAGGAACGAGTAGTGTGTCGACTGTGAACTCAAGCAGTTTATATGTTAGATGACAGTAATGGAGGAAGTGGAAAAATTCCATCGGACTAGTAAACCTAGAAGAGCATGCATGGTTAAGGAACATAGCAGAAAATAATCTAATGGGGTTGTAATTTGCAAATTATCTCCATTCCTCAATTTTTCCACATTTTATGTTTGCATTTACGTTTGATAAATCTTCAACACTTGTAAAATCGAAAACCCTCCCAAATAATTTGTGGCCAAAGGAGAGAGATGGGGTTCAAATCTGAATCAATTTGGAATTTATATTGATTTCTAAGGGAAAACAAACATCTACAAAAATGAAATCAGCCATTCAAACTATGAATTTGACACCATAAAATTTAGGGCTTGATACTAACATATTTGGGAGGTATTGCCTCTTCTCAAAGTTTCTTTGCTCGGCCTCCCTCTCCCCTACACGGCCACAATCCAACTTTTCTCACAGCTCACCGAACTCTATGGGTGCATAGAATCCCTAGCCGGAATCCTCTTCTCATAGCTCACCAAACTCAATGGGTGCATGTGCGAGAGACTGAAGATGCACGACCACAATCCAAATTTTCTCACAGCTCAGAGCTTAGCGAAATCAATGGGTGCATAGAATCCCTGGCTGGAATGCTCTGCTCACAGCTCACCAAAATCAAAGGGCACGCATGAGAGGCTAAATATTATAATGAAACATGTTTGGCGCGGGAGGTAGAAAGGTGAGGTTTTGTTGTATGCTATTTTTTTTTGTAATTTTTTATTTGTTTTATTTTTTATGTATTTAATATATATATATATATATAGGTAGAAAGGTAAGGTTTTGTTGTTTGTTAACTTTTTTTTGTATTTATTTTATTTTTTATGTATTTAATGTATATATATATATATATATATATATATTGAAAAAAATAAAATTTAAAATTAAAAATAAGATTTTATTTAAAAAATTGATAAAAAAATTTAAATTAAAAATTTAATGACAATCTTAGTGATGATGGTGTTGATGAAATCGGTGTTGATGATCATCATCATCATCACCATTACCACCATCCTGATCATCATCATCATCCTCATCATGATAATCATTGTCATCATCATCATCAACATCGATAAATCATTGTCATCATAAGCATCATTCATAATATCATCGTCGTCATCAATCATCATCATCATCATCATAAACAACACCATCGTCACTGTCGTCATCATCATCAACATCAATGTCATCACTATTCATCATCGCAATCATCATAAACAACAACACCGTCATCATCATCATCTTCATTATCGTCATCATCACCATCATTATCAACATCACCATCATCATCATCATCTTCATCTTCATCTTCATTATCGTCATCATCATCACCAAACCCGTCATAATTGTCATCATCACCAAACCCGTCATAATTGTCATCATCATTATTCATCATCACAATCATCATAAACAACAACATCATCGTCGTCACCATCATTGTCATCGTCATCATCATTGTTGTCAGCATCATAAGCATCATGATTAACGTTTTTGTCGTCATTAATCATCATCACCATCATCATCATCATAAGCATCATCATTAATGTCGTCGTTGCCATAATCATCATAATCATCAACATAAACAACACCATTATCGTCCTCATCATCGTCCTCATCGTCATCGTCGACATCATAACTATTAAACATCTCAATAATAATAAACAACAACAACATCATCATCATCATCATAATCATTGTCATCGACATCAACATAAACATCAAGAACATCATTGTCATCATAAGCATCAGTGTCTTCGTAATCATCAAAAACATCATCATCATTGTCATCGCGACCATCATTGTTTTCGTAGATATGATTATCATTATCATCATCATCGTCATCATTAGAAACAAAAACATCATGATCAACAACAACATCATCATCATCATCAACATCATCATCATCAACATCATCATCATCAAGAACATCATTGTCATCATAATTTTCATCGTCATCGTCAATCATCATCATCATCGTCGTCATCATCATCATCATCATCGTCATCATCATCAGTGATGATTATGATGATGATGTTGATAACAAAATCATTGTCATCTTCGTAGTCATCATGACCATCATCGTCATCGTCATCATTGCCATCATTGTCGTCATATGGATGATAATCATAGGTGTGAAGCACCTTATACTTCTATAACCATGATGAGTAGAGAGTAGGGGTTGGTACTAGGATGGACCACACATGTTTCCAACAATTCATAGATGAACCAGTGTATCTCATTTTTGTGTGTAATAGGATGTTGATATTGGTGCACATTGGGTGGTTAGATTCCTATAGAATCAATAGAATTATATGAGCATGCTCTCCACATGGGAGTGGCAGTCTATGGGAAAATTTGTAGACTTGTTTTTGTTTTTTACAAACCAACCACATGCCAATATTATCCCCTTTCCATATAATGATGAAGAAATGTATGAAAGGGGACCTAGGGTTTATCACTTTCTCAAGTGTGAAAATGCCATTAACTAAGTGTAGCACAATCTAACTATAATATAAAATGTTACAAGGAGGAAGAAAATTGGGATGTAGATGTAAACAAAGAAATGGGATGGGTTTTAAATAATTCCCTAGTGTTGGTTGTGGAGCCTGATCTCCGGATTCAGAGATATTATTATTGAGCTGTGTCTGTACCCCAGGTTTGGTCATGATCCCGGCATGATCCCCAGGGGGTCCGAGGGAGTGGTTGCACTCCCCCGGTTGGGGGGAACAGGGGCCAGTGGGCCCCCATCGGGGGTTTGGGGGTAGCGCCCCCAAGAAAGGGGGTTTGGGGGCGTAGGCCCCGAAGAAAAATTTTGGGGCTGTTTTCGCCACCAGTTTTCAGGCCCATGGTTTTGGGTAACCCGTGGTATTTTTCCATTGTATTTTTCTTATAAAAGAAATACATTGTAACAGGCAAGGTTTGATGTATTAGGTTTTATGCATTGTAAAGATCTCTTAGACACAGGAAGAGAGACTGTAAGACAGTGAAGAGGAAGTGCAGTGGTTGTGCTGCAGGTTGTATCCCTTCACTTTGCTAGACGGAATAATAAAGGACTGGAAACTTCAGTGTGGACGTAGCCCAAGTTGGGTGAACCATGATATATCTGTGTCTCTCTTGTAATGTGTATGTGTGATTATATTTGCATTTCTGTTTATTGTTATTGCTCTGCGATCCTGTTTTTCTAACACCTAGATAAAAGATAAATCATAAGTAAGCTATCAATCTATAAGAAAAGTTTTGATATATGGTCAAATGGAATTAGAGACCTTTTGTGAGGAGGGTTGCATTGACTTAAATATATTAGGGGATGTTTAATTTGTGTTATCAATTCTTTCAATGGTGAGTAGTACGCTTGGAAAATATGGCATGAGGATTTACGGCCTTGTATATCATAAGCAAGTGGGGCTGTCATGTCCCAAATTTGGTATTGGGTCACAATGGCCTAATCACATTGGCTTTATTCATTAGAGTTTGTCAAATTGATGCTAAAGGTCAAATAATTGCCAAGGAGGAAAATTACTAGTTTCCTAGGTTTGGGGTGGAAGCTTTGGGATTTGGAATAATGGGGATAATAAATGATGTTTGAACATTAGAATGGCATAACTATTTAATAAAGGATCTAAATAAATATATACAAGTGAAAATCAAAGTGGCATTTCATCATGAAGACACATGGAGGAAGTGGGACCCACATATGGCTAGATTTCCCCACTACATTTGGCATCATTCTCTCACCAATTCGAATTCAAGGTGAATGGTAACATACTTGGGGGAGTCCAAAAGGTATTATTCATTGCATGACTCATCCAAGGTCGAAATATAGAGGAAGAGTAACTCCCATGGAAGAGGAAGAGGCAATTTGGAGCTAGTGAGACACTTGGGCTAGATACCCTAGCTCTATGACAACAATAATGAAGATGCTATGACACCTATGACACAAATCAGACCTGAAGGCTGACATATGACATATATGACATGTCAGGGCTAAAAATAGACTCCAAGAGGGCGCTCAAGGGTGTTAGGGCAGCTAAGATGCTTCCACATGTGATTTGGTGGAAGTGGGAGACTAGGAATTGTTGTGCAAGTGGCGTTCTTTGGAATCTCTTCCCAATATGAGTTGGCATGAGTCTCTTGGAAGGAATTCGACCCATGGAGGAAATTAGAATTTTATAAATGTCAATAACAAAGAATGAAACCAACTTTTGATCATTTGTAGAATTTGCAATTGCATTTGTGAAGAGGGAGAGCTAGTGGATGACTAGTTTCTTGCCTTAGCCAATTTCGAGGGTGAAAGATTCCCATCCAAGTTGGTAATTGGAAAGGCCATTCAGACATTTCATTTGGAGCTTTAATGGAGTCTTTATTTGCAGGTGTAAGCTACAGGGCATCTCATGGTTTCTTCTATTGCAGCTCACTCCTTCAACCATTTCCAGTTTTGATGGCATATTCTTGATCCTTGAGGGAGGGTGTTTTTGGTGAGCTATTGTACTCTTTGGGGGAGCTTCTAATGCCCCATTTCTTTTTTAATATGAATTAAATACTATGTTCTTCATCTACAGAAATTTTCAGGTCGAAATTCCAAGTAGAAATGTATAAATCTCATTTTTAATGGAAGAACAATGCCATTTCCCCACTACCTTGTTGTGAACCAATGTATTGATGATGATTTCGAATGAATGGATGATTCTCTGATGAATTTGTGATTAATGGACTGCAATGGATGTATTTTACAAGTTTCATGTACTATACTTGAGCATTTGAAGTATTTTTACTCAGTTTAATTGCACTGGGAGAAGAAATAGTGCCATTTCCCCAAGGGTCGAATTGGTGATTTTTGCAGTTGAATGGGAGAGGGTTGGAACAGATATAATAATCAATTAATGGTGCACAAGAGACCTTAATAACATCCTTAATACATTCCCTACCTCTTTTCAGAAATTTGAGTGGCTTTGGAGGCATTTGGGAAGCCATTTTCAGTACTTGCCCCAGGGGGATTTGAACCCCAAATTACTAGTAAAATTGCATACTTGGTCCAGAATATTAAGAGAGTTTTCAGAGGTATTTTGGTGGCCATATATCATCCCTAAACATCATATTCAAGTCCTAATATCATTCATACACCTTCCTTGAATATTTGAAGGCATTTAGAGTCAATTCGAGACCTAGAGACCAATACTAGTCAAAGGCAAATTACTAGTAAAGTTCCCTACATTGGCCAGAATTGAAAGAGTATTTGAAGAAGTATTTTAAAGGTCCAAAGGCATCCCTAAAACACATATTTATGTTCTAATCTCATTCATATACCTTCTCAGAAGATTTGAAATCATTTGGGGCAAATTTGGGACCTAGAGATCAAAACTAGTCAAAGGTCGAACTAGGAAAAAAAAAGTGGAAAATTGTCATTTTAATAAAATTCCTAACAAGGGACATTACAGTGGTATCAGAGCATGGTCCTTGCACCTGTGTATTAGGTACATACATTCAAGAATAATTGGCAGTCATTTATTACTATTATGATGAATCCTATGAGTACAATTCTTATGAGGAATATGCAGATGCTTATGAGCAATATGAAGCAGAATGTGAATGGTATGAGGAAGAGGTGCCATCATGCAACACTTCTTACAATTTCAAGAGAAATGAAGATTGTTCTTATGACTTTAAATTTGATGAATATGAGTGTGTCACACAAACCAAGGATAATTCTATGAGTGAGTTCCAAAGATGGAGAGCAAAATATAAAACCTTGCCCCAACAATATCAAAAATATCAAGAATATCTTGCTTTTAGCAAAAATACACAAAATGCCATGTCTTTTGAGTACTATGCTGAACATGTTTTTGAAAATAGGCCCAAAAATGAAGATGTGGAGTTAGTGAAGAAAGGTTTATGCCCTTCTTGTAAAAACCCTTGGAGCGAGTATCATATATGTGTGCATGAAATGATGTCCTCCTTGATGAGAGCTTTTGAGATTTATTCAAGAAGAGATTCCAAATATATTGATCCTAAGGAAAACAATGGGAAAAATGCATCAACTTGCTTTAAGGAGCAAAAGGAAGAGACATCACAAGAGCATAAAGAAGATTCTATTGAAAATATGGAAGATCATTTTGAGACACCTTCTAGCTTAGACATGAACCAAAGAGCATCTACTGATGGATGCTTAAACTATGAAGGAGTACCTACTGATGGGTGCTCACACCTCTATGTTGGTGACATAGAGATCACTTTTGAAATTGTTTCTACAAGTACAAGTTTCATTAAGCATGATAATTAAAACCTTGTAGTAGTTGAAGAAGAACCAAGATCAACTTCCCCATCACCACTTGAGCTTCATGAAGTTGGTCCAAGCAAAATTGAAGAAGATGAGGAGGTTCATTTGCAAGAGCCTCATTTTCTTGAAGGGTCCTTAAATATGAATGAAAATAAGATCCAAGAGTCCCTCAGCATTCTCCATAACACTCAAGCATTGGTGTCAAATTCTTGTTGGAGAGCTACTTCATTGGAGGAAACATCCTTCCTTGAAGACATGGAGAAGATTCAAAGAGCAATGTGCCACATCAAAGGTAATTTCATGTCTTTGCTTTTTGATAGAAACCATTTGTTTGAGCTTAATGAATTGTTACATGATGCATACTTGAAGAATAACGAGGATATTCATAAGCTCACAATTCAAAATGAGCAACTTCTTGAAAAGTTGCAAGATACTTGTTTTTCCTCCTATGTTTCAGATTGTCAAATGGTAGATTGTTTGGAGGATTCTCATGACATGGTGGATCATGAGAAATGTGGGAATTTGAATGTGCTTAATGTGTTTGAAGATGAACTTGAAGAGATCCAAACACTTGATGTGGTGGAAGAGGAACTTGAATTGTCTCTTGATGAAGCTTATGCAATTTTTAAAGAAGAGCATGATTCCTCTACATGGGAACCAATCTATGACAAAGGTTTCCCACTTTTGAAGGAGCTGCATGATACTACCCACATGGATCCTTCCCATGATGAAACTTCTGCACTTTTTGATCATTTGGGTGATTTGGTTCATTCTCCCACATCCTACAATTCCTTGTTTTGCAACATTAGTCTCAATGAAGTATGGGTGAAAGGGTTCTTTTTTATGGTGCCACATGAGGAGTATGGAACTCCTAGATTTAACTTTTATGATGAAATGGTTGGAGCACATTCTTATTCACATTTGCAGCAGCATAATTTGTCACTTTATGATGATTCACATCTACATGGATGCACCTATGATATGGATTTGAGTCACTTGAAGACTCATGGTTTTTCTTGCTCAACACTGGGTTCATTTGATGTTAGAGGAACTTCATCCAACACTTGGATGAATAGATTTATGATGGGAGAACATTTTTGTTGGAAGCCACATACTTTGTTATATCTTTATGATGATCACATTCAGGGATGTATGGGTGAGACTTCTTTGAGTCATTTGAAGTCTCCTTGTTTTTTTTGCTCATTATTTGGTTCAGATTTTAGTGGAGATTCTTCATTCACTTCTTGGATGAAAGAATACATGGCTGCATATTTTGGTGCATATCACATCCTTTTGGAGCAGCTTTATAGGACATGGGATCCTCACCTATGTCATTGGAGCAGATTTGATTGGTCACTTGAAGCTTGTATGCACTTGGAAAACAGTGGTCTACTTGCTTGGAGGTATAAGCACTTTCATGATTCTTTGATGAAGCACCTCCTTGATATTAATTTTCATTATGTATTTATGTACTTTGATGATATATATTTTGTACTCATGATGTTTGGAAGAATGCATACAAGAAAATGGGATCCAGGAATCCTCTTAGATGATGGTATGGGTTGGAGAGCACTCTTAATTGTTCGGGTGCAATACAAGCAATGGGACCCTGGAATATTTTTTATCTCATTGGTTCCATATTTTTTGGGGAAGAAAGCAGTATGGGAGATGGATTCCCCACTTAATAAAGTGATTTTAATCAAAGTAGTGCAGCAGCAAGCATGGTGGTTCCTCTCTAAAATCTTCATGGAAACTCAAAGACTCAAGGTTGGGAAATTCAATGGCAACTTCAAAGAATTATACAGAAAGCAAGTTCTTCAACACCCACATTTAAAATTGCTTGAGGACAAGCAATATTGGGAAGGGAGGATTTGTCATGTCCCAAATTTGGTATTGGGTCACAATGGCCTTATCACATTGGCTCTATTCATTAGAGTTTGTCAAATTGATGCTAAAGGTCAAATAATTGCCAAGGAGGAAAATTACTAGTTTCCTAGGTTTGGGGTGGAAGCTTTGGGATTTGGAATAATGGGGATAATAAATGATGTTTGAACATTAGAATGGCATAACTATTTAATAAAGGATCTAAATAAATATATACAAGTGAAAATCAAAGTGGCATTTCATCATGAAGACACATGGAGGAAGTGGGACCCACATATGGCTAGATTTCCCCACTACATTTGGCATCATTCTCTCACCAATTCGAATTCAAGGTGAATGGTAACATACTTGGGGGAGTCCAAAAGGTATTATTCATTGCATGAATCATCCAAGGTCGAAATATAGAGGAAGAGTAACTCCCATGGAAGAGGAAGAGGCAATTTGGAGCTAGTGAGACACTTGGGCTAGATTCCCTAGCTCTATGACAACAATAATGAAGATGCTATGACACCTATGACACAAATCAGACCTGAAGGCTGACATATGACATATATGACATGTCAGGGCTAAAAATAGACTCCAATAGGGCGCTCAATGGTGTTAGGGCAGCTAAGATGCTTCCACATGTGATTTGGTGGAAGTGGGAGACTAGGAATTATTGTGCAAGTGGCGTTCTTTGGAATCTCTTCCCAACATGAGTTGGCATGAGTCTCTTGGAAGGAATTCGACCCATGGAGGACATTAGAAGTTTATAAATTTCAATAACAAAGAATGAAACCATCTTTTGATCATTTGTAGAATTTGCAATTGCATTTGTGAAGAGGGAGAGCTAGTGGATGACTAGTTTCTTGCCTTAGCCAATTTTGAGGGTGAAAGATTCCCATCCAAGTTGGTAATTGGAAAGGCCATTCAGACCTTTCATTTGGAGCTTTAATGGAGTCTTTATTTGCAGGTGTAAGCTATAGGGAATCTCATGGTTTCTTCTATTGCAGCTCACTCCTTCAACCATTTCCAGTTTTGATGGCATATTCTTGATCCTTGAGGGAGGGCATTTTTGGTGAGCTATTGTACTCTTTGGGGGAGCTTCTAATGCCCCATTTCTTTTTTAATATGAATTAAATACTCTGTTCTTCATCTACATAAATTTTCAGGTCAAAATTCCAAGTAGAAATGTATAAATCTCATTTTTAATGGAAGAACAATGCCATTTCCCCACTACCTTGTTGTGAACCAATGTATTGATGATGATTTCAAATGAATGGATGATTCTCTGATGAATTTGTGATTAATGAACTGCAATGTATGTATTTTACAAGTTTCATGTACTGTACTTGAGCATTTGAAGTATTTTTACTCAGTTTAATTGCACTGGGAGAAGAAATAGTGCCATTTCCCCAAGGGTCGAATTGGTGATTTTTGCAGTTGAATGGGAGAGGGTTGGAACAAATATAATAATCAATTAATGGTGCACATGAGACCTTAATAAAATACTTAATACATTCCCTACCTCTGTTCATAAATTTGAGTGGCTTTGGAGGCATTTGGGAAGCCATTTTCAGTACTTACCCCAGGGGGATTTGAACCCCAAATTACTAGTAAAATTGCATACTTGGTCCAGAATATTAAGAGAGTTTTCAGAGGTATTTTGGTGGCCATATATCATCCCTTAACATCATATTCAAGTCCTAATATCATTCATACACCTTCCTTGAAGATTTGAAGGCATTTAGAGTCAATTTGAGACCTAGAGACCAATACTAGTCAAAGGCAAATTACTAGTAAAGTTCCCTACATTGGCCAGAATTGAAAGAGTATTTGAAGAAGTATTTTGAAGGTCCAAAGGCATCCCTAAAACACATATTTATGTTCTAATCTCATTCATATACCTTCTTAGAATATTTGAAATCATTTGGGGCAAATTTGGGACCTAGAGATCAAAACTAGTCAAAGGTCGAACTGGGGAAAAAAAAGTGGAAAATTGCCATTTTAATAAAATTCCTAACAAGGGACATTACAGGGGCATACCATTACAGGACTCACATGGAACCCTAGTTTAAAAGTTTAAAAGTTTTGTAAATTGTCCTTGCATCATATGAAATTTGACCTAATTAGATTTAACATATACATTCCTCAATATGAGATTGGTTGATAACTCGAAAATAATACCGGCATGGCCTCCCCAAAGGACACAATATTAGGTGATTGAAACAAGTCAAACAAGGTCAAACTGAATCCAATTGCATGTCAACAAGCTCTAGATGGGGTGCACTATGGATTTAATGGATACAATGACTTTAATGTCAATAATATTGAATCATGATGTTAACCTCAATTGACATGGATCTTTCCCTAATCTTGACTAGGAAGGATGGAATAATACCATGGTTTTTAAAGGAATGGCAATCAAATGCTTTAAACATTATGGAATAAGGAACTATCTCAACAAATCCTAGGGCACTTCAACATAACAATGGCATAACACAAGTTTAATCCTTTCCATTTACCACATTTTTGAATATACTAGTGCAATGCAAAGATTATACCTAAATATGAAAAGAGATGTGATGGGAAGTTCTATATGATTGGAGTAATCCAATTCAAATGTTATCAAATGATAATATGATGAATTAATCCCACCAATAACATTTAAAACTTCCTTCCACTATGGTGTGAATAATCCACACATACAGGTATTACAATTATGTGACATCGAGGAATTTTTAATAAAAATCATGATTTCTTGATTCCCATGACAAAGGATTTAATTAAATTTCATGATTTTAAATGATTATACTTAATCAATTTTTTAATGAGAAAAATTCTTGATATTGTTACTATTAAAGAAATCACTAGATTTGAAATGTCATACTTGAACTTTCAAATAAGGTCCATGGTCCCAAATCTACAAACTAAAGAAAATTCAATCAATAGTTTGTAAATATTTTTGTTGGAACCCAAATTTCGGTCCCCATGTTGTTTCCCTCTTCCTCTATCCTCATGTTGTTTCCATATTTCATTTCTTGGGTCATATTTGAGTCTGGAAACCCTCCCACACCGTCAATGCAAGTGTCTAGTCTAACCATGCCAAATTTCAATCCATACAAGCACAAATTTAAAAAAATTCAACGTTGGCCCCGTGTACCACATTAATTAATCTATAGGTAATATGGTTTTTGATTGTCGAATTGTTTGTGTCAGACATTTTTTAGTCTGGAAACCCTCCCACATTGTCAATGCATGCATCTAGTCTAACCATGCCAAATTTCAGTCCATACAAGCACAAATTTAAAAAATTTCAACATTGGCCCTGTGTAGCACATTAATTAATCTACAGGTGTGGTTTTTGAATTTCGAATTGTTTGTGTCAGTCATGTTTGAGTCTGGAAACCCTCCCACACCGTCAATGCATGTGTCTAGTCTAACCATGCCAAACTTCAGTCCATGCAAGCACAAATTTAAAAACATTCAACATTGGCACCATGTAGCACATTAATTAATCTATAGGTATGGTTTTTATTGTAGATTTATTTTTGTCAATCATGTTTAAGTCTAGAAACCCTCCCACACTGTCAATGCATGATTCTAGTCTAACCATACCAAATTCAAGTCCATGCAAGCACAAATTAAAAAAAATCAACGTTGGCCTTATGTAGTACATGATCAAGCACGCCATTTGGGTTAGCATGGTATTTCTGCATTACCTTACTGAGCTTCTCTTTGTTTCAAGAATAATTTAATATTCTCTACTAAACATGGCCAACCATGTGAATGCAGAAGCTCATTTGACCCCCCCCTCACGCCACTCTCAATCTCCCATAACCCGACAAAATCTATGTACAAAAAAATAATTTATTGTGTTTTTTGTCATACTTAAGAAGCAATGTCTCTAATTATAACATATGCCAACATATAAGAAAATGAACAAAACACTAAGAGAAAATTAATTTATACGTACCAATAAAATTCATTAATTCTATCGCAATATTAAATCAAAATATATAGAGTAGATATATTAAGGCATACCTCATACACTTCAATGGACTTCATCATCTTCTTCATCCAAGTCATCATCTGTATCATCTGATCTAGATTCAGCATTGCAAGGATTGGCCATATCATCATCATCATCGATGTTAGTTACGATCATCATGTCATTGTTGATATCATCTTCATGGACATTGTCTACTACATCATCCAATTAAACTAATTATTCGACATCTTCCTCTAGAACAAGATCATCTAACTCATGTTGATCATATTCAACATTGCGTTCTTCTTCGAGACCCTCTTCATTACCTTCCTCTACGTTATACCTTACCAACCTTCCCCTTCGATCGTGTATCACAACAAAAGACCAACCCCCTCTACCTGGAACCTCAGAGTTAAATACTTGTTCACATTGGTTTGGAAGAACATAGGGCTTCGTTCCTGGCTCAAACAACCTTGTATTAACCATGGTAAATCCATTATCATGTTCAATAATAGTTTTATCGGGATCATGTTGATTCAATTATAACCTGTACCATTTGACAACGAACATAACTACTTTGAAGGATTTAAAATCACACTGAACAATATTTTCCAAATACCCATGGTATCGATTTTGTAAGAGTTATGGATGTCCGTCACTTCTAGAGGAAACATTGGTCACCTTAAAGACTGCATATATCCCACAATATGATGTTCTTCGTTTCATCCAAATTTTTGATTTGAAATTTACAACCATTGCACCACATAGCCTTATGGTGTTTTACCTACAACAAGCCATACACGTAAATATTACATCATGAACTGATGATTAAGTACATGTTTATGCCCTGCAGGGAAAAACATCAATGTGTACATCAATATATTTGTAAAATAAATAAATAGTATGGTTGATTAATATGCTTTCCTACTTATCTTTTAAACCATATGCTAAATTGATTTCCCTTTGCGTAAGATTGGTATCTCCATTGCGATGAGCTTCTTTAACTAATGAAGCCACACCTTCCCATGATATTCCATGACCATATTTTTCACATCGTTCAATCCATACCTTCATCCAATCAAGATTGTTTGCGATGTATAAATGAAGTGCATCCCACTCTTGACCAACTGCTTGATGAAAATAAAATTAAATTTAAGTACAAATGTATATTCACTTAACATAGTACACACTTTTAATTGATGCGTATTGAATATTAAAAATAGAATAAGTATGATATATACATAAAAATCAACAGTCAAATGTACTATATTAATTAATCTCCACTAGATAATAATTACCTTTCACCTTCCTTGATATACCTTTCCCCTTCAGGTACTCCCCTTTGAAATTGATATCGGAGTCCAAATCACAAGTGCGACCTAAATTGAGCTTTGACGCTAGTTTAGGAAGATATTCACTAATATACATCATGTTATGGTCTACCATATATCCCTCCACCATAGAACCCTCAGGACATGCTGGTTGTCTAACCAAACCCTTCAAAAATTTCAAGTGCCTCTCAACCATCCACATGGACCTTGAGTGTACAGGTCCACACAATTCATTCTCCTCAACTTGGTGTATGAGGTAGTGTTCTTGTGCATTGAAAAATGCTGAAGGTAGATGCTTCTGCATTTCACACATGATACGAGAAATTTCTCTCCTCCAATACTTTATATATTCTTTATGGATTTCTTTAGATGACAACCATCTACAAGTGATGCAAACCAATCATGAGATTTAACAAAAATAAATTATATTACATAAAAATTAGTGCACAAATGTCAAATATAAGTTCTACAATGAATTAAACAAACACTAAACACATGCAAAAAATTGCTACTTACCTCATGTATTTCCCAATATTATATATAACTTGTTTGACATTGTTGTGGAAGTTGTTTGGGAGAGATAGAGGTAGAACATAATGTAACAATATACAAATCGTTTCATTTTTTTACAAAAAGTAGACAAACAAATACCAACAATATGCACAAGAATTAAAAAATATAGCAATTATATACATACCATAATAATTACCTTCATGAAGATATGCCAATCATGCTTTTTCACCCCTGCAAAATCACCTTTCTTTGTTATGATATTCTTCGTGTTCAAACAAAATACGGTGGGAAATTTAATTTTTCGCATTGCTTCTTTTACAACATTAGTTTGTTGCTCTGTTAACAACCATGGAATTGATTTTATATTAATTTGGTCTCCATTTCTCTGAAATTGAATGACGGCTTTCATTGCATGGTTGGCTTCTTGAATGTCATTGCAAATTTTGACAATTTTTTCTTTCTCACTCCTTTCATCCAATATTCGCCATAATGTTGCAGTCACATTCTTTCCGATATGCATTGTATCAAACAGATGAGCAATTTGTAGGTGCTCATAGTAGGGAAACCTACGGAATTTTTTAGGATAAATTTTCATTCCTCGTGGAAGCCCATTAATTCCTTCATGATCACGGTGGCCATCATGAATCATAGTTTATAAAGAAATTATAGAAATCAATGTCAATTACAGTAAACAACACACAATAACAAAAATTCATAGCATTTCATATACGATAAGAGATAGACAATTTGATCCGTACGTACCTTGGCAATTTCTATTATATTGCAACTTCCATAGGTGAGGTGTCATTCTTTGCGGTTTTAATGCAATCTCTTGCTTCCCATTGAATAGATGTTTTTTGGTAGTTCGATACCTATGATTTTTAGATAGGAAGTGCCTATACTCATCAAACACCTCCTTTCCTAAACTTTTTGAACGATGAGATTTGATCTTAGGACCACAAACTGGACATGCAAATTTTCCCTTTGTCTGAAGACCTACATAAAGAGATGGATTAACTATGTCAATTATAATTATATATAAAATGAATGGATTATTTAAAAAAACATGCGTGCATAATATATTAACTAGTTCATAAAAATAAATTCAATTAAAGTGGAACTTGTAATTACAAACCGCAAAAATGGGTTAACCCTATGTATTGTCCATACAAGCATTTCAAGGAATTGAAATTTCCTGTGTCGTATTGGTCTAGATACATCATACATAGTGATGCCATTCCATAACTTTAGTAGCTCTTCAATAAGAGGTTCAATATATACATTCATATCTTTAACTTGGTACCTACCTGATTGATTTGAACATATAAAATATATAATTATTACAACCATTTAGATATATAAACCATACACAAGATAAAAATAAAAAGTATATATATGACATTATGCAACAAAATATCACAAATGAGATGCTACTACATTAAAAAAAAAAATTGTAGACACATACTTGGAAAAATAATTGCCAACATTGTGTGCTCCCTCTTTATTGACAACCATGGAGGTTTGTTATTGTTGATAACAAAAATAGGCCACACCGATTAAATGGATCTCATCTCTACAAATGGATTGGCACCATCTACTGCCAAAGACATCCTAAGATTATGAGGTTTTCTTTAAAGTAAGGCCATTTTTGCATCCATATCTCTAAATGCAGACCCATCTGCAGACATTCGAATAATGTCATCTTGACTTTTGTTCTGTGCATGGTAATCCATAAATCACGCTATGTTTTTTCACCTAAACAGTCGTTTCAAACGTGGAATAATGGGAATATAACGAAGAACCTTGCAAGGCACCTTTTTTGTTACTTGATCTATTCGATATCTATTGATATGACATTCCAGACATTCTGTTTCAAATTCATGTTGATTATAATATATAACATGGTCATCAGGGCATGCATCAATTGCTTCATACTGCATTCCAATTTATTTCATGATGGTAGGTAAATCTCGATATGTGCGAGGTAAAATATTTGACAGTGATAACAAAAATTCAGCTATCAAGCTACAAAAAATAAAAATAAAAAACTAGTTAATATAATATATAAATAATATTAATTAAACATATTTCATCCATATTAATTTTACTTATGAATTAAAAATAAAATTATTAGATGAACAGTGATAACCTTTAGCGCGATCATATATATGTGATGAAATATATTACATACCTTAACATTTGTGTGATTGATGTGTTTGAAAGACCATTCAAAACCTTCAAGTTCATTATAAAAAATATAGCAGAGAGAATATTTATGTTGGATCCCTAATAAATGAGTTCGTATGCCTTCTCAAGAAGAGGTAAATCATGAACATCATCAAATTCATCATTTTCATGATCACCATCATCATCATCCATGCTAACATTAAGTGTATCATGGATCAATGTATTTGTACCTTCATCTTCAACTATGTTATCAATATGATCATCTTCTTCAATATGATCATTAACTTGTTCTCCATTATTCATAACTCCATGTTCCTCCAGTACGTGTTCTGAAAGCATGTCCTCCGAGTGATATGTCATAGGAGTTCTTTCCTTTATAATTACATGAAACGATCAATATATATTAATTAATATAAGAAATATTGAAATAATACATACATTTACAAAAACAATCAATATAAAGACATATATAGTGCAAAAATTACAAAAGGACGATATTCATGACTCCCCTCAGCATGTCCATGTTCCCTACAATGTTTTTTGGCTGTTGTGATCTTTATTCTTCTCCTTTGAAATTCCCTGCAGTGACTACATGGACAATAACATTTCCCATCACCCTTTCTTTTCAATCCATCCCACAATTTAGCAAGCAATTGTTGATTTTGTTCATTTGGATCACGAATATTGTTATTTGACATTTTATCATAAAGATCTTGAATGAAGATTATCGATCTTAAAAAATCAAGCTCCACACTTCACTATTTTTAATCACATAAACAATTGAAATAATTGTGTATTCTTTTATGAAAAACAGTCTAAGCAAAGAATATCATTTCTGCAAACCGTCACTTGTATAGAAAACATGTCAGAATGTTTCCATAATTTATAGTTTCTAAAATTTAAATTTTGTCGGATCTCTGATGATATTATCATAGTTACCGTTATCTATATGTCACATATCTAACGACACTCGCCGCATATCCGATGATAGTCTTCGGATATTCAACAATGGTAGGTATTAATTAAAAAAATTGGATCAAAATTCATAGTTTTAAAGGTGAAATCCGCGACACGGTCAATTTCATCGGAATTCATCGGATTTTCTTGTCGGATTTTAGGTTCAAATTTTGTTGTGCAACAATTCCAATCTAACTAAGAAACCAAAAAAGGCCATAACGACTCGTAGTTAAACATACTACCTTTCATCTCCACACAAGCATACGTATTCTTTAGAGAACATTCAAAAAACCATTATACATCAACTAATAGTAATTAATATCAACCAGTAACATCAACCAATATCAATCATGTATCAGTCATGGAGACATCGGTGCATTTCATAATACCTCAACCATATATCAATCATATGTCAATCATATATCAATCATACACCAATATCAACCAATGACAACCATACATGCATCAACTAACCATACAAACATCAATCATAGTACATCAACCAGAATACATCAACCAGAGCACATCAACCAGAAGCAAAATACATCAACCAAAAGAAAAATACATCAATCAAAATATGTCAACTAGAGTACATCAATCAGAACACATCAATTAGACTACATCAACCAGAAGCAAAATACATCAATCAGAATACATCAACCAAAGTACACAAACTTGAACACATCAATAAGAATACATCAACTGGAATCAAAATGCATCAACCATAATACTTCAATCATAATACATCAATCAAATTCAGGATACATCAATCAGAATAATTCAATCGGAATACATTAATCAATTCAGGATACATCAATCAGATTACATTAATCAAATTACATTAAGTCACATCCTCTAATATACTAGGTGGCGTTCAGAGACCATGGGAGGCCCTCTAATTTCTTTTTTTTTTCTTCAAATTCTTCCAAATCCACACACAACCAAAATGGCAGTTGATCCACAGTCTGCATTCTGAAATCCATAATCTGCATTGCAGGATTCAGAATGCGGAATACCCAAAACAACCCTTCTAATAGTTTCTCTTTCCGTGTTCTGCAATCCGCATTGCGGAATGCAAAAATGCGAAAGTCCAAATTCACTCCTCCGAAAAAATTTCTCTTCTGCATTACAGAATACAGGAATGCGGAAGTCCAATTCCAATTCCCCGGAAACTTTCCCCTTCCACATTCTGCAATCTACATTGCGGAATGTGGAAATGAGGAAGTCCAATCCAACGTTATTATTAACGTCCACAATCTGCAATCTGCATTGTGGATGTAGAACTGCGAAAGCACCTCCCTGCTCTTGCAAACTTTCCATTGCAAAATTCTAAGGGGCATAACTCCCTCATCCTTGGTCCAAATGGGGAAAGGTTGGTACCGTTGGAAAGATATTGGAGAGCTCTATCCAATGGTGCAACCCCCACCCCATATGAGAAATCCAACCATGCCAAATTCTGAGATGAATTTCTATTCATAACTCCACCTAAGTGCCTTTATCCTTCTACCAGGGGTTCTGCCTCCTTCCTGCTATGAATTATCCCTTCACTTGACCACAAAGGGGACCTAAATCACATCATGGGTTATTCCCTTTCTTCCCCAAGTCTAGGTGAGGTCAATCCATCCCTTTGAAGGCTGAATGCAATGCATAATTAACATATATAATGGACTAAGTTAGCTATTCATATCAACAACCTGCAGGGGTTAGCCATGCACATCATTCATGTAACCAATGAAGTCTTCCAACATGCATTCAATCTTATATTCAATCTTATACATGGCTTCCTAATGAGCAATTTCATGGATTCATCCATTCTTTAGTCTAGAGCATAACACGCATAACTTAACAAATAGTTATAACACATGGATTTGCATCATTTAACACATAGAAACACTTATCTTTGGAACTGAAGTTGCCCCAAGAAACTGGATAAGTGAGGACAACTTTCCACCGAACCTTAGGTATCTGTCCAACTTGTACTCTTTCAGCTTAGAGACCACCCCCGAGCTAGGTTGTGTATCCGCTAAGGAGGGCTAGTTGAACTCTCTCACAGTGAAGGTCTCATCCTAATGTTAATCCAACCTATAGTTGGGTTTACCAAGCAATGTAGGGAATAAGGAGGATGCTACTAAGCTAGTGAGATCTACCACAGAGCTGCAGGAATCTCAGATCACTCAGCAAGCATGACACCCACATTACCTACCTCACCCAACACAAGGTTGGCCCTCTTCTCTGTTGCACAGTCCCTCAAGGCCCCTTCCCTCCAGTTCTATTCATGGTGGGAAGAGAAAGGTTCAGCTGTCATTCTTCATGATATTTCATCATTCACTAGGTTTATCAAGCAGACCCAACCTTAACTGACCTTAAACTATGTTATACAAGTAAATTACTCACGGGGTCGCGCCCTAAAATATGCCCTACAAACTCAGTCCTCTGCAATCGATTTGAGGGTTCTCTAGGTCATTCAATCTTTGTAATTTATCCCACAAACCGCTATATGGTTGTACCAACTAGTTTCAGTCTCACATAGGTTTTCCTTGAGCATTCTCGGCTCTACACATTCAACTTACACAAAAAATGTGATTTTCTCTTGTTTTCTTCCCGGTTGGACTCTGCAGGTGCATGAATGAATTGGGTTCTTGGTCAGTCCATGGTTAGCAAACAGGATGGAAAATTCCTAGGTGTGGAGTGGATTAAGGGACAAGCAACATACAGGGCCATACCCTGCCATATGAATTCGTAGGTTGCCCATACTCCATCGAATTCAGGGGTCTGATTTTCTCAACCACCCTCTTACAGTTGCATTAATGTCAGCATGGTGAGTCAAATGGGTTCACAATTAGACAAGTGGTAGCATGGGTACCAATCCCATAACCCCCTCACCTCTCCCTAATGGATAAACATGGCCCCTTCTCATTGGTTGCATCCTTAGTCAGCTCTTGGGTAATTTCATTACATTAATTAATAATTACATCATTTACATTTCTTCAAGGCTTAACAACTCATGGATAATCAAATTGTCAAATACTTGCCTATGCAATTAAAACCTGAACACCCACTAGTGGGGCCTTGGCCTTGAGCTCCAAACTAGGGAAAACACACACATAGCATGTACACAATATTTACATTAAGCCAATAAAACATAAGGGTCAAAATATGGGTATTACAACTCCCTCTCCCTTAAAATAACACCATCCTCGATGTTATCAAAACTAAAGAAAAATGGGAATGCCTCTTTCATGGCATCCTTCAGTTCCCATGTGGCCTCTTCGGGGCTAAGGTGATTTCGCTGCACCTTTACCTTCCCTATGGACCTGTTCCGGAGCAAAGTGACCTTCTTGTCGAGGATGTATCTAGGATACACTTGGAAATCTCCCTCTGGTTCCATCTGTATCACTTTCCAATCAATTATGTGATTAGGATCATGTACATATTTCTTAAGCAAAGAGACATGGAAAACATTATGATCTTTCATGTTAGCAGGAAATGCAATCCTATAATGCAATTTGTCCTATCCTATCAAGGACTTCAAATCACCCACGGTATCTTGGTGCCAACTTGGCACAACTTCCCAACTTCATGGAACTCTTTATTGGTTTCACTCTCAAGTAGACATTATCCCCAATCTGAAATTCCTTATGCATTCTTTTCAGATCCACATAACTCTTCTACCTGTCTTGTGCTGCCTTCAAATTCTTCCTGATCTTAATAATCTCTTGCTCCATCTCCTTAATCATTTCGGGTCCAAGCACTACCTCGTTCATTGGGATGTCCCAATTCACTGGAGTTCTGCATCCTTTTCCATACAACATTTCAAAAGAACTCATTTCCAATGATGCTTGAAGTCCATTGTTGTATGAAAACTCTACCAAATGTAGATATTCTTCCCACTTAGATGGCTTGTCCATCACATACATCCTCAACATTTCTTCAAGAATCTGATTTACTCTCTCAGTTTGACCATCAGTTTGAGGATGATAGGTTGTGCTAAACTTCAACTGAGTCCCTAATTCCTGGAACAATCCTTTCCAAATATTAGATGTGAAATTTGTATCCTGATCTGAAATTATTGCCTTGGGAAACCCATGCATTTTGAATATCTCTCATGAAGATATTTGCAATGTCATTGCCCTTGTGAGTGGACTTGACTGGAATGAAATGAGCTACCTTTTACAGCTTGTCCACCACCACCATGATTGAATCATGCTTCTTTACTGTCATTGGAAAACCTGTTATAAAATACATAAAGATCACTTCCCACTTCCATTCTGGAATGGGAAATGGCTGCAACAATCCCGCTGGATGTTGATTCTTTTCCTTGACTTGTTGGCACTTTTGACACCTAGAAAGGCACTAAGCTATGCCTTTCTTCATGCAATGCCAAAAGTATTGTTTGCTTGCTTGTTGTTATAGTTTTATGATATCATGGGTGTCTAGAATATGTCCTTTGATCTATCTCATCCATCACAAGCTTCTTCAAATCTGCACTATCTAGAATGTACAATCTAGTAGATGAGAACATCATCCTCAACCAAATGATATCTTGCATACTTTTCATCCAAAATACCTTGCTACAATTTCTCCTTGACTTGAAGGTAGACTTCATCCTTGTTTTGAGCTTCTAGAATCCTTTCCTTAAAATCTAATTCACATCTACTTACTGTTGCAATATGGAACTTTCTGTTATGTGCATCATCAACCTTATTCTCCTTACCTTCGGCATGCTTAATCTCCAAATAAAACTCACAAAGAAAATCCATCCATCTAGTTTTTCTAGAATTCAGATTTTACTGGTCAAACAAGTATTTTAAACTCATAAGATCAGTCCTAAGTTCAAATCTTCTTCCCAAGAGATAATGTCTCCATCCCTTGAGAGCATGCACCATGGATGCCAGCTCTAAGTCATGTGTGGCATAGTTCATTTCACGCTCCTTCAAATTTCTGGACTCATAGCATATTACAAACCCTTCTTGCATGCGTACTCCATCGAGCCCTTCAATGCAAGCATCTGTGCAGACCACAAAGGCTTTCCTTGGATTTGCAATCTTCAGAACATAGGCACTAGTAAGCAATTCTTTCAGCTACTGAAAACTCTTCTCACATTTTTTAGAACACACAAATATGATATTTTTCCTTTGCAATGAAGTGATTGGGTGAGCTATCTTGGAGAACCCTCAAATGAATCTTCTGTAGTAACCTGCAAGACCCATAAAATATCTAACATTTGTTTCATTCCTTGGAGTAGGCCAATCCATGATGGCTTCAATTTTCTTTGGATCTAATGCAATTTCTTCTATTGATATAATATGACCCAAATAATGTACTTTCTACTGATAGAAGTCACACTTACTCAGCTTTGCATACAACTGGTGCTCTCTAAGGACTTGCAATACCATTCTCAAATGCTCATTATGTTCTTCTTCACACAAGGATGTCATCCAAGAATACAATCACAAACTTATCCAAATATTTGCTAAAGACACTATTCATGAGACACATGAATGTAGCAGGTGCATTGGTAAGACCAAATGGCACCACTGTGAATTTATAGTGGCCATACCTTATTCTGAAAGCAGTCTTATGGATGTCTTCTTCCTTAATCCTCACTTGATGGTACCTAGACCTCAAGTCAATCTTGGAAAACACTCTAGCTTCCTTCATTTGGTCAAACAAGTCATCAATCCTGGGAAATGGATACTTGTTCTTAATTGTCACTTTATTGAGCTGCATGTAATCAATACACAACATCAATGTCCCATCTTTCTTCTTGAAAAACAACAAAGGTGAACCTCAAGGAGATACACTAGGTCTGATATATTCCTTGTCCATTAATTCTTGCAGTTGCATCTTCAATTCTACCAATTCTGGTGTGCTCATTCTATAGGGTGCCTTAGAAATTGGTGCTACCCCTAGAACAAGGTTAATGGAAAATTCAATGTCTCTCTTGGGTGGCAGGCCTGGAACTTCATCCGGAAATACATCCTGGAAGTCTTCTAACCTGGGTCATTTATCTTCTATTAAATCTGATATATGCATAGCAAATAATTGGCATCCCTTTTTGTAGAACTTTCTCAACTATAAGGTTGAAATCTTCCCTACTGAAACATACTTTGGAATTCCTTTTACTAACCTTGTCCTTCCTTCATCTTCAAGGAATTCAAGTGCT
This sequence comes from Larix kaempferi, assembly GCA_027924585.1. Lineage (NCBI taxonomy): Eukaryota > Viridiplantae > Streptophyta > Pinopsida > Pinales > Pinaceae > Larix > Larix kaempferi. The sequence goes on from BSBM01000505.1 coordinate 4,710,485, forward strand.
TTCTCATAACAGTCCAACTTGGCTCTATGTATTTCCAACCAATCCATGCCAATTAGGGCATCATATGATCCTAATGATAAGACATTTAATTCTACATGTGTGAAAATTCCATTCAATTCTATGGGGAAATCCTTCACTACTTCACTTACGTTCATCTTGGTACATGTGGCTAATTGACCTAGCCAAGCTTTACCATGCTTTAATTTACCAAAAGAACAACTTTCAACTACCCAACGAGACACATAACTATGAGTAGACCCTGGATCAATCAAAACAGAAATAGATTGCTTAGCAATCTTACCTTCAATATCCACCACTGTTGATTGATGGTCTACTCGGTGATCATCTAGTGCTGCATAAATCCTAGGTGTTTCCCTTTCCATGTATCCCACTGTAGCTGCCCCTTTAATGTTTTGCAAGATCCTTGGATTTTCCCTCCGATGTGGGAAATATTTAAGCATATGATTTCCTTTGCATCCACAACATTGGAGTGGCCCTTTTGGTTCCTTTTATGCTGCTACAACTGGCTCAAAATATCTTCTTGCTTGTTGGTCCTTATTGATGTATTTTTAACTTTGGAAGATATTCACTTGTATATTGTATGTACTACATTTGTACTTTATTGTATCCCCAACGGAGATGTATTATTCCTCCGATTGGAAGTGTCATCATTTGTATTTGCAAGTGTTGTAAGTTATATTGTAAGTGTCGTAACTTATATTTGATGGGTTATTAGACCACCTTGGTGGGGTGGGCCCTGTATGAGTCATGTGGGTTAAAGAGTTATTAGACCACCCTAGTGGGGTCATCCCAGTCAGCATTATGTGAAGTGGTTAAGTTGGGGCCGACCTAGTTAGAGTTAAAAGTCAAGTGAAGTAAAGTATAAATATAGGATGTGTGATCCTCATTTATTACATTCACTCACTCACTCACTTTGCATTAGTGAGAGAGAGGAGGAGTGCACACAAGAGAAGGAGGAGGAGATGCTGTAGACATTTATCTTTTGGGGATTCATCTTGGTGATCTTTGTATTGGTGCTTATTCTATCTTTGAGGAAGTTGCGGGGTTTTTCACCTTCTTGGTTTCCCCCAGTGAAATGATTTGTGTCTCTTTTCTTTTGTCTCTTATGATTGATATGATGTACATGTTGTTCTCTCAGTTAAGATCCTAGATCATATTGAATTAAATGATGAAAAACTAACAGTCTCGTGGAGAAGTTCTGGGCTGATTTCTTAATGGTGTTTTGAATCCACTTTTCTTTTGTTCAAACCTTCCTCTTGGTTTACCCTTCCATGGTGGTTGCATCTCATATTTACCTTTACCCTGCTCATAGAAATGTTCTGCCATTCTAATGGCTTCATCCAAGCTTGGTGGATTTACAAACTCTATATTATCTCTGTAATTATGTGGTAGACTACCAAGGAAACATTTTATTTTCACTCTTTCATCCTTGATGTAGTCTACGTACGTACCTCAATAGCTCCAAAAACTTGTGGACATGCTCATCCATGGTATTCTTCCCTAATCTGAGTTCATTGAACTCTTTTCTTTTCGTATCATAATACCTAACTGATAGGTATTTCTCCTGGAGTATCTTTTGAAACTTTCCCAGCTTATTATTCTTTCACTAATTCCCTTCACTTGCATGAGCTGTTCCCACCAAATTGAAGCTCTTCCACTAAGTTTATAGATGGAACCCTACCCTTTTCATTATATGAATAATCATGCATTATGAAGTACTTTTTAATTCCAAGAATCCATGCCTCTGCTTCTTGACCTTCTTTGCTTTTACCATCAAAAGTGGGAGGCCTTGCCTTCCTAAATTCACCCTATGGAATACCTCTGTGTTTCTTTATGCTCTTGATTCTACTGGAAGTGTGTCTTGGGATTCCTTGAGAACCCTTAGAATCATATGAACTACTGGAGGAAAACCTAGGAGAGGGTGTTATTTTCCTTCTTCTCATAGAACTCCTTCTAGGGATTGGATTTATTCTCTCAGAACAGCCCCTAGAGTGACTTTCTGCATTTCTTTCTTCTCGACTTTCCTTGCTTGGATTAGACCCACCATTTATTCTCTGATGCATATATGTGAGGCTCTGCAAGATGACCATGTTGTGTTGGTGTTGTTCTTCTTGCGCTTTCATCATTCGCTCGTTGAAGCTTACCATGGTCTTGGCCAAATTTGGGGACGTTACTTGTGCCCTTCTTCCATCAAACTCGGCCTTTGTGTGTGCTTCTTGCATGTTCTCACCCAACACATCGTCCTCTAGCTCAAATGGATCTTGTGCATCATTGAAGGGGACCATGTTCATGCCTTTATTTGCACTGCCATGCTATATGTATTAATGATTAATTGTTGAAACCAATGTGCATAACATAGGCATCAATTAGGCATTACAAGCATGCAATTAAACCCTAGCATATCCATTCAAACTTGGAACAATTCATTGGTCAATCAATTAATCAAATAAGTTCATCAAAACCACGCCATGGGTGCATTTCTTGACCGAAATTTCATGCACGGCTTGACCCTAACAGCTCCTAGTGCTACAACTGAAGCTCTGATACCACTTTTTCACATCCCCTAGTCTCCCAGGTGGCCTTCAAAGGCCATGGGAGGAACTCTGATTTCTTTTTTTTTCTCCAAATTCTTCCAAATCCACACACAACCGCAATGGCAGTCGATCCATAGTCTACATTTTGAAATCTGCAATACGCATTGCGGGATTCAGAATGCGGAATCCCCAAAACAACTCTTCTGATAGTTTCTCTTTCCACATTCCGCAATATGCATTATGGAAGGCAGAAATATGGAAGTCCAAATTCACTCCTCTGGAAAATTTCCCTTCCGCATTGTGGAATGCGTGAATGTAGAAGTCCAATTCCAATTCCCCGAAAAATTTCCCCTTCCGCAATCCGCATTGCGAAATGAGAAAATGCGGAATTCTAATCCAATGTTATTATTTTTGTCTGCAATCCGCAATCCGCATTGCGGATGTAGAACTATGGAAGTGTTCGGGTACACAGGGTACTCCCAAAAGACCAAACACCTAGAGAAACCACTTCACACAAACAGATGACAGATCGATACACCGATATTTTGACATGGTTTAAACCCTTGAGAGGGAAACACTCCACAACCCCGGCCAAATAGATTCTACGGAGCAATTTATTATGCAAAGAAAGAAAGTTACAAATGAGCTTCTCATAATCGATCAACTAGACAATGACCCTACATGCTCTTTAAATAGAGATCATGGAACAATCAAGTGTTAAGCCACGGATTAAAGGTAGGTATGATCTAAGATAAGTTGATCTGTCGGATCACTCTATGTCTAGAACATATCGTGACCATCGGATTTAAATATTTGCAAATGAATACTAATTCATACTAAAGAAATACACTTTACCTAATGGATATATTACACAAGTTGATCTTAACTAACTCCTAAGTGTCTAAATATCCTAACATCCCCCCTTAAGAACAACTTGGGATAGGATTGAAGGATTTACAAAAGTGATACTATTAGGAGAAGGAAGGAGGCATTAGAGCCTATCCCCCCTTAATGACAAATTCATGAACTCCTAACATAGATTGAAGTTTAGAAAACTTCACTTCTGTAAGAGACTTGATGAAGATGTCTGCAACTTGATCATCTGTAGGGAAAAAGAGCACTTCAAGAACACAATCATGAACAAGATTTTTTATGAAGTGCATATGTAGCTCAATGTGTTTGCAGCGTTGATGTAGAACTGGATCTTTGGCGAGCTTGATGGCACTTTGATTGTCGCACCAAAGTGGAGTAGGCTGCTGCTGCTCGAATCCAAACTCTGAAAGGATCTGTCGAAGCCATAAAGCTTCTTGACTGGCATTAACTGTGGCTCGATATTCTACCTCTGCTGAAGAAAGAGAAAGAGCTTGTTGTCTCTTACAAGCCCAAGTGATAGGTCCAGATCCTAGACTGAAAACATAACCTACAATAGACTTTCAATCATCAGGATCGCTGGCCCAATCTGAATCAGTGAAACCAACCAACAAAGGTTTCCCCCATGTACTGTAATGAATCCCAAACTGAATTGTACCTTGAATATATCGAAGTATTCTTTTAGTTTCTTTCCAGTGACTTTCATGAGGTGTTTGCATATAACAGGCAACACAACCAACAACAAAAGAAAGTTCAGGACGGGAATGAGTCAAGTATAAGAGGCTACCAACAAGCTGATGATACAAGGTGGCATCTACTTCAAGTGAAGTACAAGTGGCATAAATTTTGACTCCGGACTGGAAGGGAGAAGGCGTTGGTGTACAATCTTCCATGTGAAAGCGACGAAGAAGGTCACAAGCATACTTAGACTGAGAAAGAAAGATTCCTTCTTTGGTTTGCAAGACTTGGAGACCAAGAAAATAATGCAAATGTCCTAAGTCTGACATTTCAAAATTTTTCTTAAGGCTGAATTTCAAATGGGTTAAAAGCTTAGGGTCACTACCCGTAAGAATAAGGTCATCAACATATAGAACAAGTATGATGAGATGGTTTCCTACTTTCTTGGTATAGACATTGGGGTCATAATGGCATCTAGAAAAACCGGTGTCAAGGAGAAAGCTATCCATTTTGGCATACCAAGCTCTAGAAGCTTGCTTGAGACTATATAAGGATTTCTTAAGGAGATAGACAAGGATAGAGTTATTCTGAACATATCCAGGAGGTTGTTCCATGTAAATTTCCTCTTGTAAATCACCATGTAAGAATGCACACTTGATATCCATTTGATGGACTTCCCAGTTATGTAAGGCTGTAAGGGAAAGAACAAGGCGGATGGAGTTCATTTTTGCGACAGGAGCAAAGGTTTCATTTTAGTCAATCCCTTCAACTTGTGAAAAAACTTTGGCAACTAACCTTGCCTTAAGTCGTTCAACACTTCTATATGATGCATACTTAGTTATGTAGACCCATTTACATCTGACAAGTTTTCTTCCTTTTTGAAGAGGTACAAGATCCCAAGTATCGTTCGCCATTAAGGAACGATATTCTTCATCCATAGCTGCATCCCAATCTGGATTTACTGAAGCTTCTGTAGAATTTTATGGATCATGATTCTCAGAAACTTGAGCCAAAAGAGAAGAGGCTCGCTAAAATTGAGAACGTGTTCGACGTTGATCTCTAGGATCACCGGCAAGATCACCAGCTGCTTCACATGTTGAATGGACAAATTGAGGAAGCACTTGTGCTGGTGCAATTGGAGGAACATGAGTATGCAGAGGTGGATTTTCATCTTCACTGTCATCATCAGAAACTGGAGTTGGAAATCTATCAAAGAAGTTGGAAGTAGAAGAAGGCACAATCGTCGAATCAAGCTCACAGGCCAAAGATGGCACAACCGCCGAGTTAGGCTCATAGGCCAAGTGATTTTCATCAAATTTAACATCTCTTCTAATGATTATATCATCAAAATGTGGTTGAAGAAGTATATAACCTTTTACATCTTCAGAATATCCAACAAATATGCACTTTTCACTTTTAGGCTGCAATGCTTTCCGTTTTTCATCTAGAATGTGAGCCCATGCTTCACTACCAAACACACGGAAGTGACTTACATCAGGTTTAGTTTTACTCCATGCTTCTTCCAGTGTGATACCTTGTAAAGCTTTAGTGGGGGTGCGATTAACTATGTAATTTGCACAATTGATGGCTTCAACCCAAAATTGAAGACTTAGTCCTCTAGATTGGATCATACAATTAACCATTTCTTTTAAAGTGCAGTTCTTTCGTTCAGATACACCATTTTGTTGTGGTGTATATGAAACAATGTGTTGTTGTTGGATCCCTTGTTCAGTGCAGAAAGTAGTGAACTTTTTGCTAACATATTCTCCTTCATTGTCGGATCTTAACTTAATAATTTGATGTCCAGATTGTTTTTCAACAACGGCCTTGTAGGCCAAGAACATGTTAAATACTTCGCTCTTAAGTTTTAGGAAATAAACCCAAGTGCATATGGAGTAATCATCAATGAAAGTTAAGAAATATTTGAAACCAAAAAAGGAAGCAAATGGAAGAGGACCGCACGAGTCACTATGCACAAGCTCCAAGGGAACCGAGGCGTGCCAATAGGCACGTTTGTCAAAACTATCCCGATGATGTTTTTCGAGTACACAACCGGAACAAGCACCATCCCTGCAAGATACCATCGGAAGACCTGTCACCATATTGTCTTTACATAGTTGTTGCAATGAGCGATAATTTAAGTGACCAAATTGCTCATGCCAAAGTTTGCTCAAGTTATCATTATGAGCAACAAAAACTGAAGGAAAAGGTGATGACCCAAAGTTATTAAATTTATACAACCTGGTAATATCCTCAACAATTTCGATAGCTAGGACATGTTGAGGATATTTAAAATCCTTGATTACAACCTGGTGAGGTGTAAACGTCATAGTTTTACCTTCAGTAGAATGAGTGATTTGATAGACTGATAACAAATTGCAGGAAATTCTTGGAACACATAGTACATCACTAAAATTACCATTATCTACTAGAACTATTCCAAATCCGACAACACTTAGAGATCTATCATCACTAACAAATATTTGTTTGGTGTTACATTCATGCATAGTAGAAAAGATGGCTTGATCCTTATCCATATGATAAGAAGCTCCAGAATAAATGATCCATTCATTTGAAGTAGAAGAACAAGATGCAACATAAGAATAACCAGAAGCACAAAGTGCATGTCCATGAGAGTTAGATTCTGAAGACGAATCTAGGCTGATGTGGTGTTTCTTTATTGCTGCTTCCAAGGCTACCATCTTCTTGAAACACTTATATTCATCATGATTATCTTTCCCGCAATAGTTGAAATGATGCTTAGTCTTCTTTCCTTTTGGCTTGGATCCTTTGTCATTTTTTAAAGAAGAAGCTGTCTGAGAGGGTTTGGGACCCTTGTTTGACTTATTATTGCGAAAATCTTGTTTCTTGGGAGGCTTGGAATTTTCCTTCTGTTGGGACAATAAGGCTTTCCCAGATGTATCTGCATTGTTGATTATTCCAAGATGGATGAGCTTATCTTTCTCTCTAACCAGGGAATCACAAAATGTATCAAGACTAGGCTCGTGATAGCTAGCTGCAGTCAAAGATTCTTTCATGGAGTAAAATGTAGATACAAAAACAGAATATGCAGGTCCAAATTTTGAAAGAATATGATAAATGCATTGTTTGTCTTCCCTCTTAATCTTGCATTATTCACATAAGAGTTTGAGAGTTTTGTACTTAGATAAATAATCTTAAATGCATGAAAAATCACTTAGATTTAAAGAAATCAACTCATTTTTGAGTTGATGACCTCAAATTTCATTGTGTTTACCAAACACAAATTCCAACTTGTCCCAAGCAGTATCAGGTTCATCAATTCCAAATATGTGGAATCACAAATCAGTAGAGAATGACATCCCAATTAATCCACGAGCTTCGTCACATCTATTTGCCCATTTTATTTTCTTATCACCATCAGTGGGTTCTGTTTCTTTCCCTGAGGTAATTCTGAAAAAGTCCCATACTTCGTAGAACATCCTCCATACGAGATTTCCATGAGAAATAGTTGGAACTGGTAAGTAGAATATCACAAGGGGCATCCATATTGTAAATTAATGGCTATAAAAATAGAAACCAATAGTCTAGATGCGAAGAGCTCGAAAAAATAGGTGGTTTAAAAAAAAAACACTGAAAATTGACTCTGTATGATGAAGTTATGCTTGAACAAAGAAGATGTTGAAGATGTCCCCAATAGTGACGTGGTAGATAGAGAATGTCCAGCTAAAAGAAAGAACCCCCCTCTTCCCAAAATGAACCTTTGAAAATCACTTTACAAGAAAGTTTCTTTAAGTGAATCACGTAAAAGAAAGGAAGGAGCAAGGGGCTTTTTTTTTTTTACTCCTCTCTTGGTTTCTATGCATGCCTCTTTTCCTGCAAATCACACCACAAACCGAAACAAAATAAATTTTCCACACTTGTGGGGTTAGATCTTGTTAGCTTGCCCGGAAAGTCTACGTTTTCTCTTTGTTTCTGATTTTCCAAGATTGCACAAGGTGCATGGCAAAGAGCATACGCAACCGAGAAAAACCCTTTCCCTTTTTGTTTCTAATTCACCAAGATCGCACAAGGTGCATGGAAAAGAGCATACACAGACAGGGAAAGCAACAATCCAAAACTAAAAAAATCTAATAATAAAGACTGATAAAATATGAGATTTAAAAAATAAATAAAAATGTTATTGTAACATTATACCTTCAGATCTGATGAAATACATGTTTATGAAGCAACTGAAAACCGTTTTCGATCAAATGAAAACTATTTCCCAATGGAAATGGTGCTCCGGATGCAATGGAACACCTCCTATAGCCTAGAAATTCCCAAAAATATCAGAACCAAAAACCCTTTCAAGTTTCAGCAACACCAGTTCAAGATCTAGATCATAACCAAAAGAGGCTCTTCATAAAAGCTCTCATACCATGTTCGGGTACACAAGGTACTCCCAAAAGAACGAACACCTAGAGCAACCACTTCACACAAAAAGATCACAGATCGATACACCGATATTTTGACGTGGTTTAAACCCTCCAGAGGGAAACACTCCATGGCCCTGGCCAAATAGCTTCTATAGAGCAATTTATTATGCAAAGAAAGAAAGTTACAAATGAGCTTCTCATAATCGATCAACTAGATAATGACCCTCCATGATCTTTGAATAGAGATCATGGACCAATCGGGTGCTAAGCCACCGATCAAGGGTAGGTATGATCTAATAGAAGTTGAGCCATCGAATCACTCTATGTCTAGAATATATCGTGACCGTCGAATTTAAATATTTACAAATGCATACTAAAGAAACACACTTTACCTAACAAATATATTACACAAGTTGATCTTAACTAGCTCCTAAGTGTCTAAATATCCTAATAGGAAGCACCTCCCTGCCCCTGCAAACTTTCCACAGTAAACTTCTGAGGGGAATAACTCCTTCATCCTTGGTCCAAATGGGACAAGGTTGGTACCGTTGTAAATATATTGGAGAGCTCTATACAATGGTGCAATACCCACCCCATATGAGCACTCCAACCATTCCAAATTCCAAGCTGAAGTTTTGTTCATAACTCCACCTAAGTGCCTTTATCCTTCTGTCAGGGGTTCTTCCTCCTTCCTGATATGAATTATCCCTTCACCTGACCACATAGGGGCTCTGAAGCACATCACATGTTATCCCCTTGCTTCCCCAAGTCCAGGTGAGTTCAATCCATCCCTTTGAAGGGTAAATGCAATGCATAATAAACATATATAATGGACTAAGTTAGCTATCCATATCAACAACCTTCAAGGGTTAGCCATGCACATCATTATTGTAACCAATGAAGTCTTCCAACATGCATTCAATCTTATATTCAAGATTATACATGGCTTCCTAATGAGCAAGTTCATGGAGTCATCCATTCCTTGGTCTAGAGCATAACAAGCATAACTAATAGTTATAACAAATGAATTTGCATCATTTAACACATAGAAACACTTATCTTTGGAACTGAAGATGCCCCAAGCAACTGGCTAAGTGAGGACAACTTTCCACCCAACCTTAGGTCTTTGTCCATCTTGCACTCTTTCATCATAGATACCACCCTCGAGCTGGGTTGTGTATCCATTAAGGAGGGATAATTGAACTCTCTCACAGTCAAGGTCTCATCCCAATGCTAAGCCAACCTATAGTTGGGTTTATCAAGCAATCCAAGGAATAAGGAGGATGTTGGTAAGCTAGCGAGCTCTACCACGGAGTTGCAGGCACCTTATATCACTCAGTAAGCATGACACCCACATTACCTACCTCACCCAACACAAGGAAGTCCCTCTTCTCTGCTACACAGACCCTCAAGGCCCCTTCCCTCCAGTGCTATTCAGGGTAGGCATAGAAAGTTTCAACTGTTGTTCTTCATGAGATTTCAACCTTCACTAGGTTTATCAAGCAGAACCAACCCTAAGTGACCTTTAACTCTGTTATACAATAAAATTACTCACAAGTCCGTACCCTAAAATATACCTTGCAAATTCGGTCCTATACAATCGATTTTAGGGTTCTCTAGGTCATTCAAGCTCTGTAATTTATCCCACAAACCACTCTATGGCTGTCCCAACTAGTTTCATTCTCACACAGGGTTCCCTTGAGCATTCTCGGCTCTACACATTTGTCTTGCATAGAAAACACGATTTTCTCTTGTTTTCTTCTCAGTTGGACTCTGTAGGTGCATGAATGATTTGGGTTCTTGGTCAATCCAAGGTTACCAAACATGATGGTGAATTCCCAGGTGTGGAGTGCCTTAAGGGACAAGCAATGCACAGGGCCATACCCTACCATATGAATTTGCAGGTTTCCCATACTCCATCGAATTCATGGGTCTGGTTTTCTCAACCACCCTCTTACAGTTGCATTAATGTCATCATGGTGAGTCAAATGGGTTCACAATTAGACAAGTGGCAGCATGGGTACCAATCCCATAACACCCTCACCTCTCCCTAATGGATACACTTGGCCCCTTCTCATTGGTTTCCTCCTTAGTAATCTCTTGGGTATTTTCATTGCATTAATTAATAATTGCATCATTTACATTTCTTCATGGCTTAACTCATGGATAATCAAACTATCAAATACTTTCCTATGCAATTAAAACCTGAACATCCACTACTGGTGCCTTGGCCTTGAGCTCCACACTAGGGCAAACACACACATAACATATACACAATATTTACATTAATCCAATAAACCATAAGGTTCAAAATAGGGGTATTACACATTAATATTTAACAATAACATCTATCCCACATCTAATAAACATTGATTAGTTTCTCAATAACATCACCCAAGCACATCAATCATACCAATATTAACCAATGACAATAATAACAACCAATAGAAACCATATGAATAATAGTATCATCCATACATCATCCACTCGCCATCAACCATCGTTCATCAATCATACACACAACAACCATAACAACCAAGAAAAACCAATAATATCCATACATACAATAATGACAATATCGTACATGTATCAATCATTAATCAACCAATATCAATCATTAACAACCAATGGTATCAAACAGCATAATCAACCATTTAAACATCATACATCGACCATAGCATCATTTCAAATATTTACTATATATCATAACATTATATATAATTATTAGCACATGACAATATATATAATATCCATATATTAATAATACATGTATGCAACCAACATCATCTCATAAACACTACTAATACTGAACTTATGTAAACACTCAACACATACACAATTATACATCTTTCCTGCATACATATTCCATCAATAGCAATGTTATACATTGACAACAATCCCATCTAATACCCATATACTAACCATACATTATGTTATTAATTATTTACAGATAACACACTACTTATACTATCGACTAAAGTAAATACATAGTCACCTCAAACAACCAAACATCCTGCCACCAAAATATTCTAATATTTTGCGATAAAATAATTACTAGCTATACAACACACCATCATGCATTCATACCATACACCATACTTACTATTACTATGTATTTCTATACATATGCCCATTTTGTCTACATACATATTATAATTCTTCAATCATATATAATATTATTATTAATCATATACACAACATATTAGTCATATAACCTATATATTCTACACACCCCTATAATTATTATGTTATACCATAATATCCATACAATTACAGCGGTACAATTACTTAATCCAATGCTATCATATTAGGTACACATTATAACATATATACTAACATAATACCTATGATCACACTATACTTCCAAATACTTTCAAACACTTCCAAACACTTTTATACTTAGTTCATTACATACATTCACATCTTACATATATATACTTTTAATTACTATATTGATCACACATATTATACAATTATATATATATTACATATACTATATATAACATTTATATTATGCTATATTCAATATCATATACCCCTCATCTATCTTACACCACATATTTATATGTTATACATATTTAAATTTATGTCATATATATAGCATTATCACACTGTTAGGAGCTCGTGTCAACCCTTTTCTTTACTTTGTTAGTATGATGTTGTTGGACACATATGCTTTGTAAGTCATCCCGTAGTATTATATGTTCCATGGTATCGATCCATAGTTTGTATTATCCCATAGTATTATATGTTCCATGGTATTGATCCATAGTGTTGGACGCATATGTTTTGTAAGTCTTCTTGTAGTATTATATGTTCCATGGTATTGATCCTTATTGGACGCATAGACTTAGTATATAAATACATGTTGAGGCCAATGAAGGCATCTAGGATTTATTTGTATTGAGCTTGCTCAAAAGAGTTTTCCCCCTCAAAGTGGCCTATGATCAATAAATATCTTCTGTGTTCTGCTATTTCTGATATATCGTGCATTTTCATCATTTAATTGTTGGAGGTTCCTCACATCTGGTATCAAAGCACTTTCTTGGGCTCGTTGGGTGGAATTTCTTCCAAAAAACAATTTCGCAATGGCTTCCAGGACTTGTGATTATTGAAGTACTCTTTTTTCTTTGCATCTGTATTTGTTCCTTTCAATTGCAGGTTCGGATCCGATAATAATACCTATCCTCTTAACTGTGGGAAGTACTTGGGCATAGCCCTAAAACTCATTGTGAAGAGTACCATAGGAACCCCGAAGTAGTTGGCCCATTGAGAGGACCTTCCGGTGAAAAGGGAAACGACCCCTACTTGATTGACTAGTTCCCACCCGTGAGGTAAACCAAGAGTTGTCGTTTGTGGCAAAGCGGTTATAAGTTTTACCTGAGTCGTGGAGTGAGGGGTTGATGCAGGTGCATTTGCTCTCAATAACAACTCTAAATTTGGAACAGATTCTAAAGTTATAATCCTAGTCGAATGAAGGGTCGAATTGTAAATCATTTGTATAAATGTTTAAGTTTTCTCATAGTTAGCATACATAGATTTAGAAGATTATAATTTGATAGGTGTCAATAAAAATGTGAGTCATGAAACCAATTCCTTAAACCAAGGAATTACTTGAGGATGATGAAGATATTTAGGAACATGCTGCATAAAGATAGGAGTCAGTTTGGTGAGTCATTAGAGAGATAGGTTCAAATTTCTATACTTAGAATGAGTTGCTTTAATTTAGAAATCGATTGCAGGTTTGTAGGAGTCAGTTACCAATGAGCTGAAAAGGCTCAATATTGTAAAAAGGATATAATCCTGCGAGGAAAAAGTTAGTTCAATGGTTCTAGGTTCTCAAGAAGAGACTAGTGATGTATAAGCCAAGTCTACAACATGTAATAGAGTAGTCAGGATTTTAAAAATTTTGTACAGTTTCATCATTAACTTAATGAAAGGCAGTCTCACCATTTCCTGTGTGTGTGTTTATGCATAATTACAGTATATTGTGGTGGATGATGTTTAACTATGTGTTTAGTTTAATTATGTGCATGAATTCCGATGAGAAGAAAGGGTAGCTTTGTATCTTTACATGTTTGTCTATGAAGGATCTGGGTAGAATCTAAGTGAGAGGTTCCGGTTCATTTGAAGTTGGGAAGAATCCCTAGAGGTTCCAACTTCTGCATAAGTCTTTAAGACTTCTGATAAACCGGTAAAGGATCTGTTGAAGGTGTATGATTTTCTGTGGTAGATAGGTAGATTGTTTTGTGAATTTATTGTGTAGGTTGAGAAAGCAATATTGGAAGACAAAGCCCTTTATGATCTTCGTGAAACAGGATTGAATTCATGTGTTATTGTGACAAGTGGAGAGTTTGGAGGTATCGTTGATAGAACGCGTTAAAGATTGATGAATTATGGGTCCTCTAGTAGAGTGTAATCATAAAAGGATGTTAGTAGAGTTGTGATGGAAGGAAACCGATGAAATAGGTGGCATAGTCGACGATGTTGCAGAAAAAAAGTTGACAGGTTTGTGTTTCTTCAAGGAATAAATATGCGGCCTTGATGAATAGAAGCATAGGAGGGATTGTGGAATCCTTGAGGAATTTTATGAATTTCTAAGCCTGTGGAGCAGAAGCAAGAAGAATAGAAGGTCGATAGTAAAAAAGAGCAATTGACGGAGATGAGTCAAGGTACCTGTGATCAAAACCTTCAATAGGATCGACGAACCATATCTCATATCGCTGACAGAACAAGCACGATGGTTAATTCTTGGTTGGGAGGCTGATGAGAAGCCAGAGTAGAATTGGTAGTGCCGAGTGTAAAGTGGAGTGCTAAGGAGTTTGGTGGAGTTAAGGCTTGCCAAATGTGGTGAATATTTTGGTGAAATTGAAAATATTTTGGTAAGAAGATAAGGTTAGTGGAGGTGTATAACAATTTCCAAGGTAGAGGATATCTATTTAGAGTTTGAGAGAGACACGAGGGTTGTGGTTTAATTCATATAGGTTGGTTGCATGTTTCCTTTTGGTAATTAATATGACTGATTGGTTAAGATGGTTGAAAGGTCCTCGAGGTAAGGGGGGAAGCATAGCCCTTGCCATCAATTTTGGTATCAGAGAGAGGTTCATTCGTTGGAGTTACAATGGAAGTGGTAGAAATGCCATAATTTACTGAGTTAATACTTGGTCGAAGTGTTATAAGATACTGCTAGAACAAGACAACTCTAACCAGAAATGTAAAGTTGTGCAAGGTTTTTTTTTCTTGGAGATGTAGCTCTGAAGATAGAGTGAATGGCAGGTTTCTACATTGAGAAAGAAAACAGGGAGAAGACCTGTAATGGTAGGTAGAGAAGACAAGCAGGATGCTTGTATAAGTTGTAGAAGCCAAGAAGACTTTTGAATGAGCAGTGGAGAGTGGAAAAGAGGCACTGAGATGATATTTGATTTCTTTGAAAGAACAAATAAGTGCTTGCATAAGAGAAGTGGGGAACATAAGGTTGATTATTCAAGTGGTCAGATTGAATAAAGTTTAAAGACCTAGAATTGTTAATTTATGGATATAGAAGGAATCAGTTCAACAACAGCTGGAAGAAGATTACAATCTGAAGTTGTAATGAGGAGATAGGGATATCTCTGTTGGGGAAGTGTTGAAGGTGACTGCATGAAGAAAATATTGAAGAGGAGTATTAAAATACTCAAGAGGTTATGTGAAGAGAGGACCAAGCTCAGGAAGGAGTTTTGGTGAGGTATAGGAGCAAGGTGAAAGAGATTTGCTTGCTGCAAAGGCTGAGATTGTAGTTCACAAGGAGTCCAAGGAAGCTATGAGGAGAAAGGATTTAGAAATTCCGGCATTGGAAAGTTCGAGAGTTGATTGAGGTAATGTGATTTTAAGTTGTGTATTTGGTTATATAGTGAATTGCTGACTGTAGGGTTTATATGTGATTGAGAATGACTCTGAAGTATTCTTGGAAATATTTTCTACCTTGGGAGGAAGGTAGTATATATTGTATTGAAGGAAAAACCTTAGAGGAAGTGTGTTCTTGTTTGAGAGAACAGTGAAGGTAAAGTTGTAGCAGTAGAATAAGCTGAAGCATAAATTGGTAAGAGGTAAGGGTTTTATTTATCAAGTACATTGTGAAGAAACTAATTGATTGCAGGTAGCAGTAAAAGGAAACTTTGCATGCAGAAAAGAAGAAACATATAGGTTGGGAGGAACATTGAAGTTATTTCCAAAGAAATCTACTTTGGGAGGAAAGTAGTTGTAGGCAGCAATTGATAGAGTATCTCAACAAGAAGATCATAGCTTGAGCAGTGATGAAGGAAGCCAGTAGAGGTTTCTAGAGAAAAGTGAAGTGTGTCATTTGAACCTGATTATTCTAGCTGAGGTTGGAATGCAGGAGGACAAGTAGGTGTTCACAAGATAAGGTGAATTGAATGCATGATCCTAGAAGGAGAAAAGAATAATGATCAGCAAGTTCCAGATAGATAACCAGTATTACCAAAATACCAAGAACAAGAGAGGAAGCTTGGTGAGGTACTTGTAGCAGGGAGAAGTAAGAACTGCTATTATAGAGGTTTGTAGTGCAGCTCACAGTGAGTATGAAGAAACTCATGGAGATGGAAGAGAAGATGACTATTGTTAGTCATAACAGAGGTTTAGAGGGAAGCTACCGTGGAAAGAAGGAAGATGACAAAGCAAATGGCATATGGAAGCAGACAAAGGATGAAGAGTATGACAAAGAGAAAGATGAGATAAGAATCCATCTTGGTTATTTGATGGAATTGTTACAAAAGAGTAAAGAAGACCAAAGGTGTGGATGGTTTATGAGGAAGAAAGTAAAGTGGCATAGGCTACAAGAGAAGAGAGAGCATAGGTTGAACGCTCAACTGAATGAAGGGTTACTCAAAGCTATTGAGTATTTGGGAGAAGTTCTGATATGTGAATCGGAACATGGATCAATATTTGATGAGAGTGATGAAGATGCTGAGAAGAGATCCATTGAATATCTTCTGAACCATATGGAGGATTCAGAGAAGCAAGAGGAATTGATGATTGAAGCATCAAGTGAGACCATGAGGTATTATGATTTCAAATCTTACAATTTGTGTATGAATGCACGGTATGCAAGTTTGAATGGTGATGAGTTTCCTCATGAAGGAAATAATATTGAAATTTCAATCAATGAAATTACAGGAGGAAAGAATTTTGATCTTGAGAAAGATCAGGAACTTAATGGTTGTTCCATAAATGATGAGGAAGTGAAGTATGATGAAAAATGCCTCTCAGATGAGGAAATCCTTGCACTGTTGCAACAGAAGGAACTCATTGATGAGTTACTTAATGGAAGAAGACAATCATCTGAAGTTGTCATGAAGATGAAGGATCAAAATTTTATTTTGATAAAGAATGAGGAAACATTGTCTCAGAAAAGTAATCCAATGAATTTGATTAATGAAATTGATAATGCTAATGCATCAAATAGGGTAGGGATAGCTCCTAAAGATGGCTTACTGAAGGACATAAATGAAGAGTGTGATAAAGAGGAGGATGGGACAGATTTGTCTCATAACAAAGAGAAGTCAGTCATAGAACTGAATAAAGTTGAATGGACTACTAGATTTAGTCAAAGAGATGTTGAAGGACAGCTACTGAAGGTTGTCAAGGAAGAAGAAAGACATGCTCAATACTATGAACAACATTGTGGTAAAGAACTTGAGAAGTGTTAAGGAGAAACTGATTTGCTGGAGTATTTGTTGGAGAAACCTATGTATGAAGATGTGATTGTAGTGACTGACAGAGAAGTGTCTCAATTTTTAGCTGAGATAGAAGTATATACTAGTTTACAAACCCATGATGTGTTTGTTGGTATAGAGGAAAGAGAGAATGAGTGCATTACTGCAGTCAAAGAGTTGGAGTATGAATTACTTCTTGGAAGTAAAGATGAGGTTAAGGAACAACAAATGAATATTGCAGAGGGAGATGTCTTCAAAGGAATTAAGGATGTATGGGTGGCCGAAGAGAGCAGCCAAGAACTTAAAGGTGGATATCTAGAGTTGGTACAAAGAGATGGTCTCATGCAATCTGATAATGCTAAGACAAAAGAAATTAAATCTAAAAGTTTTGAAAGTGACAACATAAATCCTATTGTAGAATAGTGGGAGAGACAATTCAATATTTTAAATGTCTTTCAGGAGATATACAGCAGTATAGAAGAGTGAAAGGGTGTCTATATCCTTGTGAGTGAAGGAGAAGTTCATTTACAAAGTGATGAAAACAAGAGTTGTTTTCAAGAGAAAACATAATTACAGAATGAGATAGATTACTTGTGGAACTTAATGCAATTTTACAAGAAAAACTACAGCAGAGAAAAGCAAACAGTCCATTGTAAAATTGGTTTGAAAGTGAAAAATTCGGAAGGCATAGATAGTGGAGCATTACAACACAAAATATGGAAACCTGGAAGGTTACAACCAACAAGAATTGATCACAGTAAAGATTTTGGACAATTGCAAACTAAGATTTGGGATACAAGAAGATAAAGGCTGAAGGTGCATAAATAGGAGGGCATCATTATTTTCTACTTTGGGATTCTGATGCAAGGGAATTTGCTCTCAATAACAACTCTAAAGTTGGGACAAGTTCTAAAGTTATAATCCTAGTCCAATGAAGGGTCGAATTGTAAATCATTTGTATAAATGTTTAATTTTTCTCATAGTTAGCATACATAGCTTTAGAAGATTCTAATTTGATAGGTGTCAATACAAGTGTGAGTCATGAAACCAATTCCTTAAACCAAGGAATGACTCGAGGATAATGAAGATATTTATGAACAGGTTGCATAAAGATAGGAGTCTATTTGGTGATTCATTAGAGAGATAGGTTCAAATTCCTATACTTAGAATCAATTGCTTTAATTTAGAAATCGATCGTAGGTTTGTAGGAGCCAGTTAGCAATGAGCTGAAAAGGCTCAATATTGTAAAAAGGATATAATCCTGCGAGGAAAAATTTATTTAGATGGTTCGAGGTTCTAAAGAAGAGACTGGCGATGGATAAGCCAAGTCTACAACATGTAATAGAGTAGTCAGGATTTTAAAAATTTTGTACAGTTTCATCACTAATTGAATGAAAGGCAATCTCACCATTTCATGTGTGCGTGTTTATGCATAATTATAGTGTATTGTGTTGGATGATGTTTAACTATGTGTTTAGTTGAATTTTGTGCATGAATTTCAATGAGAAGACATGGTAGCTATGTATGTTTACATGTGTGTCTATGAAGGAGCTGGGTAGAATCTAAGTGAGAGGTTCCATTTCATTTGAAGTTGGGCATAGCCCCTAGAGGTTCCAACTTCTGCAAAACTCTTTTAGACTTGTGATAAACTGATAAAGGATTAGTTGAGGGTGTATGATTTTCTGTGGTAGATAGGTATATTGTTGTGCGAATTTATCATGCAGGTTGAGAAAGTAAGATATGAAGATGAATCCCTTTATGATCTTCGTGAAACAAGATTGAATATTTGTGTTATTGTGACAAGTGGAGAGTTTGGAGGTATCGTTGATAGAACGCGTTAAATATTGAGGAATTATGGGTCCTCTAGAAGAGCATAATCATAAAAGGATGTTAGTAGAGTTGTGATGGAAGGCAACCGATGAGATAGGTGGTATAGACAATGATGTTGCAGAAAAAAGTTTACAGGTTTGTGTTTCTTCAAGGAATAAAGATGCGGCCTTGATGAATAGAAGCACAGGAGGGATTATGGAATCCTTGAGGATGTTTATGAATTTCTAAGCCTATGGAGCAGAAGTGAGAAGAATAGAAGGTCGACAGTAAAAAAGAGCATTCGACAGAGATGAGTCAAGGTAGCCATGATCAAAACCTTCAATAGGATCGATGAACCATATCTCATACCGTTGAGAGAACAAGCACAATGGTTAAGTCTTGCTTGGGAGGATGATGAGAAACCAAGGCATAGATGGTACTGCCGAGTGTAAAGTGGAGTACTAAGGGGTTTGGCGAAGTTAAGGCTTTCCAAATGTGGTGAAGTGTTTGGTGAACTCCAAAATATTTTGGTAAGAAGCTAAGGTTAGTGGAGGTGTATAACAACTGCCAAGGTAGAGGAGATCTATTTAGAGTTTGAGAGAGACACAAGGCATGTGGTTTAATACATATAGGTTAGTTTCATGTTTCCTTTTGGTAATTAATATGACTGATTAGTTAAGAGGGTTGAAAGGTCCTCGAGGTAAGGGGAAAAGCATGTCCCTTTCCATCAGGGGTACTGCCCCAATACGCAAGTGGTTAGATAGAATTGGTGGCCGAGTGAATACACTGAACCTTTAGGAAGCCACGTATACCTAGGGTCCATATCTATTTCCATCTGCTAAATAGCGTATGACATCTGTCCAGAACTGTTGTAGATCAATTCCAAGCCATTGCAGATCCATTCCAAAAAAAAAAAAACTGTTTTTTCGCCATATCTTCCTTGTTTTTACTCCGTTTCCCTTGAAAATTCATTCACACCCCTACAATCCCATTCTGCATATTTCATTCTTAAGGAACCTATCTGAAATTCCACTAACAAAAGCCAGAAATCCCACATCTGTATATTTTTAGGGTTTTCCATAACTTCTTTGATTTTCACCTAATCGCCTTCAAATTTTGCCACATTGTCCATTTCCTATTTCTGCTTCTTTTTCCCTCTTTGACAATTTTTCTCATTCTTTCACCTCGCTTCTGAAATCCCAATTTTTTGCTTCCCTGTCCATTAGAAAGTGTCCAAAACCTAGTCAAACCCCAATTACCCATCATATTTTTTCCCAAATTCAAATTTTCCTTTACTAAAGAAGTTTTTGTTTTTGTTTTTCTACCCACTCAAAAAAAAAAACTCTCAGTTATGCTTGTCACCCGCGCAGGAGGAAAAAACATGGAGGAAGAACTTGCAGCCCTCAAAACCAAACTCTAAGAGCCGGATGAAAACTTTCTCGGCCTCCATCTTCGGAATTCATCCATGAACAATAAATGACAACCAGAGTCTTCTGCATACACTGGGTTCTCTTCTTCCAGCAATTTTCATGGGTCGGTGCTTGATTTTCCTCGCTTCAATGGTAATGATCCAACTAGATGGATATACCGGGCATAACAATATTTATGTCTGCATAATACTTTTGATGTCAACAAAGTTCCACTTGCATCCTTTCATTTGGAACATGAAGCCCTTCAATGGTACCGTTGGTACATCAAGGCTCTTGAAGAGACAAAATGGACAGATTTTTTCCAACTCCTTTTGCAATGATTTGGTCCTAGTGATTTTGATGACTTCACAGGAGCACTCACTAAAATTCACCAAATTGGCACTGTAAGAGAGTATCAGAAAAAATTTGAGAAACTAGCCAATCAAACAGAAGGATTTCCTAATGAGTTCTACAGCATTTGTTTTATCAGTGGTCTAAAGGATGCAATCCGATCTGATGTTAAAATGTTTTGTCCCAACAAAATGATGGAAGCCCTAGAGTTGGCTAAGTCGGCAAAGGACAAGATCGTAGCCCAACAGACCTCCAAATCCACTTTTGTTCCATTCATAAATATGGTTTCCCAACAACCTCCCATCACGCCAGCTCCTTGACCAACTCCTATCAAGCATTTTTCTGAAGCAGAGATACGGGCATGTAGAGAAAAATGGATTTGTTATAATTGTGATGAGAAATTCACTCGGGGACATAGATGTGTTGAAAAAAATATTTATTTCTTGGATTTGTATTCTTCGCCTACCTCTGAAATTGGTTAAGAATCTATGGATAAAATAGATTATCAGGTCGACATTCAACAGCCGCCTGTTGACCCTCCATCTCAAGATGACCACCCAAAGATATTTCGCCATAATTTAGCTGGAGTCACCACCCTACAAATAATGCAGGTCAGGGGTTACTTCAAGAAGCTCCCTCTTACAATACTCATTGATTCTGGTAGCACTCATAACTTCATTAACCCTTGGATTTCCAAACAGGATGATTGTTTTGTCCATCCTTGCTCCAACTTTGAAGTCATGATTTCCAATGGGGGCACCTTACCTTGCAAGGGGAAGTGTTGCAATGTGCGTATCTCTATGGGATATTATAACCTTCACTCCGACATGTTTTCCTTGGCCTTAAGCAGATGTGATGTGGTTTTGGGCGCTCAATGGTTACACACACTTGGCCCCATCTTGTTGATGTATATGTAAATTCGGAATGTATTTCATATATGTTGTATGTACTCCTATAGAGATGGTATTATTCCTATATACGGAAGTGTCGTCATTTATATTGTAAATGTCGTAACTTATACTTGATGGGTTATTAGACCACCTTGTTGGGGTCGGCCCTGTATAATTCATGTGGGTCAAAGGGTTATTAGACCACCCTATTGGGGGTCGGCCCAGTCAACATTATGTTATGTGGTTAAGTTCGAGCCTACATGATTTATGTAAAAGGCAAGTCAAGTCAAGTATAAATAGAGTGCGGGAGGCACTCTATTTGTTCACTCACTTCTCACTCATGCACTCAAGGAGGAGTGGCACACTTATGGAGGAGGAGGATCTGCTGCTAGCATATGTATATCTCTTATGTTTGGGTTGTATCATTTCTCTATCTATCTCTGAGGAAGTTATTGGGGTTTTTCACCTTTATGGTTTTCCCCAAGTAAATCTTTGTGTCTCTTGTGTGCTTGCATTATTGTCTCCATGATTGATATGCTGTAGATATGCTGTACATGTTGTTCTCTCAGTTAAGATCCTAGATCAGATTGAAGTAAATTCTGAAAATTTAACATGGTATCAGAGCTAGCCTGAAAGAAGGCATGATATGGCATGTATGACACTTGTTGCACTTACGATGCTAGGGCTTGATATAGCAAAAAACCAGTCATCGTAGAAATTTCGCTATAAATCCGTTTTGGCGAAGTTTTCATATCTGAAATCTTTACAGGTCGAATATTAAATCCCCATGTACCTTGTGTCCAAAGGAAAACCTCTAATTCGTTGTACTTTGTGATTTATGATCTGTACAATATAGGATTTCTGCCTCTTCCAGATCTGAGTCAAAATCAGGTGACCTTGGGAAAAAGGTCATAACTTGGGATAGGAAGCTCCAAATGAAATTTAGTAAAAAGTGACAGGTATTACACAGACGGTAATCTCTCAGGAAAATTTTGTAGAGGCCAAAGTTGAACCAGTGACACGTGGCACGTCGTACAAGTTCGCTCTCCTGTATTATCCCATAAACAGGTCATGTTGCGACACTTGGAATAACTCTCTCTCAGAGACTCCAATTGAGGTCAGACCTGTCAGGATGGAAATATAACAGGTCATTCTATCTCAGGAAAATTTTTCAGAGGCTGAAGTTGAAACAGTGACACGTGGCACGCCGTACAAGTTCGCTCTCCTGTATTATCCCATAAACATGTCATGTTGCGACACTTGGCATAACTCTCTCTCAGAGAATCCAATTGAGGTCAGACCTATCAGGATGGAAATATTACAAGTCGGGCTATCTCAGAAAACGTTTTCAGGCCCTGTGGATCAAAAAGTTCAGAGTTACACCAGAAACAATCAGGTACATATTTATGTCAAAACAGAATTATTTTTTAGTACCTTCATTCATGGCTTCCGGAATTTAGGGCTTCATAGAAAGTTGGAATTTTTGTAATCGGATACCATGACTGGATGCTACTCATCAAAATAGAAATTTAGAGACCAAGATCAGAATTTTTGGTTGGGAGAAGGCCGGGCTTGATCAGACCCTAGTTTGGGACTTTGATCAGAAAAGTGGAAAATTAGGGCTTCTGTAAAAATGAGAATTTTTGAAATCTGTGACCACGGCTGGAAGATCCTCAAAAAAATAGAAGCTTAGAGCTTTGGATCAAACCTTTTGATGGGGCAGAAGAGTGGGCTTCATCAAACCCAGTTCAGAGTCACGTCGAGTGAATCCGGAAGTTTCAAAGGAAAAATTGAGGAGTGAAACTTTGCAGTTTTCAAATTCTAAGCATACCAGTGTGATCAGCTCATCAAGGCGCATATTTCTATCCTTTCAGAAGTTTGAAATTCAAAGTTTGAATTTTTGGGGTTTCTCTGACAAACCCTAATCCAGTTCCAGATTCAATTCTTGCAAATCAAGTGGATTGGGTTAATCCTAGAAAAAGATGGATTGGTCACCTGCATAAGTGAAGAAGTTCCTGTTTCAGAGGGAGATGAGGCTAAGGCCTTACATAAGAAGATTACAAGCGATCTCGACAAGTATGACTCATCGAGGTATGTTTCGATATTTTTTCATGATTAAGTTTATGGTATGTTTGTCTTCATGTTATTACAGTTAGTACAATCTTGATTTTAGATTTGTCGTATCACCTTAACAAAATTATGAATGCATGATAGAAGATATTCATTGGTTAGGGTGTTGACACTTATGATTGTACAAATGTATTATGGTGTTGTATGAGGTTTATGTTGTCTGCTAACATAAAAGGTACACCAAGAAAGACAAATCATGTTCTACTTCAAGAACATATGATCATGGTGACATGAAGACAAGGATTCATCCATTGTCATGGATCACATAGAAGATCTACTTTCGAGGTATGTATAACTTGTTTCTACAATGGTTAACTTATGAGACATGCAGGTTACTAGCACAAGTCACTGAAGAGAACCAGAAGAAATTATGCGGGTATATTAGACATAACTAGCTAGCATGCTAATCCAGGTATGTTTTTCCTATATCAAGCTAGAATCCTACCTTGTGCTAGGATCTTATACTATTGTGTTGTTGATAATGATTATTCATGAAGTCATAGGTTGAATAATCATGGTGGTATGCATATTATGTTTCGTACCACAATTGATGATATGACTAACCAGAAGAATCATGAAGGTATAGTTTTGAATAATCACGGGTTTTATGCATATTATATCTCTTCTCTTGATTGATGATTTAACTAACTAGAAGAGTCCTATGATTAAATAAGAATATGGATGAATAAAAGAAGACTTCCTTGAAACCTTGAATACTAATGTTTATTATCTGTGTTTGAATTGATCCTAACTATACATGCTTGAGATTATTGTGTTTTGATAAATTATACTAATGAATTATGTATGAGACCTAGAGGATAACACAATGATGATACTAACAAGCATGCATAGGTATCGAGAATGTATATAAGTTCAAGGACATGTAATCCAGGAAGCAAAGATCAAGAGGGAGCACACTGCAGTAGTTTCTACAAGGATGCAGATATTCAGAGGGAGTTGACCACTTCTCACAATCCACATCAGAATGGAGTTACAAAGATTTAGAGGGAGTCCACCCAACAAACAAACAAAGATAAGTATTTGAATTGTCATTACTTGCATATTTTATTGTTTAAATAATACTGTTCATACTGATGTTCCTAGAATTAGGTTGTGTATTATGCATATTAGAATAGTTGCATTGATGAATAGTATACTACTAATATGCATGGGTAAGTAGCCTATGGCACTGTACAACATTCCATTGCTACTTATCTAGAATGAAACCTCTTTGCTGACATGTTGGGAGTTGTGCACACTCTTAACAATGTTCTAGTAGAGATTGGAAGGCATCTAGAAAGTTACGGGATATGGATAAATGTTGTATTGAAGCATTGGCTAAGTTAATTGCATGACTGTATGACATATTTCTTTATGTGTAAGAATTTGTTCTGAAAACTATGAGATGTTTTCTAATCATGCAATTTAACTTGTTGTGTAGGAAAGATCGTATGCCATCAACTACAAAAGAAGAACTACAACATTTGTTCAGCAACAAAATTATCTACTGAAGATATTGAAGTTCCCAGGATATGGGAAGAATGCCATGATCCGTCGATCATGAAGAACGATGTTTGGGATGCGATCCCAAGAGCTGAAGGGAAGTCTGTTGTGACTTCCAAATGGAATTATCAGATCAAGCATGCTGTAGATGGCAGCATAGAGAAATATACAGGTGAAGATAGGTTGATTGCCAACACGCAGCGGAAGCTTACTGTCGAGTTCGAGATGAAGAACTTGGGGATGATGCACTATTTGTTTTTGGCATGGAGGTGTGGCAGAGTGTAGGTGGAATCTTCCTTGGACAAGGGAAGTATGGAGTAGAGATCCTGAAGAGGTTCGGGATGATGGATTGCAAGGCCATGGCCACACCTATGGCATCGAATCTGAAGCTTCTATGTGATGCTTCATCTGAGCCGGTTGATGTCTCTATGTATCGTCAGATGATTGGGTCCTTGATGTACCTGATGAACACAAGACCAAACATTTGCTTTGCGGATAACACATTGAGCTAGTTCCTGACAGATCCGAGGAGTGTTCACCTAGTTTCTGTAAAGCATGTTCTGAGGTACCTGAAGGGTACAATGGATTACAGGCTCAAGTATGAAGCGAATCAAAAGTTTAACCTGCAGGGTTATGTTGATTCAGATTGGGCTGACAGTGCTGCAGATAGGAGGAGCACATCTGGATGCTGCTTCAGTATGGGATCAGGTGTGATCTCTTGGCTTAGCAGGAAGCAGTCCTGCGTAGCACTAAGTACAGCTGAGGCAGAGTATGTTGCAGCCTGTTTAGCTAGTTATGAGGCAGTATGGCTACGGAAGCTACTGTCTGAGTTATTTGATCTCCCGTTGGATGCTACTAGTATCTTCTGTGATAACCAGAGTTGTGTGAAGCTGTCTGAGAACTCAGTGTTTCATGAAAGGTTGAAACACATAGAGATCAAATATCACTATATCAGGGATATGCTGCAGAGAGGATCCGTGAAGCTCCTGTATGTTGAGATGGACGAGCAGATTGCAGATGTGCTAACGAAGCCACTAGCCAGGGTGAAGTTCGAGTACTTCAGAGAGAGGCTTGGCGTTCTTCAGATCGAGGACACTTCGAGGAAGAAGTGATGGACACATTTGCTGAAGCCATTCCAAGCATGTTGGAAGGAGGATCCTTCACATGGCTGTGGATGTAAGCGCTGGATGATGAACATCAGGATGATGTTCTAGTTTCTGCTGGATATGATCAGTTGGATCATTTTTATGTATGTATGTACGCATCATGTTGGATGTTGGATATGATCAGTTGGATCATTTATATGTATGTACGCATCATGTTGGATGCTGGATATGATCGGTTGGATCATGTGTATGTATTTTGTATATGCATCATGTTGGATGCTTGGACCATGTATTTGTATATGTATCAGGTGGATACATTGTATGATCAGGTAGATCATGTATATTGATATGTATCAGATATGATCAGGTAGATCATATATGTTGATGGATACATTGTGTGGATCATGTATCTATGTATCAGGTGGATACACTATGTATGATGATATGTATCAGGTAGATATGTGGTGTGCATCAGATGGATGCATTGTATGACCAGGATGATCGTGGATGACGAGCTTCTCCAGATGACATGCAGCAGGGTGTTGCAGTGATGATGATCAGGGTGATCATGTGTACATCAAGATGATGTATGATGAGTATCAGATGATACTTTGTGGCCGTGGATCAGGTTGTGCAGGTAAGCATGTAATTTGTGCCCTGGGAGATTTGCAGATGGTCTTTCGAGGTTTTTCCTATGGCATGTAATTCGTACCCTGGGACATCTGGCAAATGCTCTTTCGAGGTTTTGCTTGGGAGGAAATATAATTTGTGCCCTGGGAG
This sequence comes from Larix kaempferi, assembly GCA_027924585.1. Lineage (NCBI taxonomy): Eukaryota > Viridiplantae > Streptophyta > Pinopsida > Pinales > Pinaceae > Larix > Larix kaempferi. The sequence goes on from BSBM01000505.1 coordinate 4,737,674, forward strand.
ATCTGCAGATAGTCTTTCAAGGTTCTGCCTATGGCATGTAATTCGTTTCCCTGGGATATCTGGAAGATGCTCTTTCGAGGTTTTGTCCTATGGCATGTAATTTGCTCCTGGGAGATCTGGACAGGATGAAAAAGGCCTCAGATGCTTTAGCCAGGTTTTGCCATGACCACATGTAATTTGCTCCTGGGAGATATGGACAGGATGAAAAAGGCCTCAGATGCTTCAGCCAGGTTTTGTGGTGGACCACATGTAATGTGCTCCTGGGAGATCCGACAGGTAGAGCTGTGTGCTCGTAACAGCCTGGGATGCTTCATCCAAGTTTTGTGGTGAGATCACATGTAATCTGCTTCTGGGAGATCCGACAGGTAGAGCTGTGTGCTCGTAACAGCCTGGGATGCTTCAGCCAGGTTTTGTGATGGGTCACATGTAATGTGCTCCTGGGAGATCCTAGAGGTAGGGCTGTGTGCTCGTAATATCCTGAGATGCTGCAGCCAGGTTTTGTGACGCACGTAATAAGTCCTGAGGATTCCACAGTATGGCCAATGATGATGAAGACCTGCAAGTGGTGGGCCTACATCCAGTATGAAAAAGGACTGGCTCTGTAGAAATTCCTATGACGAGTAGATTCAGAGATTGATTGAGATAGCAGCAGCAGTGACGATGATCCAGAGAAGATGACTTGTGCTAGAAGACCTGTGCTGAGAAATACCTTCCTAGTTAAGAGGGAGTGTTGATGTATATGTAACTTTGGAATGTATTTCATATATGTTGTATGTACTCCTATAGAGATGGTATTATTCCTCTATACGGAAGTGTCGTCATTTATATTGTAAATGTCGTAACTTATACTTGATGGGTTATTAGACCACCTTGTTGGGGTCGGCCCTGTATAAGTCATGTGGGTCAAAGGTTTATTAGACCACCCTATTGGGGGTTGGCCCAGTCAGCATTATGTTATGTGGTTAAGTTTGAGCCTACATGATTTATGTAAAAGGAAATTCAAGTCAAGTATAAATAGAGTGCGGGAGGCACTCTGTTTGTTCACTGACTTCTCACTCATGCACTCAAGGAGGAGTGGCACACTTATGGAGGAGAAGGATCTGCTGCTAGCATATGTCTATCTCTTATGTTTGGGTTGTATCATTTCTCTATCTATCTCTGAGGAAGTTATTGGGGTTTTTCACCTTTATGGTTTTCCCCAAGTAAATCTTTGTGTCTCTTGTGTGCTTGCATTATTGTCTCCATGATTGATATGCTATAGATATGTTGTACATGTTTTTCTCTCAATTAAGATCCTAGATCAGATTGAAGTAAATTCTGAAAATTTAACACATCTTATGGGATTTTGCTGAACTTTGGATGCATCATCATCATTTCACATTACATGGAAAATCCCCTTAAGAAGAATTCACATGGTGTTATCGCTCAGCTCCATTCCATTCAGATGCACCCATCGGCGGTCTCCACTACACCTTTGGATCTACAACAAATTTTGGATAGATATGCAAGTGTCTTTGCTGAACTATTGGGATTTCCACCTTCAAGACCAGAGGACCATCATATTCATCTCCTTCCTGGAAGCATTCCTCCTAACATCATGGCCTATCTCTACCCATTTCACCAAAAAACGGAGATCGAAATGCTTGTTCGGGACTTACTGAAGCAAGGTATTATTCGCCCTAGTACTAGTTACTTTTCTTCACCAGCTCTTATTGTCTGAAAAAAAATATGGGTCATGGCGCCTCTGCATTGACTTACGAGCACTTAAACACCTCACAATCAAGGATAAGTTTTCAATTCTCGTTGTTGATGAGTTTCTTGATGAGCTTCATGGTGCTCATTTTTTCTCCAAGTTCGATCTTTGTTCTGGGTATCATCAAATTTGGGTTCATGAGGATGATATCCCTAAAACATCTTTCCGCACACATGATGGCTACTATGAGTTTTTGGTCATGCCTCACTAATGCTCCTTCCACATTCAGGAATTGATGAATAAAATATTTCGACCCTACTTGCACAAATTCATTCTGGTCTTGTTTGATGATATCCTCATCTATAGTAAAACATGGCTTGAGCATCTCCAACATCTGGATCTTGTAACGAAACTTTTCTTTGGTCATCATCTCCACGCATAATAGTCTAAATGTGTTTTTTGACAGGAGGAAGTAGAGTATCTCAGGAATATTATTTCAGCACAAGGGGTTCGTGTGGATCCTGCCAAAATAGATGCCATGAAAAATTGGTTGGATCCTTAGACACTCAAGAGCCTTCGTGGTTTTTTGAGATTGACTAGCTACTACCGAAAGTTTGTCAAGGATTATGGGAAGATTGTAGCTCCATTAACTTCTCTATTGAAAAAGGATGCATTTACATGGACACATGCTACTGAGTGTGCATTTGAAAAACTGAAACAAGCTATGTGTACTACACCTATTCTAGCTTGTTGGAATGTTCTCACCATCATTTTTATATTTGCAAGCATTCTGCATGCATCCAGTCATCAGTATGGTAGTCTCCCCATCACCCGGAGCCTATTTGTATCCCCCTAGAGCTTGGTTTTATCCCTCAGTATCCCTCCTACCTACCTAGTGCGCCTTGTTTTCCTCACCTGGATGACATATGCGCCCTACTATACTACTTGGATTCCTAGAAGTCAGTTGCAACATTGATTGACCAATTCTTGCATTTATTGCTCAGTTTAACTGCCTGCAGCTTCCAGTTGTATGTATCGGAGTGCCACTTGACCTACTAACAGCCTCATGCGCCCTCCTTGGAGTCTCCATCCCTTGATTTGTGCTCACATGGCTTAGTTAGATTCATTTGACCAACTTTTGACTATTTGTGACTACTACCACCGATTGGGTGATGTTTCCAATGCTATCCAAGCCACACACTAAGGAGAATTCGAATCACCTTTGGTTAATTCGAATTCACTTGAAAACATCATTATTGTATTTATTTTTCACAGTGCCATCTTACAGCTGATGTATGATTACACTACAGATTTCTCCATTTCTGAGTTTATAAGTGATAATTGATTTATTTCTTCTTCTTCTTCTCTACAATTCTTGAGTGATATTTGTGAGGTTTACTCTAGCTGTGTGATCTATCCTGTTGAATTATCACATGGTATCAAATCTAGATTCAACTATTCGAATTGCAGTAGTTGCAACAATTCATTGAGCAGCCGTCTTTCATTAAGCACCAAAAGCCTCTGGATTTCCACAACAATTCCTGGTGCAATTGTCTTGAATTCACTGGAGCAATCGAGTGAGGTCTAGCCAGGTGTGAAGGATCCAGTCACATGTGATTATTGTCCTAAGGCAGTTTTATCTCGATTTGCAGCAAATATCCATCATCAATTTCATTTGTTTTGCAAGTTTATTCCATCATTTGAATTCATCTTCAATTCAACTTCAACAACTACCAATGGATCTAAAACTAAATTCATTCAATTCTGTCGAATGGAAATCCAAGATGGAAATCTTCATGAAGTCCAAGAGCCTTTCTAGAGTATTGAATGGGACTGCAATCGAACCCACTAGTGCAATAAAGAAATCCAAGTACCTGGATACACTTGATGAACTAGCAGGACTGCTACTCCTTAGCATTTGTGAAGACCTCCATTTTCATGTCATTGATATAGCAACTCCAAAAGAAGTTTGGGACAAGCTCGAAACTCTTCTTGGATAGAAAGATGACTTGAAAGGTCACAATTTGGAAAATGAGCTTATCTCACTGAGCCCTTGTAGTTTCGACTCCATCAATGAGTTTCTTACCAAGTTCAAAAATTTGATTTCACAATTGAAGAGATATGGAATAGAGAAGGAAAAGAAGCATCTCATCCTTGCCATACTATCAAAATTGGGCCCTAACTACTCAGTATTTGTCTCTACCTTTCAGAAAACAAAGCTATCCATCCCAAAATGGAAGTTTCCTAGTCTTGATGACCTCATCCAGTCTCTCACACAAGAGGAGGAGAAGTTGATTCAAATGGGAATGATAAAACCCAAGATGGATTCAGCACTTGCAGTTGCTGAGGTAAAGAGAGCAAATGGAAATGGAAAGAATTTTTTTTTTGACAGAAAGTCAAATGAGCCTAAGCAAAAGGAGGCTCCCTATCAGTCAAAAGGGGATTCGAATTCCAAGAAGGGAAATCAATCTCAAAAGGATAAATCCAAATGTACCTACTGCAATAGAGGATTTCATCCTGAGAGATCTTGTATGAAGAATATTATAGACTTGATGGCTCAGTTACTTGAAAAGAATAACCTTCCCGTACCTGCATGTGCTAGGAAGAAAGAATCTGAACCTTCTAGATCCAAGGACAAGGAGAGATGCCATGCTCTCATGGAAGGTGCATCAAGATATTTCTCCTTCATCATAGATTCAGAAGCATCAAGACACATGTCTTTCTCCAAAGATCTCTTTACTAGTTTTGAATGCATTGTTGGCCCTTCCATCATGTTGGGGAATGATTCTGAGGTCTCCTCTGAGGGGATTGGAAGGATCAAACTTGATCATGGATACTTCTCATATGTACTCTGTGTTCCTACATTTAATTCCAATCTACTTTCGGTCTACCAAATTACCCATACTGGAGAGCCCAAGAGTGTGATCTTCTCTCCAAATGAGGTCGAAATACAAGACATAGTTTTAGGAAATATCATTGCAAAAGGTGTTGCAAACCACCAATCGAAACACTATGAGTTCTCTCACTTTCTTCCTCTCTCCAAGTAGTCTGCTCTTCACACACATGCAAATGAAGAGAGTAGGATATGGCATGAAATATTTGGGCATCTCAACTACAAGTACCTACAAGATATGCATACTCAAGAGATGGTTGAAGGACTACCCAAAGTCAAGTTTTCCAAGGGAAACTATAAGGGTTGTTTGATGGGAAAACATCCTGAAAAGAAGTTTGTGAAAGGAAAGGCAAGGATATCCTCTCAACCTCTCGATCTAATTCATAGTGATGTTGCAGGGCCATTTCCAGATCTATCTTTGAACAAGGAAAGGTATATTTTTACTTTTATTGATGATTATTAAGGATTTACATGGGTATACTTTCTCAGATTAAAATCAAAAGTGTTTGGATACTTTAAGTTTTTCAAGTCTTCTGCAAAAAAAAATTCAAATAGAAAGATCAAGGCCATTCGCACTGATAATGGAGGAGACTATGTCAAGGGTGACTTTCAATCCTTTTGTGATGATGAAGGCATAGAGATGCAACATACTATTCCGTACACACCACAACAAAATGGTGTTGCAGAGAGAAAGAACGGAACATTAAAGGAGATGGCCACTTGCATGCTAAAGTCGAAAGGGTTGCACCCTAGTCTTTTGGAAGAAGCCATCAACTATGTAGCTTACCTTCAGAATGGAGTCCCTCATAAAGGACTCAAAAATATGACTCCTTTTGAAGAATGGATGGAATACAAACCTTATGTATCCCATCTTAGAGTGTTTGGATCCAGAGCATGGGCAAGGATTCCAACAAAGAAAAGGAGAGCACTAGATCCATAAAGCAGAGAGTGTATACCGGTGGTCTATGCATTGAGTGCAAAGGCCTACAAGCTTCTTGATCCTTCTACTATGTCAAAATTCCTTGAAAGGAGTGTACAGTTTGAGGAATGGCCACTACATGATGCTCATCCTGTTGAGCAAGAGAAATTTCCTACCACACCACTACTGCTTGATGAGAAAGAGAGCGAAGCTTCATCCCATGAGAGTTTAGATTTTGAATCTGAAAGTGAAGATGATGAAGAGCAAATGCTAGATCCAGATCCACAAGAAGCTGAAGTTCTAGCACCTGACAGTGAAGATGAGCGAATGGAAGATCCATATCCACAAGAACCTGATGATCTTGTAGCTGATGATCCTCCTCTTCCGAGATGGGAATCCGTTACTCTTAGATATGTCGGAGATCTTGTTGGTGACCCACTTGATCAAAGGAGAACCAGATCTTATTTTCAGAATGGAAGGTTTCATCCTTCTCACATTGATCATTCACACAGTGATCCATTTCTTTTTTATTGATCCTTCTTCGGTAAAGAAGGTCACTTGCATCCTTTTGGGGTGAGTGATGGCATGCTACATTAGCATCCTTCAGTCTATTTTTAGGGGGGGCTTTCTTGCCACTAGGTTTTCCCTCTTTCCTCACTTTATTTATTTAGATTGTTGTACGGGGTGACCTTTGGTCTCAATCACCAAGGCCCTACTACTAGTTTTCAGTTATTTCCTCATAGTATAGCTTGCAAGGGGGTGTTGGAATATTCTCACCATCATTTTTATATTTGCATGCATACTGCATGCATCTAGTCATCAGTATGGTAGTCTCCCCAGCATCTGGAACCTATTTTCAGCTCCCTAGAGCCTATTTTTAGCCCTCAGTATCCCTCCTACCTACCTAGTGTGCCTTGCTTTCCTCACCTGGATGACATATGTGCCCTACTACACTACTTTGGATTCCCAATAGTCAGTTGTAGCACTGATTGACCAGTTCTTGCATTTATTGCTTAGTTTAACTGCCTACAGCTTCCAATTCTCTGTATCGGAGTGCCACTTGACCTACTAACAGCCTCATGCTCCCTCTTTGGAGTCTCCATCCCTTTATTTGTGCTCACATGGCTCAGTTAGACTCAGTTAGTCTCATTTGACTGAATTTTGACTATTTGTGACTACTACCACTGATTGGGTGATGTCTCCAATGTTATCCAAGCCACACACTGAGGAGAATTCAAATAACCTTTGGCTAATTCGAATTCACATGAAAGCATCATTATTGTATTCATTTTTTATAATGCCAAATTACAGCTAATATACGATTATACTACATATTTCTTCATTTATGAGTTTATGAGTGATAATTGATTCATTTCTTCTTCTTCTTCTCTGCAATTCTTGTGTGATATTTGTGAGGTTTACTCTAGTTGTGTGATCTATCCTGTTGAATTATCACATAGCTATGCTCGATTTTTCCAATCGCTTCACTATTGAGAGTGATGCTTGCAACAATGGACTTGGTGTTGTTCTCCTTCAAGATGAACATCCCATTGCGTTCACCAGCAAATCCATTTCCAGAAAGAATTTAACTGCCTCTACATATGAGAAGGAAATGATGGCTATTTTTCATGCAATACAGAAGTGGCGGCCATACCTATTAAGGAATAATTTATGTATCAAGCCTGATCACTAGAGTCTGAAATATTTCTTGGAACAACGGGTCTCCTCCCTAGCACAACATAACTGGGTTAGCAAACGCATAAGTTATGACTATGAGATTACTTACAAGAAGGGTAAGGAAAATATTGTGGCGGATGCATTTTCTCACACATTTGATGACCAAGTTTCTCTTTCAGCTATTTCTATGCATGTTCCAAATTGGTTGCAATATTCTCAACATAGCTATGTCAATGACTCCTCATTATCTCAAATCATCCAATGGTTGGCCAACAACCATTTTGTTGTACCGCATTACTCTTGGGATGGTGCTTCCCTGAGATACAATGGTCGACTGGTACTTCCCCAGATCACATATCTTCAATAGGATGTATTCTATGAACTCCATGCTTCTCCATTGGCAGGGCACTCTGGTTTCCTCAAAACGTATGAGCGGCAACATCATAACTTATTTTGGCAAGGAATGAAAAGGACAATTCAATAGATGGTGGCTGAATGTGATACCTTCCAGCACAACAAGGGTGAAACAACACTCCTTCCAGGCTTGCTCGAACCCTTTCCCATCCCTACACAAATTTGGACAGATATTTCTATGGATTTCATTGAAGGGCTCCCTAAATATGGAGGGAAGACAGTGATTTTGGTTGTGGTTAATCGCCTCTCCAAATATAACAATTTTTGTGCCCTCAGGCATCCTTATACCGCCTCCTTAGTCACATAAATTTTCCTGTACCAGATCTTATGTCTTCATGGAATCCCTTCTTCCATTGTCTCAAATCGCGATGCAACTTTCACCAGTCATTTTTGGAAAGAACTATTTCACCACACCGGCACCAAACTGAAGATAATTTCAGGGTATCACCCAAAAACAGATGGTCAGACTGAAATTACCAATAAATGTTTGGAAACTTATTTTCGTTACTTCACCTCCAAACAACAACATCAGTGGGAAAAGTGGCTCCCTCTTGTTGAATGGTGGTACAATACATCCTACCACACTACATCTAAAATCACTCCATATGAAGCAATCGATGGTCAGGCACTGCCATTTCTTCTTCCATACACCCCCAACAGTTCACCAGTTCAGGAAGTTGGCACGGTTATTCGAAACCGTGATCATATTCTTCGTATTTTGCAAGACAATCTTCACATGGCAAGAAATTGAATGAAACAACAAGCCGATCAACACCGTTCTGAGCAAGGTATTTTTTAAGGATTTTAAAAATATACTTAAGTGTAGTATTCTAGGCGATTATTTTGGTTTGAAAAAAACATATATATAGATAGGTAAGCGAATATTAAAGATGAAAAATACAATTTACTATTGAAAATTGAAAATTTTAGCGAATATTATGATAAAAAAACATATTTTATGTAAATATAGGTGATATTAGAGTCTAAAAATGACCAAATAGCGAATTTATTTTTTGAAAAAAAGCCCAAAAGATAGCCAATTGGCGAAATTTCGCCCCTAAAAATTTCTCTGGTTCTGAGTGCACTTTTCAAGCAGGTGATATAGTTTTTATTCGTCTACAACCTTACGAGAAATCCTCCCTGAAACTCAAAGGGCATCATAAGCTCGCTCCAAATTTCTATGGGCCATATAACGTTCTTCAGAAGATTGGGTTCGTTGCTTATAAATTGGAACTTCCTCCTTCTTCCCGCATTCATCCAGTATTTCATGTCTCTTTTCTAAAGAAAGCTCTTGGCACCAACATCAGAGGGAAAACTATTCTAACTGGATAATGAAGGATCCATCCTTTTGGAGCCAGAGGCCATCCTCAATAGGCGCACCCGTCAGCTTCTCTCTCGATCTATCACACATGTATTAATTCAGTGGCATGAAATGAAACCAGAGGATGCTACATGGGAACCACTCCTTTAGATTCAACAACAATTTCCACATCTAAAGCTTTGAGGACAAAGCTTTTTCTAAGGGGGAGGGAATGTTAGGAACCCGTTTTAACCCTTCTCTTTACTTTGTTAGTATATTTTTGTTGGATGCATATGCTTTGTAAGTCGTCCCGTAGTATTATATGTTCCATGGTATTGATCCATAGTTTGTATTATCCCATAGTATTATATGTTCCATGGTATTGATCCATAGTATTGGACACATATGCTTTGCAAGTAGTCTCGTAGTATTATATGTGCCATGGTATTGATCCATATTATTGGATGCATAGACTTAGTATATAAGTATGTGTTGAGGCCAATGAAGATATCCATGAGTTATTTGTATTGAGTTTGCTCAAAGGAGGTCTCCCCCTCGAAGTGGCCTGCGATCAATAAATATCTTCTGTGTTCTGCTATTTCTGATATATAGTGCATTTTCATCATTTAATTGTTGGAGGTTCCTCACACATACACTACTATACCACCTACTTACACACATAAAATAAAATAAAATAAAATAAGAGATTATGAACCATTAAGACAAGTGGCTCATTTCCTCCAAAATTAGACAAGGAGTTGCATCTCCACAAATAAAATAGAAGAGAATATGAACTATTAAATACAAGTAGCTCATTTCCTCCAAAAATAGACAAGGAGTTACATCACCACAAATAAAATAGAAGAGAATATGAACCATTAAAGACAAGTGGCTCATTTCCTCCAAAAATAGACAAGGAGTTATATATTGAAAATAAAAAAAAATAAAAATAAAAAGGAAAATCTAACCACTATTAATACAAGTGGCCTATTTACCCAAAATAGGCAATGAGTTACTCATCAATGTAACCACCACCATCCAAGTGGCATAAATAAGCCTATAAAAGCATACCATCAATAGAAAATCCAAAATCCATATAGGGTATAAATGCCACTTAATAAATCATATTAATATTTAATAATATTAAAATTATATCATCTTAATAACTTATCATTAAATTAATATTGATAATGGTACATAGTACATACTATTATAATGACAATTATTTACTTATCAATTAATAATAATAATGTACCAGTAAATAAATCATACCACATGAAGCATTTCAATATTAACAATTCAATGAGCATTAAAAGATGCAATGCACGATGAACAAGCATTGACCAATCAAGTCACTGAAAAGCAAAAGATACAATGCACAAGCCTCAACCAATCAAGTCACTGAACAATAAAAGAGGCAATGCATAAGCATCGACCAATCAAATCATTGAAGCAGTAAAAGAGGCAATGCGCAAGCATCAACCAATCAAATAATTGAACAATAAAGGAGGAAATGCAAAGTGAACATGCATCAACCAATCAATCTACTCAATTACTAGATACGCACCACATAGTATTTTTTTTTTGTAAATAAGACGAACCTTCTATTGCCATAAAAACAGAGATATACAGAAGTCCACAAGCCCTCTCAACAGAGAGAAAACAGGCTTGAACAGTAAAAAAGACAGTCTCCTCCGAAGAGAAATGAGACCAAAGTTAGGAGTTTGGGATTTCAAATCCAGAATTAAACATCTAATATCCAAAAAGAACAGCAAGAACACTATAAACATGAGCTATGGACAAAAGATAAAACCAAAATATTCATAGAAACATAGAAAAAACAACTTCAGAGAGTAGTAACGTCAAGCACTGAGAGAGGATTGAATTACTCCTGAGCACCGCTGGTGGAACCAGGCTCCAGGTGAATTCCCAGATGCTTGGATAAAACAAGCTGATTGTTGAGGATGCTTTGCTGATTAATGAGGATGCTTTTTAGAAGGAGCAACATTTCGTCTTGCAGAAAAAAGGATTTCCCCATGCTGCTCATCTTTCTCCACCAGCATTCTACCAAGAATCATTTTTTGTGACCAATACATATCCAGGGATTTCTGGTATAGGGTGAGCCTGCCACGGGAGGAGCCTGGGTTGGGAATTAACTCCATAAACTCTTTCTTGATTTACTCAATACCAAGACAAGTTCTATCCACGTCTGTTTCCTCTTCGACGAGATGGATTTTTCCCTGGACAGATTCAGGGATTGCCTTTTTGAAACGCTTGCACTTGTCCACCAAGAGCTTTTGAAAACAGGCAGGAGGGGCCATGGGTTTTGAAAAGAAGAATTCAGGTAAAGTGGAGCCAAGACGGGGGTTCTTGCGAGGAGGCATGTTGCAGACAGGGAGAGTGTCCAGGGCCTACAAACCAATCAAATGAAGAGAGAGGCAAAGGTCCATCGTAAATCTAGAGACAGAGCCAGGAGTAACAGGGGAAAGGTGGCTATAATAGCAACAACGGAGAGGGTGGTGAGCCAATGTAAGTTCGCTCAGAAGGTCGCCCTTAGAAACACGAAGCAGAACAGGAACAGATCTGAAAAACCACTTACCAAAGAAAGTAGACCAAGCCACAGGATCGAAGGCACAAGAGACAACAATGCCCAGATTCCACAAACTATCCAAACTGAGCCTATCCACCGGATTCAACGAAACAAGCAGAATGGGAGCAAAGGAGCTTCCCTGAATACCATAATGGACCGTAGAGATCTCCAAAGATGAGAATTTAACCTGCATGATGGAGAATCTCCCATGCTTCTTCCATAATGAATCTGACCATACCGTAAATCTCGCACTCTTCATCATAATGAACAACCAACCTGCCTTAGAACCAAACCTCCGGCGCATAAATGCCAAACTCCCTCGGCCAATGTGATCATGTACGAACATGCAGGGAACATTTACTCTCCATGAGGGAGAATGATCTAGGTGATGAGCGATTTAAGGGGGATGATGAGGTGGGTGCACGGGGGGGAGAACGTCCCGCCACATGCTTCCCTCCTCCCTCCCGGCCAACTCCGTGTCCACCCGCTATGGGGAAGGGCAGTCCTAATCCTTGATGCTCAGAAGATGATCTCTGAGAGGTTGTAAGTTGAATTGCAGCCAATTCGGATCAAGTGGATCCGTAGAAGTATCAGCTCCATGGTTAGCTAGGAGATCATCCATTTTGTTTCCAGTTCTTCTAATGTGACTAGCTTGAAGGAGATGGGAGAAAGAGAGAGAGTCCCTGAGCTTTTCCTTTAATCTGTCCAGGCACTAGTGTTTTGATAACTTGCTCAGAGGGGTGCCGGTGGAAATATTTTGCACAGTATTGATAATGATCTGGGAATCGCCTTCCACAATGAGGGATTTCCATTCGAGCATTCTAGCAATGTTAAGACCAGTAATGAGACTAAGAAGTTCTGCCACATTGTTGGTGGAGGATCCTATAGATTAAGCGAAGATGTGGAGAATATCCCCCCATTCATTTCTGAAGACTCCACCAATGCCAGCAGGTCTGGGGTTACCCTTAGAGGCTCCATCAAAGTTTAACTTGATTAGAGGAGCAAGGGGTGGGGACCAGAGAGAGGGTATGGAAGCCTTGAAATTATGGTTTCCAACAGAGGGGCGAGAGCCAGAAAGACAAAAGTCCCATGCTTGAAAGATGAGAAGTTCTTAAGGGGAGCACATTAAGTCTGAGTCCAACCATGGCTTGAGTTGCAGAGTTTCCTGTAAGTAGGATTTAATGAGTGAAAGAACTTGTTGAAGAGGGAGAGTTTCATTTTTGAAAATTATCCTATTTCTTTCTTTCCGAATGTTCCAGAGGGCGAGGCCTGGGAAAAGATTCCAGATCCTGTTGAGGAAGGGGTTGGTGAAAGGATTTGGAAGCCAGGATCTAATGGAGTCAGTAACATCATTCTTGATTCTGCTTTTTCTTCTGAAAAGGCTAGAACCCCAATCCCAAACCCTCTAAGGCAAAGGGGCATTGGTTTAATAGATGTTCCATCGTTTCCTCCGATTGATTGGATAGAGGACATCTAGAGGGACCTTGGAATCCTCTATTGCAAATTTGATCCCAGGTAAGGATACGTCTGTGAGCAACGAGCCAAAGGAAGGTTTTGACTTTCGGTCATAGGTTAGAGTCCCATATTTTTCTCCAGATTTGGTCTTTTTGTTGATCTCTGGCAGGATGGACTAGCCAGGACGTTTCTTTAACTGTAAATGAGCCGTAGGGTTGGTGTCCCCACCTCAATTTGTCCTGGGTAGATTGGATTCGCACCTTCCTGGAGCATAACTCCTTCCAAAAGTTTTCATCCTCCTGGGTGGTGCCCATCCCAATCCACTCTTCTTTCGGGAGCCAAGATTGCCACTTAGCGTCGGGGGAAAGTTTCTCCCAGTAGTGTGCCACTTTAACTTTGCTGGTTTGCTGCATTCTGGTTCGTAAAATAAGAGTATTATTATCAGCTTGAAGAGGAGGGAATTGCTGCCATGCATCTTCCCAGAACAAAGCTGAGTTCCCTCCGTGAATCTCCCAGAAACTGTGAGCTCGGATAAGATCTTTTTGAGCTTTGGTGGAGTTCCATATTATTGATCCATTCAATAAGTCCGTCGTTCTGATGAGGTCATCCTGTCTGACGTCCTTCATGTACTTATCTTTCCAGATGATGGTCCAGGGTAGAGTAGTTTCAGTGATGCATCTCCACCACAACTTTGCACAGAGAACTTGGTTGAGGGTAAGAGGATCTCTAAGACCCAAGCCTCCACTGTCTTTGTCTAGGAAAACCATTTTCCAAGCAACCAGAGGCCACTTCCTATTGAGAAGAGCACCACCCCATAAGAAGTTCCTTTGTAAATTGTGAATAGAATTAAGAACATGCTGGGGGGAAGCCATGACCGAGAATAGGTACAAAGGCATGGCTTGGAGGATGGATTTCAGAAGGATGAGACGCCCCGGGAGGTTAAGGGATCTGAAGGTCCAAGAGGTGAGCTTTGATTCCATTTTGGCTATAAGATCTTTCCAAGAAGCATTTTTCAACACCGAGTCAATGAGGGGGGCACCAATAAATTTGGCCGGAAGGGATCCCTTTTGGAAGCCAAGAATTATGGTGATTTTGAGCTGAGTGAGAATAGGGGTATTAAAAAAGAAGATCTCAGATTTCAGATTGTTAATAGACATACCAGAAGCATCCTCGAAGACTCTCAAAATGTGTTTTAAAGCTCTTGCCTCTCTCACTGAATCATGCCCCATCATCATTGTGTCATCCACAAACTACAGGTGGGAGTGAATCTTTCCAGAGCCATCCATCTTGAGACCTTGAATATGATGAGCTTGAACCCGCGCATTGATAGAACTTCCAAGATCTTCAGCTAAAATAATGAAGAGGTAAGGGGAGAGAGGGTCACCTTGAAGAATGCCATGAGAGGACGAAAAGGTGGCAGAGGGGGAACCATTGATGAGAATGGAGAAGAAAGCTGAAGAGACCAAGGTAAGCACCCAACTGACCCAAGTGGATGAGAAGCCAAAGGCTAGCAACATTGATCTGATAAAGTTCCAGCTGATTTTATAGAAGGCTTTGGACAGGTCGAGCTTAAGAAGCATACCCGACGCGCGAGACGTTTTGAGGGAGTGGATAGCCTCATGGGCAGTGATAATGCCATCAAGGATTTGACGTCCTTCCATGTAGCCAGTTTTCTCCAAGGAAATGATCAGAGGAAGGATGGGTTTCAGATGATTGGCAATGATTTTAGTAATGATTTTGTATATGACATTGCATAAAGCTATAGGTCTGAAGTTGGAGGGTTCAACAGGCTTATCCGTTTTAGGGATGAGTGCAAGGAAACACTACTACATATGTCTCAAAAGTCCCACAAAAGTTTTCCACGAAACAGTTAAAATTGATGTTTTCGTGGAAAAACAGTTTAAATTTTTGGAAAAAATTGAAAATTTCCCCGACGATCATCGCTATAGCCACGGATGGACTTTTCGTCTCTATAGCCACGAACGTTCGTCGCTATAGCCAAAAAAAGTCCATCTGTCACTATAGCCACAAAAAGTCGAAAAGAAAACTTTTTTTGTTTTTCTTTTGTAACGGTCATTGACTTTTTGCTCTTTTGAAATTTGACCGTTGTGCATTTTCGCCGGAACCACGACCCTCATTGATCTAATACATGTTCTTAAGTCATATTTTCAGAATCATTTGTTACAGTTGCAGTGATCTTTCTATTGGTTTTTCGTTCTGCGAGTTCAAGATTCCGGTACTGGTTTGACAAATCGAATTTTTGATCTCATTCGTTTTCCAGGTTAGTTTAACTGCAATGCACTAGTCTTTTTTTTTGTTACACCATTTATGTTCCAACTAGGGCTTCAATGCAGATCTCATTTTTCTCTTTCTCTACCTCTTTTCCATGTATCCTCCATTTATAATCCATGTGGGTGGCAAGGTTAATGCTATGAATGAATGCATGTCACACAAATATTGTCCATGCATGATATTTCCTCATGCATTTTTGCTTTCACGTGTTTTAATCCCTAATTTAAGGATTTTGAGATGTGGTTTTGGTTCTTGTTTATAACTTTTTTATTTATCCATGGTCCCTCTTTAGAATAACCATGATGCTTATGCTTTTCTTCAAGGAAAAGTGTGGCCATGTATGTAAAGCATGCATAACAGTAATTTGGATCTAGTTGGCTTCACATGTTCCATTAATTCTAACTAGGAGTACCTTTTCACATGTTCCATTAATTGTAACTAGGAGTACCTAGTATTCATATTCTTTACATCAATGGTGTAAAATATCCATATAAAATACCTAACAAAATATTTGAATTCTTAGGTGTCCATTTTGCCTTCCAAACCTCTCTTATGGAAAAATGGGAAGTAATGGTGTATAGGGTTGATAAGAACATATATAAGTGGATCACTAAACTCATGGTATTAGAAATCAAAGATGAAATTGAAACCAAAGTTCTGGTATTCAACCATGTTTATGATTCTTCATGTTGGGTCCCAACAAAGTGAGCCTATGCACACCTAGAAAAGGATATTCACATATTTGTATGGGTTTAATCTAATCAAAATACATGACTTCATTAGTCTAGGTAGTAGTTATGTTATACCCCAAAACAATTTAGGGTGTTAGGTACCATTAGAACTAGGGTTCAAGGAGGGTCATTGGGAAAAAATGTACAATAAGGATTTCCTCTTGATATTATATTAGTAACCCCCTACAAGGTAAAAAATCAAGGAAATTTTGTTGCACAGAGTGTTTACAAGCCAAAATAAGTTCTCAAGCCCTTCCTAACATCAAAAGAACCATGTCTTAGAAATGACTTCTCTATTAATACTCATTTATTTATGGTGGTATAATTTGATTCTTCATGTAGGTAAGGAAATGGCTGAAATCTTGTGATTCTTTCACCAAGTCTCTTTCAAGAAGGAATTTATTTGGATAATGATTCTTTGATACACCATCCTAGGTTTTGATGTCTTGGGCCTATTGATTTGTTGTTAAATATTGGACTTACAACATCTAATGCCTCATTGAGAGAATGTAAATTGGGATCAACCACTACTTTTCCAAAAGAAAATTTAACCATGGAATAAAAATTCCTTTACACCAAGATTCTTCTTGACGTGTGATTGAAGAAAGCTTGGACATTGAAATCCAAGAAAAATAGTTTGTTATTTTTCTTAAATAATGTTTGGAATCCTATCTTTAGAATCAATATATAAAAACACTTTTTATTTACATATTTTTGCTTGGAGGTATCCATGTGGATAAACTATTGACAATATTGGGAGAAAAAACCTCATGCTTTCTACAATCTCGGTGAAAAAATATTGAGCATATTGTCTAGATATGTCTTCTTTCTAGGAATGTATAGACGTAATCATAGTTTGCATGTCAATAATATTTTCTTGCTTCTTCAACATGGTGAGATACTATTATAGGAAATTTATTATCATTGCCCATTAGCCACTTAACAGACCTTCATTATACAAATTTCATCTAGATTCATATATTTCACCCCATTCACATATATATAAACTAAATCAGGATTCTCCTCGTTTTCCTAACCATACATAAAATTTATCTATATACCATTTGATGGGAATCTCCATTTTTTTAATCTTTTGTAATATATGTAACAAATTTTATTAAAAATCAAAGAAAAATACATAATTTTAAACTTAGACACCATCATTCTCCAATTCATGGTCTTGTTTTTTAACATTGCTTGTGATTCAAGCATCACTTATCCCTCCATAATTAGGTTTTTCATTCCAATGCTGCACATGAAAATATCTTTCTTTTAGGGTCTTTTATTCCTTTAAACCCAAGTTTTTTTATTTATCTCACCTATCTAATCAATCAAATTATCTAGATTTATCTTAAATTTGAATATCTTGGGGTATATGATCAAGGTCCTCCTCTTAAACTAGAAATAGTTGTTATTATCCATTCCTAAATGTTTTAAGATCCTTTTAGTATTTGTTACTCTTTTTGTAATGTTCCCATTATATTCCCATTATTCTCCTTTAATATATATTATATACTCTATATATTCAATTTAGACATACGTTGTATATTGATTAATGAGTTTTTTTGTTGTTGTAGGCTATCAGAATGTCAAATAAATATACTTGGGAAGAAAACAATAGGAGGTATGATGAGGCTAAGGAAACATTGCAGGTGAAGGGTGATGGAAAGTGTTATTGCCCTTGCAATGATTGCAGAGGTTTGCAAACTAGAAGAATTTTAAGAACATCAACTGAAAAACATTGTAAGGAGAAGGGGCATGCTGAAGGGGTGTATGAATATCATCCCTTGGTAAGACGTTATTCATTACATATTATACTTCTTGTAATAGTACTGATAATGTAATCACAATTTTTTTTATCATTTTAAATATATGTGTTGTATATTATACACTGATGTTATTGCATTGTTTGTAAATATAAAGACAATGCCCCCAAGATGTCGACCTCCAGAGAGCTATTTGCCACATAATAGTAGAAATACTACTTTACAAGACAACTAGCATGGAGATCATGCTATTGAAGATCGAGTTCTTAATGATCCTATGGACGAAGATGACGTTATTGATACTAATGGTGAAGATGAGATAAATAGATTGCTGCAAGACACATTTGCTCCATTGGATGAGGACAACCTCCACGATTTTCATGATGTTCCTCTTCTTGAGAAGTCCCAAGAACCTCTTTATGAAGGCTCAACAACCAATATTCTATCTGCTATATTGTTGTTGGTGAACTTGAAGGTTTTGAATGGTTTATCAAACACTTGTTTCACACGACTCCTAAGGTATGTAAATTTGATTATTTTCCTCTATTTTTAGTGTTAATTCATTCGTAAATTAGGGATATGAAATATTTATGACATATATTGTTTACATTTCACTTTTTGTCAATGTTGCAGATTGTTGGGTGAATTTATATTACCACCTTCAAATAATTTACCACACACAAGTCGAGAGGTATTCTTGATTATGAAAGAAATTGAAGTGGAGTATCAATCTATTGATGCATGTCCTAATGATCATATTATATATTGTGGACAATATGCATCAGAAAACAAATGCCCATAATGTGAAATTAGTAGATATCGAACTGATCAATTAACATAAGAGGTCCCTGAAAAAGTTCTTTGATATATTCCCATAATTCCACGTTTCCAATGACTATTCAGGTGCCAAAATATAGCACAATTTATGGATTACCATGCAAAGAACAGAAGTGAAGATGGTGTTCTTCGAATGCCTGCAGATGGTTTTGCATTGAAGAACATCAAAGAAAAATGGCCAATTTTTAAAGATGAACCTAGTAATGTTAGACTTTCATTGGCAGCTGATGGTTTCAATCCATTTGGTGAGATTCATTCTACTTACTCAGTGTGGCCTGTTTTCGTCATAAACAATGACCTACCTCCTTGGATGACGATTAAGAGAGAGCACACAATGTTGGCAATGATTATTCCATGTATTTTTTTTTAAGTTGTAATTATATTATTTCATAAAGTTATTTTTTTAATTGTTGCATGAGAACACCTTTTATATATTTGGATGGATAACTAAATAGAAATATTGTATGTTTATTGATCAATTAGGTAAGTACCAAGTTGAAGATATGAATGTATATATTGATCCTCTTATCGATGAGCTATTGAAGTTATGGGCTGGAATCACTATGTATGACATCTCTAGACCAATAGGGCAGAAACAATTTCAGTTCCATGGAATTCTTGCATGGACAATTCATGACGCTCCCGGGTTAACACATTTTTGTGGTATGTAACTTTATGTTGCACGTCGTTAAAATTATATGTTTTTAAGGTAAAAAACATGCATTTTTTTTTTAATTAATAATCTTTTGATGCTATAACATTAATACATATATCTCGTAGGTCTTCAAACAAAGGGAAAATTTGCATGTCCAGTATGTGGTCCTATGATAAAATCTCGTCGTTCAAGAAGTTTAGCAAAGGAGGTGTTTGATGAGTACAGGCACTTCCTCTCGAAGAACCATAGGTACCGAACTATCGAAAAAACAAAATTCAATGGTAAAGAAGAGAATGCAAAGAAACCACGAAGAATGACACCTCACCTATGGAAGTTGGAATAGAACAGAAATCGTCGAGGTATGCAAATTGTATATGCAACATACAATATGTTCACGTAATATTATGATTTTTATATTTTTACTGAATTTTCTCTACCATGGGTGTCATGAATGATTGTTAATGTGTTTTCGTTTATGTTTAATGATTTATTTAAGGCATGAATGGGCTTCCACGAGGAATGAAGAGTTATCCCATACAATTCAGTAGGTTTCCTTACTACGAGCACCTACAAATAGCTCATTTGTTTGATACAATGCATATCGGGAAGAATGTAACAGAAATGATATGGCGGACATTAGATGGAAGGTCAGACAAAGATAAAATTGGAAAATTTTGTAGTGACATTGCAGAAACCAATCACGCATTGCAAAGTGTAATTATTTCCAATGCCGGAAATGGGAACCGGAATATTAGTCTTCCACGATTATTGACGGAGCAACAAAGCAATGCTATAAAAGAGGTCATTCAAAAAATAAGGTTTCCGACGGGGTTTTCGTCGAACATACAAAATATCTTAGCCAAAAAAGGTGATTTTGGCGGTGTTAAAACTCATGATTGGCATACATTCATTAAGGTAATTATTTACGTATATAATTTCCATTAAGTAAATCTTTTTAGTAATTGTTCTCTCCTATTTGGAAACATTAGATAATGATTTGTTTTTTTTTACAGTACATTCTACCTCTGGCTCTCCCAGATAGCTTTGACGAAAACATAAAACAAGTTATATATGATCTTGGTAAATACATGAGGTAAGTAACAATTTTATATGCATGAAAAAAGTTCGTTCTTTTGGTTGCATTGCTTAATGAACTTTATTATATATTATATGCCTCAATCTGGTTGATCATTCATGTTATTTTCTTCCATCTTTTGTAGGTGGCTTTCATCTAAAGAAATCCATAAAGAAGATATTAGGTATTGGAAGAGAGAAATTCCTCGTCTAATGTGTGAAATGCAGAAGTATTTACCTCCGACATTTTTCAATGCACAAGAACACTATCTCATACACCAAGTTGAGGAGATTGAATTGTGTGGACCTGTAAACTCCAGGTCAATGTGGATGGTGGAAAGGAATTTGAAGTCATTAAAGGCTTTCGTTAGACAAAGAGCATGCCCTGAGGGTTCTATGGTACAGGGCTATATGCTATATCAATCCATGGTGTACATTAGTCAGTATCTTCCAAATTTAGCAAAAAATATCAATCTGCCTCGCATTTGGCATGTCGACTCCATCAACAAATTTGAAGGGGAGGTCCTATTGGGGAAAGGTAGAAAGAGGAAAGTCAAAGGTAATTGAATGGTGTACATTTTATTTATTATACAATTAATTTTTCAATTTATGTAATTTTTATTATTCCAACAGTATTTTAAGGTAAACTTAATTTCCTTTAATGATAACTAATTTACAATTCTTAATTGTTTTTTTTCATATAGTTGGTCGCGTGTGGGATGAAATACATTTATACATTGCAAACAATATTGATTGGATGGAGGAATGGATTGAACGATGTACAAAATACTATGGTACCTTATCATGGGAAGGGGTTACTAAAATGATTAAAACAATGCATCGTCATCGAGAAGAATATCCCAAACTTACGCAAAGGGAAATTGATTTAACATGCAGTTTAAAAGATAAAAAGGAAAGTATATTTACCCTACTCATTTTTTCATTGTTTCACATTGTATCAAAATATTTATCTCATTTATGTCTTCTTATATATTTATTTACTGAGTCGGGCATGATGCAGCTAATACATCACAATGCTATGTGGTGCAATGGTCGTAAATTTCACATCAAAAAGTTGGATGACAAGAGGAAAACATTTGATTGTGGGATAACTGTAGTTTTTCAAGTCACTAATGTTTACTCTAGAAATGACAAGCATCCAGAAGTACTTGAAAATAGGTACTATGGTTATTTGGAAGATATACTTGAGTGTGACTTTAATTCCTTTAAAGTAGTTCTATTTGAGGTCAAATGGTACAGGCTACGAATGAATGAACGTGATCTCGAAAGAACTATTATTGAGCATGCCAGTGGATTTACCATGGTTAATACAAGGGCACTTGAACTAGGTACAGAGCCTTATGTTCTTCCAAGTCAATGTAAGCAGGTCTTTTACTTAGAGGTTCCAGGTAAAGCAAGTTGGTCATACATTGTTAGATACGATCCAAGAGAAAAACCGGTCAAGTATAACGTAGTAGAGGAAGAAGACAATGTTGAAGAAGAAGGTGATGCAAATCAAGAGCAGTTGGCCGTCGATGTAGATGTGTCAGATGAAGAATCTGATCAAGAAGTTGATCATCCAAATGATGTAGCAGACAATGAAATTGGCATTGATGATATTGATGATGAATATCTAACCGAAAATGACATTGATCATGATCCCGCTATGAGAAATCTTTTCAACGATAGGATTCTGAACCAGATGACGATATAGATGCTGAGTTAGATGAAGAAGAATATGAATTACATTGTAGCAATGTTGGAATCTAGGAGGTATGTGAGAACATCTTTTTGCATAATGTATTATGTTTACGACTATTTAGTTATGTTTAAACCATCGTTATCATCATCAATATCGTCCTCACCATCATCACAATCTCCATCGTCATCATCATCTTGATCATGATCATCATCTTCACCACCACCATCATCATATTCATCATCCTCATCCTCATCCTCATCATCATCATAAACCTCGTCATCATCATCGTCGTCATCACCATCATCATAATCTTTGTCATCATCATCATCATCTTCACCACCACCAGCACCATCATGATCATCATCTTAATCATCATGATCATCATATTCATCATCCTCATCCTCATCCTCATCGTCTTCGTCATCATCATCATCATAATCCTTGTCATCAGTATCGTCATCATCATCATCATCATCATTAGCATAATACTCTATATATTTTGATTTAATATTGCATTGGAATTAATGTATTTTATTGGTACGTATAAATTAACTGCTATAACACATTTTTTTTTTAAGATATATTTTGTCGGGTTATGGGGAATTGAGAGTGATGTGAGGGGGGCGGAGGGGCCATAAGAGCTTCCACCTTCACATGGTTGGCCCTATTCAGTAAAGAATATTACATTATTCTCGAAACAAAGAGAAGCTCGGTAAGACAATGCATAGTTATGATGGTGATGACGATGGACACGATGATGATGATCATCATCATCATCATTGACATCGTCATCGTCATCATCATCCTCATCACCATCTTCATCATCATCATCATCATCATCATCATCACCACCACCACCATCATCATCATCATCATCATCAGCGTCTGAATCCTCATCATCATCATCATCATCCTCAGCGTCATCATCATCATCATCATCATCATCATCGACATCATCATCATCATCATCGACATCATCATCATCATCATCATCATATTAAATAGCACTAAAGTTGTATCATCATCATCATCAAGAAACTAACGGCTATATCTTTTAAATAACACTAAAGTTGTATTAAATAGCACTATATATTTAAAAGTTGTATTCATCCCCACGACTGATTTATTTTAACACATATTTTAAATGAAACGGGTCCTTTTATGAGTAATTGAAGTTACCTTCATGCGTGCGGAATTTAATGTAAATCATTTCCAATTTAATCGCGGAATTTAATGTAAATCATTTCCAATTTAATCTTTGAATCTGAGCAAGGTGGGTTTATGCTTGAAACACTTTTCTCAGAGAATATTCCTCCAACCCGAGAAGCTATACGTGACAATAAAAAAAAAAGCATGATATGATAATAAATCTAGATATAGAAATAATTTTTGATATAATCAACTATATTTCTAATAAATTTTGGATATAACAAGATTGTATAGCTCACGTATAGCTACATCAATGCAATACTTGCGGAGGTTATAAACACATTAGAACAAGTTGCCAATGTTACTGTGTTACATCTCCTGTTGCCTTGCGTTTAGAAAACAAATATACCAGATTTGCAAGGAATCAACATTATTGATTAATTGAGAGCTAAAAATTCTAAATGTATGAAGCTCCAAATATATCTAGACATGAAGTAGTGATGGTGACAGTGTCACAACAACCAATGCATTAAATGCTTCCTTATCTTTTTATACATTTTACTTCTAACTTTATGCATTACCTAAATTTAAAACCATATGATATCGATCCATCTTTTACGCTTCAACATGATATCTTCTCTTAATTGTTCTCTGTATTAGTGACAAAAACTAACCGATGTCCTAGGGTCTCAAGTGATCTTTACATGGCATACATACTATCACCTTTTGTTTGTGTATCCCATTTATCGTATTAGGGGTAGGTTTGAGTTAAGTGGTTTAATTAGATTTAAGTATTAATAATAAAATGTGTTCGTTGATTCTCGGATTGGGTGATATCAAGGCGGCATGGATGTGAAATAAAGCATCACCCTACACATTATCGCAACATCTTAGCAAGTAAAATTCAGTCTGAGAATGACGAGATCCAGACAAGAAACTCGAGAATTCGGGGTGAGCAGAATGCGGCCATGGTTAGGGAATTCCTGCAGGCCTTAAGCTGACCAGGTAGCTCCCAACTAGGTCAAAGTGAAGGATTGGATGGCCAAGCTGTTGCAAGGCATCTAGCCTCAATGACTGATACTCTTTTTGATATAAGGAATGATCTACAAAGTCTTGACTAGGACACGCAAATGAGGGTCCAAGATCTAGCCTATAGGGTTTAAGTGGTAGTTGACTAGTGCATGGACATCCCTCCGATATTAAGGGAAGGCATGCGGCCTGAAATGGCCATCTTACTCTCGAGACCTCCTTCCTCAACTGAGACGACGACCATACCTTCTCCAACCTCTTGTGCTCTTAGCAGTGCTTTGCAAGGTATACAATTAGAGGATGTCAAGCCTATCATGACAACGATGATGGTGGATGAGAAGCCTATCGTGAGTTCCCCTAAGAGCAACATCAATGTGACTCGCATAGCCAACCCTACATGCGAGGAAACCAACAATTCGCCTTTGGGGCCTCCCAAGCAGCACCGATGCCTAAAACACGACTCCCTTGCAAGGCATCAATAAATGTATGTGCTTGGAGCTTTTATGGGTTTTACATGAGAACCAACTTTCAATTTCCCTCTATTGTTTATGAATGTTATTGCTTATGATCTTTTTGTAAGCCTATTAGAATTTTGGTGATCTTCAATACTTTAAATGTTTTGCTTTGTAGCTCATTAGTGGCAAATCATGAACATTCTTTTTGTAACCTAAAGGAGGAAGATTGCAATTTCTTTTTGGATCATGGCTTGGGCAGTGTCTTTTTTTAAAAGACCCAAAGGCATCTATCTTTATATGTCTATGCAAATTTTCTGATAATATAATATAAAATCTAACTTAATAAAAAACATATATTCCTTGAAATCATATTTATCTCTTCTTCAAGTAAATTAATAACTTATATTTAATATAATTTTATAAAATTTTGTAACTTTATTAAATTTGTAAAATACAACATAACCATTTTATATATGCAAAACCTTACCAGTACTTAGATATTTCACACATGTGGTGAATGCAATGAGAGGGAACGTTGGATTCAAAGACTTAACTTTATCTTGAGAATAGTGTCCAGAATCAATCATTCTGATCTTTCTGATGAAAGTTGATGGCCTTTCATATGAAACGATACTCTCAAAAATGATGGTGTGCACGTCTTGAAAATATATGTATTCACTTAATCATTTATTGATTACTCGAATGTGAAATTGGAAATACTAGCACAAGCAGCAAAACATAGACATTGTTTGAGCCCGACGATTCGAACCTGTGACCTTTTGCAGCCATGTATGGAGTGCGTAACCCTTCCACGACAGTGTCAATTCCCAAGGTAAGAAGAGGATCGCATTCAAATTTTGGTTTGTTGTACAAATTCATTAGGATTTTAATGGTACAAAGATCGCATTTACATTGGAAACCCTTTTGTTGCAACCAATTAATTTTCAAGAAAACTGTTATTTATTTATTTTTCAATCGAAATCTATATTCTGGACACCTATTTGCTTCGTTCAGTGCGAAAAGTTGCAATCATAAACCCATTTTTCTCTGTGCCATTATCTTCACAGTAGGAGGGCTCACAAAAAACCCTGCAAATGTACCTGTAAAACCCTTATCATGAAAGGGGAAACAAAGAAGAGAAAGAGAAAATACATATACATTGTCTTTGTTTTTTACTGTAGGAAACACCATTGATTACAGGAGTTTTGATGGCCACAACTGCATTGAAACAAAAATACGACATTTAGGTGTCGAAAGCAGTCAATGCTCGCACGCCATATCTTTATTTCCCCAAATTCTACGATCCCAAAATCTTGATATGCAGCCTACACAAACTAAAAATCACAGGTAAGAGTTTTCTTGCAAAGTGTTTGTTAAAATATGTGAGAGAGAAAATTTCAATTTCTATTATATAGATCTCAAAATTCAATTACTCTTGTGCTTTTCCTTCTATTGTTTGGCTTTTCCTTCCTCCATTTAATGGATTTTGTTCTTCCATTCTAGTTAAAAAAATGTTGAAGTTTCGGTGGGTTAAAGAGTGTTGGGCAGGTAGTTTCTCACTTCAGGGTGTCACATGGCAGTTGCTGCAAGTTTTCATGTGTATGAAATTCCGTGTGGTCTAGTCCTAATAGCTTGACTCATGTCAACATCATGGTCAAAGTTAAATGGTGGGTTCAATTTGCTCTTTTTGGTTGATACTTTGCATATGAAATAGTCTTAGGAAAGATAGAAGAGTGCTTAATTGACTGCTTTTCCCAATATAGCGATGTTGCTTAGTTGGATCAGCTGAGAAAAAGCCTAATCTAGGCACTTTCTCTTTCCTGTTTCATGCAAAGAAAGTTGTTGATTAGAACACCAAGTCAAAGGCTAGTTTGACTTTCTAAGGAAGACTAGTTCGTTGTCCTTTTGCATGATGGACAAACATTCTAGTTAAATTTACCATTGCTTTTAAAACACTGCATGAGAATTGATTAATTGGCATGGCTATATATGGTTTTCAAACTGTTGTTACATAGCAAGTAGGGATAACCAAGAGATTGAGGAATGGAAAATATTTCTAAAGTGTAATTGCTTAGGTGAGATATGGTTTCACCTTATGGAAGAGAGGAAGTTCACATGCTAGCAGACAGCAAACCAAAAGATTCAAAAACAGCATGTGACCATTACAGAGTTGGGAAATAATTGATGGAGGTTGTTTATGGTTTAGATTGGGGTGTATTAAGAACAGGGAAAATGCACTCTAAACCAAGCTGCACATGAGGATAGTGCCTTGGCTGCATATTAGTCCTGGTCTAAAGAAGAGCACTGAAAATTGACACAGACTTGCTTTTTAGGATGTTGAATTAGCTAAAAAAGCATGGATTAAACCATATAACATCAATCATCTAGTAGTTATAACTTATAACATTACCATCAAATGATCAACCATAACAGCTTTTATAGGATCTTCGCAAAGAAGGGAGGTACCATAACATTGTCATAAAATGATCAACGTAGTATAGGAGCTTTTAGTATAGGAGAGGTAGGGAGCACCTCGGGAGCATGCTTTGAAATGTTAATGGATATATAGTCTATTCCTTGTGATACTATAGTTTATTCCTTTAATGCATTCTTGACCAATGCAAACTTTTCAGATTCTATATTTTATCTATTTTATTTGTTGGATGGTTGGACATATAGTATTTACCCCTCATTAATATATTGGTTTCAGCAGAAGGGTGGGGGTTTATTTTTTTGAACTTTCATTACTCTAGTGTGAAGGTAAATGATGGTGCATATTTGATGGGTCCTTTAAAAGAGGTAACTGAGGATATTGTTAGAGAAAACATGGTACATATTGCAAATTTGCAACAAATAGTGCTTCTAACAATGTACTTGTAGGGAGGATGATTGAGGATAAGTACCCATATATTTTTTGTTCCTTGTGTTGGTCATTGTGTCAATGACTTAGAGAGATTGTGGTTGTCCTTGAGTGGTAGTGATGGAAGGGGTCCAGGACTGGTGATGGTACAAAATTCAAGGACCTTATCGTAGGTTGCTCATCTAATGAATTTTTTGTAAGGGTGGTGGAGACAATGGTTATATTTAATACTATCATGGATTCCCTTTTCATATTTCAAAAATGAGACTACTAATTGGGGTATGCTTATAAGGGTATTGATCAGATGAGACAGAGGATTCTAGAAATGACATAGATACATGGATGAATTTTTTGTGTTATTATGGACTCCTGGAGAGGCATAAGATGCTTCACACCCATTTTCATTTCGTGGCATTTCAATTCAATCTAAAATGGTTTGACAAAAAAAGGAAATGAAGATGCATAGGTCATGCAAAACTTATCAACAAGTGTTATGACCTAGATGATTTCATAACAATATGGATAGATCTGGGGACACAATCTGAGTTTAGAGTGTCAATTCTTAGATAAGGATTGACCAATATGGAGAATTGACTCTCTTTATTTGTCAATTGGGTATCCCTTTACTTTCAAAAGTAAATTCAAAATGTTTTTGAAACTTCTAAATTGGATTTTTAAAATATTTATAGTTCCATGTTATTCATAATTAAGTTAGCAAAAATAAGGTTGAAGTCCATTTCACTTTACACACAAGTCACTAGTTGATTAACATGTGAGTGCAATTAGAGTGAATATTCATACTTTGTCAAGCTTAATTGAAATACCAGGAATACGATTTGGTGTTTTTTCATTGAAATATGTGCCTCCTTTCTTGCAATTTCCATAGTACTGAGTTGGAACCACTAGTATTGAGTATGTGTGTACATGGTGTCTCACAAGTGGATGGTGAGTATTACATTCCCATGGATGTTTTTTAGTATAATGCAGATGCTATATAGAATGGTATGACCTCACCCAAGGTGGTAAAGGTCAAGTGACGAGGCAGAAGATGACATGCATTAGAATGAATTTCATACTAGCCTACTATGGCTTGTCCAATGTCTCTTCTATGCTAGATCTATCATTTGATAT
This sequence comes from Larix kaempferi, assembly GCA_027924585.1. NCBI lineage: Eukaryota > Viridiplantae > Streptophyta > Pinopsida > Pinales > Pinaceae > Larix > Larix kaempferi. The sequence goes on from BSBM01000505.1 coordinate 4,766,296, forward strand.
TTTATCATTATATACTTCTAAATTTAAAATTTTATAAAATCTTGCATGATACTGTATGCACGTTATATTTCCATTTTCTAATATAACAAGATCTATCATGAAGTGAATATGAGTTGCTTTACTTTTATTTTATAGGATTTGAGCTGAATGATTATGTGACTTTGTGACTTCATGTTTTATGATGCATGATGATTTGAATTATGACTTTAAAGTATAATTCCATCTATATTGTACAAAATTGATGCATTGTATCTTTTGGTTGTTGGAATGGATTTCTGATATTAATAATATGCCAATGGAGAGGGGTGGAATGTGTTTTACCATAAAATTTCCAGTCCCATGTTTCTCATTATGTTTCCTTTTTCTACTTCTTGTTTATGGTAACATAGTTCCATGCATATTTCTCTCCATTTTAAAATATCTTTACAGATATGTGAACTATTTGATAATTGTGAATGGTAATACTAATAATGTTACTGTGAATGTTTTAGATCTTGTAAAAGATGTTTTTCAACACTCTTTAAAAGTCTTCTGTTTGGTGACCTGGATCTATAGTTATTTTCTCTAAAATATTGGTTGATACTATTGAGGTGTTTGGCATTTTCCCTTTTGATTTAATTGATTTTAAAGGGCATATTTTGTGGTTGATAGTTCATGGTTGAAATCTACAGTAATAGGCTAATAGATTCTTTGTATGACATGATTACAAAGCAAGCCAAATAGATTAGAATTTCCACAAGGAGCTTCACCATTCAATAATAGTGCATGGCAGTACCTGTCTTCCTCCAATTGGATGGCAGTAACTTCGCTGGCATAGCTCTGTTTAGCAGCTATAAACTTCTCAAATCTTGGCACAAGAGATAAATATAATGCCATACTCCACTATATTACATGATAAGTCACTTTCATATGTCTAATTAACGAAAATTTCAAGGTTGTATGCCAAAGGAATTATAACGAAAATTGTCATTCGAAGCCATTAGTAGATTCAAATCACAATTTTTGTCCATCCTAAAAAGCAGCTCGGCATCTTATACAACCGAACGATCATAACTATCTCAGCAGGTTTCCATCAACCTAACTCAGAAAGAGCCATGTGGATAGCAAGATATAAAGAACTGCTATAAGAATCATTCATGGTGAATGGACGGTAGGATAAGTCACTGGAAACTAATGATAACTTTTGTTGAGAGATTTCGGAAGGTTGATAATTATAATTCTGTAGGATAATAAAGTCACTATTAATGGACCACAGGAGCAGCAAATGGTAGAATTATTTCTAGGGAAGTCGATGTCATGCTTGTAGTGACAAACAACTATCATAAAAAAACTTTCTAAACAGTAGTTAACCAAAACAGTTAGCAGCCAATCAGGAAGTTTTAGGTGGAAAGAAAGGTGACACATTTTTTGGTGAAAGAAAGCAAGGAGAAAACATGCCAAAAGCAGTAAGCAGGTCGACCTTAAGGAGATAATCTGATAAAGGTATAAATTTTGCATAGTGCAGGAAGTTGTAACTAGATATAGTCTTAAAATAAAACTAGAAGTATGAGAAAATTACTCATTGTTAACTGTGTACAAAAGCAAGCCACTAATCAAAACGAGGCTATAATAAACCTACAACCAAAAAATGCATATAAAACCAACCAAATACTTAATTCAAACCATAAAGAGGGAAGCCATTTCAAGCCTGATAGATGTAATAATGATGGGCATTGGGTGCCTAAGAAAAAATAATACATAGCTCAGAAAGCATTAAAAAAATCCTCCATACCAAGCAAGTTAGCAAAGCTAGCATCATAGGGGTTGGGGCATCAAATTTTGTTGTTCAAAATTTGTCATGAAAACATACATATATAGGATGGAGGGGAAATGTAATCAAGCCTAAGTGAATTGGAGCCTTGCAACTCGATGCATGTTTGAGTCTCAACAATCTGCCTTTTAAAATTGAACCAAAACACCAAAGGAAGTTTGTTAATGGCTTGATTTGAGAAAATTATAAATGTGAGTAATTAAGTGCTTGAAAAGATCTGGACTTGTCTATGAAAAATTTTTCCAAGTGCTTCCTATTTCCTGCAATTTCCTACACAAACCATCTGAAAGTTTTCGATACTTTTGGACCCTTTCCATACTCAATTCTAAAAACTTCATTCCCATTTTCAATACTTGGGGACACAACTTACAACACAAATATTTTGTGTTTGTTTGTTTGTTTGTAGCCCCTTTTTTCTTCAATTTTTTGTGGCCCTCTGATTTAAGTACTTTATTTTTTGTGAGATACTTCTTATATTTAGAAGGCCATAGTTAAAATCATACCCACGGAGGGTTTTGAACCCGGGTCTCCACGTTAATACAAGCTTTATCACCTTGCTTCTTGCGAATAGACGACATTCTCAGGGGCGATCCAAGTATTTAATTTATGGTAGAAAACCAACAAAAATAACTATCAACAAATTTCTATTTTCATTTGCATATGCCATAAATGCATTATCCACTTCTTCCTTATTATTTAAATTAAATCTTTAGAGTGCTTACCTGTACATATTTTTTCCCCATGCAATGGACTAGAGTTTTCTGGAGCAAAAACAATTGCAGAATTGCCCACATTTGGTGTTTTTTTGCTTGGCAATGGCTACTTGGAGAAGTAATTGTTTGTGATAGCAAATCTTCTTCTTTCCATATATTTTGTCAATAATTCCTTGTACTCTGAGTGGCTTGACAAAAATTTGGTTTGAATTTTGAGTATGATATCGTGGGGCTATAAGCTAGCAATAGGAAAATTTCAGTTTGCTTTTGATGAATCCACGGGCTCACCAAGTTTGGAGGGTTCAATGAGGGTTCAAGTTTGGACTGGTAATGCTTGTGGTCACACTTTGTATTTTGAAAAACACTTTTCCCACTTTACTAGATTTTCCTGTAGGTGCTTAAAGCCAAATTTGATATGTTCTTTGCTTGATTTGAAGAGTTGTTAATGGTCATAAGGATCTCACATAAGGTTGGCAGAAGATTAAGAGGGTTTGCAAGCCTCATTTCTAGGTCCTTGTCTCCAAATCATTAGAAGGCCATGCATTAACATAGCATGAAAGTTATGTGATTTGTTATATGTGGTGGTAGAAATCAATAATGAGTGAATGGGGAACCTTTAAGAATGTCATAAGTCATAGTTATTTCTAACAAAAATACCCTTTAACCTCCTAATTAATCACTTTACTCTTAACCAACATCCCAATGATTCCAGTGAGGCATCATTTTCCTAGTTCTAAATTTGTATGCCTAATCTACAAAGGGTGCAAGTTGCATAACTCCTAGATGGATAAAATCCACTGTCATGCATTTATGATCAGATTCTATTTTGAATCATGGTCCCAAGGAAAAAACTAGACCTAAATATGATGTATGGATTTACAAAACATTTCCAATAGTATATCATATGTGCAGTTTTGACCCCACATTGTTGAGAACGTGCCTTTTCAAGTTCATGGCTCTTTTTGAGGTAGTAGTTTGGTGATAGAGGTTTAGGGTTCAAAAATTGTTGTTGAAAAGCTCTAAATTAGAAAATTAGGAATTTCATGTTGTATCTAACTCCAACACCTTTTTTATGATACCTCATTGGCCCCATTCCAAAATTGTATGACCTAGTTATAGCCATCTGAAATATCTACATGATTACCAGGGAAAGAAACTTTCATGATTGCGTTTCAAGTGTTGAAATCATGCTTGCTAGAAACCATGAGCCATGAATGATGTTTTCGGTATTGAAAATTCAATTACAACACATTGTATCATTTCAATGATTATAGGTACCACCAAATAGGTACTTGTCAGATCTATCTTCATCAAGTGAGAAAGATAGACTAGAACAGGTTGAAAGCGAGACGTCTAATACAAGATCTAACAAGTCAAGATCAACTAGAGGTGAAAAGGTAAGGAGAAAATTTCGTAGATGCATGGAACTTTTTGTTTCTGAAGGAGGATCATGTGGTTATGATAACGAGTGCATAGGTGACATTGAGTTGCCCCTGAGGTATAGACATCTTGTCAAATGATGGCTACCCAAGGAGCTACCCCAAGTGAACACGGATTTCTTCCTCACTGGGAGGACTTATCGCATTGCTCCATCCTATTTACATGGACTGGGGCTATTTTCCATGGATGGCATAAAGGTGTCATATGGCACTGAAACTGAATTGATGGAGTATGTCGCTCCACGCTACAAATACAATGGTTGGTCGCTGTTGGTCCGATATACGCGAAGTATGCGGACATATGTAGTGGCAGCAAATTATTGTCAACTACTGGACAACAGTCTAGACAAAGGAGAAACTGTGTATATTGATGGAAGGCCAAAATCTTCAAGAAATATCGTAGGGTTTATAAATAGCACACGACCAACGTCAACACATAAGCTACCCAATTGCCTATTTGAGAGCCATGAAGGAAATCATGTATTCGTATGTGCAACAAAATCAATAGCTACAGGTGAAGAGTTGTTGATCGATTACGCTTGAATTGAACAGATGCGAGGGTTTTTATTATGGGGGTAAGTTTCGTATACAACATTTAACTCAACCTTTGATCGATGACTTGTTATTTTTCTCTTGCATCAAGTTTATTTATGTCATGCTTTTTATAATATAGACATTGTTAATTATATCTCATGCTTTTCATTAATCACGTTTAAGAAACATTGTTGTATATGTAATTTTCATTTTTAATATGTCTTAATTCTTATATTGTGACAGGGTGATCATTGACATATGCCACAAGCTGGCCGTGGAAAGTCACCAATGGTGATGGATGAGGTAAATGTTAGTTTAATAGTACCTAATAACATCAATGTAATAGTAACCACAATTCATGATTACATTATATCTGTTAACATTTGACATTTTTTTTTATATTGAGCTCAATATTTCAATATGATATCATTCTTATTGTATTGTGGAAGGGGGTCAATACTATGAGCACACCTAGAGCTTCTCGATAGGTAAATTTGACTCTCATAGTAACAATAAAGTTTTTTTATATTAATCAAGTTTCTTATACATGGTTCAATTTTTAGTTATCGATATTAATATGTATTGCTTATTGTATTGTGGCAGGGTGACCGTGGGAAGGCACCAATGTCATCGCATCAGGTAAATGATAGCGTAATAGTACCTAAACATGATTATAGTACTTATTTTTGTTGTTATATGCATTATATATTTTTTACATGATTTTTTTATTGACGTTCATAGAGCACACCGCATCAAGGTGATGATGTGGTCAATGAAGTAGAGATAGTTATTCAACCGACCCAATGGTTACTGTGAAAATGGCTTTGAATAAGTGCAATGACAACCTTCTTGAATTGATTTTAATCGATCCAATGACTGAAGAAATACAAGCTCAAATTGATGAATTGAGGAGAATGATAAAAAAATACGGGGTAAGGGGCATCTTTGAAAGTTTTTACGAACAACATATATTAATTTATGTTATTTTAGTTTTCTTTTTTTGATATGTTCTAATCAATTGAAGTTGTATTCCTTATATTTTTTTGGAGCCAACACCCATGTGTCAAGAACAAACTGCAAAGAGCAGTATAGTTAGTAGTGATGCTTCAACACTTCGTAGATCTACCGTACCAGCGAGGATATTTTCCACTCCTACACAACAGAGCACTTTAGATGCCACGCCCTCAATGGATGTTGGAGGTGAAGATGGCCCTTCAAACACCGCTACTCCACATGATGATAGAGAGGGCAGTGGCATCGATTGTGATAGTTTCTACCCTGGCTCAATGTGTTTGGTTAGCAAGGGATCATTGCCCGTTATCTTCTTGGTGGATGATGAGTGTATTCCAATCAAGATACCGAATATTGCAGGTATTATTTAATTTATTATGTGTTTTTTATTCATGTAATTCAAATCCACACAACTCAACCTAGTTTTAATTTATGATCATATGTTTTTTGCAGGAAATAATGTCTTTTATAAGAACCTGCATGAAAAGGCGTCAAAGATTTTTGGGCCCACCATTCGTACACAGTGGAATGCCCAAAATGACAAATTGAAAGATGATTTGATGAACCACATGGTCAGCTTGTTTGGTGAAACCTTCAACAAAAAAGGTGTCACCGTAGCAGCTAGGTTAAATTTGAAATATGTCAGGGCAAATTATAGGGAGAATCTGCAAATTAACCACAAGTATGAGCATCCTCTGATGGTTCCAGACAAGGAGTGGAAGGCTCTCATCGAGGATGCAAAGGAGAAGGAATTGAGAAAACAAGGAAAGACTAAGCCAATCGGTTCAAGAAGGTATGGCACATATCATATTTTTTTAAAACTTTTAAATATATTTAAGTTGCAATATCTAACGTATTTGCAACCTTTCATAGGCTCCCCAACACATCTAAAGCAACTAAGGCAAGAATGGAAAAACATGGGCAGCACATATTGGGCCAGGGTGGATATCAGAAGCTAAGGTCACGAATTGTAAGAATCAATTGATCATTATCTGTAGCCAACAATTAATTGATTTTTCTAACTGTAGCAAACAATTAATTGATTTATCAAAAGCACTTTACATGGTGTTATGAATTGCAGGGAAATGCTTTTCTTGAGGCAACCACTGATGAAGACTTGAAGCTCGGCTTCAAGTACGGTTTTCAGCATGTGCTGGAACATCGAAAAAGCTTGGGGCAAACCCCAGTTTCGCCATTGATTCATGCTGAGGTAAATAAAATCAATAAGGACATCATTATAATGAACTTGCGTAATCTATCCATGAATGATTACATCGAAAAATAAATGTCTTTTTTGTTTTCAGGGTGAGACCTACAAAAGCAGTGAGGGTAGCAGTACCGAACCAGTACCACACGATGGTGGTGAGCTGCCTAGCCATTTAGGTATGTATGATATAAACAAAATGTATTCAATATGATTTTAAATACATAATTGATGACGTTTACTAATTAATATTTTTCTATGAATGGCAGAGCATGTACCTTCTCATGCTCAGTCGGGAGAGGAACAAATGGCAGAGCCAATGACCACTCCAATTGACTCGGCTAATTAGCGAGCAGGTAAAGATCATTGTAATGAAATTGAAAATAATGAAAAACGTATATCAATAATAAATTTGCACTTATATCTATATAATTGTATTGGTTTTTGCAGATGATGCCCCTATCCATCCACCTCCACCCCCTCCTAATCAATGTAACCGAAGTATGGTGCGGGAGTGCTTATCCACACAATCAATGGAAAAAGAGGGAACAACAACTACAACGGGGAAAGACACTGAAGATGAAGTCCCCCTCTTACAATTTATGAGAAAAAAACAAAAACATAAAAAAATGTAGTTGTAAACATTTAAGATTGGTATTTGACTGAGTGAAGCCATGAACTCTTTTCAGTTTTGTAACAAGTGTATTGATCTAGTCGTTTCATGGTGATATTTTGGAATTGAGGTTTCACATCTGTATGTTATTTCTCATATCATATGTCTGAATATGTGTGACCTATTTAGATGACTATGGTTATCCTCAAGGGACTGGCCACCCCTTCCTGAGTTAACTTGAGGAATATGAGATGACCATATCGTTTATAATTTGTTTACTGCTATTACTGCTTTTGTTTTCAGTACTTTAATGATTTATGCAGCTCTATGTTTGATAGTACTGTACTTATTAGAACAATCAATATAACTATGTTTATTATTTTTGAAATTTATATGCAAAATGTTTGTTCACTTTGTTGCATAGCTTATTATTGAATATGTGTGACATCTTTCGAGGAATATGGTTATCGTCAAGGGGCTGGCCACCCCTTGTTGAGTTAACCTAAGGAAGATGAGATGACCACATGACCTTCCTTATCCTAGGATGATGATTATGAGCTTCCTCTCATTGCATGAGACACATGAGACATATGACCACATACAGTTGAGAAGGCCGGGTAACCTACCTTTGGCAATGACTTGATGTGCATGAGCCTAGTATGACGTCATGTTGCCTTATTATGATACATTGACTTGCATGTTTACTTGTATGTGATCTTTAGCCTCGCATGTTTACTTGACTTGCATGTTTAGCCTTGCATGTTTACTTGTATGTGATGTTTAGCCTTGCATGTTTACTTAGCCTTGCATGTTTAGCCTTGCATGTTTACTTGTATGTGATGTTTAGCCTTGCATGTTTACTTGACATGCATGTTTACTTGAATTGCATGTTTACTTGTATGTGATGTTTAGCCTTGCATGTTTTTCCTTGGATGCTTACTTGACTTGCATGTTTTCTTGTATGTGATGTTTAGCCTTGCATGGTTCATGACGCTTGGTTCATGATGGTTACTTGAATTGCATGTTTACGTTGACTTGCATGTTTACTAGTATGGGATGATCTTTTTTAGGGTCTTTTCCAGTTCAATGTTCTCTCCTTTAACCTGTATGTTGGTCTAGTTGAGTCTCATGCAACTAACCTAACGCTAAGAGGTTGAAGTCTGAGGATAAGGGAGGTCTGCCCCAACATATGAATAAATTTTCTTTCTCCTTAGTCATTTCAGCATTGCAAATGATAATGCGACATGTCCACAATAATGAATTTGTTCGTCTTGTCGGTGTCAATGGGCATGTTGTAGTTTCCATATTCAAATGCAACTAAAAATAGCAGTGCAATTATTGAACTTTTATAATTCCTTATATTGCTAATATGTTTATTTGTATAATTCCTTGTATACCCTAATATATGCTCTAATCAATTGAAGTGAAGCCATGAACTCTTTTCAGTTTTGTAACAAGTTTATTGATCTAGTCGTTTCATGGTGATATTTTGGAATTGAGGTTTCGCATCTGTATGTTATTGCTTAGATCATATGTATGAATATGTGTGACCTATATTTTAGATGACTATGTTTATCCTCAAGGGACTGGCCACCCCTTCCTAAGTTAACCTGAGGAATATGAGATGACAATATCGTTTATAATTGGTTTATTGCTATTATTGCTTTTGTTTTCAGTATTTTAATGATTTATGTAGCTCTATGTTTGATAGTACTGTGCTAATTAGAACAATTAATATAACTATGTTTGTTGTTTTTGAAATTTATACGCGAAATGTTTGTTCACTTTGTTGCATAGCTTATTATTGAATATGTGTGACATATTCCGAGGAATATGGTTATCGTCAAGGAGCTGGCCACCCCTTGCTGAGTTAACCTGAGGAAGACGAGATGACCACATGACCTTCCTTATCCTGGGATGATGATTATGAGCTTCCTCTCATTGCATGAGACACATGAGACGTATGACCACATACAATTGAGAAGGCCGGGTAACCTACCTTTGACAATGACTTTGATGTGCATGAGCCTAGTATGACGTCGTGTTGCCTTAATATGGTACGTTGACTTGCATGTTTACTTGTATGTGATGTTTAGCCTTGCATGTTTACTTGTATGTGATGTTTAGCCTTGCATGTTTACTTGTATGTGATGTTTAGCCTTGCATGTTTAGCCTTGCATGCTTACTTGACTTGCATGTTTTCTTGTATGTGATGTTTAGCCTTGCATGGTTCATGACGCTTGGTTCATGATGGTTACTTGACTTGTATGTTTACGTTTACTTGTATGGGATGATATTTTTTAGGGTCTTTTCCAGTTCAGTGTTCTCTCCTTTAAACTATATGTTGGTCTAGTTGAGTCTCATGCAACTAACCTAACGCTAAGCGGTTGAAGTCTGAGGATAAGGAAGGTCTGCCCCAACATATGAATAAATTTTATTTCTCCATAGTCATTTTAGCATTGCAAATGATAATGTGACATGCCCACAATAATGAATTTGTTTGTCTTCTCGGTGTCAATGGGCATGCTGTAGTTTCCATATTCAAATGCAACTCAAAATAGCAGTGCAATTATTGAACTTTTATAATTCCTTATATTGAAAATATGTTTATTTGTATAGTTCCTTCTATACCCTAATATATGCTTCAGTTGTTTTAAACTATACAAAAATATCAAGAAGAACTGAGTAAATTTATGACCTTGTTTCATACACCTAAGGTAGCCTTTTACTATAGTTCAGATGCTTTGTTGTCATTGGCTCCTCAAAGCAGGAATTGGATTACATTGCATTCACATTGCCTGTACTTCTTTCAGTGAATATTGGAAGCTTATGAATGTGAATAAATATGATATATTCAAAATGTAATGGATATGAACTCTTTCTATGGTGGATTTGCTTCTGCTTTAAGCATAAAACCAGTTTGGGTGATGAATATAATTTCTCTGAGCTTGAGGAATACTTTACCTACTTTCTATGGTGGATTTGCTTCTGCCTGTACTTCAATTAGATTGTTGATTTTTCAATCCAATCTAGACTCTTCAATTAGTGTCCCCAGATGGCAAGCATGATAAGAATCACTATAGGCCCTAAACAAGAACAACTATCTTTGAAGAGCAAGCTACACTCATATCGGTACATAGCTTGTCAAATTTCTTCAGTTCAACAAGTTCCCCATGCTTGCATTTGTGACAGTTCTTCAGACAAATATGGGCAGGGAAGGACTCCAAAAAGGAAAACAGTTAAGAGTTTAAAGATTTGCTATCTTGGTAATATTCTAATTTTAGAAATTTCATGTTTCTTGACATCTTATCACATTTTTGGATACTCTTTATGACGATATGCATAGAATTTCAAGTTTGGAAGCATTTGGTGAAATTCAAAACTTGCATTTCGAGATGAAGCTAAAATTAGGTTTATGCACTTGCAAAAATAATTATATTAATAGATACCCTTTAATGAGGACAATGTGTTGGCCTATTTTGGTGATGATCCAAAATTGTGAAAATTTGGGTAAAAAAATAGGGTTTCTTTGTTTCAGGGCTTGGTCATATTTGGGTTCCCTTTGTGGTGAATAACATGGGGGTCAAATTCATGTCACTCCAAAAGACCCAAAAATTATATCAAAACTAGGGATTTTGCATGTTCTATAAGAAGTTTCCCAAGATTTCCTTTGTGATTTTTCATGACATTACTTTGACCTACAGATTTGTCCTTTTTGATGATCAGTTTCAGAATATTTTGACCAAAAAAGTAGTGGGCCATAGTTGAGTGATTGCTTGGAGAGAAAGTTGTTGTGCAATTCATTGACATGTGTCGCCTATTTTCAGACTGTGAACCCTATTTTCAAGTTGACTTTACTTTAGTAACTTGATTTGAGAGGGATTGTGTGCGGTAACATTGGCACTTTCCCTAGAGTTATCCAGACGCATTTAGATCTTTTCGACGAAGGTATTTATGTTTAATAACATCTTGGTACCATTTCTAGGGAGCACAAGTCGGGTTTCCCTGATCAGTAGTATAACTACACATATTGAGATGAGTAGTTTATTTTGTATTTTTTGATATATCTCATGGTGATTCCAATTGGTAGGAACTACTCAAACAGACACGGCGTAAGGGTTTGGTAAAGAAGATCACTTCCTTCTTTATGGTGCTCCCATCTACTAGGGACACCAAGAGGCACATGGATAGTGATCCTGTTTCCAACCCCAGATCTGTGAGGATCTGAAAGACAACCTCCACTTCCACGAGACCCCAATGGCATTGCCAGCCTTGGTCCCATACCAGCAGCCAGTTGACATCATCTAGACCACAGAGATGGCCCCCATCCTCCACACAGTAACACATTACATGGTCCAACTCCTCTTCCAGGTCTTCCTCTAGACAGACTTCTATGTAGAGATTCCTCCATTCGGATTTGGATGTTAGGAGAGAGGATTCCAGCTGACCATGATAGGCTTGTACCATTTGTATCACATGTTCTATATCCATTTCCTTTGTACATCTCGCTCTGGGATCAACTCTCCATCTTCAAAGTTGGTTTTCTGGTATTTAGATTAGAATCATACTTTCCTTTCTGCATCTTGCTTTTCATAGGGGTTGTTTTAGTGCTCCCACTTTCTATTGACATCATTTTCTACCCTATAGTCCCTTTGACCTAGTTCAGTGGTCATTCGTTGGACATTAATAAAATTATCTTATCTAATCTTTAGTTTCTTTTTCTAGTTTTCTGATTACTCATTTTTTGGTTAATGTTGCCCCTAAACTTTCCATGGCATATTGGATCGTCCATTTGATTTTTTACTGCCATTCAGGGGTAGCGAGGTATACTTCCTTATAAGTATCAAAATTATCTTCACCTTTGAAGTGGATGATAGAAACACTGTTGATGCACAGTAGGAAAAATTAACTATTTATCTTGAGGATGCATGTGTTGAACATGATGGTGTTAAGATGAAATTATTTGTCCACAACTTGTAGGGGGAGGGCCGGAAATGGTTTAAATCTTTGCCCAGTTTAGCATTATCTATTTTTGCTGCACTTGAGGATGCTCTTAGATCCGAATGGGGGTGATGAGGAGTATAAATTATTGCTTGCTAAGTTCACTAACATCAAGAAGAAATAGAATGATATTGTTTGCATGTTCAATGAGATTCTTTGATACATATGTGTGTTAGTTTTTTAGAAATTTCAATCTAATCTAGGATCTTAACTGAGAGAATAACATGTGCAGCATATCTACAACATATCTACAACATATCAATCATGAACACAATAATGCAAGCACACAAGAGACACAGAGTTTCACCGGGGAAAACCAAGAAGGTGAAAAACCCCGCTACTTCCTCAGAGATAGATAGAGCAATGATACAACCCAAGCATAAGAGATATACTCCTAGTAGCAGCTTCTCCTCCTCCACTAGTGCGCCACTTTCCAATGCGTGTAAGAGTGAGAAAGTGAATGATCAAATAGAGTGCCTCCCACACTCTATTTATACTTGACTTGACTTGCCTAATAACCTTTACTAGGTCGGCCTTAACTTAAACACATAACATAATGCTGATAGGACCAACCCCCAATAGGGTGGTCTAATAACCCTTTAACCCACATGACTCATATAGGGCCAACCCCAACAAGGTGGTCTAATAACCCATCAAGTATAAGTTACGACACTTATAATATAAATGATGGCACTTCCATATAGAGGAGATAATATAAATGATGGCACTTCCATATAGAGGAATAATAACATCTCTATAGGAATACAATATACATATATGAAATACATTCCGAAGTTACAAATACATCAACGCTCCCTCTTAACTAGGAAGGTATTTCTCGACACAGATCTGCTAGCACAAGTATTCTTCTCTAGATCATCATCATCGAATCATCGTCATCGTCATTGTTGCTGCTATCTCAATCAATATTCGATCTACTCGTCATAGGAAGTTCTACAGAGCTAGTCCTTTTTCATATTGGATGTAGGCCTGCCACCTGCAGGTCTTCATCATCTATAGAGATAGCTCTTTTTCATGCTGGATGTATCACAGAGCCAGCCCTTTTTCATGCTGGATGTGACCTAGAACACATCTAGGATTTCCACCACAGAGCCAGTCATTTTTCATACTGGATGGGACCTAGAACAAATCTAGGATTTCTGCCACAGCGGCCAGTCCTTTTTCATACTGGATGGGACTTAGAACAAATCTAGGATTTCCACCACAGAGCCAGTCCTTTTTCATAATGGACGGGACCTAGAAAAAATCTAGGATTTTCGCCACAGAGCCAGTCCTTTTCCATACTGGATGGGACCTAGACAAAATCTAGGATTTCTGCCACAGAGCCAGTCCTTTTTCATACTGGATGGGACCTAGAACAAATCTAGGATTTCCGCCACAAAGACAGTACTTTTTCATACTAGATGGGACCTGGAACAAATCTAGGATTTCCACCACACAACCTCGAAAGAGCATCCCAGGACTTATTACGGGCACACAACCCAACCTATCGGATCTCGCAGGGCTACATTACATGTGTTCATGGAAAAACCTCGAAAGAGAATCCCAAGACTTATTATGGGCACACAACCCAACCTATCAGATCTCCCAGGACTACATTACATGCCATAGGACAAAACCTTGAAAGAGCATCCCAAGACTTATTACGGGCACACAGCCCAACCTATCGGATCTCCCAGGGAAATATTACATGTCCTCCCAGAGCAATGCCTCGAAAGAGAATCCCAGGACTGATTATGGGCACACAGCCCAACCTATCGGATCTCCCAGGTCAACTTACATGCTCATCTGCACAACCTGTCCACGACCACAGAGCATCAACCTAATACTCATCATACATCATCCTGATGTACATCATCACATGATCATCCTGATCATCATCATAGCATCATCCTGATGCATATCATCTAGAGCAACATCCTGAAGCTTGTCATCCATGATCATCCTGATCATACAATGTATCCACCTGATACATGTCATCTAGACAAACATCCTGAAGCTCATCATCCATGATCATCCTGTTCATACAATGTATCCACTTGATACATATACAAATACATGATCCACCTGATCATAACAAGCATCCAACATGATGCATACAGAGCAGTAATTGGAGCCTCGTCCTGATGCTCATCATCCAGTGCTTATATCCATAGCCATGAGAAGGATCTCCTCCCACCATGCTTAGAATGGCTCCAGCAAATGTGTCCATCACTTCTTCCTTGAAGTGTCGTCAATCTGAAGAACACCAAGCCTCTCTCTGAAGTACTCAAACTTCACTCTGGCTAGTGGTTTCGTCAACACATCTGCAACCTGCTCATCCGTCGCAACATACAAGAGATTCACTGCTCCTCTCTACACCATATCCCTGATATAGTGATATTTGATCTCAATGTGCTTCGACCTGTCGTGGAACACTGGGTTCTCAGACAGCTTCACACAACTCTGGTTATCACAGAAGATACTGGTAGCATCCAATGAGAGATCAAATAACTCAGATAGTATCTTCTGGAGCCATACTGCCTCACAACTAGCCGAACAAGCTGCAACATACTCTGCTTCGGCTGTACTAAGTGCTACGCAGGACTGCTTCCTGCTAAACCAAGAGATCACACTTGATCCCATACTGAAGAAGCACCCATAAGTGCTCTTCCTATTTGTAGCACTGCCTTCCCAATCTGAATCAACATAACCCTCCAGGTTAACCTTTTGATTCACATCATACTTGAGCCCATAATCAAATTGTACCCTTCAGGTACCTCAGAATATGCTTTATAGCAACCAAGTGAACACCTCTGGGATCCGTCAGGAACTGGCTCAATGTGTTCACCTCAAATAAAATATCTGGTCTTGTGTTTGTCAGGTACATCAAGGACCCAATCATCTGACAATACATAGTGACATCAACCGGATCAGATGAAGCATCACACAGAAGCTTCAGGTTCGATGCCATAGGTGTGGCCATGGCCTTGCAATCCATCATCCTGAACTTCTTCAGGATCTCTACTGCATACTTCCCTTGTCCAAGGAAGATTCCATCTGCACTCTGCCACACCTCCATACCAAGAAAGTAGTGCATCTTACCCAAGTCCTTCATCTCGAACTCGGAAGCAAGCTTCCTCTTCTTGTCAGTAATCAATCTATCCTCACCTATCATAAAAAGGTCATCCACATACCATAGTAGTATCACTGGATTTCCTTCCTCAACCTTGTAGTAAAGGTTGGAATCTGCTATACTCTTGGTAAAGCCCAAACTGGATAGGAAGCTATCTATCCTTCCATACCAGGTCCTGGGTGCCTTTTTCAAACCATACAAGGATTTCATCAGTTTACACACATGTGACCCTCGGTCATGTGTCTCAAACCCGAGTGGCTTCTCCACATACACTTCCTCTTCAACTACACCATTCAAGAAAGTTGTCTTGACATCCATCTGGTGTACCTTCCATTTCATCACTTGTCTTATATTTTTTTCTATGCTGCCATCTGCAGCATGCTTGATCTTATAGATCCACTTGGAAATCACCACAGACTTCCCATCTGGTCTTGGGACTGCATCCCAAACATCATTCTTCATGATCGACTGGTACTCCTCGATCATGGCATTATTCCTGAATCTTAGGAACTTCAATAACCTCAATATCTTCAATAGATAACTTTGTTGCTGAACAAATGTTGTAGTCCTTTCTTCTTATCAAACCCGGTCTTCTTCCCAACCAAAAAATTAAATCTTGGTCTCTAAATTTCGATTTTGAGGAGGAGAATCCATCCGTGGTCTCCGATTACAAAAATTCCAACTTTCTCTAAAGCCCTAAATTCCTAGAGCCATGAATGAAGGTGCTCAAAATCCAATTCTGTTTTGACAGAAATATGCACCTGATTGTTTCTGGTGTAACTCCAAAATTTCATATCTACAGAGTCTGAAAATTCTTCCTCTGGTATCCTAACCTGTTATCTTTCCAACCCCACAGGTCTGGCCTCAAATGGATTCTCTGAGAGAGAGTTATGCCAAGTGTTGCAATGTGACCTGTTTATGGGATAAAATAGGAGAGCGAACTCGTACGGAGTGCCGCATGTCACTAGTTCACTTTCGGCCTCTGAACCTTTGGCATGTGAAAGTACTGTCTGTGCCCTACCTGTCACATTTTATGAAATTTCATTTGGATCTTCCTAGCCCAAGTTGTGACCTTTTTTCCTAGGTCACCTTTTTATGACTGAGATCTGGAAGAGGCAGAAACCCTAAATTGTACAGATCATAAAACACAAAGTACAATGAATTAGAAGTTGTGCTTTGGACACAAGGTACATTGGGATCTTATCTTTGACCTGTAAATTTTTTAGATCCTAAAACATTTCCAAAATGGATTTATAGAGAAATTTCTACGATGACTCGGTTTTTCTATATCAAGCACTAGCTTCACAAGTGCAACAAGTGTCATAAATGCCATACCATGCCTTCTTTCAGGCTAGCTCTGATACCATGTTAGTTTTTCAGAAATTTCAATCTGATATAGTATCTTAACTGAAAGAATAGCATGTATAGCATATCTACAACATATCAATCATGGACACAATAATGCAAGCACACAAGAGACACAAAGTTTCACCGGGGAAAACCAAGAAGGTGAAAAACCCCGCAACTTCCTCAGAGATAGATAGAGCAATGATACAACCCAAGCATAATATATATACTCCTAGTAGCAGCTACTCCTCCTCCACTAGTGCGCCACTCTCCAATGAGTGTAAGAGTGAGAAAATGAATGATCAAATAGAGTGCCTCCCGCACTCTATTTATACTTGACTTGACTTGCCTAATAATCTTTACTAGGTTGGCCTTAACTTAACCACATAACATAATGTTGACAGGGCCGACCCCCAATAGGATGGTCTAATAACCCTTTAACCCACATGACTCATACAAGGCTGACCCTAACAAGGTGGTCTAATAACCCATCAAGTATAAGTTACGACACTTACAATATAAATGACGACACTTCCGTATAGAGGAATAATAACATCTCCATAGGAATACAATATACATATATGAAATACATTCCGAAGTTACAAATACATCAACAATGTGATGAGTTATCCATCATTCAGAATAGTAGAGGCTTTTGCTTTAGATATACAGTTTCATGCTTTTTATTCTGAATTTAGTTTCAACTTTAGGGAAAGTGCACAGGAAAATGCCTTATGAAGGTTTAAGAAAACCTTTGCTAATTTGTTAGCTAGATCACTGATTTGTATGGGGGATACTTGACATAAATACTAAAACATTGATGTTAAGTGTTTTCCTTGACTTTTGTGCTAGTTTAGCTTGTTGTTCTGCAACTTTTATTGCAAAAACAAGGGGAAACTATAGCGAATATATGAACTTTTTTCACTTGCTTCATCATATATGATCATATATTCAATATTTTTAAGTGTTTTCTTTGCATTTTAGGCAACTTTACTTGTTGTTCTGTAACAAGGGGAGACTAGCCAATTTATGTAACTTTTGACTTACTTTATCATCTATGGTTATAAATAAGATATTTTGGCTTGTTGTTAGAACAATTTAGTTGCAGATTTTTGAGTTTTGTAGTGTAGAACCCGCACCTTTTCTTGCAGGTTTGAGGTCATATATACCCCCAAAGTTCACCATTGAAACCTTGAGTCGCCTATGGATTCCCCCCTCGAGTTAGCAAAGCACTAACTCAAAGTGAGAGGCATTTTTTGGGATGACATTGCCACTTTCTCTAGAGTTATCTGGACACTTTTGGGATTTCAATGAAGGTAATTCTGGGTGTTAACAGAAAGGATACACATTATGAAGACTTAAAAGAAAGATAAATTATGATAAACAAAAATATGAAAACGGTGTCAGCAAAGAGGTGTCCGTGGGTGTTTTAAAGAGCATAAGTTATAGAAGAGAATGAGTGAAATTGATGCTGGAAGTTGGGTTTATTAATGTGTTTCTACACATGTGCCTATGCCTAGGGTAGTGTTCAAGGCAGGGAGGAGATGTTTGGAATTTTACACTATTTATTATGTAGCACATGAAGGAGATTGTACCTCAAACTGTCTATGTAGTTTACTGTGTTTTATAAGAAAAAATGACTCAAGCAACCAAGCTAAAATGGGGGCTGTGATGGGAGGCTAAAGATTTGCTTAAGTATGGAGTTGAAGAAAGTGTTGATGGAAGGAGATATGCAAATAATAATATGTGCCTTATGTAGGGTCAATTAGATTCAGGCTTGTGCTAGGAGGAAGTTGGGGGGCCAAAGAAGGTGGATTGGGAATCTCTCTCAGAGCAGGACAGACTTGGAGTTTCAGCATATTAAGTACAACCAACAAGGTGGATGACTTAGAGTTTATACCCTCTCTACCACAAGCACTCTCATCCTTTTGCATCTTCTATTTTTTCCAGCAAATTTGAGGGCTATTTTTTGCAAATCAGTGATCTTCTAGGGCAGCACACCCTCTTTCTCTCAATTTTTTTGGTTAAAGTTCCTTGTTTTTTTTGGAACAGCACTGGTATCATGTGTTTCAGGGTTGTTTCCGGAGGATTACTTGGCAGCAAAATTTTCTGGATGATCCTTTTATATTTGACAATTTTAATGCCTTCCTAATACCACTTTCTTGGGTCTATAGAGGGGACCTGTTAACCCTAATGACCTTGGGATGGTTCTTTGCCCTAATCAATGGAGTTGTTTACTATTGGACAGATCTGATTCAGGAGCTTTCTATTTCATGATCTCTCTCTTTCTTGTGCTAATTCACTGTACTGAGAATTTTGTTTTGTTAAATGCTGTGATAAATCTGAAGGGTTTCTGTATGATTGGATTAGGGTTAGATGAATAGATCATCGTAGATATTATTTTCTATCCTAGTATTCTCAAAAGCAAATGCTTTCAACTTAACTAGATTGTTCCCCTCTTACATGATTAGTAGTTTTGCAGTAACAGTCTTGTTGGCTCGGTTTTGCAACCAAGCTTAGTGCTATGGGCACCTACTAACTAGTAGTAGCAGTTTCAATAGAAATAAAAACAATAAACTAAATAAACAATACTTTTCATGGATCTAAACAAGAATCTAAGCAAATAATGTAAACATTTCAAAATCAAGAACAAGAAACATAATAAATAATTTTTTGTATTGAAAAGTGGGGGGCAAGCAAGTGCTTGCGATATTACCTTCAATGGTGAAGGTTGATGTTGAGCAACTCCCAAGATGAGTAGCTCCAAACTCCAATAGGTCTCTTTCTCCAAGGTTGCTTCAATGGCTAAAAGTGCTCAGGGGAGATTTCAGCAGCATAAGGATGAGATAATGGAAGGATGTGAAATGAGGAGCCCCTACCACCTTTTTATAGGTTTTGGTGGTGAGGAATACCATTTGTGGTTTTGTGGAAACCAAATGGTATTGACCAACATGGTTTAGGTAATTTTCCCTCCTTTTTCCTTTTTTGAATAAAAATAATATTTTAATTCCCTTTTTAATTATTTTTGGGAATTTGGACCCTTTTTGAGGGTTTTTTATGATTTTCTTGGAAAAATAATCTTTTTTAATGGAAAAAGGGGTGTACTAAGGTCTTTTGGTGACCTTTTGTTAGTTTCAGAGGCTCAGATGGTGGAAAAGTGGACAAATGGGTCATGTGAGTAAGGGAATGAGCTAGTGAGCACTTTTTAGGTGTTAACAGATTGCCCCCTTATGTGTGAGGGCAGGAGCTCATCGTATGGCCGATAGACATCATAGTTCTTTTGTCCTTTTTCTGGGTTTAGGGGAGAGAAGAGACCGGTTGGAGACTGGAGCCACGGCCCTTGGAAGCTGCAAAAAAAAAAAAATATTACATGGCCTCAATATGAATGAGGTATAATCTCTGATAAAGGACGAGGCGGGCATTCCCATGCTCGTATCAAGGCATATACAAAACAATTAGTCCCAAGAAGGGGGATCTAATACGTGAAGAAATATATGGTACATCATAATGGTCCAGAGGGGACATGATTGTGGGATATACTCATGATCATGAATGATCTCAATAACTGATACACTGGATCAACTGTGGAACTGCTGAAACTGAAGGTGTCCAACATCTGTAGGGACTCAAAGACTATGAGTCAAATCTGGGAATGAATGTAACTGTATACTCAAGGGAGTATGAAACAGGTGTGAATCTGAATACTGTCGCCATGCGCAGCCCGGACAACTATAGGAAAAGTGTAACTGATATTATCCATAGGAAGACTCTCAAATGTGGAGGAGTCAGGAGGTATCCGGGGTCTTCGACTAATAAGTGAACGGACCAATACCCTGTGCGAGTCTCAACGATGCGATCAAGGTGTTGAAGTCGAGCATGTGAGAAACAACCATTGGGAGAGGCACTGAGGATTCCTCTCGAAATGATTCGTAGGCACTCATCATAAATGGTAATGAGTCCAAGACACAGGGGCCTCTAGGTCTATCCTCTGGAATTAATGTGGTTGTCGTCGACAGAGGGAGACCAGCAACTAACAAGGCAATGATGTTTCCTTGATAGGAGCACGAGGTGTAGACCTGAAGTGATGTAGTACTGCTGGTAGGACTGACATACTTGTGGGGATGGGAAATAACTGGGTCAAAAAATGGGTAGACTCAAACTTCCTTTGTTCAGAGCATGATGACATGGTTGACCTGGCAGCGTAGGGAACTGACTTGTAGGTGCAGGGATCATAGCTTTGACTGAATGGTATATATTGACTCTGGGGGGGGAGGACAAGCTGATGGTAGCTGTCGAGGGAGTTTCAGGGTGACATACTGCAGAATACTCTGAACAAAGGCGACCAAAATGGGGAAGCTGCTATGCGAGTAGATATGATCTGTCGTGGCGCCAAGAGGTACCATTGATTCCTTCTTCGTAGTTTTAATGAGCTCCAAAAAGGGATAAAAGTGTGCTCTGAAATGGTGCGGTCCTATGGATTTTGTGAGCCCAGGACGGCTCATGCTCATGGTTGCTTTCATGTTTAGAGAGTCTGAAAACGGTAAGTGGACTCTGTTGGTGTTCTTTTTCGTAGTTTAGTCTCCAAGGCCCGAAAAAGCATAAAATGATGCGGATGGAGAACTCTTCTAGCCGATGTGACTAGAGTATACCTTTTTCGTAATTAGTCTACAAGGTCCGAAAAAGGGGTAAACTTATACCAGGTAGACGCCCTTTCAGATACGTTTATCGAGCATGAAAGGAAGCAAGATTGCTCGGCGATCTTTTCATTGTTTTAGGAGTCAGAAAAGAGCTTAACAGAAACTCCCTAAGTGCCTTTTTCGTAAAAGGGGTTGCTCGGCCCGAAAACGGGGTAAAATTATGTCGAACTAAAAAGGATTGACGAGGGCGAGAAAAGGTCTCAAGCATCGTCATCTGTGCGGAAAACTGGATCCGGTGACATAAGGATTGTCGAAAACGAAGAACGGCCGATGTGGCACGCAAACCGAGGTGACGAGGGGGCGTGGAAAAGATGCCCGGAAATTCTAGAGGTGAGAGCGAGAAATGATCTCTAGCATCATCAAGGGCGCGGAAAACTGAATCCGGCGATATAAGACACATCGAAAACGGAGAACGGCCGATGTGGCACGCAAACCGAGGCGACGAGGGGGCGTGGAAAAAATGCCCGGAAAATCTAAAGGTGAGAGCGAGAAATGGTCTCAAGCATCATCACGAGCGCGGAAAACTGAATCCGGCCATATAAGGCACATCGAAAACGGAGAACGGCCGATGTGGCACGCAAACCGAGGCCACGAGAGGGGCGTGGAAAAGATGCCCGGAAATTCTAGAGGTGAGAGCGAGAAATGATCTCTAGCATCATCAAGGGCGCGGAAAACTGAATCCGGTGATATAAGACACATCGAAAACGGAGAACGGCCGATGTGGCACGCAAACCGAGGCGACGAGGGGGCGTGGAAAAAATGCCCGAAAAATCTAAAGGTGAGAGCGAGAAATGATCTCTAGCATCATCAAGGGCGCGGAAAACTGAATCCGGCGATATAAGACACATCGAAAACGGAGAACGGCCGATGTGGCACGCAAACCGAGGCGACGAGGGGGCGTGGAAAAAATGCCCGGAAAATCTAAAGGTGAGAACGAGAAATGGTCTCAAGCATCATCACGAGCGCGGAAAACTGAATCTGACCATATAAGGCACATCGAAAACGGAGAACGGCCGATGTGGCACGCAAACCGAGGCCACGAGAGGGGCTAAGAAATGGTCAAAAATGGACCCCGGGAAAAACGGGAAACGGGAGGAACCTCTATGAAGTTCTCGCTGTGCTGATTCCAACGGTACCAACGGTTTGAAAAATGGACTTCGTATGACACCGCAATGGTTGTTTGAAATTTGTGGAATTTCTATAAATAGGACGTGGGGCCCAATATGACCTGTCATTGTCACGTGCGAGTTTGATAGAGCAGTCAGAGCTATTTCTCGATTTCTGGGAGGTTTCACCGTTGGTTTTCGATTTAGCGAGTTGCAGGTAACTCTATTCGCCTTAACCTAGTCAATTATGTCTTTTTTATTTGGCGGTGGGCCCCCGAAAGCCGCGAAACTCCATGTTGACTCTCCAACGTGGAACCGCGCGGGTTTCGGGGCGGAACCCGCGATGAACCGCGCGGGTTTTAGACTCACAGTCGCGATGTTCATCGCGACTGTGAGGTCGGAACCCGCGATGTTCATCGCGTGTTCATGGGTGACAGTCGCGATGTTCATCGCGACTGTCTGGACGAAACTCGCGATGTTCATCGCGAGTTTTTT
Source organism: Larix kaempferi (assembly GCA_027924585.1). Taxonomy (NCBI): domain Eukaryota; kingdom Viridiplantae; phylum Streptophyta; class Pinopsida; order Pinales; family Pinaceae; genus Larix; species Larix kaempferi. The sequence goes on from BSBM01000505.1 coordinate 4,789,402, forward strand.
CATGGAACCCGCGATGGTCATCGCGGCTTTTGTGGAAAATCCGCGATGGTCATCGCGGCTTTTTGTGGAAAAGCCGCGATGGGATTTTTTCTAAAATTTTTATGCTGGGGCTAAAATTTTCTGTGTTTTCTTGGCAGGATGTTGCGGAGGGCTCAGTCCGTATGGCGGGAGAGAGATATTGATGCCGAGATTGTGGCGAGGATCGAGAATGATGGGGGGGTGAGACAGACCCTAGCCATGAGCGGACTCTTGAAGTTCGCTCAGATACCTTATATCCGTTCAGTGAGGAGACTCCTGAACAAGCTCGTGCAGTGGTGGGTGCCGGCAGAGGGTGCCTTTATTATTGGTGGTGAGAGGTTGGAGATTACTCTCACTGATGTATATTTTTTGACCGGTTTGCCTCGCTTGGGTGAGGTGGGTGATATCTCTCCGAGGTTGCCTCCAGGCGTGGATATGGAGGACCTCTTACAGACCTTTTGTGGGGATGACGCTGTTTTGGTAAACAGCTCTATCAGTCTGAAGTTCCTACGTGAGTGGGATATGCGGGCCGTTGGTGCCTGTGTTCTGAGGGTTTTGGGTGCTGCTGCACCACATCGTATGTCTGGGGGGCAGACGGTGATGGTGGACTCCGTTCTACGGGGTACTTATTATGCTTGGGCTCAGATGTTCTTGGCCGGTGTCCGGAGAGATCTGGACAAGGCCGTGAGAGAGGGAGGTGAGTTCTGTTACGCCTCTTTTTTTATGTTGTTTTTTCTTTGAGCGGGTGCCGACCTTACGGCCACACGTACCCGTTCGCGCTGGTCTTCCTAGTGAGCCTCGTATGATGAGGTGGGGGCAGATGATGCCCCGTGCTGGCGGGGGTATCCGTGGCTTCTTCACAGAGGATTTTTTCCAGCAGTGGGAGCAGATGCCACTGGTGATCGAGGACTATCCATACGCCGGCATGGACTACCGGGGAGACCCAGAGATGCCACGTGCCCCAGGACAGGCCTGGAGCTTAGACGGTATGTTTTTGTGTCTTATGTTATGTTATATCATATGTATTATGATTGATCATGATGATATCTGTTGTATAGTATCTGATGGTTCTATGTTTTGTGCAGATATTGGTCCAGTACCGCCACCTGACTATGTGGCTCGGCAGGGGCGGGCGATAGTGGTTGCTCGTCCCCCAGTACCTGTACGTCCTCCTCGTGGTGGAGGATATGGAGCCCGTGGGCGAGGGGTTGGCCCTCAGGACGATGCTATAGATGGTGTTCGACGGACTTTGGCCCGGATTGTAGCTAGACTTCCGGAGGATGGCTGGAGGGACCTTGATCGGGACATTTTGCAGGGATGTCTCGGTGCACCGCCTGAGTGGCAGTCACTGTTGTTGAGGGCAGCGGTGCTTGCTGCGAGACACGGGGGTGGTGGAGGAGATGCTCCGGCAGGGCCGGCACCGGGGAGGATACGTCTGAGGGACGATCCAGCAGGGCCAGCCGAGCGGCGAGTTCGGGGTCGTCTTGACCCGGCTGGGCCGGCGGAGGTGGAGTCGGAGGAGGAGCCGGAGGAGGAGCCCGAGGATCCGGAGGATCCTGATGATTAGACGTCATTGTACTTGCCCCCAAATGCTCATGAGCATATGGGGAAGCATTTTTTGTATGACAGATGTATTTTGTGTATATCGAGTGCTGAGGGCACTTGTGACATGTAGACTATTTGGTTCGTATATATATGTGGATATATATTTTGGATATTTTGTTGTGTATGCACGTGGATGCACTTTGTCTTTTGTATATGCCCATGGAGGCACATGTTATGCACGTGGATGCAGTGTGTTTGTAGATTTATATATGCCCGTGGAGGCACATGCTATGCACATGGATGCATTATTTTGGTTTGTTTGGTTTTATGCCCGTGGAGGCACATGTTATGCACGTGGATGCAATATTGGTTTTTTGTATATGCCCGTGGAGGCACATGTTTTGCACCTGGATGCATGTTTGTTTATGGATATGACATGATGTGATTGGTGTGCCAGTCGAGGACACTGTTGGCCATATTATCTGCTACACTATTGAGGTGTCTTGGGACATGTGTGAATGTAATGGATTCAAACTGTCTAACCATTTGTTTAGTGCGCAGGAATTTTCTGAACAGGAGGGGTTCTTGCTTTGGGGGCAAATAGCTGGCAGTTCTGGCAATGCTTGACTGCGGTGATGCAATCAGTAAACAATGATGGCCAAAAATAACCGGCCCGAATGATTTTCTGGGCGGTGGCCATGCCGGAGAAATGGCCTCCACAGGCACCGCTATGACAATCATTGAGGACTTGTTCTGCCTCACTATGGGATAGGCAGCGGCGTAAGATAGTATCAACGCCGCGTCGATAAAGTACATCTCCAATAAGTAGGTATCGGGGTGCGTGGTGTCGTATGCGACGGCGTCCATCACGATCGATGTGTGGTCGGAATTTTTGCGTACGAAGGTAAGTCAAAATGTCTCCGTACCAAGGGTCGTCCGACGAAATGACGAAGATCTGCTCGTCAATCAGGTCCGTATGGATAACGGGTGATGTCGAAGAGGACGGGAGATCTGTAATTAGGTGAGCAAGCGCGAGGGCTTTGGTGCTTTTGGGAGTCTTGAAAGTAAGGTCATATTCCTGGAGGATAATGACCCATTTAGCGACACGACCCTGAAGGAGCCGCCTGGTGAGGAGGTAGACCATGGGGTTGGAGTCGGCCACGACCGTGGTATGACTAAGCAAAATGTAGTGTCGTAGTTTTTGTACGGAAAAGACTACAGCTAGGGCTAATCTTTCCTCGTATGGGTAACGTAGAGGTGGGCCAGACAAGGTCTGGCTGACGTAATAAATTACATGCTCTTTGTGGGAAGCATCTTCTTGGACCAAAACTCCTGATACGGCATGTTCGGATGCCGAGACGTAAAGGGTGAAGTCTTGGGAGAAATCCGGTGGGGATATCAAGGGGGCTTGTGTGAGAGCCTTCTTGAGGGCTTCGAATGTCGTGTCTGCTTGTTCGTCCCAAACAAAGGGTATGTGGGTACGAAGTAAGCGTAAGAATCCATGGACTTTGGTGGCGTAATCAGGAACAAAGCGCCTAAGAAAATTGGACCGCCCTTGCAAGCTCTGAAGCTGCCGAAGCGTGCGAGGAGGGGGAAGTTCTAAGATGGCTTTGACTTTCAGGGGATCGACCGTGATCCCGTCTTGGGAAACAATGAAACCCAACAACCGGCCTGCCGGGACGCAAAAGACACACTTGTGTGGGTTCAAGCGGATTTTATATTTACGACAACGCAGGAAAACTTGCCGGAGGTCGTTAAGGTGGTCTGATCGTTTTCGGGAACGAGCTGTGAGGTCGTCAAGATAAACTCGCAGGATATGGACCAAGTCGTGAAAGCAATAAGTCATGGCTCGCTGGAAAGTGGCACCAGCATTTTTAAGGCCAAATGGCATGACGCGATAGGCAAAGGTGCCCCATGGGGTGGTAAAGGCAGTCTTGTACTGATCCTCCTTGCGGATGTGAATCTGGTTATATCCGGAAAACCCGTCCATGAAGGATAGGACCTCATGGCCCGCACACTCATCAATGAGTTGGTCAATGAATGGCGTGGGGAAATTGTCTTTTGGACAAGCGTGGTTTAGATCGCGGAAGTCAGTGCATACTCTAAGGGTGCCTTGCTTTTTGTTGACAGGAACGGGGTTCGACACCCATGTGGTGTATGGAATAGGGTAGATGAAACCTGCTTTTCGAAGTTTCTCGACTTCAGCCTTGACAGCGGGGAGCTTGGCAGGGTGAATAGGTCGCTGTTTCTGACGAACAGGGGGTACTTCCGGCCATGTATCGATGTGGTGTTCAATAATGGCGGGGTCGAGACCAGGCATCTCGGTATAGGACCAGGCGAAGACATCGCGAAACTCTTGAAAGAGCTTTTTGTACGCCTGAGTTTCTGCTTGAGTGCAAGATGCGCCCAGCGAGATGAGCTCAGGTTTCCCTGGTGTTGTGGAAATGTCTATCTGTATAGTGGGGGAAATGTTGGACATGTTCCCTTCTTCAAAGGCATCCGGTGCTGGGATGGGGTCCTTTAACCAATCGACCTTAGCGGGTATGAAGTCTTTCGACTCGACTGATATCTGGTTGGATGTGGTGGAGGTAGATGCTTACGGGAGGAAGTAGGAGCGATGATGCATATCATCCCAAGGGTAGTCGGGTGCAGTGAGTGTCTCCAAAATCTGTTCGTCAGTATTGAAGTAGTCAGACCATAAATCAAGGGGTTCTGGTTTGAAGGTTGTCGAAATCATATATATCGTATTGACTTCTTCTGACGAGGATGATGGTGGAGGGTGAATCTCCTCGATGAGGGGAGGAGATATCTCTAAATCGGCATTGTTTAACTCGTACAACGCTGCTCTATAGTCAGGTAGATCAGGGCAATGGTGAGAGTAGTGGCCGTAAATACTGCATATAGCACAGGGATGGTTAGTGCGCAGTGATTTGTCGCGAGGCTCTAGAGGTGGCTCTAATTTGACTACTGGGATTCCTATGTCATCGTCCAACATATTCATATGTTCTTGGAGTGCTGGTAAATGTGGGCATTGGTGAGTTGGATGGCCAATTTCATCGCATAATGAACATTTGGGGGGAGCTCGAAACACCGGTGGGGGTTTGGCTGCCTTAGGAGGTGGTATAGCAGTGTATGGTTGTGGACCTCTGCCCCCAGTGGGCTTAGCAAGAAGAGGGGGATCCTTTGACGTCGAAGCAATCGTGAGACCAGGAGGAGGTTTGATTGACGACGAAGGGATATTGAGGTTAGGAGGAGGTGTCGTTGACGACGATGGGATTGTGACACCAGGAGGAGGCTGATTTGTGGTAACAATAGGTTGTACCGGTTGGAGGATGACGTCTGGTGTCGGTAATCGAACGGGAGGCGGAATATACCACACGGGTAATCCCAATGTTAGCCCGGGTAGGCTAAGGGTAGCCATAACCGGGGCGCTTACTACACCCGAAGGAGGAAATAGGAAGGGGATGGTGTGGATGGGTGTAACACCAATGTGACTGGGGATCAATGGTGGTTGACCGCCGGATGTTTGCGTATTCTGCGAAACCGTACAGAGATTTGCGACCTGGGTCTCCGGTGACGGTGGTGGGATGGCCTGGAATGTAGAGGTCATTGGTGTATCCGAATACAGTCCGGGTGCCACAGAAGACACAAAGGAGGTAACTGCACTAGAAGCGGGTTGTTCAATCATGGGGAGAACATTCTCCGGTGCTGCAGGGGCGTTGGGGTCATAGTAGGTGAGTTGGTCAATTTTGACCACGCGGCCTTCATGGGGGAACATCATGGTGCGGAAGACGGAGGAGGCGACCGCTTTCATGGCGTACATGTAACTGCGGCCAAGTAAAAGGTTATAGTCAAGCTGGGCGTTAATGACCTCTATGTCGATGAGTACAGTCTTCCCACCTAATTGGACGGGTACCTTGGGTAATAAACCTTGAGGTTGAGCTGACCGGCCGTCGTAGGCCCGCAATGCAGTGGTGGATTGCTGGAGAGCAGGGGAGCCCAACTTCTGCCAAACAAAAGTGGACATGACGCATGTGGAGGCGCCCTCGTCGATGATACATCGATGGATGACAAGATTCCGAATAGAAACGGAAACTTGGACTGCTATGGTAGAAGGCAGTCGTGGTTCAGATTGGTCTAAATCAAAGGTCATCAAGTTCGAATCACTTGGGTCAATCGCCCCAATGGCGGAAAGTAAAGTCTTGCGCTGAGTAGGACAGGTTTTTAAGACTTCTAACGCAGACATGGCTGCGGGAGATTGAGCTAAGTCATCTACGATGTTGTAATTGGACGCAGCTCGTGCATTGGGGTTGTTGTTGATTCGGCGAAGGGGGAAGCGAGGTGCTTTAGAAGCGCCATCAAGTGGAACCTGAGGTATACGCAATGTCTGATCAGTGGGATTAGCAGTGGTATCCTTTTCGGCGGGGGGGGCTTCCGAAGTCGGTCCGTATTGATTCCGACGGGTTTGGATATTGACGTCAGCGGTGGACATCATCAATAAGTGGTGGGTGCCTGAATCAAACATGGGTTGATCAGGAGCTGTGTAAGTAATTTGTTGTGGTTGCACGTTGCCCTGTTGGGGGGCTAACGGCTGGGTGTTTACCACTCCCTGTGTTGGAAAGGGGTTTTGGAGAACCAGAGGTTGTTGTGGAGGTGGTGGGGGGTTGGGTGGTGGCTGAGGAGCCGCCTGCCCTTGACGATGGGCGTCATTTGTCCATAGTTGTCGAGCTCGCTCGAGATGTGGGCAAGCGTGGGTATAGTGGCCATAGACACCGCAAATGGAACAAGGATGGTTTGTCCGTAAATTAGCATTTTTAGGTTGCTTAGGTGGCCGATCAGGATTCTGATGAGCGGGCGCCGCGTTATTGTTTTGCGGGGGCTGGGTAGGCTGTGGAGCTTGGTTACGGTTTTGATTATTTCCACGGTTGCGTCCTCTTCCGCGGTTGGGTTGTCCACCCTGGTTGCGTTGGTTATTTTGATATTGGGGCTGCTGTTGTTGTGCGTACACATGCCCTTGGGCATTGGGGGGATTCTGAGGAGCCGCAGGTGCAGGAGCAGGTTGCGGTGGATAGTATGTAGGTGGAGCTGGAGGTGGTCCAGTTGCCTGTTGGGGTTGTTGGTACCCCTGAGCTGGTGGAGGTATGAGGTTAGCCGGTGCAACCGGTTGTGGGTAATGCATGGGCTGTTGTGGAAACTGCGTTGGGTTTTGTACCGTAGGTTGAGCATAGTATGTAGGAGGTACATATGCTGATGGCGCTTGGCCATAACAATGTTGTGGACAAGAGGGTCCATGAACATGATGGGTATGGTTTGTTGGAGCATAAGAAGTTGTCGCTCCGGAACTGGATGTAGCCCTAGAAAGGTCTGGGGCGGGCATGGTGCTCACCATACTGAAAGGTTTTGCTTGCGGTGTAATTTGGCCAATAATGCCATCAGCGGCATGGGATGCCCCCGGTGTGTCACCGCGTGCAGAGTCACCTCGTGGGGCGTCAGGTATGATGGTGTATAGGTAACCTGACTGGGCATAGATAAGGTCAAACTGTTGGGCCTTAAGGATGGCCTCCTCTTCAGACTGGGGTCTTTCAGATGCTACATCCTTCGCAATGAGAGGAAGGAGGGATTTAAGGAACCAGTCTAAAAAGATTCGGTCGTCTAATTTGATCTTGCATAGGCTTCGGCGACGACGCCAATCATGGATATGGTCAGTGATGTGCGTGGCCGTTTTCTGTCTGCAAGACAGTAGGATTTCGACGCCCGCATCATAGCGGACCGGTAGCTGAAAGAACTGCAGGAAGGTCGAGGCAAGGGAGGTAAATGTGGAATGCGTCCCATGGGGTTGCTCGATATACCATTTGGCTGCAGAGCCAGTGAAGGTGCGTTGTAATAAACGGAGGCGGACAGAGTCGTCCACTATGGAGTTGGAGGAACACCATAAATGGAAAGACATGATGTGGTTCTGGGGGTCTTCTCCGGCCTTTCCCTCAAATTTAGGGATGTCAGAGGGAAGCTTAGTGGGCATATGGGGCCAAGCAGGATCATGCCTGATGGGGTCATTTGTGAGCCTAGCTAAATCTGGCAGGTTGAGACTTGCCATGTATGGTAGACTGGCGGATGTGGTGACCGGAACCGGGACCTGCCTAGCCATTGTGGTATGGTGTAGGGGTCCAGTAGCGCCTATAGGTATGCTAGGTATGGAGGGTATGTGCCCTCCAAAAGGTGTGGCCTGATATGGGTTAGCACTTCCAAGTGCAACTTGGGTTACACTTGGGTTAGGAATCGCGCTAGGGATGCCTGGTATAGCACTACCAAGTGCAACATGAGTTACACTTGGGTTAGGAATCGCACTAGGGATTCCTGGGATCGCACTCCCAAGTGCAACAGGAGTTACACTTGGGTTAGGAATCGCACTAGGGATTCCTGGGATAGGGTTTGTGGAAACCGAAGGGGGTATGACCCCCATGTTGGGCATGCCCATGACAGGTGGTGGTCCTGTGCTAGGCATTCCTGAATGTGGAGTGGTACCCATATTGGGAATACCCAAGGGGGTGGATGTTGCCATGGATGGTACTCCCGCAGAAGGGTTTGCGGATGTCTGACCTATGGTTAATGTAAATTGTGGATCATCTGGTGTTCCAGACATAATTGTGGTTGGTGGTAACTCTGTGGGGTTTTCGGATTCTACCTCCAAATCAAAGGTGAAGTGGGGTATGTCAGAATCGGATGACCGTCTAGATGATCGACGATGTGTCGAATCAAGGGATAATGCTCTGCGTCCGTGACGTGGAGAGCCAAGTGGACTAAACTCTGGGAGTTCGCCCCGTAGACGACGAGAACGTCTAGAATTCTCAATGGTGAGAATATGTTTTTTTATGTTTAAAAAGTTGTTTTAAGTATCAGGTGGTGATATATATGTAAAAGACTCAAAACCCTAATGCAACCAAGGGTGCAAGAAGGGGAGTGAAAAAAGAAGGCTCACAGGCCAAAAAATCAATCCTCAAAAAATGCACTTATTCTAGCAGTTGTGCTACAATAAGTGGAGGAATGCAACAACCGGTCAGAATACCAACATGCAAGCGGCTCCTAGAAAAAATAGGTGTAACTAGACTCAAAAGGTGGTAAAGATCATGCAAACACCTAATCTAAAAGTATTGTGACTCAAACAGACGATATCCCCTGCAAGGTGATGAAATCCAAGTCAGACAATATGAATGTAGAGACAACGGCTAGATATCCCCCTACCGGGAGGGACACCGGGTAATCAATCCTAAAAAGACAGGCTACTAGGATACTCCGTTCATGACGCGTCGAGAAAAGGTAAATCTGCCGTTTGGTCCTTTGATCGCAATATCCCAATACAGGGATATCCCGAGAACTGCGAATGGTAGCCCTTCGGTTACTGAATGGGTTTCGGTATCCCACTCAGGCTTCCGGAACCATCCTCGCGACTTTAACCCTCCTAAGGGAGAGGCCTTCCCACAAACCGGTTGTGACCGCGCCAAAAAGTACTAAGAGATTTTAGCTCCCTAATTGGACAACTTCTATGTCTCAGATGTATGAACTGATGGGTGTTATTGGAACACCTATCCCCCCAATACTACCTAGCTACAAGAATTCTTTTCGTGTTCCCCAAGTGGGGTTAAGAGTGTGTTCAAATTAGGGTAAGTTTTAAGTCTTAGTTCAATTAAGTGATCGTGTGAGTGCACGTGAGGTGTTGTAAACTGAACTTGAAAAAATTAAATGCTTTAAGGGAAATTTTTCAAAAAATAATGGACTTTTCGAAAAATAACAAGCAAATATTTAAGACTTTTTTCACTAAAAGAAATTAATTTGCTTTTTCAAAAATAACTCAAAAAATAATGGATTTTTTGGATTTATGAAAGCAAATAACAAACTTCTAAAAGAAATAAATGGATTTCTTCGTTTCAATAAAATTTGCTAAGGGCAAGATTCTAAAGAAGTAAACAAGAAAAAATTTGAATCTAGATAAAGAATGCAAAATGAATCTTTCTTTCACTTTCTTGAAAATTTTTTAAAAAGATTTCTAGGTATGCACTTTTAAATAGTAAAAATTTTTCTAAATCTGGAAAATATGCAGAATTTGATACTGTAAAAAATGTGCTATGGGCAGAAAATACAGTAAAAAATATTTTTCAAAATCGGGATGGCCGAATGAAAAAAATTCAGCCGCGCGGGTTTTGGACGAACAGCCGCGATGGGCCGCGCGGGTTTTGGCCGCACAGTCGCGATGGACCGCGCGGGTTTTGGCCGCACAGTCGCGATGGACCGCGCGGGTTTTGGACGCACAGTCGCGATGAGCCGCGCAGGTTTTGGGCGCACAGCCGCGATGAGCAGCGCGGAAAAATGCAGAAAAGTCGCGATGGACCGCGCGACTGTCTGGAAAAAGGCCGCGATGGACCGCGCGGAAAAATGCAGAAAAGCCGCGATGGACCGCGCGACTGTCTGGAAAAAAGCCGCGAGGCGGAAGCCGTGCACGGAAACCGAGAAACGAATCCGAAAAATGAATTTTTAGGGCTGTTTTTGGGGCCAAATCTCAGATCAGCAATGGATCTGCTGTCTAAGATGGCAGATCTATGGATCTAAAGGTTAAAAACTCATAAAAACTAAGATTTAATGGCAAAGCTAGAGATCTAAAGTTCAAACCAAAGCGGAGTCGCCAAAAACTGTTGGCTCGGTTTTGCAACCAAGCTTAGTGCTATGGGCACCTACTAACTAGTAGTAGCAGTTTCAATAGAAATAAAGACAATAAACTAAATAAACAATACTTTTCATGGATCTAAGCAAGAATCTAAGCAAATAATTTAAATATTTCAAAAATCAAGAACAAGAAACATAAGAAATAATTTTTGTATTGAAAAGTGGGGGGCAAGCAAGTGCTTGCGATATTACCTTCAAAGGTGAAGGTTGATGTTGAGCAACTCCCAAGATGAGTAGCTCCAAACTCCAATAGGTCTCTTCTCCAAGGTTGCTTCAATGGCTAAAAGTGCTCAAGGGAGATTTCAGCAGCATAAGGATGAGATAATGGAAGGATGTGAAATGAGGAGCCCCTACCACCTTTTTATAGGTTTTGGTGGTGAGGAATACCATTTGTGGTTTTGTGGAAACCAAATGGTATTGACCAACATGGTTTAGGTAATTTTCCCTCCTTTTTCCTTTTTTGAATAAAAATAATATTTTAATTCCCTTTTTAATTATTTTTGGGAATTTGGACCCTTTTTGAGGGTTTTTTATGATTTTCTTGGAAAAATAATCTTTTTTAATGGAAAAAGGGGTGTACTAAGGTCTTTTGGTGACCTTTTGTTAGTTTCAGAGGCTCAGATGGTGGAAAAGTGGACAAATGGGTCATGTGAGTAAGGGAATGAGCTAGTGAGCACTTTTTAGGTGTTAACAAGTCTTTTTTTGTTCTTTTTATCTTTTGGGCCAATGTTATAGTAAGCCAAATAGTATATACTTCTGAGATTCAGGGCATTAAAATTTTGAAAATGCCAAAGGCTTGAAGTTTAGTAAAGATATGGGAGAAACAGTAGAAAGAAAAGATTCAGGGAATTGCAAGAAACAACCATAAATGTTGTCAGCTAGCCAAAAAACAGTATTTAGATGGTCACAAATACCTTCAGATACATGGTTTAATATCTATTGTTGATTAATTAATTTTTTTTGGTCACAACCTAGTTGTTTACAAGTTTGAATCATAATATGCTCATGTTACAGTAAATAATGTTGGATTGACATTATGATTCATCAGATCCATTAGATAGAAAGAAAACAACTAAATATTTTCATCCTTGGCTATTGATCTATTATATACAGACCCTTGTGTTTTTAATTCTGGCCACATCAGTTCCATAGACTGTTAAGGAAAGTGATTTATTTGGGTTTAACCGTTAAATAATTTCTAGGACTAAGGGGATGATCCATCCATTGTGTTTAGGTTTTGGCTACTATGTCAGCAGACCCAAAAGAGACTAATGACAATTCCAAAAGCAAAGTGGCTGCCAAACTCATATTTGAGTTGGGAATTGGTATGAAGGAAGAAATGTTTTCCTTGTACAAATGTTCATCATTTTTTATGTAAGCACATATCACGGAGCATGATAAATGGTTTGTTTTAGGAGCAAGATATTGACAAATTTTAATACATGATAGGCAGATATGTGCTCATATAATCACTTCCTATGACTAGCAATTGAAGATTAGGAAACACCTCTCAATACCACGGATCTACTTAAACAAATCATTGTACGGAAATCTAAAGAGTGTAGATGCCTCATATCACGAGATTAGATCAAACCGATGGAGAGCTAAGGTTAGGTCTACACATAGCAATCTGGAAATTCAGGGCCAAGGTTGTTGGGAGCGGGAAGCGAATTTTTAAAATGCTTCCGGGAGCAGATCTTTGTGAGAGCATATATATATATGAAAAAAACATGCATAATTCCAAATTAGCTTTAGAAAAACAAGAAAACATAGATCTAACAATTTAGTACACATATAACATCAATCATCTAGTAGCTATAGCTTATAACATTGCCATCAAATGATCAATCATCAACAATATCAACCTTAAAGTTTCAGCATTAACATTTTCCATCAAATTTTCCATCAACAAACTCTAACAGATAACATCAACCATGAAATGAAACAGAGCATAATATTCATTACCAAAGGGTTGTAAGATGCAATCAAGACAGATTAGAGGCAACCAAACTCAGCATTCAAAAAGAAGGTGCCATGCAAGAGTTAGAATCATGTATAAATCGCATGGTCAAAGAGCACATCCAAACATTACCTAATATTGTTGAGTGAGTGAAATTGGCAATTGCCAAGGATGGAAACAAATAAGTCAATTTTGCTAGTAATAGGACTTTCATGTTTAATCTCTCTTTAATGTTATGTAGAGATTAGGAAATGCGTGAAAGGTGGATAAATCCCCAGTTTTTTATCATTACATCTAATAGTTTTATCATTACATCCAGCTTTCATGGATCTGCCACTAAGTCACCTATATGTCAAGAACACAATCTGTATCAATGTGATCAGTTTGAAAGGCGATTTGAGGATCAGCAGTTGGACAATGTCATCTATGTACAGATTTGAGAGTATTGGTCGGGAGAGACCTATTGATCCAGATTTGTCGGTAGCTGCTAATGTTGCAGTTATAATGTATACAAGTGGCAGTATTGGTTTTCCCAAGGTCAGTACAGATTCTTTGGTTGGATTTTATACTAGAAGGTGATACTAATAAGATGGAGAATGAAAAGCACTTTCTTAAAATGTCCTCTGTAGGCCCACATTAGACATCAATAATCAATTTCAAGATATTTGCTACAATACTAGCCCTCCTAACTTTTCAGCACATCAAAACTATAGAGATGTGGGAAATCTTCTTTTCAATCTTTTTTCAGCATAGAAATAGAATCCTAAAGCAAACCAAGTAATTCCTTACCTTTTTATTTTCTTAAGGTCCGATAGGCAAGTTGGTCTCAGATGTTAACAAGCATCATCATCATCATCATCATCATAAGTTGTCATGTATGGTAGGGGATAGATGCTCTTTTTCCTTGATTTGATGTAGATTCAGATACATATTTTATCTTTTTGATAGCGCCAAGGGAAGAGGTAGCTCCTTGAGACAAAAATTTGAAACATAGAGCCACAGTCAAAACTTCAAAACAACCTTGAGCTAGAAATTTGAAACATAGAAAATTTAGATCTTCAAATATATCTCTCCAATTGTTGTGACAAATCCATATTCGCCAATTGCTATGCAGATCTCAGATTTGTGTATTTTTTAATGAGACAGGGGCTATTTATAGTTTACCATTTTTCCTTTTTAGAATGATTTTGGAGGATTCGTTGGCTTGAATTTTCTGATAAGATCTTGACTATATTTGGGATGGATTTTATTTTTTGTCAAATCTGGATGGATCCAATTCATAGAAACATGGATCATAGATCCTCCACAGGTAGATCCTATAACATGGTGTGGTCACTCCAGTTCTTGACATATTGGTGCTTTTGAGGACTCTTTTGTACAAGGTATTTACCAATGGCAGGAGCATATAATCATACCCCCCACCTTCCTTCCTGGATGCTTTTCAACCTTGGATGTTGGGATAGCCCTTGTGGGGAGCCTTCCACTGCACCCATCTATCTAATAGGCTCCCTTTAACCAGGAATTTTCATAAGACATTATCAGATACATTATTGATTATTTCATAGCATTTGATGATTCATGCTCCTCTTATCTAGATGATGGTTAGAGTCTTCTCAGCCTTCTTGTTTATTTTAGGGACCTCCCATGCTCTCTCACTCCTTTAGAAAGCTTCATAAGGATCAAATAGGTAGGCAGAAAGCATAGAAGTGCATTAAAAATGAAAAAAGTCTGCTACTCTTCATTTTTTCCATTAAAATACTAGTAAAACACTACAATGATGAACTCAGTTACCTACAATGATGAATGGGGCCTCTTTCACAAAATTTCAAATGAACTTAGCGAATAAAATTTCTCTTCACAGTCACATCTACAATGAATAAAAGAGCGAGATTATATATGAGTGAAATGGGAGGGGGTTTCAAGTTGAATACCCACCTATGTTTCCTCTGAAACCTGTTTTAACCATTGAATTTATGTTCCAAGATCCACTATTCATGTGCTAAGTTGGACTCATGATTTTATGGGGAGACTCTTGAGCCTCGACGAGTCTGGCCAAGTGCTAAGACTTTAGGCTAGTTTGAGTCGAGTACTTGTCTCATACTAGACTCGGGAAGACTCACATTTGAAATTTTATGTGAATTTTTAAATGTGAATGGATATATAGTTTATTCCTTGTGATACTCTTTTATAATCCTGCATATTCGCTTCTTATATTCTTTTTATGCATTCTTGACCAAAGCAAACTTTTCAGATTCTATATTTTATCTATTTTATTTGTTGGATGGTTGGACATATAGTATTGACCCCTCATTAATATATTGGTTTCAGCACACGGGTGGGGGTTTATTTTTTTGAAATTGCATTACTCTAGTGTGAAGGTAAATGATGGTGCATATTTGATGGGTCCTTTAAAAGAGGTAATTGAAGATATTGTTAGAGAAAACGTGGTACATATTGCAAATTTGCAACAAATAGTGCTTCTAACAATGTACTTGTAGGGAGGATGATTGAGGATAAGTACCCATATATTTTTTGTTCCTTGTGTTGGTCATTGTGTCAATGACTTAGAGAGATAGTGGTTGTCCTTCAGTGGTAGTGATGGAAGGGGTCCGGGACTGGTGATGGTACAAAAGTCAAGGACCTTATCGTAGGTTTCTCATCTAATGAATTTTCTGTAAGGGTGGTGGAGACAATGGTTTTCTTTAATACTATCATGGATTCCCTTTTCATATTTAAAAAATGAGACTACTAATTGGGGGATGCTTATAAGGGTATTGATCAGATGAGGCAGAGGATTATAGAAATGACATAGATACATGGATGAATTTTTTTGTGTTATTATGGACTCCTGGAGAGGCCTAAGATGCTTCACACCCCTTTTCATTTTGTGGCATTTCAATTCAATCTAAAATGGTTTGACAAAAAAGGAAATGAAGATGCATAGGTCGTGCAAAACTTATCAACATGTGTCATGACCTAGATGATTGCCTAACAATATGGATAGATCTGGGGACACAATTTGAGTTTAGAGTGTCAATTCTTAGATAAGGATTGACCAATATGGAGAATTGACTCTCTTTATTTGTCAATTGGGTATCCCTTTACTTTCAAAAGTAAATTCAAAATGTTTTTGAAACTTCTAAATTGGATTTTTAAAATATTTATAGTTCCATGTTATTCAGTATTAAGTTAGCAAAAATAAGGTTGAAATCCATTTCACTTTACACGCAAGTCACTAGTTGATTAACATGTGAGTGAAATTAGAGTGAATATTCATACTTTGTCAAGATTAATTGAAATACCAGGAATACGATTTGGTGTTTTTTCATTGAAATATGTGCCTCCTTTCTTGCAATTTCCATAGTAATCAGTTGGAACCATTAGTATTGAGTAGGTGTGTACATGGTGGCTCACAAGTGGATGGTGAGTATTATATTCCCATGGACGTTTTTCAATATAATGCAGATGCTAGATAGAATGGTATGACCTCACCCAAGGTGGTAAAGGTCAAGTGACGAGGCAGAAGATGACATGCATTAGAATGAATTTCATACTAGCCTACTATGGCTTGTCCAATGTCTCTTCTATGTAAATCTATCATTTGATATTTTATCATTATATACTTCTAAATTTAAAATTTTATAAAATCTTGCATAATACTGTATGCACGTTGTTATATTTCCATTTTCCAATATAACAAGATCTATCATGAAGTGAATATGAGTTGCTTTACTTTTATTTTCTAGGATTTGAGCTGAATTATTATGTGACTTCATGTTTTATGATGCATGAAGATTTGAATTATGACTTTAAAGTTTAATTCCATCTATATTGTACAAAATTGATGCATTGTATCTTTTGGTCATTGGAATGGATTTCTGATATTAATAATATGCCAATGGAGAGGGGTGGAATGTGTCTTACCATAAAAATTTCAGTCCCATGTTTCTCATTATGTTTCCTTTTTTTACTTCTTGTTTATGGTAACATAGTTCCATGCATATTTCTCTCCATTTTAAAATATCTTTACATATATGTGAACTATTTGATAACTGCGAATGGTAATATTACTGTGAATGATTTAGATCTTGTAAAAGATGTTTGTCAACACTCTTTAGAAGTCTTTTGTTTAGTGACCTGGATCTGTAGTTATTTTCTCTAAAATATTGGTTGATACTATTGAGGTGTTTGGCATTTTCCCTTTTGATTTAATTGATTTTAAAGGGTATATTTTGTAGTTGATAGTTCATGGTTGAAAGCTACAGTAATAGGCTAATAGATTCTTTGTATGACAAGATTACAAAGCAAGCCAAATAGATTATAATTTCCACAAGGAGCTTCACCATTCAATAATAGTGCATTGTTCTCCATGTGTTTTTTTTATAGATGCTCGTTTTGCCTTGTTCGGGACCTGAAAAGAAAAGCCAGTAGATTCAGATACATATTTTATAGATTGAACTCCAAATGGGAACAACCTTAGGAATATAGAAAATCATAAGTATACTTCTTATGGAATCCATCTAGATGCATATATTATTGAATCCACGGCCTCTGAACTCTCTTGTGTTTCTAATGAATGTAATTTGGCTGCATATAAGCAGATTTCTTACCAAAGAGGAACAGATCAGATCGCCTCGGAGTGTCTCAGGTCGATCCAGCACAAAACCGCACGAAAAATCTTCTTCTACCCAACAATGAGCAACATCTACCACTGATAATAGTCTTCGACTTCGTCACTGATCAACGAAGATAACAATTCCACCACACTAAATAAGTTCCTCCAGATGTAGGAGAATTCAGAGGCCATTAGCCTCAAACATGAACAAATTACATTAACCCTTCATCCCATGTTTTGTTGTCTTACTAACGCCAAAATGCTTTATCATTTTTTTCATGTAGTCTAGAGACTATGAGGTCCTTTCCATGGGTTAGTTAGAGTCGTCATTTAGCACGTTACTTTGGCATTTTCAATACGATTAATTTCAACATCTCCAACCATTTGGTGAAGGGGTAGGTAGCAAGGATTTACTAAAATATTTTCTGAGCGTAAATATATTGTCGTGGATTTGTTATGAAGCTCTTAAATGTTGTGTTTTGAAACATACCCTTGTGGGACCTATGGGGTCTATGTATTTTTACATATCCATATAACATGGATCTAGGTTAGTGGTAGTGGATTTTTCTATGATAGCACTTTCTTGGCTTGAGAGTTTAATTCTCATGAGCATCATCACCATTATACATCACTTTTAGCACTATTAGCCCCATTTTCATCACTTCTATCATTATATGACCTTACTAATATGACCAAAAATTGAACTAAAATCATGAGTTGACCATAGAATGTTATAGCATAGAATTTTCCTAAAAATATGTGTACCTTATCATACCATTTAAGCTTTTAAAAGCATGACACAAACCCAAAAATGGAATTTGGTTACACATAACTATCGTGCACCTTCCAAAAAGGTGTAGTCATTCAATATGAACATCCCCAAATCGTCATTTAAAAAAAGTCTTTCATCTTGTCTCCAATACCAATCTTCATCCCACCAAGTCATTAATGCAAAGGCATAATTCACATTGGAGCTAGTTCAAGGAAGTGTCCACATTATCGCCTTTAAATAAAGTCCTTAAGGTCATTCCAAAAGAGAATACATATTCATAAGAGCAAGGTTATGTTGTTGGATTACCTGCAAAAATGGAGAAAGAACCTTATGCATCTTTTTCCTTTCACCATTTGAAATCCTTCATATATATAACTTGGTTGGGATTAGAGCATCAAAGTAGAAGTAGAACCCTCCCTTGGGTTGTTTGTAGAGGTCCACATCAACTACATCCAATACTAGACTGTATACAAAAATAAGTATTCGTTATATCATGATTTGTTTCCTTTTAGCTAGAAGAAATATTAGGCACAATTTTCTCTTAATAAAGATGGATGTTGTCCTATACTAACAATGTTCATGTCTTGCCTCAGGGTCTTGTTCATTCTCAAGTAGGATGTTAAGGATAATTGCTACTTGTATAAGCTTCTATAGCTCTTGCATGCATTAATTAGGGACAATTGTTTTAGTCTTTCACCATAAAAGACAATAGATCCATAGGCTATAATTTTCAGGCATTCATCTTGGATAGGTCAAGGAAATAGGTTTTCCAACACCTATCATTTGTAAGTGTTCGGTCACTCTTGATATTAGAGCTTTCATTGGTACAATTGGTTATCGTATTACAAGCCTAGATTGTTGTGGCATAATTATTGGCAAGCCCTAATGGCATAATTAGAAGTGTTGTTTTAGGGATATTTTGACCCTAAGACTTGCCCATATTAGATAATTCACACTGCCTATTACTTATTGAGGTCTGAAAAGTGCCAAGACTTGAGAAATAAGGTCATGGCATGTAGTTTAGAGATGCCAATAGTTGGTCATTGTTGAAGTTGTAATGAGATGGAGAAAACTGTCAATCTGAGCATGTGTGAAATTGAAACGATGTCATTGTATCACTATGAGGTTTGGATGAAGGAACTTTCTTGAGGGTGTCCACATTCTTAGTGATCCAATTATAAATAGTTGGCTCTGAATCGAAGTCCATTGGGAGAGGATTTTTCATTAACATTTCCAAGTGTGACTTTGTAGTGTGTTACCTCCCTATTTGCATAGGGTGTTCACTTGGTTTCTTTAGAGGATTCTTGGGTTGGCCTAGGCAAAGAGTAGGCATTCATAGTTAGTTCTATGGGTTGATAAAGGAGATGTGAATTGTTTTAGGTCATTTCTAGGTAATTTTTAGACCTCAAAAGGTATGAAGCAACACCTAATTAGTAAGTGTTTAAGAGCACATCAACAAAAATAAAAATCATTCAAGGCTTCCTTAGTTGAAATTCATTTGGAGTGTTTTACTAGTAGCTTTCAGCTTTTGGATTCCACTACTTCTTTCCATGCCTTCAACTATGGCAACATTCAGTTTCTACAAGTTCATAATGATGTGGATGTTTACCTTGGTAGCATCACATTCATCTTTTTATGCCCTATCTTGAGACAATGTGTAGTTTTGAAAGGTTCCTGAGCCATATTTTGGAGGTCAGTTACAGGTTTTGGAGGTTATAGGTGCAAATCTTGTAGTTGGAACCATATAAACTCCAAAAGTAATATTGCAACTATGTAGAAGTTATTCTTATAGTATTTCATTATATTGGTATTGTACCTCCTACGAGAGAAAGTATTAATGTATTTGATTATGTAAACCCTTGAAAGAATCAATGTAAACCCTGGGGTCAAGATACACAAAACAAATATCTATGCTAATAGTCGTAGATTGTTATGGCTCTCATAGGATTTAATGCTCAGCCAACTGGTTGCTCTTTTTGAAATTGGATTTTTCTTCTTCTTACATCCTAGTGGTATTCATTTTCTGGATTTTGCATTAGACTTTCTAAAGATGATTTCTAATACCAAAAGGCATCATACTTCCCAAAATTATGAGGTTTACAAAAAACATATTCATTCATGCCTCGGAATGTCTTAACAGTTTGTTAACAAGTTTCTCACCCTCCAAATAACAAAATGAACTCCCTTGCTGAAGATGTTACTTGAATGACAAATTGATGCCCTCATATGAAATCACCTCCTAATTTATTTTTATTTTTTTTAAATAGACATGTCCGTCGCTATAGAGACAACAAGCCCTAGCAAGTTTCGACGAACTTGCTATACTAGCGTTTTTTTTCAAATATGGTAAGCCGTTGCTATAGCCATGAACGTTCGGTGCTATAGCCACGAACCTTCAGTTCTATAGCCACGAAGTTTCATTGCTAGAGCACCTAAGCTAGCTTGACTTGTTTTTTTCAAATATAAGATGCCGTCGCTATAGCCACGAAATTTCGTGGATAGAGACACAAAGATCACTTCACTTACTTCTCTTAAATATGAACATCCATCACTATAGCCACGAACTTCCGTCGCTCTAGCCACGAAATTTCAGTGCTATAGCCACGAACTGTCGTGGCTAGAGAGATAGAGATCGCTTCACTTACTTATTTTAAATATGAACATCCGTCGCTATAGCAACGAACTTTCGGTGCTATAGCAACGAACATTCATTGCTATAGAACCAGATTTTGGTTTTTAAAGATAGCAGAGTCAATGTCATTTTTGCCTCTATAGCGACAAACATGTTGATGTATATGCAACTTCGGAATGTATTTCATCTATGTATTTCATATATATTTATTGTACCCTTATTAAAGATGTCTTATTCCTCTATAAGGAAGTGTCGTCATGTGGATTGACAAGTGTCGCAAGTGTGTGTACTTGCCGATGGGTTATTAGACCACCATGTGTGGAGTCGGCCCTGAAATATATATTATATTGTGGATGTACCTAGCTATACAAGTCGGCCCCATAGGGTCATTGGGAAAACAAGTTAGTATAAATAGAGATCAGGAGATCTCTATTTAGATCATTCGGAAAGTCATATCTCTCTCACTCAGAAAGTGGTGCACTAGTGAGTAGGAGGATCATATGCTTCTAGGAGACTATCTCAAGTGTATTTTGGTTGTAATTTGGTTGAGCCATTGCTCTCTCTATCTCTGAGGAAGTTGGGGGGTTTTTCACCTTAGGGTTTTCCCCATGGAAACTCTGTGTCTCTTGTCTCTCATGCTTTTGATTCTTGTCATGCTTGTCATGATTATTGTGATTTTTATGCATTGATATACTGTATATGTCATTCTCTCAGTGAAGATCCTAGAGTATTGTGAATTAATGCTCAAAATTTAACATGGTATCAGAGCTAACCTGAGAAGAAGACATTTTGCAGTGAAGGAAACTTGAGTTTCTTGTTTATTGGGTTTCTCTCCACATATTTTGGAAAAGCATTATAGTAGATTGACTCTACTCATCAAGGAGAATCTATCTGTCCAATCAAAATTCAATTCTGAGCATTTTCAAATTTGGCCCTAAAAATTAGGGTTTCCACAAAAATAGGAATTTCTAAAATCTGAAGACATATCTAGAAGCTCCTTGCAAAAATCGAAGTTTAGAGCTTTGGATCGAGATTTTTGGATGGGTAGATCTCCGGGAAACTCAAACCCTAATTCAGGGCTCTCCTTAGTGAACCTGGGAGGACAAAAAGGCAAATCTGAAGGGTAAAGCTTTGATGATCTCAAATTCTGAATACAGTAGGCTGATCAGCTCATCAAGGCGCATCTTTCCATCCTTTCAGAAAATTGAAATTCACATTTTGAATTTTTAGGGTTTTTTCGACAAACCCTAATCTGGGACCAGATCCAGTTTTCAGCATTTCAAGTGGTAAGACCTAAATCTTTTCTATTTCCATTTGAAGTACTCTTTAAGATGTCTCACCACACTAAGCTTGAGGATAAGCTTGAAGGAGCTGATAACTTCCGAGCTTGGAAGTATAGGAGTGGGTTAATCCTGGAAGAGAATGAGTTGGACTCATATGTAAAAGAAGACATCCCTATCCCAGAGGATGAAGAGGCTAAGGTATTGCATAAGAAAAACTTGGTCAAGGCAAAGAGAATCATTGCTGATTCTATCAAAGACCATCTCATACCCCATGTGTCTTCTCTAAAGACATCCAAGGAGATGTTTGACTCTTTGACCAAGCTATTTGAAGGGAAGAACATAAATCGGAAGATGACCCTGCGGAACCAATTGAAAGGAGTAAAGTTTCAGAATGGAGAAACCATTCAATCTTATTTTTCAAGGGTCTCCCAGATCAAGGAACAACTAGAAGTAGTGGATGAAATGGTGGAGAATGGTGAAGTGGTGATGACCACTCTAAATGGCCTACCCAGGTCATGGGATTCCTTTATTCAACGAATTTGTGCAAGGAAGAAGTTGATCTCCTTCAACAGATTGCGGGAAGAATGCTCTCAAGAAGAAGCTAGGCTTGTGGCCTGAGAAGAAAAGATGGGAAATGAAGATCAAGCTCTCACAGCACATTCCAGGAAAGGAAAGTCCAAGAAGGAATCATCTCATAACAGGAAATTCTCACACCACCATTATCATAAAGATAAGAAAGAACTCAGATGCTTCAATTGCAATGAGAAGGGACACTTTGCTTCAGATTGTCCCAAGAAGAAGAAAGACAACAACAACAAATTCAATAAGAAGAAGAAGAATAACAAAAGAAGATATCATGCTCAAGCTGCCGAAGATGATGAACCCCCAAAGAAGAAGGCTAGGGCAGAAAGTGATAGTGATGATGACTCATCAAGTGAAGAAGAATATGTTCTAATTTCTTCTCTCACAGGTACTATCTCCCATGGTTGTAATGATTGGTTGATTGACAGTGGGGCTTCCAAACACATGACTGGGTTTAAGGAATCTTTTGTGAATCTATCTGAACATGAATCACCCCATAAGGTGAAACTTGAGGATGATTATCAATACCCAATCAAAGGAAGTGGTGAAGCCTCCTACAACCTAGATTCTGGAAAATATTTGAAGATGAAAGAAGTCCTTTATGTACCTGGGCTCAAGAAGAACTTACTCTCCATATTTGCATTGGATGCAAAAGGTATGAGGGTTGCATTTTTGGATGGCCAAGTCCTAATGTGGACAAAGGGAAAGAACATAGATGATGCAGTAGTGATTGGAGAGCAAGAGGGAGGTTTGTATAAATTGAAGGGACAACCTGAACATGCCATGGTACATGAATCCATGGAGCCGAGTGAACTTTGGCATAGAAGACTTGCTCATATGCAATATAGGGCAATTCCAATTGCAAGCAAGGTTGTAGAGGGTCTTCTTGAAATCAAGACCAAACATGAAGGTGTTTGCAAAGTATGTGCAAAAGGTAAGAACATTAAGAAAGATTTCCCAAGCAGTGAAAGCAAGGAAAAAGACATCCTGGAAATCATCCACTCAGATGTATGTGGTCCTATGTCATCCAGTTCTCTGAGTGGGTATGTTTACTATGTCTCATTTATTGATGACTTCTCCATGAAGACTTGGGTATACTTCTTGAAGAACAAAGATGAGGTGTTTGATAAATTCAAGGATTTCAAAACCTTGATGGAGAATCAAACTGACAAGAAGATCAAAACATTCAGATCTGACAATGGTGGAGAATTCACCTCAAGTGACTTCAAGAAGCTTTGTAGTGATTCAGGGATTAAGAGGGAGTTGACTGCTCCTTATAATCCTCAACAGAATGGAGTTGTAGAAAGGAAGAACGGAACAATCATGGAAGCAGCAAGGGCAATGTTGTATGACCAGGACCTACCTATGCATCTATGGGAAGAAGCAGCTAGAACAGTTGTATATGTGCAAAACAGAACACCCCACAAGATATTGGACAACAAGACACCAGAAGAGGTCTTTTCTGGTAAGAAACCTGAAGTCAGCCATCTAAGAATATTTGGTTGTCTAGTATACACTCATGTCCCAAAGGAAAAGAGGACTAAACTAGATCCTTCAGGAAAGAAGGGTATCTTTGTGGGTTACAGTGAAAGCTCGAAGGCTTACATAATATACTTTCCAGGGTTCAAGAAGATTGATGTCAGCAGGGATGTAACATTTGATGAAAACTCAACATTCATCAAATCAAGGAAGGAACCTATTGAAGTTTATGAATAACCTAAGGAAACTAGATTTCAAGACAATACCATGACTGAAGCAGTTCAAGAAGTTGTTCGTGAGTTTGAAGATCCACAAGAACCTGTAGATCCACCCCGTGAGGATAACTCTCACAAGAGGAAACCTACATGGGCTAGAGAGCTCATTCAAGATGCAGAAATTTTTGGCATTCCAGAAGAAGAACACAGAGCAAAGAAGAGAACCAGATCACATACCAGCTATGTTGCTTTACTCTGTGACATTATGAACAAAGAGCCTTCCAGTCATGAAGAAGCAGCGGAAAAGAAAGAATGGAAGGATTCCATGGTTGAGGAATACCAATCAATAATGAAGAATGATGTTTGGGATGTTGTCCCAAGACCTAAAGAGAAAACTGTTATGACTTCCAAATGGATCTACAAAATCAAGCATGCTGCAAATGGCAGTGTAGAAAAATACAAAGCAAGATTCGTACCTCGTGGCTTCTCTCAGAAAGAGGGAATAGATTATGAAGAAACTTTTGCACATGTAGCCAAGTATACTTCCATCAGAATAGTACTTGCCTTGACTGCAGCGATGAAATGGAAAATACACCAGATGGATGTCAAGACTGCTTTCTTGAATGGTGTAGTTGAAGAGGAAGTATATGTGGAGTAGCCACTCAGTTTCGAAATACATGACAGGGAGTCATATGTGTGCAGATTGAAGAAAGCCTTGTATGGCTTGAAATAATCTCCCAGAACTTGGTATGGTAGGATGGACAATTTCCTATCTAGTTTGGGCTTTACCAAGAGTAAAGCAGATTCCAACCTTTATTACAAGGTTGAGGAAGGGAATCCTGTGATTCTACTCCTGTATGTGGATGACTTATTTGTAACAGGAGATGACAGATTGATTGCAGATACTAAGAGAAATCTTACTGTCGAGTTCGATATGAAAGATTTGGGAATGATGCATTATTTCCTAGGTATGGAGGTGTGGCAGAGTGTAGGTGGGATATTCCTTAGTCAAGGGAAGTACACAGTAGATATCCTGAAGAGATTCGAGATGATGGATTGCAAGGCCATGGCCACATCTATGGCATCGAATCTGAAGCTTCTATGTGATGCTTCATCTGAGCCGGTTGATGTCTCTATGTATCGTCAGATGATTGGGTCCTTGATGTACCTGACGAACACGAGACCAGATATTTGCTTTGCGGTGAACACATTGAGTCAGTTCCTGACAGATCCAAAGAGTGTTCATCTATTTGCTGTAAAGCATGTTCTAAGGTACCTGAAGGGTACAGTGGATTATGGGCTCAAGTATGAAGCGAATCAAAATTTTAACCTGCAGGGTTATGTTGATTCAAATTGGGCTGGCAGTACTACAGATAGGAAGAGCACATTTGGGTGCTGCTTCAGTATGGGATCAGGTGTGATCTCCTTGTTTAGCAAAAAGCAGTCCTGCGTAGCACTGAGTACAGTTGAGGCAGAATATGTTGTAGCCTATTCAACTAGTTGTGAGGCAGTATGGCTACGGAAGCTACTGTCTGAATTATTTGATCTCCCGTTGGATGCTACTGGTATCTTCTGTGATAACCAAAGTTGTGTGAAGCTGTCCGAGAACCCAATGTTTCATGACAGGTCGAAACACATAGAGATCAAATATCACTATATCAGGGATATGGTGTAGAAAGGAGCTGTGAAGCTCCTATATGTTGCGACAGACGAGCAAATTGCAGATGTGCTGACAAATCCACTAGCCAGGGTGAAGTTCGAGTACTTCAGAGAGAGGCTTGGTGTTCTTTGGATTGATGACACTTCAAGGAAGAAGTGATGGACACATTTGTTGTAGCCATTCCAATCATGTTGGAACAAGGATCCTTCACATGGATGTGGATGTAAGCGTTGGATGATGAGCATCAGGATGATGTTCTGGTATGATCAGTTGGATCATTTTTATATGTATGTATGTACGCATCATGTTGGATGTTGGATATGATCAGTTGGATCATTTATATGTATGTATGCATCATGTTGGATGTTGGACATGATCAGTTGGATCATTTATATGTATGTACGCATCATGTTGGATGCTGTATATGATCAGTAGGATCATTTGTATGTATTTTGTATATGCATCATGTTGGATGCTTGGACCATGTATCTGTATATGTATCAGGTGGATACATTGTATGATCTGGTGGATCATGTATGATGATATGTATCATGTATTTGTATTTGTATCAGGTGGATACACTGTATGATCAGGTGGATCATGTATGATGATATGTATCAGGTAGATACTTGGTATGCATCAGGTAGATGCATTGTATGATCAGGATGATCATGGATGACGAGCTTCAGGATGTTGCTCCAGATGACATGCATCAGGGTGTTGCAATGATGATGATCAGGATGATCATGTGTACATCAGGATGATGTAAGGTGAGTATTAGGTTGATACTCTATGGCCGTGGAACAGGTTGTGCAGATAAGCATGTAATTTATGCCCTGGGAGATTTGCAGATAGTCTTTTGAGGTATTTCCTACGGCATGTAATTTGTACCCTGGGATATCTAGAAAATGCTCTTTTGAGGTTTTTCTTGGGAGGACATATAATTTGTGCCCTGGGAGATCTGCAGATAGTCTTTCGAGGTTTTTACTATGGCATGTAATTTGTTCCCTAGGATATCTGGCAGATGCTCTTTCGAGGTTTTGTCCTATGGCATGTAATTTGTTCCCTGGGAGATCCGATAGGTTGAGCCGTGTGCTCGTAATCAATCCTGGGATGCTCTTTCGAGGTTTTTCCATTACCACATGTAATTTGTGCCCTGGGAGATCCGATAAGTTGAGCCATGTGCTCGTAATCAGTCATGGGATGCTCTTTCGAGGTTTTTTGGTGACCACATGTAATTTGTGCCCTGGGAGGTCCGATAGGTTGAGCCTTGTGCTTGTAATCAGTCCTGGGATTCTCTTTCAAGGTTTTGTAGTGGGGTCACATGTAATAAGTCCTGGAGATCTGGACAGGATGAAAAAGGCCTCAGATGCTCTTTAGGGTTCTTGCTAGTCAAGAGACTCTTTTAAGGTTTTGTGACGCACGTAATAAGTCCTGATATTTCCACAGTATCGCCAGTGATGATGAAGACCTGCAGGTGGTGGGCCTACATCCAGTATGAAAAAGGACTGGCCCTGAAGAACTTCCTATGATGAGTAGATTCATAGATTGGTTGAGATAGCAGCAGCAGTGATGATGATGATGACGATGATCCCGAGAAGAAGACTTGTCTAGCAAATATGTGTCGAGAAATACCTTCCTAGTTAAGAGGGAGTGTTGATGTATATGTAACTTTGGAATGTATTTCATCTATGTATTTCATATATATTTATTGTGTTAGATTGCCAACATAAGATCCAAAGAGATAATGTAACCTCACAGTGAAAGAATTAAGGAATTAAGGAAGAAGAGAGAAGCAATAGAACATAGATCCAATAGAGGCAGAATAATTACACACACTACATTAATCAGAATAGTAACCGGGTAAATATAAAATGCTGAGTATGAGGATTCGAATTCACTAGGTGTAATTCAAATTATCCTTCATGCACAGATCCATAATCAGTGGAGAGTCATCAGTGCCAAACTAGGAGTCTATCTCATCATCAATGAAGTCATCAATGCACAAGTAGTGATCAACTGGGAGTCAAACTGAGTCTAACTGAGTGTGGTTGGTGTAACTGGCACATGGAAGCACTGATATAGTGAAGGAGACTCAGTGGAGGGCGCTCATGGAGCTAACTGGAGTCAAAACAATCTATCTAGTCACACTGGAGGTCCAAAAGAGTGATAGGGTCAGTTAGGAGTCAGTTAATCCTTAAATCAAGGAAGAACTGAAGATAACTGAACTAAACTGGACTGGAAGATGAAGAAAGGCACCCTTCTCATGCAATAACTGAAAAGAGGGTGCACTAAGATCTAGGAGAGCTAAGACTGATCCGAGAGAATCTCCTGGGGCTAGTTTGTTGAGGGCTAGGTGCTAGTGCTGATGACTAGGATGCATGTAAGATGCATGCAAACCCTAATTGCATGCAAACCCTAATTTTGCATGCAGGACTGAAAATGTAAATGACAGGAATGTTAGAAGGACTAGGATGGAGTATAGGAATATCCTAACACCCCCCCTTAATCCATCCTGGGCCCTGGTAACTAGGACCAAAGGTCACCCATACAATCAATGAAATGATAAAAAAAAATACTGTCTCAATTTTTCCTTTTTCATTTTTTTTTGTTTTATATTTTTGAATAACTCAAGGAGCCATCACTCTAAGCAGAAAAGAAGCAAGATTTCATCAGTGAAAACTTTGAAAAGAGACTTGGTAAGCTGATCCTCTGTAAAGTGCGAATGCAAGTGCTAGAGAATGTGTTGAATGTAGCAAGTCTTTCAGGAACCTTTTATGTCACTGGAGCGAATGTATCATGATGAGTTTTCCCAAAGAATGGAAGAGTAAACCCCATCATCATGCTGCATCTCTCATGGAGAGGTGGATGGCATAATGCAAGGTTGGCATGGTGTGGAAGTATGGTAGTGTGATGATCCTCAACAGTGTTTTCAGTAGTAGCAAGAGCTGTGTGAGCCCATGTTGACCTTGTATCTGGACTAAGAATAGGTGTTGATTCTAGATTGCAATATTTTTGAACTATGACTTCTACATCAGAATCTTGCTCTTCTTCTTCATCGGAAGAGAAATCACTCTGCTCTTGATCGGAATCTGAAGAAACACTTGGAGAGAAAGGCATAAAGTGAGAAAATTCATATGCTTTTGAGGCATGATTAGCAATCCCATTCGCTATAACCTTTCCAGTGGATATTTCTGTGATCTCGACATTGTTTGGACCAAAAGTAACTTGCTTTGGAGATCCTGTATGGGTCATCTGATAAACTGATAATAAATTTGCAGTTAGAGAAGGAACAAACAAGACATTTTTGAACTTACCATGTTCCATATGCGCTGTACCCACTCCTTTTGCAGAAACCTGAGTGTTGTCTCCCATGTGAATGGTAGGCCCATCATGGAGATCTAGAGAAGAGAAAGATTCTTTTTGTGCCATCATGTGGTTGGAAGCTCCAGAATCTATGAGGAGAGCTTTTGTCTTTGAAAAACCAGCCATCAATGCATGACAATCATCAGATCCACTTCCAGAATCAGACATCTTTGCTTCTTTTGGAACAACAATTTGGTTTTTTTCAAGAAGCTTGGTTAGAAGATCAATCTTCTTATGCATGCAGGAATGCTCAGGATGGTTTCCTCTCTTGCAGTAGGTACAATTAGGTCTCTTTTGTTTGTCATTCTTGGATCTTGAAGGTTTCTTTCCTTTTCCTTTTTGTACCCCCCTTGCATTCGCTCCACTTGATTCACCAGCTAAAAGAGCTAGATCTCTGGAGGTTGTGATGGAACCCATTTGAATCAATTTGTCCTCTTCTTGAATGAGAGCGGTAGTAAATTTTTCCAAGGTAGGAAACTTCCATCCAGGGATTGACATTCGCCCAGAATGGAAAGTAGAGACAAAAACAGAAAATTGAGATCCAAGTTTGCTCAAAATGGAGAGTACTAATTGCTCATCACTTTTGGTGATGCCACAATGCTTGCATTGAGTAACCAAATTCTGAAATTTTGAGATGAATGTTTGAATGCTCTCAAAATTGCTAGGTTGTAGAGAGGCCAATTCGTTTTCAAGAGTGTAGCCTCTCATCCCATCTTGTTTGCCAAAAAGGATCTCCAATTTGGTCCATAACTCTTTTGGAGACTTCAAACCTTCAGCATGGAACAATAGATCTTTGGACATGTAAAGGCATATGTATCCGAAAGCTTCATCCAATTTGTTTAGATGCTTGATTTTATCTCTAGCTATATGTGGTGTGGCACCTCTTTCATAAACCAATATTTCAAACCCTTTTGTCATCAAGAAAATCTTCATCTCATCCGTCCATTCGAAGTAATTGAAAGGAGTGAGAAGTATAGGAGAAGAAGGAGCATTCGAATTGCTCATCTTGACTGCTTGAATAAGTGCAAATAGAGAGCTGCTGAATCTGCTGCTGCAACTGCTAGAACTTCGAAATACCTGCAAAAAAAAACTCTCAAGAATGGAGGTAGAATATACTCTCAAATGGATCTGATACCGTGTTAGATTTCCAACATAAGATCCAAAGAGATAATGTAACTTCACAGTGAAAGAATTAAGGAATTAAGGAAGAAGAGAGAAGCAATAGAACATAGATCCAATAGAGGCAGAATAATTACACACATTGCATTAATCAGAATAGTAACCGGGTAAATATACAATGTTGAGTATGAGGATTCGAATTCACTAGGTGTAATTCGAATTATTCTTCATGCACACATCCATAATCAGTGGAGAGTCATCAGTGCCAAACTAGGAGTCTATCTCATCATCAGTGAAGTCATCAATGCACAAGTAGTGATCAATCGGGAGTCAAACTGAGTCTAACTGAGTGTGGTTGGTGTAACTGGCACATGGAAGCACTGATATAGTGAAGGAGACTCAGTGGAGGGCGCTCATGGAGCTAACTGGAGTCAAAATAGTCTATCTAGTCACACTGGAGGTCCAAAAGAGTGATAAGATCAGTTAGGAGTCAGTTAATCCTTAAATCAAGGAAGAACTGAAGATAACTGAACTAAACTGGACTGGCAGATGAAGAAAGGTGCCCTTCTCATGCAATAACTAAAAAGAGGGCGCACTAAGCTCTAGGAGAGCTAAGACTGATCCGAGAGAAGCTCCTGGGGCTAGTTTGCTGAGGGCTAGGTGCTGGTGCTGATGACTAGGATGCATGTAAGATGCATGCAAACCCTAATTTTGCATGCAGGACTGAAAATGTAAATGAAAGGAATGTTAGAAGGACTAGGATGGAGTATAGGAATATCCTAACATATTGTACCCTTATTAGAGATGTGTTATTCCTTTATAAGGAAGTGTCATCATGTGGATTGACAAGTTTCGCAAGTGTGTGTACTTGCCGATGGGTTATTAGACCACCATGTGTGGGGTCAGCCTTGAAATATTTATTATATTGTGGATGCACCTATCTAGACAAGTCAACCCCATAAGGTCATTGGGAAAACAGGTTAGTATAAATAGAGATCGAGAGATCTCTATTTAGATCATTCAGAAAGTCATATCTCTCTCACTCAGAAAGTGGCGCACTAGTGAGGAGGAGGATCATCTGCTTCTAGGAGACTATCTCAAGTGTATTTTGGTTGTACTTTGGTTGAGCCATTTCTCTCTATCTCTGAGGAAGTTGTGGGTTTTTCACCTTAGGGTTTTCCCCACGAAAACTCTGTGTCTCTTGTCTCTCATGCTTTTGATTCTTGTGATGCTTGTCATGCTTATTGTGATTGTTATGCATTGATATACTGTATATGTTATTCTCTCAGTGAAGATCCTAGAGTATTGTGAATTAATGCTCAAAATTTAACAAAAAATTGGAAAGTGTTGCTACAGCGACGAAAGTTTTCCCACGAAAACAAGGAGTCTTGTTCGTCGCTATAGCAACGCAAAAGTGTTGTAATAGCAACAATTTTCCAAGGGAAAAATGTCCACATGTACTAGTGAAAGTGGAATTAAGGGCAGGAAGGATGATGCCCGATTTTCTAAATCTTTCGACCACTTCAAGCACATCATATTTAATAATGTTCCAGAGATTTTCCCACTTTCATTTCCATTACCACATTTTCCACCTCAATGAGAGATATGTCATGGGAAAGGCTGATATTCTATTCCTGTGAAATCAGAGGGGGGATGTGCTGTAAAATTTGGTTGATAGCAGGAGTTCGGTCCCCCTCAGGTTCCTTAAGTAGATCAGAGTAGAAGTTGACTAATTCTTTTTCAATTTCCTCCTTGGTTTGATTATTATGCCCATGGGAGGAAGTTATCCTAGTGATCCTATTCTGCTGCCTTCTTTGAAGCATTGAGTGATGAAAAAAAGTAGTGTTTCTTTCTCCCTCTTTGAGCCAGTGAACTCGAGACTTTTGCCTCCAAAGTTCTTCTTCCTACTGGTAGTGAGTGTTGAGTTGTTCCTGCAGAGTAGTCTCCTGAAGTTTGAGCTCCTCTGTGAATCCAGTGATAATGGCTTGCCTTTGAATGATGTTCAGCTGGGATTCCAGCCTAAGTTTCTCCTCTAAGATATTACCAAATTCCCGTTTGTTCCAAAGTTTGAGATGAGCTTTAAGCCGTTTGAGTCTTTGTTGAAATCTATACATGGAGGAGCCCTCTGTTTGAGCAGAGTTCTCCCACCATTCCTTGACTTTGGTCATGAAATCCGGGGGGGATAACCAAAATTTATCAAATCTAAAGGGTCTTCTGCTGTGAGTCCCTTCAATCTCCATAGTCATACATATCGGCCAGTGATCAGACCCAACTACAGGGAGGATGCATGCTGATAGATTGATTTGATTTTGGAGAAAAGAGGGGGAGGTTAGAAATATGTCGAGCCGACAGGCCACCTATCTGTCCCCTCCTCTTCTGTTGTTCCATGTGTGAGTGCCATTGGTAGTGAGGATGTCAGCCAACTTGAGGTCTCGGATGAGAGCTTGAAGGGAAAAACTATCTTTGTCCAATCTTCTAATACCTCACTTTTTCTACAAGAGAGAGGAGATGATATTAAAGTCACCTCCAATTATCCAGTTTTGGGATGGAGTTCTGTTGTGGAGCCAATTGAGGTGATTGAGAAAGTTGAGCTTTTGTTCCATTTGCTGAGGCCCATAAACATTGGTAATAGTTCTGCCGTGGTTAGAGCCCAAAATTTTAAACCCAACCTGAAAGAGTGTGCTGGGAAGAGAAGAAACCCTCTATTTGCAGAATGTTGGGGTCCCAGATAATGGCTATGCCTCCTGCACTTCCTCTAGCATCCAGAGCAATCGCTTGGGCATTTTTCAAGACTTTCGTGACAAACTCAAGGAGCTTTTTCTACGAACACTTAGTTTCTTGTAGCATGATAACTACAGGTTTCTCGGTGAGAATTCTTTTCTTAAATAACCTTCGCTTGGAATCGCTTCCGATTCCCCTGATATTCCAGGAAATGAGTTTTAATTCCATTTAAACGGAGGGGGGAAAGTGTGCCTCTAGGCATGAGCTTTGTCCTGAATCAACTAGGAAAGCTCCCAGTTCCTTGATGAGTTGCCTGTTATATTTTCTACCTTTCTTGGGTGTGTCACTTTGGATTTTGGGTATGTCCTTCCTTTTTTGTTGCATCTTGATACAGAGAGGCGGCTTACCTTTGTCCTGAGAGGTTGTTTCAGCTAGACTCGTGGGGTTCTTATTCCTATGAATGTTTTTGTAGAGATCTGCAAATAATTTTAGCTGATGGGCTGGGATACATCCTGTATCCCATTTTTTATTTGCTTCATACCATACAAAAAGGTCTAGTTCCCCGAGTTCCATGTCTTATCCCTTGTTGGGATCGCCATCCTCCATCATGCTTTAGTCTATTTCCTCTATTAGTGTCGGGATCTATTCCCGAGAGAAGGAGGATTCATGGTCCTTCAAGGGCTCCAGAGGAGTGTGCTCCTGGGTATCCAAGAGGAGTAGAGGGTTAGTCTCCATCATTTCAACTTGTATGTCTTCCTCCAGGGGAACTTCATGGTTTAGATCAGAGAGAGCAGTGAAGGTGTTATTGATTGCAGCATCCAGCAGAGGGTTAGGGATTGGATCCTTTTTAGGTTGTCTGCGCCTATTTTGGGTTCGTGTGAAACCATCCTCATCTTTCCTATCAGAGTGGTTGGGGACTTGGGGTTTAACATTCAAGGGATGTTCTTTGAAGAGATGACCATGCTCGTGACACTTACGGCAGTGAAAAGGGATATGCTCGTAGTCAAGGGGTTGAAGCCAATATGAATCTTTGTGGCTGAGGAAAATAGCTTCCGAGAGCGCAGTAGAGATGTCTAGGTAGAGGCAGATTCTTGCATAAGAAGTGTACCTTCCCGTCAGAGTTGCATCATAGATCTGGACAAAGGTGCCTAGAGTATTTCTAATCCCAGTGAGTGTCTCTGTATTCCAAAATTCCTATGGTAGAGAATAGAGTGTTATCCATACAGGGACCACTTTGAAATCTTCTTTCTCAGGGGAAAACTGTTCCTTCCAGTTGCAAACATAGAGCCCAACAGATTGAAAGAAATACGGTCCACCTTGGAAAATGCGGTGCTTGTCCTCCAAGTTATGGAAAATGATAGTGAAAAAGCCTTTCGAACCTAGTTTTAACTCACACTCACCCTTGGGATTCCAAGTGTTAAGAATACATCCCACTAAATCTTTTTCCATGGGCCAGATGCCTATGAATTTACAAATGATTGCATGGTCTTGCATGAATTGTATCTATTCACTAACCAGCATGGAAGTAATTTCATACCGTGGTATTTGTTGGGTTTTGGGTTTGCATTTTGAGCTGTCCTTCTGGGCATCGTTTATTGTAGGAGGCTCTGACATTGGAATAGTCGGATGGCTCATGGATTCCTGGGGAGAGGAGCCATACCCTACTCCTCCATTTCCTTTCGTATGTGCTTTTCCGAGGGTTTCAAGCCAGATAAGACTAGAGGCTTAGCCATGGGGGCTTGGTGAGAGAGAATAGAACTAAAGGTGGGATTCTTCCTACCACCACTACTAGCCGCCATGTCACCCAGCTAAAAAGGAAGAACAGTGAAACACAGGGGAAGCAGAAACCCTAGCGTCGATAGGTTGCAGAGCTCTTTATCCGCACCACATAGTACTTACCAATCAATCTATTGAACAATAAATATGCAATATTAAATCATTCTAAGGAATACAACAAAATGATCTCTGAAGTGAGGCTTCTTATTCTTCCATTAACATAATGGAGGTTAAAATTCTTCCACAAAGAACATTTATAAATTCTCAATGCACATAAACATAAAATTATGAGTCTGTAATAGGCCCAACAGTCGCAGAGTTGGAACCTAATCTATGATACCACCTGCAATGTCCCCCAGGGATATCAAAGGGTCTTAGGGACATATCATTAGCTCTCTAGGGATAATTAGAATATTTTAGCACAACAGAATAATTTTATAAATATTTAATTTCATTTTCTCCAATTTAATTATGACAAAATATCGATAATTCCAAATAAATTAAAATAAAATTCATAACTGATCAAGAAAATTGAACCTAGGTTTGGAAATCTTATACAACACTATATAACATCATTATTCATCCATACCAAGCCATAAAACAAGTTACTTGCACCTAAAAAGGTCATTCTCACTTAATCATGATTAACTAGTAATTAGTGTACTAATTGTGACCCTTAGCGAATGATTGACGACACTTAACATAAATTCATTTGTTTATGAACTAATATTAATTTGTCAATCCCAATGTCTAACTAATACCTAATATAATGTAAATAATTCCTAATCATAATTTTGCAATTAATTAAACAAAACAATTACGAAAATGACTCCACAAGACTAGTTAACTAGTATTTAACACAAACAAATAGTCTTGCATGAATTCAAAACACAACCATGCCAATGAACCAAAAAGTGAACCTACAGAAATTATCCATATGTTTAATCATGCACATACATCCAAATAAATTTGCATTTGCAGGTCAAATACTTTCACATAAACGATGATTCTTTCAAGCTAAATTAGTGCAACTAGTTAATAAACACTGCTAGGAATTTAACCCAATCAATTGTACTGAATTCCGGAGCACATGGAGGAGAGGTTAAATATATGTAAAATATCATTCTACACAAAAATTAAAGGACCCAAAATAGAGCATATGTTTGTACATTCCAAAAATTACGAAAACATAGATTCAATCTACAAACTAGTTACCAATTTCCACTGATTTGAAGCTAGTTTCCGTTTCTAGTTTCCAAATGAAAAACAATAAGAAAGTATTTACTAATGTAGGTCATGGAAATCATATCAGAGGTCCAATACAACCAAATGGATGTATCTTTCCACTCATAAATAGTCCTTTTATTAATTCATCAAACTAGTTAAATCTACTTTTCCAAATTGGTTGGAAATTAAGGAATCAAGTAAGATAAATGCATAAAAAATTTGCATAGTCATTCGGAAGCCATTCCTACTCTAAATACCATTTATTATAAGTATTATCATAGGCGTAAATAATGTAAAAATTTATCCAAATACTTCTCATGCGAATTCATAAAGCCATTTAAAACAATTCTTCTGAATGAGCCAGTGAATGGAAACAAAACTAGGTTTTGAATAAGAAAATATAGAACTATCTCAGAAATATTCCACACATTTATTAATAAATTTCAAGTGTGATTATAATATCTATTATCATTTATCTAAATCGGGCATTTTCTCAAACATTTCACATGCCAAGTCTCGAAACATAAAACAACCCAACCGGTGAACTAGCTTTCGAATAGATGCTAGAAACACTGTAGAGAGGTGTTTCCAATCATTCCTAAGCTATTGCAAAATAAAAGTACACATAATAAATAATAGAGGCACAATTATCATATCTATAGCATAGGTTCCAATTAAACATTTTTCTCAAGCACTTGCTCACAAAATACCAAAAACTAGTTAGTTATTTTTCTCAGAAACTAGTAGCATAATGTAACTAAAATCTACGACAGATTTCTTCCATAATTAGCTCATATATTTTCTCATAAATTTCATTTGAAACCATATAAAAATCATATTGGAACCAATTAATTCAAATAAACATGAAATAAAGTACTTATCTTACAAAATACACAACCGAAATCGACCGTGCCACGTTCCACCCAGCTGTAGACACAATGCAAGACAAAACTTAATTTGCAATAGTCACCCCCGAGCCGAAACCATGATGCCACAAGCAAGAGTGAAATAAACCACAAAACCCATCTAACATTGGTCCAACCACAATCCAATGGAAAGTGGATTCCACATCACTTCCAATCCAGGATCTCCAGTGGTAATTCTAGAACAAAGTTTTCAGGACAACAATCCAACCACAACCTAATGGAAAGTATTCATCGACTTCCACTCCAGGGAAATTCCAGTGGCTCTAGGACAAACTATTCATAAATATATCGGTCCAACCTCAAATCCAATGTCAAGTGGATTCCACATCACTTCCAATCTAGGATCTCCAGAGAAAATTCTAGGAAAAAATAGTGGCAATTCCAAAGTAACTCAACTTGGGAACAGGCTCAGCAAGGGCACACCAACCAACAAAAACTCATGTTAATAGAAACCAAAAACCAATCACACCAATTCAATAGAAAAAAAAAGATCCAATAGCATGCATAACCAATGAGAGAGACTAGATCACATCCACCCAAATCCCATTTCCTAAGGACATTTCAAATTGGGGGGAGAGAGGGAGACACAAGGGAGGAGTTGCATTCCCCAATTAGCAAAATGGGAGTTACACTTCTCAAGAGGGAAAAATAGATGGGAGAGGAAGAGTCCTCATCAAAGTGGGAGTTAAAAAATTTCATGAGGGGCGCACTAGGTGAGGGAAAATATCTAACTCAAAATAAAATTAATCCTGGAATAAAATAAAAACTATAAGGGTAGCATAACACATGAGGGTGCATAAATCAATAAGGTACACCAAGTCCACAAGAAGGGTGTATCACATCCACATAGGTAAAAACACAAGGTAACACTTTTCCCACAACCCCTTGCTCGTAACATCATGGTTCCTCATACTCTTTTTTGTGGCATTAGTCGATCCGATTATTTTATTTTATTAATTAATAATGTCCAACATAATAATAATGCGAAAACCATAGTCCTGACACCTCGTTCCACATCAAAACAAAACTAATTAGCAGAACATATGTCCGGGGGATAACCCAGAGGGTATTACACAGGATGGTTTCGATACTGTGAAAAATTACAGGGCCACCATGTAGAAGTGTCAAGAGCATTTGCTGAGGGGTTTGATGGGAAAACCGTCACTGTAGGTTATGTGAATTTCCTCATTTCACAAAATTCAATCGTTATTGCAGCATAAATCCCACAGGATGGCTAGTAGTGGTTTAAACTTCAAGTTGTTGACGTTGTGCAATGTAAGCATTTCCTCCTTGACAAGTACAGAGACCTTGACTGGCACAAAGGAATTCCGTGGGCTTTTCTCAAGCAGGAATAAAGTGATTTACTAAAGATGGTGTAGAGGTATATTACAAGAGAGGGAAGGTATGCTACCATTCACCTCTATCACGTGCGTTTTTTTCTACATCTGGAGGGTATTGCAAGGATGAACCTCTTGTTTTATTTCTTCAAGAGTTTGTCTAAAATGGCCTCTATGGTCAATAATTTCCCTGAAAGTCAACATAGTATATTCCATAAAGGTTCAATCAAGTTGTTTATTATTCAAGAATTGAACAAGTTCAGTAAGACATGGAATCATTTTGTATTAAACTCTGAATTTGGATCCCTAGGAAACCATTGTCTGCCAAAAGACACTAACAATGTTTCTTCTATTTACAAAACCCCTAAAAATTATGGAAGACTAAAATTGATGAAGAACAGGCTTTTGAAAAGGAAGAGATGAAAATAAAATTAAGGATGAGAGCGGATTTAAAGCCACCACTGGAAACTGAGTATTTTCAACCTCACAGGGTGAAACGTTCAAATGATGACAAGGGAATTGAATCTCATAAAGAAAATCCTGAAAAATTCAAAACCTTATTACCTCACGGGACCACATACTTGAGACACAAATAAGTTGAGGCTAAATGCTCGAGCAATATTTGACCCTTCCTTGAAAGAGAAAGGGTTCATATATTTAGACATCTTATCAGATCAAGAACCCATGAAGGTTAAGAAGTCAAAAGTTAAAGGTTCAGCTTCGAAACCTGTAAAAACAAGGGCGAGGTCAACAATTAAGAAAGATAAAGAGATAACGAGCTCGAGTCCCATAAAAAATAATGATTTCATGGAGACTAAAATAAATGAACAGTTTCATCAAACTAAATAAATTCAATAAGATATCAAAGAGGAATCCAACTTGTCTATGGAAGTGGAGAGGAAAGTAGCTGAAATCTTAACCAATTTACATAAAACTATTAATGCAGCCCCATGTTCCTCCTTGGTTCGACCAGATTTTCCTATGGCCTCTCAAGAAGAACAAATCATTTAGAATGAAGGTTTTAAAAATAATCCAAAGACAGACATCGAATGGTCAACATCCCAGATGGAGAAGCAATTAGATGCAACATTAGTTGAAAACATCAAGCCTCAAGATAATCAGAAATTGGAGAACAAATTAAATAAAAGGCCAAGTTTTGAATTAAAGAATTGAAGTGAGAGAATAAACAGGTACAGGGAAAGTTAAATGAGATAAATAAGGAATGGAGCAAGTTTCTTCTTAAATATAACAAATTGTGCAGGTTTTCTCAAGGATTAAAGAAAGACACTGAAAAACTCCTTAGGAAAAAGAAATATTGGAAAAAGGAGTGTATGCTTGAAAGGAAAAAACATCAGGTTAACCATGATAAGCTGGGCATTTTAACTGAGTGAGGTACCCATGTGCTTCAGGACACGTTACAGAGCCAGAGAGTCGAGCCTTCTCAAGGTTAGAGAGCTAAGCCCAAGTGAATGTTTTCAATGCCATATGGATCTAAATGCAGTTTCCAGTCAATCGCAGTTCTACTCTGTTTCTTTTGAGAAGCATACAAAGTATTTCTCATAGTGTCCAAGTTTACTTCAGTCTATTTAGTTAGAAGAACTTGTTAAGTATGGTCATATTTTGTTAAATGATCACTACTAGTAGTGTACATATTTTTGAAATAAAGACCTGGGATGTATGTATAATTTTGATGTTATTGATTTTGGTTATAAAAATTCGGTTATTAGTTAGCATGTAGTTTTGAAACCCTAAAGAACAAGAAACTATATGAGGAAAGATGGAAACAAAGGAAGGGTTTGGTTTTTTGGCTATGATTTTGCGAGTAGCTTGAAGAAACTGTAAGTTTTGATACAACAATATATACATATGTTCAGTCATCTTTTACGAGTGAATGCTTTGTGCCTCTCATTGTATTTACTGCTAATTTTCTATTGAAATAAAATATATGTGTGCTGCATAATGGTCTGTTCCAATTTGATGAATTTTAAGCTTTATCATTTGTTGAATTGAATTTCCATGTTCTTTCATTGCTTCATGTTATAACTTTGTTATATGATGAAAAATTTGAATTTATGAATGCCTATCTCATTTTATGTTGAAATGTTAAAGCAATAAATCAGTGAATGACCTACATGTTTAATTCTATAAAACCCTGAATGTATGTTATATTTCCTTTATATTCCATTTCTATCCTTCCATCCTTTCAAAACCATCAAAATATCTAAACCACAAAAAACTAAAACATGTTTCTAATCCAAACCATAACTTAAATTCTCTAGCTTTTCCCTGTAGTAGTCCAGTGCGATCCTTAGGGACAGCAGGTACAGTTAAGCATGTTATATGGTATTCATTTCAGCATTCATATATATAAAATATTCACTCAAACTTACACCCACTTCAAACTATTAGAGATTTCTTTGATAAGGTGACATATTAACTAGTTGTTGTACCTTAGTGGTGCTCGATTAGAAGTGAATTTGAAAGAAATTTTACTAGAGGTAGAAGTGAATATTGGAGTTCATTAGAATATCCACTTCCACAATTGCAATATCCCATTGGTATGAATTGATATTATGTAAAATTAGTGACAATAAGACCATACAATCACGACAAACATTTAAGGCCAAATTCATCTCATGGATGTGTGTGAGGGAAATAGGCTCTAGTGAATATGAAGATGACTATCACTTCATCAAATGATTAAGAAATGATTTTTTTTTAAATGATTGTCTTTCTAAAATACCCAATGGCTCACTAGATAATTGTTGGAACTAGATTAAAGCCAAGGGTGAGAATGAAAGAAGGGAATTTGTGCTCAATTCATTGGAATCAAATATAGTTATAAATTGCAGTGACACAAAGAAAAGAAGATTTTTTACCATGAAATTTGATGGCATTGAATTTTGTCAAAATGTATGGATTATAGCCTTGTGTATACCAAGAGCCACCTTCTTTAGTTATAAAAGGAGATTTCTAAATGGTGACGCAAGGTCCGTAAATGGAAATTATGGGTTAGGAAAACCAAGGCCTAATCCTTTATCAATAACAACCAATACTCGAAAGAAAACATATGAAAAATCATATATAGATCCTCACCAAACTCGTTCAGTGCATCATGATGGAATAAGGATGCCTCTCAGATTATTACTTGCAAAAAATACATAGAAAGAAGTTTTCAGAAGTGTAATGTGACCTTTCCAAAATTAAACTTCCTCTAGTTTCATAGTCCAACTTAAGCAATATATGGAGAAGGCATTTTATAGATGTTACAATTACAAAGAACACATAATTTTCAAAGTGTGATGAGTGCTATGAAATTGAGAAACTTAGAGAACCATTGACCTAACAATGATCAAATATGGCCACCAAGTTAAAAGGTTTCATAATGATTACATTGCAATTTGTTGCTAAGCCTATTGTTCCCATAGATTGGAATCAAAGAGGAACCCTAGAAAATGCTTGAGCATTGTGCATGACAAGATGGACAAGATGAAGACTTCCATACCAAGTCTGGGAAGGAAAGAAAAGAAATTTAGCATTCCCTATAATCTCTTAGTTCATCTAACTAGCATGATTACACATGGGCACACGATTGGAGGCTTCGGTCACTTTGGGTTCCCTTTTCTAGATATAAGTTCAAATTACATTATATCCTTCTTATATTTATTCTTATGAATGTTGGAGGACCTAATGGTTGATGAATTTGGGCACTTGTTATATGATAAAGGGGCTTCAGTACATCCATTGCATGGTGTAATTTTACAAAATGAATCCTATGAACAGTCCCAAAAATATAAGAGAGAATCTATGCAATCTTTATCAATGCCAAGAGCTTCCTTGAGCAAACTCCTGTCGGTTTTATTCTTTCAACTTGACAATTTTGGAGGTGATAGCAAGAATCATTACCTCTCTTATTTTTCATCCATGCTCACAAAAAAATATATTTTTACAACTGTATATGCCATCTTCCTTCTTGGTCACACCATGAAGATATAGATGCAACATATGGGAGGTTATTAGCTCAATTGAAAAGGAACGATATATTATCACTACCACAACTCATGGATAACTATAAAACAATTCAAGATGATAGTAATTTCACCCCTTACTTGATTGAGGAGGTTTATAAATTTTAAGGCCTTTGTGAGAAAACACTTATCGAATGGAATTCAAAAGGTCGTGTGTATCAAATGCCCTAAATAATTCAAGTTCAGTATGCTTGATGGCACCCCTATAATGCACTATAAGTCAACTATTAGAGATGAGCATTGGTCTAATTGCATAAATATATGGAAAAGGGGGCTAATGGAAAGCCATACTTTCCTAAGGGGGGACCTAAATTGTCACCTTTCAAAACACTAAAAGAGATGTAATATTTGAAGAAAGGAATAAAGTCATATATTACTCATTTTATGGAGCAATGGAAGATGGAGGGGAAGAATAATGGCTTCCAAAGATAACATACTAGGAAAATGTTTTAGAAGCTTTAGATGTGACCTAGTTAATCAGGTAACGCCAAGAGGTTCCTTTCGGAAAAAAAACAAGACAAGAATAAAACAATGATACCCAACAACGACCTTATATCATGGAATATTACTTGAGTCAAATGGTCCCTAAAACTAATGAACTATATTTGGGTCTTTCTTGTAACAATCCTACATAAGAATTTGATCCAAGAAAATATGTGAAGAAATATCATATGCTCAATGTACGATCAAGTGATAATACGCTAATATGGTTGGGAAAGGAATTAGGTGATGTCTACAAATATATAGCTGATATGGAAGGATACCGGGTTTTAGTTCAATGGTGGAAACCTAATGGAGGATATCCAGGTTGGGATAACAAAACTAAGGAGTGGAAAATTGGAAGAGATAAAGATGATATCATTGATGTGGATAGTATCATATGGGCATGAAAATTACAATCAAATGCAAAGGAATATAAGGTAAAAATAAATGAAAAAGGACACATGGAAATTAAAATATATCGAAAACAAGTGGGAAACATGTGTGGTGATGAAGGAGACTTTCTTGATAGTGTTTGAAGAAATATAAGAACATTTTTGCTCTTGATCCAGGATGTGGAGTTTTAAGTGAAAGGATGAACACATTTCATATCTTCTCGTTTATGTATCACGGATATTATTTGGTGTTGATTTGCACACATTTTATTTGATATTGGATAGTTTATTTATTATTTATTATTTATACTCCATAAAGAGCTAATTTGTAGCTAATAACTTTTGTGATTTTTTATTTTCATTAAAGCATGTAATATCAACTATATGTCTCTTCTACATCCTTGTCATATGGATGGTATGAGATCATTTAAATTTCTTTAGAAAGGACAATTTATGTTGCTCCATGTTATGTGTGCCATGCTTAAAATGTTTAAATCTTAATTGTATTGTAGGAAATTGTTATGTTGGAATGGATAAAATATCTTACCATTCTTTTGTTAAATTTTTACCGAGTATGCTTGTTTATCATGTTTCCTAGTCCACTCCCGGGAATTAGATATATATAAATAAAATATATACCTAAGCGACATAAATTTCCATCCGAGTTATAAAAGGGGATCACCACCTCTATTTTATGCATAGAGAGTATCTTTTCAAGAGTATCATGTAAGGTTGACTCTTACCCTTTAAATAGGTTCATAGATCAACAAGGGTTGGAATAACCATGATTCTCAAGATCTGGGAAGTGTACTATAGTAGGGTAGTAGTAATTGATAGTTCATGTATGAGGAGGCATAGAGCCTGCCATATCTCGAAATGTAGGCATTAGGGTGATCGGGAGAAAGATAACATGACCTTTCTTGTAATTTAAGTGATGGGATTAGAATTTTGTAATTTCAGGAATTTATGAGACTCACGCTTATCAACCAGTCTTGTGCCATGTCTGTTCATCCATCAATCTGTTACAATATGATCCTAGTTCTCAGGATAGGACTCGTGTCCTACCATG
The DNA here is from genome assembly GCA_027924585.1 of Larix kaempferi. NCBI lineage: Eukaryota > Viridiplantae > Streptophyta > Pinopsida > Pinales > Pinaceae > Larix > Larix kaempferi. The sequence continues at coordinate 4,833,322 of BSBM01000505.1, forward strand.
CACTTCAACTCTCATCGACGCCAAAACATTACATTTTGAGAGTTGCAGTGGTTGCAGATTGTACCTTGGGACCCCTTTCAATCACTATAAGGGGTCACCTCGAAATTAGTATGGAGAGCCATCAATACTCCCTAACTAGGTGGTTTCCCCTATACTCGACATCAACACATCATCGCATCAGGGGGATACGCACTTTTGAAGGTAGCACCGTTCACATTTGGAAATCATGGTAGCAGTCTATTTGGCACAGTAAAATCCCTCGAAAAGATTTACATACCCATTTGGTTCCCCCCCACAGTGGGCTTATCATGGTCACCAGCAGTCCCACTTCTTCAATATTCCGCAACAGTTCCAATGGAATTTACTCGAACATGGATCGAAGCCACCTTCATCCATGTCCCAACAGTATATTAGAGTCGACATCTTCGTCCTCTCTCATTGTAATAACTTTGACAAAAATTTCACGATCATGGGTATGCCCACCTCGTTTGTGTAAAAAATATTATTTATTACATCTCCAATGGTCGTCACCAACACTCTTCCCCCATGGGAGAACCTTATTTTGTCCACTTGTGCTTCATCCTATAGAACAAGAGAGAAACAATAGAAAATATGATGCATTATCAACTCTATAGTACCCTCTGAACCTCATACATCAGGGGGCATTTGTTTATGCCTAAAAACAATCGCACACATGCGACATTTCGGCTATTCATCCAGTAAAGCATCAGCAAAATAAATTATGCATCTCACTATAGGAATCCTCAATAGATCCAAAACAAAGCATGAGTCCACAAGTTCCAAGAAACATTCAAAACAAAGGGTAGCATTGGTATTACACAGTTAACCCATGATATAGCACAAGGTAACTGAACAATGCCTGTGCTACACCCGCATGACTTTTCCTTCGATAGCCGCACTACTGTCAAAACGACGGGACCACTCATTCCCAGCGGCACATTAAAGAATCAATCCTCCCAAATTATCAGAATTCAACTCCTCACACACTTGGGTGCATTAATAAACCCCCCCTTATGTACCTTGGAACTAGTTCATGAAGGAGGAGAGTTCACATTTGGATCTAGTTATTTTATGCTCACCTCTTGGCCTATAAAAGGAATCCATTGGCATGCATTTGGTAGAGAGAAATTAGAGCAAGGTTATGTTGTTGGATTTGATTTAGAGCTTCCTCATAGCCCACCATTTCCTACCATTGTAAGCATTTACAAGCTTGCTTTTCACCTACCATCAAGGGGTAAGGTATCTCTCCATTGTTTTTCCACCTACTTAGCATTTAGCTAAGGGATATTGTTGGATTCCCTTGAAGCTTTCACATCCTAGGTGGTGTACAACTATTCCCTTGGGAAACACAAGAGTGGTTTAGCATACCTTTAGTTGTTGTTGTTGGATTTTGCATATTTCCCCCATCTCTTTTATTTTATTTTCATCAATATTTTCATGTTTAAATGTGAACTACACTAACAATCTCTTGCATGATCACTTGGAGGAATACCAACCACCAAAAGGGGGATCCAAGGGCTGAGGCATTGAATAAACATAAAAGGATTATCCCCTCACCAAGTGGAAGAGTGCACTTGTGCAATTTTTTCCATAACAACCTCCTAAGGGGAATGAGTTTTCATGACAACCTTACTAGCCTCATTTTTAACAGCAGTGCTTGCATTAAGGTTCCTAGGTTTTCCATCATCCATGATATAAATCACAGTTTTCCATGATATAAATCACAGTTTTCCGTGATATAAATCATAGTTTTCCCTCGTGGTATGACTGAAGTTAAAACGAGGTTAGATTCAATTCTCTCTCAATTTCATCTCATGCCTTATATATGATATTATGATTTACCTTGTATTTCCTTTAATGATTGGGACATGATACGGTGGGAATTATGGGTATGTGAGCATATCGTGGTTTCTCGGGTCTGGTTCTGACTACTCCATGGGGAGTATGTTAGTTTGGGAGTTGAGCCTTCTCTATGGATGTCACCTCTTATCGAGAGTGAGTTTTTGGGTAATGCAGGCGGATTGGGGAATGCAGACTGTGCCTTGGGCAATGTGGACTGAGGCATGTCAATGGTTATTTAATAATTCGTTTGTTGGCCAAAACCATCTATCCTCTGAGGCTATGTTTCCATCGGTTGGGAATGCCTCTCTAAGAATACTAATCAATTTCCTTTGTCCACTCCTTCTGAGCATCCAACCTCGTCATAAATTTATCAGTGGATGCAATTCCCACCACAGTTTGCATTACACAATGTGCAAGATGGTGGATACTCGAGCATGGGCTCAATGGGTGTCTCAGCCTCCTGCTAGGTGGACAGTGGATTCATGTAGGGCTCACCCCCTAGTCCTTTGTCCCGACATGAGAGCTGCGAAGTATGGAAACATCGGTATCTTTCCACACATGTGAAGTGTTTGGCGCACCTGTTGGATTATTTCCTTAGGCGAACTCCCATCAATGTCACCCTCTCTCCCCGCAATTAGTTTTGGTATTTGTTTGCTCTCATGTGTTCAAATATGGCCATGGTCCCTATTCAAGTCGAGTCCCACGAGTTAGTTCGTTGTGGTATAATCTACCCATAGCCTATGTGTGTCTTCCTACCATAAGGGGGGATCTATGTATCTGGGTTGGATTCATTTCTATGGGGGGGAACATAATAGAATATATTTTACCAATAGATCTTCTCCCATGGGTCCAGTTGTCACTAAAAAATTCCAGACCTTTGAGCAAGTTCTTAATCTTGTGTTAACTCGAGAGAACACGTAAGTGAATTGAAAACACCATTGCTAAAGAACCACCTGCTTGTGATAATATTTTAGCAAATAAGGAAAGGATTTGATGCTTTCCCAGTCTATAATGGGTACTATGGCTCATTGCATGAACAAAGAGTTTATGTATGTGTTGGGATCTGGGAAATCTTGTACAATGGATTCCTTTCAATATTTTCCATAATCCATCATAAATGATGTATTTCTTCAAGGATTCTTTATTCACTAATTTATGAATATGTTTTTTTTAATCATAAATGATATACTTCTTCAAGGATTCTATATTCACTTATGATATTGTGAAAAAATATTATTATTAAATCCTCTCTCCTTTGGGATCACAGAGTGATGGTCCTATTGGCCCCTTCATTTGAAATAAAGGAACAATGGTGTTGATTCTATAGAAAATGGATCCACACTACACCACCTAGACTTCAAAGTGGTTAGAAGTAATAAAGGAAGATAGAGGTCACATGAGGTAGGAGCTAGTGAATCACAATGAGTTCTTGAGTTTTATAAACCAACTAATAGAAGACTATAGAGCACAGAGAGTAATAAAGGAACAGTCGACCAAAAGAGTCTTTAATGCACTAGCAGTCAACCAACGGCCTAAATAAACCCTCGCACCTAAGCACACAAGTTACGTATGTAAATCCTTTGGCTTTTCAAGGGTTAGTGAGCTATAGAGAAAATGTTTGGTCTGGTTTTGTAGTGAGTTGTGATTCCTACATGCAATAATAATAATAAATAACAATGATTTTACTTGTGCTAAATATTCCTGGAATGTTCCCACTATTTCAAAATTTGTACTCAATCCTAGTTGGGTGTATGCATCATTTATAGAAGTGGGGGATGTGTCTTTTTATTCTAAGCAAATGATGGTGTTAGTGCTTATGTACGGGATATTGAGGGTTCCTTTTCTTAAACCTGATTTGATACCACCTTTTTACCCAACCTACAGTGAAAAGTGACTTTTTATTTATGGAAAAATGCTATATAACACCAGTTACATATAACATGCAGGATGTCATCGATTGCTTTGAGGCTCGACAAAAGAAAAACCGGGCTTGACAGCAGAACCCGACGCCCAATAAAGAAGACAAAGACTTCCCAACAAAGGAATAAGCTTGGTAGCAGAGCTGGGATGGGTACTCAAGCTGGGCTACTTGGATAGGATCAAATTTGTTTATTCTCATTATGATGTATTTTTAATTATTATGTATTTTTAATTATTATGTATTTTTCATTGATGTAACATTCCATTGTTAATTCTTCTTACATTTACCTTCTAGTTTATTTTACTTATCTTTAATTTTTTACATTTATTTAATTTATTTTTTATTTTTATTTAATATTTTTTACTATTTTATTTATTATTTATTTAATTTTTTTTCAATTATATTTTTTTTCTTTTACTCTATTTATTTATTTTATTTTATTAATTTACTTGTATTTACTTTACTTTATTTTTTTATTTTAATTTAGTTTATTTGTATTTCTTTATTTTATTTTATTTTATTTCCACTTGTTTATTTTTTATTTTTTATTCTATTTTAATTCTTTATTTCACTTTATTTATTTTTTTTACTTTATTTAATTTACTTTGCTTTTATTTAATTCTTTTTTTATTTAATTTACTTTACTTTATTTTTATTTTATTTATTTTATTTTAGTATTTTTTGGTTGCGCCGACTGTCCACTAGCAACAACCACATTTTTAAATGTGGTTGATATTCATCGATCGGTGAATATCAACCACTTTTAAATGTGTGTTCATTGTTGATATACGTTGATCGGCAAATATCGACCACATTTAAAAATGTGGTTGTTGATAATATTAGTATAATGGTGAATGCAATGAACGGATTGTCTACTTATTAGAGTATGAGGTTAGATATGGTTGTGACTATAACATGGTTATTTACATTATGGTGCTTTTTGATATAACATTTATTTATAAATTATTTCAAGGATAAATAGACATGCACATCGGGATTAAACTATCCACATACATATCTATCATGCATTCAACATATAATCATAACAGTCTTCAAATAAAAACAATGCAGAAGTAAAACACATAGAGAACACTTATCTTGATGGTGAAGTTGTTCCAAGCAACTATCTACGCAACTGCAACATTCCACCCAGCCATAGGCTAGTTGTGTTCAACAATCTCTCAACACAAATTCCACCCCCAAGTTGGGCATGATTTCTACAAGGAATGGGAACACTCAAGCTCATACATAGCCAAATAAACATCACATCTAATACAATCCATTCCATAGCTGGGTTTATCAGGCCAAATGTGAACCCTTTTCTATTTTGGATGCTTGCACTCAAGCTCAATCCAAAACAAGGGACACCCACAACTCATGCCAAATCTATCTTGCAAACACACATATTTACACAATTGTTGGGCATGAAGAAAAAAAATTTAGATATGGGGTTCCCAAAATGAGATTGCCATGGGTTTTCTCAAATCGTGGCATAGCAAAATCAAATTTTGGGATGGGGAAATAACCACAAAGATGAAAACTATTTCTCCCATATCTATATGAGCATTCAGTGGGCCAAAACAGCCTCTATGGACCCCAAATCGATTTCCCCTTCCTTCCCACAGTTCTGCAACACTAAAACAACCTCCCAGCTTGAGAAAAAATGGAGGAAAACTCATAAAATCATGAGGTAAAAACGCCCAGGTAGCTTCAAACTCGTGGGAGGGCCAAACTGGTTGATGGATAATGGCTTAGGGAGCAATTTTGTGGGTCTTTTCTTTCCCAAGAATACAAAACATGTTTTCCAAAATAGTGGCTTTCCCATACCTAAATTTGGACAGCCATACCTCTCCAATCCCAATGCATTAACTATCTCAACCAACTCTTAGAAGAAATAAATGATTGGGCGCATAAGTCAAAATGGGTAGTTGAGGGTTTATGGGTTCTCTCATTGGCACTTGGCTTGACTTGATTGGCTCCAAGGGTTTGAATATTTCTCTCCCAATTCCTTGCAAAATTCATGACCCCATACTCTTATTGTATTGCATTGCATAGCTAGTTGTGAGTATTGTATTAAAATGCATATTTACATGATATTTACAATTTCCATTGTGCCTGGCTAGCACGCAAACCATATGCATCAATTTTTAACACTAAATCAATGACGAGGCCTTGGCCTTGAGCTCCTCACCATGATTTTATAACAATATTACATCATTTACATTTTAATGCAATGGGGTCAAAATCAGGATATTACAACCTATGGTTGATTGGATTTGGGAATGATGGCAACATTGGATGGGGTCAATGTGCAGCAGTCAAGCAAGACGCATTCGACCCTTCTTCTTTCCAACAGCTGTGTGATAAGTCATCTGTAGTAGATGGAACAACCCATAAAGTCAGATCAATTTGTGGAATGCTTTGGGAGTGGCGGAAACCCATACCAAGTCGTAATGGGAAAATCATTGTAGGGTCAATGTGAAGCAGTCGAGCAAGACACATCAGATCCATTCAATTATAGGTATGTCAGGTTTGTTAAATTTTTAGGTCCTTTTAATTAAAAATCGCATTTAACTGACACATTTTTATGTCATTCACATTGTTTCACATAGGGTAATCCATGTGAGCATAGCACTACAGGTACATGGTACATGGTGATGTATCACTATTATATGACTTGGATTACTGACATACCTCATATATTTACTCGCATGTCCTTCATTTCTCATATTTACTGGAATACATAGTCCATCGGGCATATGAGATTCATTAGACTTATTTACTACTATATTTATTGTCACCTACCCTAATTTTGAGACTATTTATTTTATTGCAAAAACATTATGTTAAATTATAATTACAAAGTTTTGTAATTATGACCAAATCTGGTCAAGGATGATTGTAATGACATATTATTATCAATTAAAACAGGAGACAAACACCAAGGGAACTGTGAAATGAGTGTTGACTGACCCACTAGGAGGAATGGAAGTTGTTAGAAGGCATGGGACAGGTGTCAGCATTTTCACTCCACCACTAGCTGTTGGTTATGGGACAACTACCCCTAAAATTGTGGCATTATCCCCCAGGAGGGTGGAATAGAGTTGTTAGCTCATTAATGACCAGGTTAACCACTAAAAAGGCCTAGGAAGCTTAGAGAAGGCAATTCGAATTGAGCAAGGAGATCCATAATTATTTTTCTGTAGAAATAATTCCTCAGTGTATCAGGTGATCACTGAGAGATTCGAATAGGGAGGCTAAGTGGATGTGCATTGTGAGTCTGCTAAAATTATTCTGAGAAGGAAACCAAAGGTGCTGGTGCATGTCTCTTTGACTGCTAAGTCTATATGACTAGATTATTCTTCTTCCTAGTAGTTCAGTGAACAGGCTCGAGGGTCCTAAGGCAAGTAATTTGGCTTCCTTCAGGAGTGGGTTGGGTGGAACAGGCTCCTTGGGTTGTTTGTTTCTCCTACATTCATCAGGTTCTACTATTTTGTCTTGTTTATTTACATTTGAATGAATGAAGTTGTTTATTTAAAACTCTAACCCTTTTCCAGGTTTGATAATGAAGACTTATTGATTTAATTGTTTAGTTGAACTATATACTCTGTTAAGTTAGGATAGGATAGAATAGATATGTATTTGAATAAATAAAATTACATAATTATGTATTGTTTCCTAAGTCAATTTAGTCACCCTAAGTTTTCACTTTCAAGTAGTTGTAAATATCTATGCTAGCTAGAAACAAAGTCCATAGACTTCTTATAGTTTTTGTTATCGAAACATTGTTCTATTATTATCATAACATGCAATATAATAACCCTGTAACTTTGTAAACCTAATAAATAAAAATGATCTTAAAAGATTCATAATACATTATAGATTACAATTAAATTATAACTGTAATAACCTTTAAATTATTTATTGATAAATATAAATCACACAGCAGAAGTATAATCATCATGCACAGAACCAAGTCATGGTTTAGATTCATTAATATCAAGTTAAATATTATTTTAACCAACACATAAATGTTGCGATAAACCCTAAGGGTTTCACAGCTAAGGCATAAATCAACCCTGCATACGCAGTACTCACTAGAACAAACTTTCAAATCTTTCAAAGTATTACAGAATCGTGGCAAGGGTTCTAGCAACCCTGCCCGAAGCTAAAGTTTAAACTTTATCAACGTTGGAAAAACCTAAACCTAAAGCAAACTATCCACAACTCTATCAGTTCACGAGCTCGAGTCACACTCGCTCAGTTTTTATCACAACTATCATAACAAGAATGGTTTGAGTCGCGCTCACTAAAGACCATGAATTTCAGACCCTTTGCCTCATGGTTTTGCAAAACAAATAGGAGTTCGAAACCATTGTTTCATATTACTTTTTCAATAACAAAACGAAGCATAAGTATTAATTTACAAATCTGTCTGAGTAGTAACGAAATCCTTAAACCCTGTGTCTTATCTTTTCATTTCTTACACCCTATATAATTTAAAACTGATAATTCAGTTTTTGCCATCCAAGTCTAGGTTTCAAGTGCTTCACTCACCCAGACCAAGTATCGAATCACGGTGATTATAACAACAATATTATCGAATACATTAAAAACAACACGGTGAGTATAGTAGAAAAACTAGCATTAATATTATCTGTGAAATGACTTAATAACCATCGAACGGAAGCATGCACAGGCTATACAAACACCAAGTTTTCCAAATGCTCAAAATAACCGGTTACAACAAAGGCTTGAAGCCTCAAAACTCATACTATACATTCTTTTTCCCATGGCTTAAGATATAATATTAATTTACACGAGAGAAGAACATAATCATCTTCCGACGAAACCAGGGTACATGGATGAACCCGAGACTTACCAGGACATTGAATTCCTCGGTGTTTATCCTCCAAAGGAAATGTGACTGAGAGACCACCAACCCTGCAATGTGTGCCATAAAACCTCATATTAGATTCGTAATGATAGTAAGAACCAAAACTTACAAGTTTAACCATTGCAAGCAACGTTGGATCTTTACCTGTGGTTATCGATTTTCTGGATCAATCATTATCGTTGGAAGGTCGAGGTCAAGACTCATGGAATTCAAGGTTCAGTTTATCTCAATTAAAATGCACTGAGGTTGTGGTATCGAAACCCTAAACAACCACTTCGAAACCCTAAGACCTCACGGCCTGTCGGCCTCACTCTCAAGAGCACAACCATAACAATGAATTCAAGGGTTTTGGACAAAGGAGAGTTAACACTATCGCTTGTGTGAAATTGCAGTAACCAAGAAGTGTTCACATGCGTCAATCCAAGTCGGATGCCACCGAGTATTCCACCCAAGATCGTAGTTAATGATCATTAATGTCGAAGTGTATTCCAACCTGCACACATTAATGTTAGTTTCCATTACTTTCCAACCAGTCGTATATCATTGTAATATAATATTTATACCATTGTTTAATGATAGGATCATCGTCTAGTTGATAATTATATAAGTGTTAGGATTGTAACCCTAACTCCAAGGTATTTCGAATAGCATTGTATTTATATAAAGGTTGATTTAATGTTGAATTGTTATATAGTTAGGTGTTAATGCAATCGATTTTGTATATCGATGTAACCCTAGAATGTTTGCATACATTAGAATTCCTAACACCAAATGATATGGATTGTAACCTAGATCATAAGCAATTGCATGTTATGGGTAGAATTTTTGTAAAGTTTCTGGTACATAGAAGATTATATAATCTGGTAGATATATGAATGTTAATTATGAATGTTGAATCGTTCTTGTCTATTTGTGTAAAATAACAAATGAATATCGTAACACTAATACTTACGATAAGCCTTGATAATGTGAATGAAATAAATAACTTCTATCATAACCAGTTTAATATGTCAAAATTATCAATGATCGCAGAATTAGAAGCTAAGTTTTAGATAACTTTTATTGTTTAGAAACGCCATGAGAAAAATAATTCAAATTAATAATAATCATGTTGAAGTTGTCCAACAGAAGACATAATAAAAGCTACGATCTCACCCTGAAATAATCTGCAAATAAAATTATTATTGGTTGATTTAATGCTGGTAAACTTTAAATAACTTCAAAGGATGGAATTATCCTTACCTGTAACCTGCGTCAAGAGTAGTAACTTTAGCCATGCAGCTAAGTAAGCCCCGGGGTGCCATAGGACCCCTTCATCGTCAGAAGAGACATGAACAGTTAGTACAAACAAAATAATTAAACATTAAGTAGCAATATTAACAAACATTTTGTTAAGGAACATAATCGTATTTCAGAAATTAATAAACAACAGATAGATGAATTACTATAGTTAAAATAAACAAATCAAACAGTTAATTACTTCTACATACTTCAATATCATATTTATTGATAGTATCAAAAATTTTAAATTTTACGAATTTTTGGGATGTTACATGTGGTATCAGAGCTCATGTTCGAACTCTCGGCCTAAAAAGGTCCAAAGAACACGCAACAGAAAAATTTTATGACAACAAAAATCCTTACTAATTAAATTATTTTGTTATACAGAAAATTGTTTTCTAAATTACAGGTATGGAAGGATCAAATGAACACATGGAGGACAGATTTCGACCAAACAGTCATACCAACAATAGCACTAGACAACATTATGAAGAAGAAGTCCATGGTGAATTGAATGACAATTCATCAAAATTGTTACGTGCATTTCAGGAGTTGAAAGCAGAAATAAGATCTGTTAAACAGGATAATGAGAGAATTCTGAAGGCACAAGAAGAACTCAACCAAGTACTGTTCGATCAATGCCCCACTGATGAACAGGATAGAAAGGTTGAAAATACCTCCAAGATTGAAGACTTACCTCATCGGGACAAGAGTCAGAAAGTGAAAATTGATTATGTGAATAGTAGTTCAACATCATCAAGAGCTGCCATATAGATACGTAAAAAGAAACGTAATTATTCAAGTGATAGCAGCGAAGGGGATTACAAACCAAAAAGAAAAAGCCATAAATAGTATGAGCAGATTTCTGGGGAGTTCAAGAAGATCAAACCCCCAACCTTCAATGGTGAAACTGAGAAAGGAGAGACAGCTAAAGCATGGTTGTCCGACATGAAGAAATACTTTCAAATTTATGATTATTCAGAATCATTGAAAGCAAAGATGGCGATATACAACCTAATCGGGAAGACAGACATTTGGTGGCAAGACATCAAAAGAGTGAAGGGAATCAAGGACAAGGATGTGAATTGGAGAACTTTTAAACGGTACTTCAAGAAGAAGTTCCTATCTGAACAATATTACAAAGAAAATTCCAAGGAATTTTATGATTTAAGACTAGGAACCATGAACATGAAAGAGCTAAACAGTAAATTTCTGAATTTGCTAAGGTATGTGACATACCTTGTGGAGGAGAAACCAAAGATTTAGAGGTGTCTGATTTTTCTACCTTTCAACATCAAGGAAAAAATAGAGTATGACAATCCAAAGACCTTAGAAGAAGCCATGAGGAAAGCAACTTTCTGCTATGATCAGAACCGGAAAAGAGAAGGGATATCTATCTGGAAAAATAATAAACCCAACAACTTTGAGCTGAAGAAGAAAAATTTCAGGTTTAATGGAAATTCTGGTTTTCAAAAGAAAAACTTTCCAAATCAAAATTTCCAAGGAAACAGTCCCAGGAATAATCAACAGTAGAATTTTACAACTCCTAGAAATACACCCAATGTTACCAAAACTAATGACCAGAGGGCACCTATAAAATGTTTTGAGTGTCAAGGTCCTCATTATGCTTCAAACTATCCCAATAAGAAGTGGACAGCCAATAATATTCACTTCACTCCATACAAGCTGAACCTACTGTGGGAGACTTGACAAGAGAGATGCCCATAGTTAATGCAGCTCTAAACAACAGGCAAGCGGAGCATCAAGTCTCTATGGTAGAGATTGAAGGTATGCTACAAAATCACCCTATTTCTATTTTGATTGATCCAGGCGCTAGCCTAAGTTATATATCTCCATATATTGCAGAAAATTTTAAGCCGAAGACAGAAAAATTTAATAAATCCTGGTTAGTTAGACTAGCAACAGGAACAAAAAGAAAAGTGTATGATTTTGTTGAAAGTTGTGTTTTATCTATGAATCAGTTAAAGACACGAACCAAGCTAAATGTTTTACCTTTAGGATCCTATGACATCTTAATTGGAATGGACTGGTTAGAAGCACATCATGTTATTTTGAATTGTTATGAGAAAAATTTTACCTGTCTAAATGATGAAGGAGAAACAGTAGAAGTAAAGGGTATTCCTAGAAAGACATCACTTAGACAGATTTCAGCTATGCAAGTAAAAAGAGCAGTTAGAAAAGGATGTAAGATGTTCGCAGTGAATGTAGTACATGAGGAGTCAATTACAAAAGAAGACAAACTGAAACTAGAAGACATACCTGTCCTAAAAGAATTCCTGGATGTTTTTCCAGAAGAGATTCCAGGATTACCCCCGAAGAGGGATCTATATTTTACCATTGAGCTGATACCGGGTGTGATACCGAACTCCAAAGCTCCATATAGGATGAACATATTGGAATTAAATGAGTTAAAATCACAGTTGAAGGAACTGATTGATAAAAACTATATAAGACCCAGCGTGTCTCCTTGGGGAGCACCTGTTATTTTTGTTAAGAAGAATGATGGCACTTTAAGGCTTTGCATAGATTATCGCCAACTGAACAAGATGAAAATCAAGAATCAATATCCGTTGCCCCGCATCGACAATCTATTTGATCAGCTATGTGGAGCAACGATATTTTTGAAGATTGATTTAAGGTCAGGATATCATCAAGTTCGTGTGAAGGATGAGGATATTTTTAAAACAGCCTTTAGAACTCGTTATGGACATTATGAGTTCATGGTCATGCCATTTGGGTTGACTAATGCCCCAGCAGTATTTATGTGTTTAATGAATAATATTATGCACAAGTATTTGGATAAGTTCATCATTGTATTCATAGATGACATTCTAGTATATTCTAAAATTAAGGAAGAACATGACGAACATCTGCGTATTATCTTACAAGTTCTGAGAGATCATCAGTTATATGCTAAGTTTAGTAAGTGTGACTTTTACAAGGATAAGATTCAGTATTTAGGTCACATAATCTCTAAGGAAGGAATTTCGGTTGATCCCGATAAGATAAAAGCCATTAATGAATGTCCTGTTCCTAAGGATGTGTCGGATGTACGATCATTTATGGGGATTACAGGATATTATAGAAAATTCATAGAAGGTTTTTCGAAGATTGCAAACCCCATAACCTCCTTACAGAAGAAAGGGAAGAAGTTTGTATGGGATCAAAAGTGTGCATACAGTTTTAATAAGTTGAAGGAATTACTAACTACAGCACCTATTCTGAGAATTGCAGATCCTAATAAATATTTTATAGTATGCACCGACACATGTAATGACGCACTCGGTGGAGTCCTAACACAATAGGGACATGATGTTGCATATGAGTCTCGAAAGCTGAAAATACATGAGAAAAATTATTCTACATATGATCTGGAGTTATTAGCAATAATTCACGCCTTAAAAATGTGGCGTCACCATCTTATTAGCAGAAAATTTACTTTGATGATAGATAACATGGGACTGAAATATTTACTAGATCAAACGAACTTAAATGCTAGACAAGCTAGATGGATAACCTTTCTAGTTGAATATGATTTTGAAATTCAGCATATAAAGGGTAAAGAGAACAAGGTTTCTGATGCTTTAAGTCGTAATGCAAAGTTAAATTTTATTTCAGCCATCAGTACATACACAATAGATTTAGAAAATCAGATTTTCGAAGGGATTAAAACTGATGAAGAGTACAGAAATTTACATGAAAGGACAGCAGAAAGTAATTCTGAAAATTCTATGGCAGATTTCAGGTTAAAAGAAAATGGATTGCTGCTGTACAAGAACAGGTTATATGTGCCCAATGTACCAAAGATAAAAATTCTAATTTTAGATGAGATGCACAAAACTCATTATTTTGGTCATCCAGGTTATCAGAAAACCATAACTATATTACGGAAAAATTATTATTGGCCCTGGATGAAAGATGAAGTAGCAGAATATATAGCTAAATGCATTGACTGTCAAAAAGTAAAAGTTGAACATCAGCATCCGGCTGGACTGTTACAACCATTACCTATATCTAGTTGGAAATGGGAGATCATAAGCATAAATTTTATTACCAAACTACCCAAGAATCAGAAACAAAATGATTCCATCATGGTGGTAGTGGACAAGCTCAGCAAGGCAGGACATTTTATACCAGTAAAAACTACTCATAAGGCTTCAGATATTGCAGAAATTTTCATGAAACAAATTTTTCGATTACATGGAATACCAAAAGTGATAATTTCAAACCGTGATTCTAAGTTTACTGGAAACTTTTGGAGAGCTTTGTTTAAAGGGTTGAATACAACCTTAAACTTCAGCACAGCATTTCATCCACAAATGGATGGACAGACGGAAAGAGTAAATCAGATATTGGAAGACATACTAAGGATGTATGTCAAGGACCATCCTGGTAAGTGGGAGGACTACTTGCATTTAGCAAAATTTGCATATAACAACCATTACCATGCATCAGCCGAGCTTAGCCCTGTTGAAATTCTTTATGGTAGGAAATGTAATACACTAGTTTCTTGGAATGACCTGGTTAACAGAGTTATTTTAGGACCTGAATTGTTGAAGGAAATAGAACTAATCGTGAAACGGGTACAAAGAAATCTTAAAGCTTCCCAAGATAGGCAAAAGAGTCAAGCAGATCTTAAGAGGACTCATAAAGAGTTCTAGGTTGGTGAGCATGTTTTCATTAAGGTAAGACCGAATAAGAGCTCATTAAAATTGGGAAGATGTGCCAAGCTGGCACCCAGGTATTGTGGTCCTTTCAAAATTTTGTCAAGGGTTGGACCCGTGGCATACCAACTAGCTTTGCCACCAAATCTAAGAATACATAATGTTTTTCATATTTCAGTTTTAAAGAAATACGTACACGATGCTACCCATGTTATAAATTTGAATGATGTACAGGTGGAACAAGACGACGATTTTCAGGTGGAACCGGATTGTATCCTCGAAAGGAGGGAAAGTCTACTCCGGAATCGCACCATTGGGTAGGTAAAGGTGCAATGGAAGCACCTTAGCCTAGAAGAGGAAACCTGGGAGTTGGAGATTAGTATGCAGGTAGCATACCTAGCTCTGTTTCAGGAACACTCAGAAAATGAATGAACAACAACGAGGACGATGTTGAGACTTAAGGGGGGGTGTATGTCACCTACCCAAATTTTGAGACTATTTATTTTATTGCAAAAACATTATGTTAAATTAGAATTAAAAAGTTTTGTAATTATGACCAAATCTGATCACGGATGATTGTAATGACATATTATTATTATTTAATAAATTAAAACAGGAGACAAACACCAGGGGAACTGTTAAATGAGTGTTCCTTGACCCACTAGGAGGAATGCAAGCTATTAGAAGGCATGGGACAGGTGTCATCATTTGCACTCCACCACTAGCTATTGGTTATGGGACAACTACCCCTAAAATTGTGGCATTATCCCCCAGGTGGTTGGAACAAAGTTGTTAGCTCATTAATGACCAGGTTAACCACTAAAAAGGCCTAGGCAGCCTAGAGAAGGAAATTCGAATTGATTAGGGAGCTCCATAATTATTTTTCTGCATAAATAATTCCTCAGTGTATCAGGTGATCACTGAGAGATTTGAATAGGGAGGCTAAGTGGATGTGCATTGTGAGTCTGCTAAAATTATTCTGAGAAGGAAACCAGAGGTGCTGGTGCAGGTCTCTTTGACTGCTAAGTCTATATGATTGGATGATCTACTTTGTTGCTGCAAGTGGATGACCTAAAGATTCTACAGATTCGTATTCCTAGTGGTTCAGTGAACAGGCTCAGGGGTCCTAAGGCAAGTAATTTGGCTTCCTTCAGGAGTAGGTTGGGTGGAACAGGCTCCTTGGGTTGTTTGTTTCTCCTACATTCACCAGGTTCTACTGTTCTATCTTGTTTATTTACAGTTGAATGAATGAAGTTGTTTATTTAAACCTCTAACCCTTTTCCAGGTTTGATAATGAAGACTTATTGATTTAATTCTTTAGTTGAACTGTATACTTTATTAAGTTAGGATAGGATAGAATAGATCTGTATTTGAATAAATAAAATTACATAATTATGTATTGTTTCCTAAGTCAATTTAGTAACCCTAAGTTTTCACTGTCAAGTAGTTGTAAATATCTATGCTGGCTAGAAACATAGACCATAGACTTCTTATAGTTTTTGTTATCGAAACATTGTTCTATTATTATCATAACATGCAATATAATAACTCTGTAACTTTGTAAACCTAATAAATAAAAATGATCTTAACAGATTCATCATACATTATAGATTACAATTAAATTATAACTGTAATAACCTTTAAATTATTTATTGATAAATATAAATCACACAGCAGAAGTATAATCATAATGCACAGAACCAAGTCGTGGTTTAGTTCATTAATATCAAATTAAATATTATTTTAACCAACACATAAATGCTGCGATAAACCCTAAGGGTTTGGCAACCAAGGCATAAATCAAGCCTGCATACGCAATACTCACCAGAACAAACTTTCGAATCTTTTAAAGTATTACAGAATCGTGGCAAGGGTTCTAGCAACCCTTCCCGAAGCTAAAGTTTAAACTTTATCAATGTTGGACAAACCTAAACCTAAAGCAAACTATCCACAACTCTATCAGTTCACGGGCTCGAGTCACACTCGCCCAATTTTTATCACAACTATCATAACAAGAATGGTTCGAGTCACACTCACTAAAGACCATGAATTTCAAACCCTTTGCCTCATGGTTTTGCAAAACAAATAGGAGTTTGAAACCATTGTTTCATATTACTTTTTCAATAACAAAACGAAGAATAAGTATTAATTTACAAATCTGTCTAAGTAGTAATGAAATCCTTAAACCCTGTGTCTTATCTTTTCATTTCTGAAACCCTATATAATTTAAACTGATAATTCATTCATCTTCCATCCAAGTCTAGCATTCGATTGCATCACTCACCCAAACCAGGTATCGAATCATAGTGATTATAGCAACAATAGTATCGAATACATTAAAAACAACATAGTGAGTACAGTAGAAAAACCAACATTAATATTATCTGTCAAATGACTTAATAACCATCGAACGGAAGCATGCACAGGCTGTACAAACAACACTTTTTCCAATGCTCAAAATAACCGGTTACAACGAAGGCTTGAAGCCTCAAAACTTAGACTATACATTCTTTTTCCCACGGCTTAAGATCTAATATTAATTTACAGAAGAGAAGAACATAATCATCTTCTGACGAATCCAGGGTACATGGATGAACCCGAGACTTACCAGGACATTGAAGTCCTCGATGTTTATCCTCTAAAGAAAATGTAACTGGGACACCACCAACCCTGCAATGTGTGCCATAAAACCTCAGATTAGATTCGTAATGATAGTAAGAACCAAAACTTACAAGTTTAACCATTGCAAGCAACGTCGGATCTTTACCTATGGTTATCGATTTTCTGGATCAATCGTTATCGTTGGAAGGTCGAGGTCAAGACTCATGGAATTCAAGGTTCAGTTTATCTCCATTAAAATGCATTGAAGTCATGGTATCGAAACCCTAAATGACCACTTCAAAACCCTAAGACCTCGCGGCCTGTCGGCCTCACTCTCAAGAGCACAACCATAACATTGAATTCAAGGGTTTTGGACAAAGGAGAGTTAACACTATCGCTTGTGTTAAATCGCAGTAACCAAGAAGTGTTCATGTGCCTCAAACCAAGTCGGATGCCACCGAGTATTCCACCCAAGATCATAGTTAATGCTCATTAATGTCGAAGTGTATGCCAACCTGCACACATTAATGTTAGTTTCCATTACTTTCCAACCAGTCATATAGCATTGTAATATAAGATTTATACCGTTGTTTAATGATAGGATCATCGTCTAGTTGATAATTATATAAGTGTTAGGATCGTAACCCTAACTCCAAGGTATTTCGAATAGCATTGTATTTATATAAAGGTTGATTTAATGTTGAATTGTTATATAGTTAGGTGTTAATGCAATCGATTTTGTATATCGATGTAACCCTAGAATGTTTGCATACATTAGAATTCCTAACACCAAATGATATGGATTGTAACCTATATCATAAGCAATTGCATGTTATGGGTAGAATTTTTGTAAAGTTTCTTGTACATAGAAGATTATATAATCTCGTAGATATATGAATGTTAATTATGAATGTTGAATCATTCTTGTCTATTTGTGTAAAATAACAAATGAATATGGTAACACTAATACTTACGATAAGCCTTGATAATGTTAGATTGTTTAGTTTGGAATGAAAAAATAACTTCTATCGTAACCAGTTTAATATGTCAAAATTATCAGTGATCGCAGAATTAGAAGCTAAGTTTTAGATAACTTTTATTGTTTGGAAACGCCATGAGAAAAATAATTCAAATTAATAATAATCATGCTGAAGCTGTCCAACAGAAGATGTAATAAAAGCTAGGATATCACCCTAAAATAATCTGCAAATAAAATTACTGTTGGTTGATTTAATGCTGGTAAACTTTAAATAACTTCAAAGGCTAGAATTATCCTTACCTGTAACCTGCGTCAAGAGTAATAACTTTAGCCATGCAGCTAAGTAAGCCTCGGGGTGCCATAGGACCCCTTCATTGTCAGAAGAGACATGAACAGTTAATACAAACAAAATAATCAAACGTTAAGTAGCGATCTTAACAAACATTTCGTGAAGGAACGTAATCGTATTTCAGAAATTAATAAACAATAAATAAATGAATTACTATAGTTAAAATAAACAAATCAAACAATTAATTACTTATGCATACTTAAATATCACATTTATTGATATTATCAAAAATTTTAAATTTTACGAATTTTTGGGATGTTACATTTATGGTCACCCTTGCATCTCATAGCATTACTCAACATTATTTCACTTCTTCGACATGCTCAATAATCCATAACCCCCTGCATCACGATGACTAGCTATCAAACACAGGATTTATCTTAGTCATCTCAACATTTTTTGGCATAGAGGCTCTCCACATACCGCACCAGTCTACGTCTGTTGTCTCAACCAGACTTGATTTTCTGCCATGATTGGGCACAAACATACCCTAAGGTACAAGTATGTTCAGCTACAACCTACACACTCATTTAGGACCTTTTCTCTACCTTGACTCTCACCTGTATCAACTGAAGCATTTCATGTACTTGGTGGCACATTCTCTTGAAATACAATAATCCAACATCATTTTATTCCATGGTTTCATTCTTAAACCGGGGGGGAGGTGGGGACGCTTTCACACCAAAATGGGAGGAATTGACATGTGTATAGCCTAGGTACATTTTTAAAGGTAGATGTAACACTACTTAGGCTGGGTGGACCTGTCCTCAAGTTAGGCACATTCCTCTTTAAGGTGGGCACATCCTTTATCAATCGGCGTACACTTCAGGTCATCTTCCTCATTATTGAGTGGTTTTACTATTTGACATATGGATATTTTCAATGTTGGACTTGAGTGCACAAGTAGTTTTTATTGGTTTTTATCCTTTGATCTAAGTGAATGAGTTTTTATAAAGTTTATTATTTATAGCCTTTTTTTTATTTTTTCCACGGAAAACAAATTGCCTTTTTATTTATTACCTTTCCTAATAAAAACACATTAATCATGTGCTATCGCACAAGTACAAAAAGGGTATATTTTCCAATCATTTTATCCTTGTTAAATGGCCATATACCTTATAATTTTTCTTCTTTCCAGATTTGACTCTATATATTCCATACAACTCTCATAAAATTATACATAACATCTAGTTCATCATTTTTACAAATAAAAAAAAAAAAAAAAAAATCAATAATGTTAAATGAATTGACCAGAGCTTTCCAGTGAAGAGATCCATTTCTCCAAGACTTTTTCTCCTTCCTAATACAGGAGAGGATTGTATCTGGAGCAATATACTTTTTAATAATCAACCTATAAAAAATAAATTTGGAATATTATTAATAATAAATAAGATAACGAAAGACTATTGTTACGAAAATTGGGAAAAAATTTAAGAGAAACTGGGCATCATAACAAAGATTAAGGGCATCCAACTCTATTAAAGAACCTACAGATACACTTGAAGAAAATGCTTATGATAAGAGGGAGATGAAGAGATCTATGTTAGAATAAGGTATAATGGAAGCAAATCACATATGCATAGAGCCGAATTTGAATCGAAGCATAACTTGGTGAATGGCACTGCAGGTTTTACTAGATCTCATTTTACTCTGATTATTCATTTCATTTTTTATTAATTATGTTCCGTTAATTAAGTATGCACCTTTAGCTATGCTAGTTATTTTGTTATGATCCTTTGTATTGTCGTTAATCTCATTTTGTAAGTGAGAAAAGAAATATACATCGTTACAGAATAGTTAAATATATTATCACCTCTTCAAAAGGTTTTTCACTAATCCCTTTTTTTATATAATTGTTTGTTGCTAGTTTTTTTGTATTGATTAAAAAATTATATTGTTATTTTATATATAATTGTTTGTTGCTAGTTTTTTTGTATTGATTAAAAAATTATATTGTTATTTTAGGATCTTTTATAAGATTAGGATATTTCATAAGATTGGTTGGGAGAAATGTTAGGATATTTCATAAGATTGTCTCTCTGATTTGAATTATTTGTTATGCGGTAGGCACAAGAATCCTTTACCTTATGAAATATGAGATAGAAGTCATTCAACATCTCCAATACGAAGAGTGACCAAGAAGCATAGAAGTAGGAGTGTTTCAAGGTCTCCAATAAGAAAGTCTCGAAGCCCAAGTCTTGTATTGGTTGAGTGAAAAAAATCTCTTGAGAAGGCTCAACAAGAAGAAGAGAAGAAGAGGTGATATCCTTCCCTTTGAAAGCATGCCTTAAAATTTGCCTCTCATTATGTTTATGTGCATATGTTGATATTTTGTTTATATGGGTTGAAGAAAAGGAATGTTTATTATCTTATTCCATGCATGTATGAAGGTGCTTGAGCTAAAGGAATAGATGTAATGTAAATTATATTATTGAGTTGAAACATATTAGATTGAAACTTTAAAGTAAATAAAGTCTATAATGGCATGTTTTTGTGTCATTCACTTCTAATTCTAAGTGATATACATTTTGATAGTGGACATGTTTAATTAATTCAATGACACATAATTTTGCATCAATAAAAAAAGAGTAAGTCACTTTCATGTATGTGCTTGTTTGTAAATTCTTATGGAGCTTTAATGGAATAATTTTTGTTTTATGTGGAAAGTGGAGTTCATACATTTTTTTATTTTGGAATAAGTCAAATGGAATTCAATGTATATCTTTTCTTTGTATTTTCCTAATTAATATTTTTTTACAAATTGTTGAGGTAAACAATAATGTTGGGAGTTGCAAAAATGTTGCATATGGACATTAACTAACAAAAAACTACACAGATATCAATTACTTGGTCTATCTCTTGAATATTTTCCAATATATATTGATGGATCTTGACCTTCTTTAAGGGGATTTACCCCTAAAACGTAGCTTTAAATGTAATTTATGGTAGCTTTAGGTGCCATGATATTGTATGTATGTATTTCATATGTTTTTCTTTTGTAGATTAGAACTGTACCAAGCATTACGAGAGTTTAAAAGAATGAATTGGATTCTTAGTCTATTTTCAATTGCATATAGTATGCGTCTCTTCATTCAAGTTAGGAGTTGTGTATGGAAGCACGAAAATTTCGTATCTCAAGGTATTATAGTTGCGAACCACTACTGTAAGGTTTTAGATTTACATTTTTCCAAATTTTAAGCAGTAGTTTATCTTAAGGATTGTTTACCATCAAGCAAGGGGTTGCTCTAATTAGAGCATGCAATGTTTTCAAAGCCAAACCAACCAAGTTTCTAAATTATGAAAAAATGAAAGATCAAAACCATTGAATTTTAGAGATCACACTTATATATCATATAGATACCCTATGTGATAGTGTGTTAAGGTTTTTAAGAGTTTGTGATATGTTTTATGTTATAGTTGAAATCGTAGTGTGTTAATGTTTGTAAGAGTTTGTGATATATTTTTAGTATGAAATTTGATTCTATTTAAGGGTGCTAGCTCAAAGGAAGAGCACCTTCCTTTTAGGAAGGAGATTGGTAGTTCGATTTCTTCATGCCCTATCTACATAAATAAATGACCAGTTAACAACAATCAATGACTAAATAAATTACCAGTTAACAACAATCAATGAATAAATAAATAACCACTTAACCACAACCAATGACTAAATAAATGACCATTTAACAACAATCAATGGCTAAATAAATGACCACTTAACAACAATCAATGACTAAATAAATAACCATTTAATAACAATTAATGAATAAATGTACTACCAAACAACGATAACTAATGACCAAATAGTGACCATTAATGACCAAATAAATGACTAAATATATGAGCAACGCATGAACCAATTCAAGCAATTTATGACCAAGTGATAAATGACCAATTTGGTTGGGTGATAAGTGACTGCTAATTTATGACCAGCGGTCACGTGACCAAATTTAGTCATTTATCACCCATTTTTAGTCATTATTTTAGTCATTTATCACCCATTTTGTACTAGTTATGGGACAAGTGTACTATTGAGATTGATTTTATGGTCGTCGTTCAAAATTCAAAATAAACAACTATAAAAAAAGAAATATAAAAAAATAATTCGTAGTTGATCCATGGATAACTCATAGCTCATGCATAGATAACGGGTAGTTAAGACAACCCATTTAACTAAAGAAGATAACAGGTAGTTGAAGCATAGAGAACAGGTGATTACAACTAAGAATGGAGAACAAGTAAAAGATAACTTGTTCATGACCTTTAACTTGACCTATCGATGTTCACCGGCCACAAGTTAAGTGGTTGTTCCAATTACCATTTACGTGGGGAAAAAAACATAAAATGTCGAGAGCTGCCATGTTTCCTCACGTAAGGATTTTATCAAAGGGGAAATCCAACGTAATCGCCCATTTTCCCATGTCTTTCCTCTGCTCAACTTTAAACTCATTTTTCACATAAAAGCGTTGCCTCCACATGTAATAACTGGATCTTCCTGTGGAAAATTTATTTCATTCAGCTTACAGATGTAGGGTGAAGGCTTCACTGTCTTCACTCTTAGAATTATAGAATTCCCTCTCCTGTGAAACAAAGATTGTATTAATTTTGTTAAGACTAGGATCCACATCAAACTCATGAAATGGAAGCTTCTTTCTCTTGGACATGAACAAAATAAATTGGAATGAATATTGGTGAGCTCTTTCTTCACAGCTTGAACCTTCTCAAGATGCAAAAGAAGAACTATAACTTTAGTGGGAAGAACCTTCACAGCTTGGATAATTGATGTAAACGAATAATTGCATGTTGATTAATGATTAGCCTTGATTGTGGAAAATGTGTTACATATGTATGTAGATGATGCTTAACGACTGGCTGTATAATTGATTACGTGATGAGAAAAAAAGAAGTACATATTGATGAAATGTCTTGCTAATTAGAGGAATGTATGATATTATGAGTGAACTATAAATGCTTAACGATTAGCGGACTTGTGAATTGAATTATAAGAAATAAGGACAGAACTATTCATATGTGTTTTGAGAATTGTGTGTAGCGACAGGTGAAGTGGTTCACCGATGGACACACAAAGGAATTGAAAGTTCGTAGAGTACGGATAAATCACACACGGGGAGAGCGACGACAATGTCGACTTCCGACGGAATACCATGCATGAGTAAAGAAGCACTGATCCGCTTACTCAGGGGAAGCATGAGGTCATGCGATGTGGACCACGATGGAGATGGTCACGTACGAGTTGGGGGGCATGCAGTAAAAACAGACTTACTCCTCAGTGCCATTAGTCCCTAATAGCGTGTAGACGGAGGATAGAAGGTAACGGCTCCTGAAATCCCAACATGAAATTCCCGCAAGTCAAAATGAAAGGATGGCGCCAGAAGGGCCCGAAGATGCGGTACCCTACCGAGAACAGAAAGAGTGGATGCAAAGACCCGACGATGTGGTACCTTACCGAGAAATGGAAACGACAGATGACTAGACTCGAAGGAGTGGTGCCATGTCGGGGAAATGAAGTTAAGGAACGGAGAGGCCCAACGGCACGGCACCGGGATCCTAGTAAAAATGATTGTTAACTTAATGGCATAAAAATATCTATATATTGCACCCAGAGCATTTACTTAGAAAAATGCATTTAAATACTTTTAAACATTAGAAATTAATACTTGAGATTTTTTCACATAAAAGAATATTTTTGGCATTTAAAAATAATATGAATCTTTATTTAGGAGCAAAATGGAATCCTAAGCATGGACATCTAGTCAACTCCACCTACACCACAAATCTAGGAGTTACGTGAAATATCTTGGGGACAAACATGAGTAAACTTAGGAATGTTGATGCACGTCAACACTGAGCATCTTTTAGAGTTCAGTTACTTGAATTTATTGCAGATATTTGTTCTCCATCACAGCTATGGTTCCACTATGGGTTAAGCCACTTCTGTCAGTGTGATCCACCTACAGCGCTGATTATCCTGATCCCCTCTCGGACTGTCATTTACTCCACACTTAAGTTCCCTCCATCTTAATAGATCAAAGCACCGAATCAATCTTTGTCACGATAAACAAGTGATAGACTTCAATCACGTGGCTTAGTTGAGACTATTTGCTCGGCGCTAGGGTTTTACCATTGTCTCAGTGATTAAAGTCTAGAAATGTTACATAATTAAATAAGTAGGTAGTCTATATACAATCAACCGAGATTTGGATTCTAACTCTTAGTTAGGATCATTATTGGGTTTATATATATGAAAGAAGAGTCGTCTACCTTTAAGTATAGATTGCAGAGCTATCTTATATTTTATATTGAACGGAAGGAATTCCATTTATGTTTAAAGAAGAAAACCCAATATTAAAAGAAGAAATGTTAAACGAAAAGTTCAGGTGATTTATATATAGTATACCTGTCTCTGTATTTATAACTTTTATAAATGGTAAGCATTTATATGTCATCGAGTTGGAAGTCTAGATTTATTTAGGTACTGATAAAGGAAAAGTCATGTGTCTTTAGTTTAGTTATAGTTATACCTACCCCTATGTTTATATGTTTTAATTTAAGATATATATATTCATAGGATATTGAAGGTAAAAGCCACCCATAATTAGACTTTGTAAAATTTAAGTGAGTATGATCATAATACAAAACTCTATATTATGTAGTGTATATATGTTTTTACGAGGTTGAAAAGAACTATCGATATGTGTATAAATATATATATATATATAATATTAAGAAATATATGGTATGAGAAAAATTCAATTGTTAATGACATTTGAGAAAACCAACAAGATCATTTATAAAAAGATGAATATAATGAAATATGTCGTGTGAGATAAAGTTCACTTGTTAAAGATAGTTTAGACATTGGGAAAATAAATTATTTATGTATAATGATAAATGGAAAACTATCATTTTAACAAATAAAATACTATATACTTTTAAACATCTGAAGGAGAGCTTTTGTGTGTACTACGAGAGGTTATGGGTTAAAGTATATAATTTTTGGGTCAAGTTGTATTTATGCATACATATAAATTAAAAGTTAAAAGGAGGAAGTTGTGTGTAAATATAAAAGTATGGTTAGGATCATGTTCAATATGTATTTAAAGGTATATGACCTTTGTGATGTTTAGATAAGGGTTATATCTTAGTAAGAATTAGATTTAAAAATTCTAGTCTATACTCGAACTATGGACCATCCTCTTTATAATTTAAAGTCGTATTTAACTATTTAAAGCAAATTGGTGAAATCAGTATTTTAATGTTTATGATGAATATATATAAGATTACATATAGCTACGTTCGCATTTTGGAGGGCTAAACTCAAGAAAACTATTTTTTGCGTCATGACGGTGACGTTACTAAAGATGAAAAACTACAAACTTGACATGACAATGGCAACAGTAAATGACGAATAATTAGTGGGGGAAGTTCCATGAAAAGGCCAAATCGAGACAACTTTTGAAGCATCAAAACGACGAGCTGGATGCAACTATATGATTAAACAAATATGAAAATACGATTAGACCTTAAGACAAGACTCGATGAGACTATATTGACACATCAGATGAAACTTGGAAAGTCCACCAAAAGGACCAAACGAAGACGATTTTCGTAAAACAATGTATGGAGATGATCAACATAATGAAATTAACATAATGCAGATAAACTAAGGACATAATCAACCCTTAATGAAAATACGACTAGCCCAAGTTGGAACTCTAAGCGGTTGAGAAACATACATAATACGACTTGATGAGTCTGTCGAAGTAGTCCTATGATAACGAAAATGATGAAATGAAGTGAGGATGTAATAAGCTCATTTATATTGACATGATGTTACTAAAGAAATGACTAAGAGTTAAATTTCAATATGATCGACTAAGTCACTAAATTTCGACGACTTGAATCCTATCTATTGAGAAACAACATTATTAAAACATTTCGAGGGTTTTGGAAGTAGTCTTATGGGAATTCATTTTGGAATATTTGAGGGTCTCTCTTGATTTGTTAAAGACTATTATTATATCTTACCCATCTATATTTGACTGAATATTTTATGGTGATTACCTTCTCGTCTTGAAGGAAAGGATAGCCAACGAATTTAAATTCTTGCTTGGATTTTTTTATACAAAAAGATGATTGGGTAACTATGGTGTGGCTACGGACGCATTATGGCTTGTAGTTAAAGTGGATGTCGTGGATCTTCGCAGATGATTAAGAGGGTAAGTAATCTAAGTTTGGATTGACAATTATGAAGGTATTTTTGGACTTTCATTACATGGAATTACGATTGAGTTCTCGAGGATGTATTGGAACCATGATGGATGAAATAGATAACTAATGATTAAAACCACTAGTGATTATGGTCATGATGGTTTGAAAAAAAAATAGAGAGAATGACAAGAAGATGACAATGGGAAATTAAAGTAAAAGACTAGCATCGAATGTACGTGAACAAAAATAACTTCCGGATGAAGTTCTATATAAGAGGGGGTGTATGTAATTCCCCTAGAATGACTGTGGAACTTAAGGGAACCTATTGAGTGACCCCGCTGAATAAAACCTTAATAAAACGACTCTTTGACCTTATATGTGCATGACGAAAATTGATTTATGAATTAACGAAATGGATGACAAATGTGGAATTGGATAATTGATGTAAACGAATAATTGCATGTTGATTAATGATTAGCCTTGATTGTGGAAAATGTGTTACATATGTATGTAGATGATGCTTAACGACTAGCTATATAACTAATTATGTGATGAGAACAAAAGAAGTACATATTGATGAAATGTCTTTCTAATTAGAGGAATGTATGATGTTATGAGTGAACTATAAATGCTTAATGATTAGCGGACTTGTGATTTGAATTATAATAAATAAGGACAGAACTATTAATATGTGTTTTGAGAATTGTGTGTAGCGACAGGTGAAATGGTTCACCGACGGACACACAAAGGAATTGAAGGTTCGTAGAGTACAGATAAATCACACACGGGGAGAGCGACGATGATGTCGACTTCCGACGGAATACCACGCATGACTAAAGAAGCATTGATCCGCTTACTCAGGGGAAGCGTGAGGTCGTGCGATGTGGACCACGATGGAGATGGTCATGTACGAGTTGGGGGGTGCACAGTAAGAACAAACTTACTCCTCAGCGCCATTAGTCCCTAATAGGGTGTAGACGGAGGATAGAAGGTAACAGCTCCTGAAATCCCTACATGAAGTTCCTGCAAGTCAAAATGAAAGGATGGCAGCAGAAGGGCCTGACGATGCGGTACCCTGCCGAGAATGGAAAGAGTGGATGCAAGGACCCGACGATGTGGTACCTTGCCAAGAAATGGAAACGACAGATGACTAGACCCGACGGAGTGGTTCCATGTCGGGGAAATGAAGTTAAGGAATGGGGAGGCCCAACGGTGCGGCACCGAGATCCTAGTAAAAATGATTGTTAACTTAATGGCATAAAAACATATATATATTGCACCTAGAGCATTTACTTAGAAAATGCATTTTAGTACTTTTAAACATTAGAAATTAATGCTTGAGATTTTTTCACATAAAAGAATATTTTTGGCATTTAAAAATAATATCAATCTTTATTTAGGAGCAAAATGGAATCCTAAGCATGGACATCTAGTCAAGTCCACCTACACGACAAATCTAGGAGTTAAGTGAAATATCTTGAGGACAAACAGGAGCAAACTTAGGAATGTTGGTGCGCGTCAACACTGAGCATCTTTTAGAGTTCAGTTACTTGAATTTATTGCAGATATTTGTTCTCCATCACAGCCGTGGTTCCACTGTGGGTTAATCCACTTCTGTCGATGTGATCCACCTATCGCGCCGATTATCTTGATCCCCTCTCGGACTGTCATTTACTCTACACTTAAGTTCTCACCATCTTAATAGATCAGAACACCGAATCAATCTTTGTCACGATAAACAAGTGATCGACTTCAGTCACGTGGCTTAGTTGAGACTATTTCCTCGGCGCTAGGGTTTTACCATTGTCTCAGTGATTAAAGTCTAGAAATGTTACATAATTAAATAAGTAGGTAGTCTAATTACAATCGACCGAGTTTTGGATTCTAAGTCTTAGTTAGGATCATTATTGGGTTTATATATATGAAAGAAGAGTCCTCTACCTTTAAGTATAGAATGCAGAGTTATCTTATATTTTATATTGAATGGAAGGAATTCCATTTATGTTTAGAAGAAAACCCAATATTAAAAGAAGAAATGTTAAACGAAAGGTTCAGGTGATTTATATATAGTATACATGTCTCTGTATTTATAACTTTTTATAAATGGTAAGCATTTATATGTCATTGAGTTGGAAGTCGAGATTTATTTAGGTACTGATAAAGGAAAAGCCATGTGTCTTTAGTTATAGTTATACCTACCCCTATGCTTATATGTTTTAATTTAAGATATATGCTTATATGTTTTAATTTAAGATATATATATTCATAGGATATTGAAGGTAAAAGCCACCCATAATTAGACTTTGTAAAATTTAAGTGAGTATGATTGCATCGAGTGAAACTTGGTGCTCTACAGCCCAGTATGAGGGAGATGTTGTAACATGTGTGAGTTTGTCGAGTTTGTCGAGTTTAGTATGAGAGAGATGTTGTAACATGTGTGTTTGTTGACTTTGTCGAGTAACATAACAAAATAATAACAAAATATTGTTTGGTCGGCCATTAATATAAAAAAAAGACCTGTATTTTCTAAATATTTCTGAAATGAAATCATTAACTATATAAACAAGCAAGCTATTAACTAACAAAATAATTAAAAAAATTCATGTGGGTTCATAAAATAAAAAATTAAGTTATGGAGATCAAATCAAGAGAGATCAAATTTCTTGAGTTTAAATTTAAAAAAAAAATACACCTCAAGAAATTGGATCCCTCTCGGTGCTTGATAGATATGGGTTTAAGATGGATCTATGCTGGTCATAATACAAAACTCTATATTATGTTAGAGTATATATATGTTTTTATGAGGTTGAAAAGAACTATCGAGATATATATATATATATATAAAAGATTAATAAATTCACATGTTAATGACATTTGAGAAAACCAACAAGATCATTTATAAAAAGATGAATATAATGAAATATGTCGTGTGAGATAAAGTTCACTTGTTAAAGATAGTTTAGACATTGGGGAAATAAATTATTTATGTATAATGATAAATGGAAAACTATCATTTTAACAAATAAAATAGTATATACTTTTAGACATCGGAATGAGAGCTTTTGTGTGTACTAGAGTAAGGAGAGGTTATGGGTTAAATTATATAATTTTTGGGTTAAGTTGTATTTATGCATACATATAAATTAAAAGTTAAAAGGAGGAAGCTATGTGTAAATATACAAGTATGGTTGGGAGAAATTTGTTCATGTTCAATATGCATTTAAAGGTATATGACCTTTGTGATGTTTAGATAAGGGTTATATTTTAGTAAGAATTAGATTTAAGAATTCTAGTCTATATTCGAACTATGGACCATCCTCTTTATAATTAAAAGTTGTATTTAACTATTTAAAGCAAACAGGTTAAATGAGTATTTTAATGTTTATGATGATTATATATAAGAGTACATATAGCTACATTCGCATTTTGGATGGCTAAACTCAAGGAAACTAATTTCTGCGTTGTGATGATGTTACTAAAGATGAAAAACTACAAACTTGGCATGACCATGGCAATGGTAAATGACGAATAATTAGTGGGGAAAGTTCCATGAAAAGGCCAAATCAAGACAACTTTTGAAGCATCGAAACGACGAGCTGGACGCAATTATATGATGAAACAAATATGAAAAGACGACTAAACCTTAAGACAAGACTCGATGAGACTATATTGACACATCAGATGAAACTTGGAAAGTCCACCAAAAGGACCAAACGAAGACGATTTTAGTAAAACAATGTATGGAGATGATCAACACAATGAAATGAGCGTAATGTAGATAAAATGAGGACATAATCAACCCTTAATGAAAATACGACTAGCCCAAGTTGAAACTTTAAGCAGTTGAGAAACATACATGATACAACTTGATGAGTCTCTCGAAGTAGTCCTATGATAACGAAAATGATGAAATGAAGTGAGGATGTGATAAGCTCATTTATATTGACATGATGTTACTAAAGAAATGACTAAGAGTTAAATTTCAATATGACCGACTAAGTCACTAAATTTGGACGACTCGAATCCTATCTATTGAGAAACGACATTATTAAAACATTTAGAGGGTTTTGGAAGTAGTCTTATGGGAATTGATTTTGGAATATTTGAGGGTCTCTCTTGATTTGTTAAAGACTGTGATTCATATCTTACCCATTTATATTTGACTGAATATTTTATGATGATTACCTTCTCGTCTTGAAGGAAAGGATAGCCAATGAATTTAAATTCTTGCTTGGATTTTTTTATACAAAAAGATGATTGGGTAACTATGGTGTGGCTACGGATGCATTATGGCTTGTAGTTAAAGTGGATGTCGTGGATCTTCGCGCATGATTAGGAGGGTAAGTAATCTAAGTTTGGATTGACAATTCTGAAGGTATTTTTGGATTTGCATTACACGGAATTACGATTGAGTTCTCGAGGATGTATTGGAAGCATGATGGATGAAATAGAGAACTAATGATTAAAACCACTAGTGATTATGGTCATGATGGTTTGAAAAAAAAATAGAGAGAATGAAAAGAAGATGACAATGGGAAATTAAAGTAAAAGACTAGCATCGAATGTACGTGAACAAAATTAACTTCAGGACAAGTTCTATATAAGAGGGGGTGTATGTAATGCCTCTAGAATGACTGTGGAACTTAAGGGAACCTATTGAGTGACCCCGCTGAATAAAACCTTAATAAAACGACCCTTTGACCTTATATGTGCACGACGACAATTGATTTATGAATTAACGAAATGGATGACAAATGTGGAATTGGATAATTGATGTAAACGAATAATTGCATGTTGATTAATGATTAGCCTTTATTGTGGAAAATGTGTTACATATGTATGTAGATGATGCTTAACGACTGGCTGTATAATTGATTACGTGATGAGAAAAAAAGAAGTACATATTGATGAAATGTCTTGCTAATTAGAGGAATGTATGATATTATGAGTGAACTATAAATGCTTAACGATTAGCGGACTTGTGAATTGAATTATAAGAAATAAGGACAGAACTATTAATATGTGTTTTGAGAATTGTTTGTAGCGACAGGTGAAGTGGTTCACCGATGGACACACAAAGGAATTGAAAGCTCGTAGAGTACGGATAAATCACACACAGGGAGAGCGACGACGATGTCGACTTCCGATGGAATACCATGCATGAGTAAAGAAGCATTGATCCGCTTACTCAAGGGAAGCGTGAGGTCATGCGATGTGGACCACGATGGAGATGGTCACGTACGAGTTGGGGGGCATGCAGTAAAAACAGACTTACTCCTCAGCGCCATTAGTCCCTAATAGCGTGTAGACGGAGGATAGAAGGTAACGGCTCCTGAAATCCCAACATGATTTTCCCGCAAGTCAAAATGAAAGGATGGCGCCAAAAGGGCCCGAAGATGCGGTACCCTACCGAGAACGGAAAGAGTGGATGCAAAGACCCGACGATGTGGTACCTTGCCGAGAAATGGAAACGACAGATGACTAGACTCGAAGGAGTGGTGCCATGTCGAGGAAATGAAGTTAAGGAACGGAGAGGCCCAACGGCACGGCACCGGGATCCTAGTAAAAATGATTGTTAACTTAATGGCATAAAAACATATATATATTGCACCTAGAGCATTTACTTAGAAAAATGCATTTAGTACTTTTAAACATTAGAAATTAATACTTGAGAATTTTTCACATAAAAGAATATTTTTGGCATTTAAAAATAATATGAATCTTTATTTAGGAGCAAAATGGAATCCTAAGCATGGACATCTAGTCAACTCCACCTACACCACAAATCTAGGAGTTATGTGAAATATCTTGGGGACAAACATGAGCAAACTTAGGAATGTTGATGCACGTCAACACTGAGCATCTTTTAGAGTTCAGTTACTTGAATTTATTGCAGATATTTGTTCTCCATCACAGCTATAGTTCACTGTGGGTTAAGCCACTTCTGTCAGTGTGATCCACCTACTGCGCTGATTATCCTGATCCCCTCTCGGACTGTCATTTACTCCACACTTAAGTTCTCTCCATCTTAATAGATCAAAGCACCGAATCAATCTTTGTCACGATAAACAAGTGATAGACTTCAATCACGTGGCTTAGTTGAGACTATTTCCTCGGCGTTAGGGTTTTACCAATGTCTCAGTGATTAAAGTCTAGAAATGTTACATAATTAAATAAGTAGGTAGTCTAATTACAATCAACCGAGATTTTGATTCTAACTCTTAGTTAGGATCATTATTGGGTTTATATATATGAAAGAAGAGTCCTCTACCTTTAAGTATAGAATGCAGATTTATCTTATATTTTATATTGAACGGAAGGAATTCCATTTATGTGTAAAGAAGAAAACCCAATATTAAAAGAAGAAATGTTAAACGAAAGGTTCAGGTGAGTTATCTTATATTTTATATTGAACGGAAGGAATTCCATTTATGTTTAAAGAAGAAATGTTTTTTTTTTTTTTTTTTTTGACCGTAACATAGGGGAAGATTGTATTAGTGCCGGTATTGAGCAACCGAATGCTAATTACATAGAGTTATTAGATACAATACACCTCCATAGAAGTACAGCGAGCTTACAGAGATCACCCAAAACTTGGCAGGGCTCCACTACTCCCAAATGCCAGTGATTATTTAACTATAACTTTGGAGAAAGGCATATTGTGCTGCAGGAGCGATATTCATTTTTCCAGCTTAGCTTTCAGAGTGGTGACTTCAGCTTCAAGTGCTGCGATCCTATGCCCGAAGTTACCATGAGTATTTGCAGCGTCTTTGAAACCGGTTCACGTTTCATCTTTCATATCTTCCATTTGTTCAGAGAAGTCTGCCCTGAGTTGCATGAGTTCTTTGTTTAACAGGTCCCAGGATTGCTCTCCTGCTTTGGAGAGCGCATCCAACTTAGCTTTCTGGTCATCGTGCTTTTCCCTCAGACGCCCCAGGGCAGCTTCCAGGGCCCCAATCCGTTCTTCAGCTGTGAATCCGGAGCTTGAAGAGCTGTTCGACGCCATCTAGTTCAGGAGCACAACGTGAACCTCGATCTGAGCTCGGACTTGATAGAGGGAACTCGGAATGCTTGATACCTTAAGCCTATTAACAGATCGCGCTTAACAGAGAGGAATGAGTTCGAGACAGGGGAGGAGCTCCTTTAAGAGCATACAGGGAGACTCCCGAGGGCGTACGGACCTGTCTCTGAGCTGTGGTGCAGGGAATCTCTGCATTCGCATGAAAAACGTGTTATGGGGAAGCCAAAGAGCGTGCTGTGAGAAGATACAGTATCCCTTAAAGCTATGGGATGTCACATCGTTGACGCGAGCCATCTATGCTTAATATGCCTTGAGCCAGCTCGACCCCTTTATTTGCTTCCATGTCTGCTTGCTTATTCAGCACACGCAGCACATGGTAAAATCTGATTTTTTGGAAATGTTTGCTCACCTGTAGAATTCTTTGAAATATATGGCACAGTTTGACATTCGGAGGGGACTTCTTGGTTATGAGGGCTCTGATCAGAATCCTGGAGTCCCCAAAGACTGTTAATTTGCTAATTCCTTGATCACGCGCAATATTTAATCCTTGCCAAAGACTGCAGAATTCAGCAGTGTTATTAGACTCAATTCCAAGACCCCAGGCATAATTGGAGCACGTTATCCCACTAGCTGATCTGATTATTCCTCCGGCACCGGCAGGGCCTGGGTTTCCTTTCGAAGCCCCATCGAAGAAAAGGAAATGCTCATTCAAGGAGACTTCCCAACGTCTGAAATCTACTTCCTCAAGTCTGATTTCCCAATACTCAGGCTGAGGAACACAGCAAGTGGTACGAAGTGGAAGTTCGGTCATTAGCAGACTTAACCAACTGATCTCCTCTTGCAGAAGTTGGGCGGAGTTATTTAAAGGGTTGCAATCCAGGGCTTCTCCAAGAATGGCTCTAGCCTTCACTGCAGTTTTCCAGGGAGGGGCTTCATGACTGCGGAAAATTCTGTTGTTTCTCTCAAGCCACAGTTTCCAGCATATGGCTTTTGGGAGCCATTCCCAAGCAGTTTGAAGCAGGATCTTGTTGTTCAACTTGAAGGGTGACAGGGACTTCCAACTGGAGAAAAGGTTTTGAACAGTATGGGGCAGGATAAGGGCATTGTTAAGGCTCATAGCGTGGAGCCAAACTTCATTAGCATAGGGACACTCCAGCATGATGTGATCCATAGTTTCATCATTGCATTTACAGAGGGGACAACGGGATGGGCCTTCCATTCCTCTTCTCTTGAGGTTGTCACTGGTGAGGATGCTCTTATGGGCTAAAGACCAGCAGAAGATATCAATTTTCGGGATGAAAGGTTTAGACCAAATAAACTTCCAGATAGTAGGGTTTGGGGCAGCATAGGGGATGGACTGGATTTCATTGTAGCCTTCAGCAGTAGTGTACACTCCAGA
Organism: Larix kaempferi; assembly: GCA_027924585.1. Lineage (NCBI taxonomy): Eukaryota > Viridiplantae > Streptophyta > Pinopsida > Pinales > Pinaceae > Larix > Larix kaempferi. Next base: position 4,868,547 of record BSBM01000505.1, read on the forward strand.
AGTTCCCCAACCCCTTCTATCTCTGGAGCTCATTTTGGAGGGGGACTTACCTTGGAGGAGGACAATTAGAGCTTCTGCTTCAGTGTTTAGATCAGGGGGAATTTGGCCTAAGTCCCAACCTTTCCAATTATCGTTCTCCCAGACAGAGAGGTCCCATAGTGTGGTGGAACCCTTGTCAAGAAGCCAGTTATGAATGTTACTGATGTCGGTATTAGAACCAATGGGGGGGCTTCCCAAAATAGAGTCTTCCAAGACGTTGATAGAGCTTCCATTTCCAGGGATCCAGTAAAGCTTATTATGGAAAGGGGCCAGAGCTTTTATGCATAAATTGTAGATTGGCGAGCCCTTACCAGGGGGAGGGTGCTGGTCCAGGCATCTCTTCCTCGGCCCAGGGAAATATTTCCTGCGGAGAGCTTCTTTGCTCCAGCTAGTTTTTCCTGAAATCATCTGCCATAGTAATTTAGCTCCCAAAGCAAGATTTTGGGTTGTTAAACTTCTCACCTGAAGGCCGCCTTCATTCCGAGGCTTTTTGATCTTTTCCCAACTGACAAGATGAATTTTGTTCCCATTCCCTTTACCTCCTTCCCAAATGAATTTTCTTAGCAGCCCTTCAATCTTGTTAACTACAGAGCAGGGAGCAAGCAGTATAGAGGACTGGTAAACAGGCATGCTATTGAGGACGGATTTGATGAGAGTAGTTTTACCTGCAAGATTGAGCCAGCTGTCCCCCCATTTTTGGATTTTGCATTTGATCTTGTCCACTATAGGATCCCAGTCTGCTGAAGTGATTTTGTTTTTACAAATGGGAATGCCGAGATAAATGAAGTTGTTCCAGTCTTTGGTACCTTCCATTTCCAACGTTCTGCTGATGTTCCTTAGCTCCCTGGCAGCACAGTTCCAGCTGAAGATTTTGCTTTTGTGGAGATTTATTTTGCTTCCTGAGACTTGTTTGTATAACTCCAGTTCTCTTTTGAATTGCTCCGAAGAGTGGACAGAAGCTCCTCCTAGGAGCAGAGTGTCATCAGCAAATTGAGCATGGTTGATGTCCCTGACATTGTTCACAATTCTGAGCCCAGGAAGCGTGTGGATGTCTTGACTGAAGTTAAGTTGATAGCTGAGGATAGAAGCTTGGATAGCATAAAGAAGGGGAGAGAGCGGGCAGCCTTGCCTTAAACCTCTTGAGGCTTTGAAGAAGCGAGTAGGCCTTCCATTTACTAGAGGGGCAATCCAAGGGTCCCCCACACAACCTTTGATCCAGTTAATGAAATTGGTGGAGAATCCAAATTTATCCATAACAGCAAACAGGAAATCATGTCTGACACGGTCAAAGGCGTTAGCTAAGTCGAGTTTGATGACCATGCCTTTCTCCTTACGCTGGTTGCTAGAGTGGATAGCTTCTTGGACGAGAATGATGTTATCCAAGATTTTCCTACCTTTGATGAAGCCTCCTTGGTTCTCCAGTATGATCGGAGGGAGCATTCTTTTCAATCTGGAGGCAATGATCTTTGTAATAAGTTTGTAGCCCGTGTTGCAGAGGGAGATGGGCCTGAATCTGTTGAAGGTATTGGCTCCTTTTTCTTTAGGGATCAGGGCCAGGAAAGAAGAGTTCGTGCTGCCTCCCAGCTTGCTGGTTTTCTGGGAATGCCTAACCATTTTGAGGAGATCATACTTGATGATTGTCCAACAGCAGATGAAAAATCTAGTTGTAAAGCCATCCGGACCCGGTGCACTATCCAGTTTCATAGCAGAGAGAGCCTTTTTAACTTCATCCATGGTGATAGGCACAGACAGGAAGTTGTTATCCTCCAAGTTGATGATCTGAGGGATGAGATCAAAGGGATGGGATGTGACGTCGAGAGGCTCTTCAATAGGAGCAGTGAAGAGATCAGAAAAGGTTTCCACAGCTGCATTCTTGATTCCATCAGCATCTTGGATCAGCTCTCCCTCAAACCGAATTTCGGAGACTGCTTTGTAGTTCTTCCGAGCTTCAGCTTGTTTGTGAAAGAATTTAGTGTTTTTGTCTCCACTAAGAAGCCAAAGGTTACGGGATTTTTGACGATGGTACTCTTCTTCAATCCTACAGGCAGAGAAGAAATTTTTTTGCAGGGTTTCTTCCTTTATGAGGAGCAAATTAGACGCATGGGAGGAATCAGCTAAGGCTTGATGCGTTTCTAGCTCAGCTTGGGCAGATTCTCTGTTGGAAGCAGGAGAGGGAAGATTTTTGGCCCAGGTTTTAAGGGTAGATTTGAGTCTTTTAAGTTTGGATTCCCAGATAAAGGAGGGCGAGCCAGAGAGGTGGGTATTCCAAGAATCAGCTACAGTTTGCAGGAAGCCATCCTGTTGAATCCAAATTGGACTGAACCGGAAGGGGATCGGTCCAAGATTTTGATCGGTAGCAAGCTCAAGCAGGATCGGCCTATGGTCAGAGGTGCAGTGAGGGAGAATTTTGGAGGAAGCTAGAAAACCCAAATCGAGAAAGGAGGAATGGACAAGGAAGCGGTCTAGCCTTGCTGCAACATGGCTTGGCCCATTTCTTTTGTTTGTCCAAGTAAATTTACCATTGATGGGTTTGATATCGAGCAGATCCCAGCCAGAGATGATATCTTCTACCCATTCTCTTGAAGGGTCTCTAACCGAGTTTCCTCCTTTCTTTTCATTAGCCGCCAGAGTTACATTCAGATCTCCAGCTATAATAATATTATCTCTGTTCTGTAGTTGAAGAAAAGATTCAAGAGTGTTCCAGCACTCTTTTTTTTCCGCATGCAGAACAGGAACATAGAGATTAAAGAGACTTACCTTGTGTCCAGATTGCTTGTGGTTCAGTTTTGTGAAAACCCAGTGAACAGTTCGTTCTTCAGCTTCAACATCATATAGGAGAGGATCCCAGAAGGTGGCTATTCCTCCTGAAGCGCCTCTTGAGTTGTTGCCTATACCAGTGCTTTTTTTCCAAAATCTTTTCCCGATTTGGAGGGTCTTAATCTCCTCCATTTTAGTTTCCTGGAGAAGCAGAATCTCTGGCCTATGTATTCGGATTAGATCTCTCATTGCATCTTCCTTCAAGGTAGAGCCTAGCCCTCTGCAATTCCAGGAAATGTATTTCATTAATGTTTATGGGGGAAGGGTTTGGCCTCTTTAGAGGCCTGAAATGTACCTTTTTTTGAGCGGGTATTCATGATGCCTTTTAGAGTTTTTTGAGATCCTTCAAGGACTTCAAGATAAGTAGCTTCTTCTCTTTGTTTCTTCTTGGATTTCCTTCCTCTTGGAGTTTTGATAGGGAAGGAATAGAGTCCGCTTGAGGAAGTCTCTCCCTCAGTTTCTTCTTCAGGATCTGAGTCTTGCATCAGGGGTTCTTCATTAACCTCTTTGGGTGAGCCTGGATTATCATCTTCTGCTCGAGGTTGGGATAGTTCCCCTGGTTCTAGAAGAGCTGCGTTCAGGGTGCCAGTCTCTTCCCTGTTTGTTTGCTTGGACGGCTGAGGCTCATCATAAGTTGTAGATTGCTTCTTCTCGGAAGGATTGGGCTCCTGCCGATCTTTAGGGATTGAGACTATGATTGGATCATCTTTTGAGGTTTCGCTGGGGGGCTTATTTGAACTTGAAGGTTGATTTTGCATGTCCATTGTGGTCTTTTCAGGATTCTTTGGAGTTGCTTTGCCTTTCTTAACTTTTTTCCATCCTTCCTCATCTTCTGAGATCTGATTTTTCGGACAGTTTCTTTGGAAGTGACCATGTTCATGACATTGGCGACATTTGAATGGGATCTGTTCGTAGTCAAGCTTTTGGTAGTATGTCCAGTCTCCTACTTTGATTTTAACAGCTTCAGGGAGGCTTGCTTCAAGGTCGACCTCGACACATATTCTGGCACATGAATATTGGCCCTTGTTATCAGCTTTGTCGATGTATTTTCCTAAGGTGTTTCCGATTTTTTCCAGAGTAGGAGTGTTCCAGCAATGGATTGGGAGATTAGGGAGCCTTACCCAAACTGGAACTTCTGTTGGCACATCCGTTTCTGCATTGAAGTCAGGCGTCCATCTGTTGAGATACAGTCCTTGAGGTCCCATGAAGTATGGACCATTTCTGAATATCAGATCTCTGTCTTCTTGAGCTATAAACTCAAAGATGAAGAATCCTCGGCCGACGGGGTAACAGGTGACACTGTGCTTAATCTGGGGTCTCCAATTCCTTTGGATCCAGTCGTCGGTGGTATTGGTTGATGGCCAAAGCCCCATAAACTGTCCAACCAGTCCCCTATCGGCTAGAGCCAAAGCAATTTTGATGGGGATTTCTCCTGGCAGATCGATTTCAGGGATTGAGTCGAGCTTCTTGATGAATTTCGGGACGGCAGGAACTTTGGGTTTGGATCCAGAGGAGCGAAGGAGCAGGTTGAAGGCGTCGGAGGCAGATGAAGAGGTGGGAGGGGGAAGCCCTCCCTCAGTCGCAGGCATGGCGCCTGATAGCACAAGAACGGCGGCGCTAGATAGGGCATCCGCATGCAGTCGATCGAGTCACTCAGTACCAAGTTACAACACCTAGGTCACATGCATTATGTCATGGTCTACTGCAATAGTATACACTGCCCTTGTCTCTTCCGTTTAAAGAAGAAATGTTAAACGAAAGGTTCAGGTGATTTATATATAGTATACATGTCTCTGTATTTATAACTTTTATAAATGGTAAGCATTTATATGTCATTGAGTTGGAAGTCTAGATTTATTTAGGTACTGATAAAGGAAAAGTCGTGTCTTTAGTTATAGTTATACCTACCCCTATGTTTATATGTTTTAATTTGAGATATATATATTCATGGATATTGAAGGTAAAAGCCACCCATAATTAGACTTTGTAAAATTTAAGTGAGTGTGATCATAATACAAAACTCTATATTATATTATGTTAGAGTATATATATGTTTTTATGAGGTTGAAAAGAACGATATATATATATATAAGATTAAAAAATATATTGTATGAGAAAAATTCACTTGTTAATGACATTTGAGAAAACCAACAAGATCATTTATAAAAAGATGAATATAATGAAATATGTCGTGTGAGATAAAGTTCACTTGTTAAAGATAGTTTAGACATTGGGGAAATAAATTATTTATGTATAATGATAAATGGAAAACTATCATTTTAACAAATAAAATAGTATATACTTTTAAACATCTGAAGGAGAGCTTTAGTGTGTACTAGAGTAAGGAGAGGTTATCGGTTAAATTATATAATTTTTGGGTCAACTTGTATTTATGCATACATATAAATTAAAAGTTAAAAGGAGGAAGCTGTGTGTAAATATAAAAGTATGGTTAGGAGAAATTTGCTCATGTTTAATATGCATTTAAAGGTATATGACCTTTGTGATGTTTAGATAAGGGTTATATCTTAGTAAGAATTAGATTTAAGAATTCTAGTCTATACTCGAACTATGGACCATCCTCTTTATAATTAAAAGTCGTATTTAACTATTTAAAGCAAACTGGTTAAATGAGTATTTTAATGTTTATGATGAATATATATAAGAGTACATATAGCTACGTTCGCATTTTGGATGGCTAAACTCAAGGAAACTAATTTTTGCATCGTGACGATGATGTTACTAAAGATGAAAAACTACAAACTTGACATGACCATGCCAACGGTAAATGACGGATAATTAGTGGGGAAAGTTCCATGAAAAGGCCAAATCAAGAAAACTTTTGAAGCATCGAAAAGATGAGCTGGACGCAATTATATGATGAAACAAATATGAAAAGACGACTAGACCTTAAGACAAGACTCGATGAGACTATATTGACACATCAAATGAAACTTGGAAAGTCCACCAAAAGGACCAATCGAAGACGATTTTAGTAAAACAATGTATGGAGATGATCAACACAATGAAATGATCGTAATGTAGATAAACTGAGGACATAATCAACCCTTAATGAAAATACGACTAGCCCGAGTTGGAACTCTAAGCGGTTGAGAACATAATACGACTTGATGAGTCTGTCGAAGTAGTCCTATGATAACGAAAAATGATGAAATGAAGTGAGGATGTGATAAGCTCATTTATATTGACATGATGTTACTAAAGAAATCACTAAGAGTTAAATTTCAATATGATCGACTAAGTCACTAAATTTCGACGACTCGAATCCTATCTATTGAGAAACAACATTATTAAAACATTTAGAGAATTTTGGAAGTAGTCTTATGGGAATTGATTTTGGAATATTTGAGGATCTCTCTTGATTTGTTAAAGACTGTGATTCATATCTTACCCATCTATATTTGACTAAATATTTTATGATGATTACCTTCTCGTCTTGAAGGAAAGGATAGCCAACGAATTTAAATTCTTGCTTGGATTTTGTTATACAAAAAGATGATTGGGTAACTATGGTGTGGCTACGGACGCATTATGGCTTGTAGTTAAAGTGGATGTCGTGGATCTTCACAGATGATTAGGAGGGTAAGTAATTTAAGTTTGGATTGACAATTATGAAGGTATTTTTGGATTTGCATTACACGGAATTACGATTGAGTTCTTGAGGATGTATTGGAAGCATGATGGATGAAATAGAGAACTAATTATTAAAACCACTAGTGATTATGGTCATGATGGTTTGAAAAAAAAATAGAGAGAATGAAAAGAAGATGACAATGGGAAATTAAAGTAAAAGACTAGCATCGAATGTATGTGAACAAAATTAACTTCAGGACGAAGTTCTATATAAGAAGGGGTGTATGTAATGCCCCTATAATGACTGTGGAACTTAAGGGAACCTATTGAGTGACCCCGCTGAATACAACCTTAATAAAATGACTCTTTGACCTTATATGTGCATGACAACAATTGATTTATGAATTAATGAAATGAATGACAAATGTGGAATTGGATAATTGATGTAAACGAATAATTGCATGTTGATTAATGATTAGCCTTGATTGTGGAAAATGTGTTACATATGTATGTAGATGATGCTTAACGACTAGCTGTATAACTGATTATGTGATGAGAACAAAAGAAGTACATATTGATGAAATGTCTTGCTAATTAGAGGAATGTATGATGTTATGAGTGAACTATAAATGCTTAACGATTAGCGGACTTGTGAATTGAATTATAATAAATAAGGACAGAACTATTAATATGTGTTTTGAGAATTGTGTGTAGCGACAGGTGAAACAGTTCACCGACGGACACACAAAGGAATTGAAGGTTCATAGAGTACGGATAAATCACACACGGGGAGAGTGACAATGATGTCGACTTCCGACGGAATACCACGCGTGAGTAAAGAAGCATTGTTCCGCTTACTCAGGGGAAGTGTGAGGTCATGCGATGTGGACCACGATGGAGATGGTCATGTATGAGTTGGGGGGCGCGCAGTAAGAACAGACTTACTCCTCAGCGCCATTAGTCCCTAATAGCGTGTAGACAGAGGATAGAAGGTAACGGCTCGTGAAATCCCTACATGAAGTTCCCGCAAGTCAAAATGAAAGGTTGGTGGTAGAAGGGCCTGATGATACGGTACACTGCAGAGAACGGAAAGAGTGGATGCAAGGACCCGACGAGGTGGTACCTTGCCGAGAAATGGAAACAACAGATGACTGGACCTGACGGAGTGGTGCCATGTAGGGAAAATGAAGATAAGGAACGGGGAGGCCCAATGGCGCAGCACCAAGATCCTAGTTAAAATGATTGTTAACTTAATGGAATAAAAACATATATATATTGCACCTAGAGCATTTACTTAGAAAAAGGCATTTTAGTACTTTTAAACATTAGAAATTAATACTTGAGACTTTTTCACATAAAAGAATATTTTTGGCATTTAAAAATAATATAAATCTTTATTTAGGAGCAAAATGGAATCCTAAGCATGGACATCTAGTCAACTCCACCTACACCACAAATATAGGAGTTAAGTGAAATATCTTGAGGACAAACATGAGCAAACTTAGGAATGTTGGTGCATCTCCTAGAAAAACGGACACATGGATGGGTGAGTTGTTTTTAATTAGAAATTTAACAAATTAAATATTATTGCATGGAGCGACATGTGTCGCAAAGGATTTTCCTACTTAAGGAAGGACTTGGGAAGGGAGAAAGGACCGTAGTTTTTGGATGGTTATCGTAATCTTGGAAAAGTGAGTGACTTGTTGCTATTGGGGTTTGGATAGAAATTCCTGTGGGGGGGAACCCATTGAGGAGTTTCTTGAATGGTGTGTGTGAGCTTTACGACCCGAAGCTTGGGGGTGGCTATGCAACTAAAAGCATAAGCCTATGGTTGGGTGGCGGAGCTAACGGTTTCTTCGCCAATGGTTAATTGATATTTGCTGGAGGGATCCTACGGAAGACGCAAACGAAAATGCACAAGCTGGATCGAATTAACGAAAACTTCTCCTTCAACAATGGTCACAACCTATGGTCGACAAGTTATGGTTTTTTCTACATTTGCTAAGTTATTCAGTTAATTAATTTTATTTCTCTATTGATTGTGCTATCTAATCTGTTTGTATTAAGTTGTTGAGTTTCACGTACATTCTATGAGGACCCTACAGGAGAGGTCCCTACAACAACACACTATATGAATTAAATGATTAGAATATGAACTCGTACATTTTTCTCCAATGTAACCTCCTTCCCTTTTATTCTTTGTGGATCGTCCAACATTGCATATAGAATCAATATTATGTTTATGAAATCCAATCTCATTGTTACACACCAACAGTGTGGCAATAGAACCCACTTCGTAGATATCCTCACTTGTAATTAGAAATTCCAACGAAGGTTGCACATAAGGTGCATAGGTGTTATCCTCTGCATTTTGCAATAAAACACCAATTTTAAGAATTGAAAACAAAAGGATAAAACCTATTTCATAATTGGAAAAATGTTGACTAGAAATTACCTAGATGAGGTCCATATGAAAATGCACATCCTTACTATATAATTCGGCAGATGGATGTTTCACCGCTTGGTGCAAATATTCTACAAGCGGGTTATGAAGGGAAAACTCGGTCCTTTTAATTTGTTCAATATGATCTCTCGGTGTCGCCATACCTGCACAAGCAATGAACTCCAACAATAACAATGAGAGATTGCAAACCAATCCCAATAACAATATCCCTGCCACTCAAATCTATTATCTAACCCCCAAAAACAATATCTCTAACACTCAAATCTATTGGGATAATTCAAGCCCTTTCTTGCATTAGATTGATCTCTATCATCGACAGATGTAAAGGTGGTAACTCTAGGTCATTGGCACTCTGCTTTCCTGTAGTTTTTTGGTACTAAGATATCTTTTTTTTCACTTGGTTCCAGTACTATATATCCGATTTACTTTACCTCGAAGTAAGTTCATGTTAGACTGTTTGCGCCCACTTTTGTGTATTTTTTTAGTTAAAATGTGGTTGAAATAGTTGGAATCACATAATCAGGTGCCAAGGGATAATGGGGACAGTTGCAACAATGAAAATCAGGATTTCAAAAAAAATCTCATGGATTGTGAGTATATGTTGTAACATCAAAAGTTAATTGAACAATCTGTAACTAGCTATGTTGTTTAATTCCTATGTTTTATAATTAATGGAACAATAATAAACATTTATATTAATTTTATCAATGTTTTATTATGGCTTATAAAGCTTGTAGTAAGCAACCTTTACATTAATTAATGGAACAACAATAAACCTTTATATTAATTTTATCAATGTTTTGTTATGGCTTATAAAGCTTGTGGTAAACAAAGTATGGAATCCACCCAACAAAAGCGATGTTGAGAGATATCATGATAAATGACGTTGAATGAATGTGATGAAGGAGCATCCTGCCTTCAAAACCATATACTTCTGATCAGACCTAGAAGGGGTCTTCATTTTCTGAATTAGAGGTCTTTGATGAAATAATTGTAAATAATGCTATGTTTTAAGTATGATTATAGATAGGTGTTGAGTCACTAGGTGAGTGGTGAGTCAGAGGATGAGTCATGTAACTAAGTCCACATCTAATGGCAGTGAGTCATAGAGCTAGGGTAGAGAGATTTCTAATCTTATAATTAGTTGGCAGCAAATTAGGGGATTGTTGAGTGTATTCTGGATCTCAACTAAAATTGGTTCCATAATCCTCTGTGTATATATATTGTATGAGCCTACGAGGCATAAACAGGTAGCCAAACAATGTAAATCTGGATAAGGGTTTCCAAACCAAGGTAAATCAGGCCTAATCAGGATTAGAACACAAGTTCTGAATCAATGTGAATGTACAGGTTTCTAATGGTTGAATGAAGGACAGACAATTCTGCATGTCTCTGTGTAAATGAATGAATTTATGTCTGCTAAAAGAATAGTTCACTGTGTGTCTGAACTATGCTAGGCAAATAGCTATCTCTGTGTGTGTGACTTGATGAAATAGTGATAGTCTAAATATTTGTTAAGTACTGGATTAACTCTATGTGTGCAGTAGCCTAGAATTAGGGCTTTAGATAATCGAATGTTACAGAAGATGATTTGACTGATCTTTGTGCGTGAATACTTGAGTATTTGTTCTAATTTGCAGCTTAAAACCTACATCATCGATCACTGAAAGGATCGATGCACTGTGTATATGAAGTTGCAGGTGAAGTTCAGGGTTCGGACTGGAACGAGCCCGTGAGGCCAAATCGAATCTCTAAGAGGTGAAGTTATGGAGATAATGATCAGATCCAGTGAAGGAGGTCAAGCCGGTGAAGGTCGATTGAGTGATTGATCGATTCTATGATCAATCAACGCACAGTTCCAGAGTTTGCAATTGGTTCGTTTAACAGAGATTAGACGATCTAGATTAAAGGAGAGAAGAAGATCGACGGTGTGGAAAGCATTTAATGAAGTGAACATGCGTGGGAATAAGAGTCCCGCAAATCCAAAGTCAAGCGTTCCACGTTGATAGCAAATCGACGGACGGGAAAGAAGCCGCAAGAGATCAACGGTTCGTATAGTGTTCCGCAGGAGGAAGAAGTTCGGGAGTTAACAGCCACAACAAATGCGAGGAGTGCACCATTGATCTGGATCCGACAATCCACAGAAACTGCAGAAGGAATATTGGTAGATCAACAGTCCAAAGTAGTTGCGGTATTGTGGAAGGAACTTTGTGGGAAGCAATTGCGGAAGCCCATTTTGAGGAAGTGCGGAAGGCACACTCACAATTGTGGAAGGGGGGCAATCGCAGAAGGAAAGTTACAGATGCCAATTACGGAAGGAAATTGCAGAAAGAATATGTGAAGGCACGCACGCAATTGCAAAAGGAAGGCGATTCCGAAAGGAGGTTACGGAAAGGTAAATGCAAAAGGCATTTGCAAAAGAGATTTGCGGAAGGTGGTTTGCTTGACGCTCCACAAGGTGAGACCCGAAATTTTAATGAAATACAGCTCATCGCCAATTTGAAGTCTTCCCTTCAATGACTATTTGGAGAAAGGTTTAGTTGATTCAGCTAAGCTTGGAGGTTCTACTATATTTGGAACCTAACTATTCCTGGGGTAAGTGGGTTGGATTGGTTTTGTTGATCCCACTTGCATCATTTGGTATCAGAGTGAGGTTTATAGAAAGGTTTATCAGATCCCAGTTCGCTCTTGGAGTTAGGTCTGCGATAGAAGATTGCAGCAGACAGAGGACTGGTATGTTCAGGAAAAGATGTCGCATGCACTGAAAGGAGATCAAAGCAGCAATTGTAGACAGGTTGAAGAAGAATCTGAGCAGAAAGAGAATTGAAGCTGCCACGAAGGAAACAAAGTTAAATCAAATGTTGATTTTCAATTTATGTTGAAGTTGAAGACTGGCAATTGAGATTGAGAAGGTTGGTCAAGTGGAAGTATTCAGGGTTGAAGAATTCAAGGCAGATATTGGTCCAAAGGAGATGGATCAAAAGGGAAAATGATAAGATCTTGGAACATATCTTATAAGGTATTGATTGATGTGTTTATTAACTATTGTTTTAGATTAATTGCAGATTGAAGCCAGTGACAAGTAGCAGATAGCTTGAAAGTTATAATAGAGAACTTGTGTGTTTTTTATGAGAAGAGTTTGTGAACTCTTAAAGAAGGGAGGAAGCAATGGCAGAACCTAAAGATCCAACAGAGGTTGAACAAAAAGGGGACAAGTTGAATGTTCTCAGAGAGGAAGTGGATTTGTAGAAGCCAAGAGGAGCAAAGGAAGTTGCTCAAGAGGTTCTATAGGATAAAGAACCAAGGATACCAAAAGGACAAGCTCGAGGAGAGATAGATTGTTGAGGCATAGTTGGCAAGTATGAAGACTTGTTGAGAGAAGGCTTGGGAGCAGTCCACAAGTGAACAAGATGAAGTTCACAAAAGAAGAGGAGATGGAGATAATGACTACTGAAGGTCATTGCAGAGGTTCTAAGGAAAGCCACAACAGAATAAAAGATGCCAACGAAAAAGGTATCAAAAAAATGAGTCAAGAGGAGTATGACAAAGAATTAGTTGACATAAGATTGCAACTTATTCAATTAGAAATGTTGATACAGAAAGAAGACCAGAGGTATGGTTGGATAATGAAAAAGAAGAAAGTGAGATGGCGTTCACTACAAGTGAAGCTAAAGAAAAAGATGTCTACCAGATTGAAGGAAGAACTCAGGACCGCTGAGTCTGAGATAGAATTTTTTGAATGTGAACCAGAACAGGGAAGCATCATTGGAGAGGATGAGGATGAAGGAAAAGAGATACTAACTGAATGTCTCATGGATTCTTTAAGAAGTGCAAATCAACTCATGGAGGAGATGACAGTGAGGCCAAATGAGACCAAGAGGTCTTATGTTTTTGAAACTGATGATTTGTTTGGGATTACAGGTTTTGTTGCATATGATAGGCAATCTTTTGAAACTGTCTCAAAAGTGGATGAAGCCAAATATGATGAAGAAGGTCTCTCAAATGAGGAACAACTTAAGGTGTTGCAGCAAAAGGAACTCATTGATGAGTTGCTTGATAGAGGAAAGTAGTCAATTGATGTTGTTATGAAGATGAAGGAAGAAAAATAAATGTACAAAGACATTTCCAGAGGATAGGATCATAATTGCATTCCGATGAAGGAAGAAGTTGAGCAGTCATCTTGGACTGTCATAGAAATTGAAGAAGGAGAGGATATGCTTTCCAAAAGCATAGCAGCAGAGTATAATCCTATTGTAAAGGAGGATGAAGATTGTATGCAACATGTAGCTTAGATTATTGGAGAGATAGATAATGGTGAAAGTTTGATGACGGGCTCAGACCAACACCAAAGGAGGATGCCAGGAAGAATATCAGCAGAGACTTCAGAGTCTCATGTTTCTGAAACTAATTTTTGGTGTGTGGTTGTAGGTATTGAAGACAGTGGAAGCAGATAGAAAAAGAAATCTGTCACAACCAAGGAAGAGACCATATTGTCTCAAAAGGATGATCGGTACCTAGATGAACTTGTTGTTACAGAGTTGGCTAATGGAGATAGAAAGAGATTTTCTGATCTCGGAAAATATGATGAAGAGTTGGAAATGCTAGAAGATTGGTTGATCAATCCAAGGATTGATAAAGATTATTGCTTAATGGGTACAAGCATAGAGATGCTTAATTACAGCATTGAAGAGGAGGAGATAGAAGATCAAGGCATTGAATTGTCTTGTAAGCTAATGGATAGCAGCAGAGAGCCAAAAGACAAGCTGAGCAAGTAGGTGTACCAGCTAGTGAACAAACTAGACAATGAAGAGAAAATGAATGTTTACATCAACAGAGCAAGAAAGCAAAGCAACAGTAGGACAGAAGTGATAGAGGAAGATTTTAAAAGCAAGGCTAGTGGAGCATTGCAGCAAAAAGTATGGAAGTCAAGAGAGTTGCAGTACAACCATGCAGCAACTAGAAAGATTCAAAATAAATTTTGGGACCCAGGCATATTGAAGAATGAAGGTTATGACCAGGAGGTCATATTTCTTTCTTCCTGGGGAGTCTGATGCACAAGCATCCTGCCTTCAAAACCATATACTTCGGATCAAACCTAGAAGGGGTTTTCATTTTCTGAATTAGAGATCTTTGATGAAATAATTGTAAATAATGCTATGTTTTAAGTATGATTCCAGATAGGTGTTGAGTCACTAAGTGAGTGGTGAGTTAGAGGATGAGTCATGTAACTAAGTCCACATCTAATGGCAACGAGTCATAGATCTAGGGTTGAGAGATTTCTAATCTTACAATTAGTTAGCAGCAAATTAGGGGATTGTTGAGTGTATTATGGATCTGAACCAGAATTGGTTCAAGATTCCTCTGTGTATATATTGTATGAGCCTACAAAGCATAAACAGGTAGCCAAACAATGTAAATCTAGCTAAGGGTGGCCTAACCAAGGTAAATCAGGCCTAATAGGATAAGAACGCAGGTTCTGAATCAATGTGAATGTACAAGTTTCTAATGGTTGAATGAAGGAGAGACAATTCTGCATGTCTCTGTGTAAATGAATGAATTCATGTCTGATAAAAGAATATTTCCCTGTGTGTCTGAACTGTGCTAGGAAAATAGCTATCTCTGTGTGTGACTTGATGAAATATTGATAGTCTAAATATTTGTTAAGTACTGGATTAACTATGTGTGTGCAGTAGCCTGGAATTAGGGCTTTAGACAATCGAATGTTACAGAATATTCTTTTACTGATCTTTGTGCGTGAATACTTGAGTAATTGTTCTAATTTGCAGCACAAACCCTACATCATTGATCACTGAAAGGATCGATGCCCTGCGTATATGAAGTTGCAGGTGAAGTTCAGGGTTCGGATTGGAACGAGCCCGTGAGGCCAAATCGCTCTAAGAGGTGAAGTTATGGAGATAATGATCAGATCCAGTGAAGGAGTTCAAGCCTGTGAAGGTCGATTGGGTGATTGATCGACTCTCTGATCAATCAACGCGCAGTTCCAGAGTTTGCAATTGGTTCATTTAACAGAGATTGGACGATCTAGATTAAAGGAGAGAAGAAGATTGACGACGCGGAAAGCATTTCGTGAAGTGAACATGCGTGGGAATAAGAGTCCCGCAAATCCAAATTCAAGTGTTCCACGTTGATAGCAGATCGACGGACAGGAAAGAATCCGCAAGAGATCGATGGTTCGTACAGTGTTCCGCGGGAGGAAGAAGTTCGTGAGTTAACGACCACAACGAATGCAAGGAATGCACCATTGATCTGGATCCAACGGTCCACAGAAACAGCAGAAGGAATATTGGTAGATCGATAGTCCAAAGTAGTTGCGGGATTGCGGAAGGAACTTTGCGGGAAGCAATTGTGGAAGCCCATTTCGAGGAAGTGCGGAAGGCACACCTACAATTGCTGAAGGGGGACAATTGCAGAATGAAAGTTGCGGACGCCAATTGAGGAAGGCAATTGCAGAAAGAAGTTGTGAAGGCACGCCCGCAATTGCAAAAGGAAGGTGATTCTGAAAGGCGGTTGCGGAAAGGTAAATGTGGAAGGCATTTGCGGAAGGTGATTTGCTTGACGCTCCGCAAGGTGAGACCGGAAATTTTAATGAAACACAACTTGCCGCCAGTTTGAAGTCCACCCTTCAATGACTATTTGGAGAAAGGTTTAGTTGATTCGGCTAAGCTCGGAGGTTCTATTATATTTGGAACCTAACTATTCCTGGGTTAAGCAAGTTGGATTGGTTCTGCTGATCCCACCTGCATCAGAATGTGTATTGTTTATGAATCATTTCTTTTTATGGTACATTTTTGGATTTACTCAATCATAAATGTAGATATATCCCTTATACTTTATTTCTATGTTCATAAATAAAAAAGGAAGATGAAGAGCAAAATCAAGTCAATAAAAAAAATCAAGTCAAATATCCTATGCGATGAAGTAATGAGACGTGCATGTACTCCAAGGGACAACATAGTTGGAATTAAGAATGACTATCATTATAATTGAATGTTCTTGCAAGTTGTATGTTTTGAAATGATTGTGAAACATTTTGTTACAAGTGTATCAACTATATAATGACATTGGGTTTATTATTATAGTGCATTGTCAAATGTTGCAAAATGAGATTACATTGTCTATTAAATATTAATTATATGAATGTCATATATGGATGAATAAATATTACAATTAATTGAAATTCAAATACAAATATTTTTATATAAATCTTTTGATTTCTTTTCACAATTAATTGAAAATTAAAAATAATAATAATAATAATATATAAACATATTGATGCATTGTATTTTTTTTTACTCATTAAACAAAATGAGGCATACATAAATTGTTAATGTTGTGATTTTGTTTGGTTGTAATATTCATTAAAAATTGCTCTGTTTTTTAGTTATAAAGAACATCCCTGTTTTTTTAGTAATAAATAACATCATTTACAACTTCCACTAAACTTTCCATACTCCATGGAACATCAAGGAATAGTGTCTTCACCATTTCTAGGCATGCAATACAATGTCCATTGCAATTTGGGAGTCCAAGGAATAGTGTCTTCACTATTTCTAGGCATGCCATACAATGTTCATTGCAATTTGGGAGTTCATAGAAGAATACAATTAATCTGTTTTCCAATACATCATGATGTAATGGACTTCAGAGGAACTTGTGATATTCAGTTATATTTTCATGTTGTTTATAGGATTTCAGGATCATATGAGAAGAATTTGTGGTATTTTTTGTCTGAAGTATGTATTTTTGTCAATTTTAGGTATAAAAGAGAAATGACAGAACTTGTTTGTTTCACTATGTAATATCATCTTTCTCCTACCACTTTTGATATTTTCAGTTATATTTTCATGTTGTTTATAGGATTTCAGGATCATATGAGAAGAATTTGTGGTATTTTTTTGCCTGAAGTATGTATTTTTGTCAATTTTAGGTATAAAAGAGAAATGACAGAACTTGTTTGTTTCACTATGTAATATCATCTTTCTCCTACCACTTTGTATTGTGCTTCTCATTTTTAATAGATATTGTGCAAAAATTAAAAATATATATATATATATATATATTATTTATTAAGTCTAAAAAAATTATTAATTTATTTTATTTGAACAAAAAATTGAATGTTCACATTCCTAATCAGTAAAAAGACATTCCAAAAAAATTTACATTCTATATTTAAATCCTTTATAACTTAATAATCTAACATCCACCACATATTGAACCTTGGTTAATATTAAAGCAATGGATTTCATAGGTAAAATAACAAATAACGGAAGACAATTCACTCTTGAGTTATAATTAATGTGAATATATGTTTCTTCATTGTACATAAAAAGTTAAACATAGCTTTTCCATATCTATATGAAATTCAAATATTATAAAAAAGTGTATCATGCTTTCAAAGTTTAGCTTTTCAAAATCAGCATTTTTAAATGAAATAGAAATATTAAAAAAAATTATAAATAAATCTCTGATACATATTTATCAGAAATTAAGATATTTCCATAAATATAGAGATTCCCCACCTTGCAACTTCTATGGTTTTTTTAAGCATTTTAGAAATGTTATATTGTTAAACAAAATTTGAGTTTCAAAGAGTCACGTACCCATACAGTTACAAATAATATTTTGGCTGGAACTTGAAAGAAGCAATGAAGATTATTTTGTTAAACAAAATTTTAGTTTCAAAAAGTCACGTACCCATACAGTTACAACATATATTTTGGTTGGAACTTGGAAGAAACAATGAAGATTATTTTGTAAATTTGATTGAAGAAAAAAATAAAATCATGCAAATTTGATTGAAGAAAAAAATAAAATCATATTAAAAAGATAATAAAAATTATTTTGTAAATTTTATCCCATAAAAAATAAAATCAAAATCACTTTGTTAATAATGCTGAAATATAAATAAAAAATAATAATCTGAGTGGGCCTTAACAATATTTAAAACACATATTTAAATTCGGTCAACCCAGCTTAAAAATATTTAAAACACATATTTAAATTCATTTAACATTAACAACCGCACCAAAACAAAGATAATTTGAAACACTGAGCTACCTTGAGGGAGCATCTGAACATGCTCACTGGTTCTGAAATTAACTATACCTACATGAACATGCTCACTGGTTCTGAAATTAACTATACCTACACACCTTCAGGATAATCTCCACACATTCAGGACACTCTCTGAGTGAAAATCAGAGAGTACTTAACTTACTCTTATACTTATATACTGGGTTAACACAACAGAAATTATAGTCATCAACTGGTGCTGAAATTAACTATACACACCTTCAGGACAATCTCCACACATTCAGGACACTCTCTGAGTGAAAATCAGAGAGTACTTAACTTACTCTTATATTTATATACTGGGTCAACACAACAGAAATTATAGTCATCACGAAATGGATGACTACACTCTTTGCATAACCTGTCTCAAAATATATCTATCTGCAACTATTAGTCAAAATAGGAAGAGAGGAAGCGCTCGTCCTCGATAAACAACTGAAGATTTTTGCTCTGAAGCATGAAATCCACTGCTTCCAAGTTGAAACTGAAAGCACATCCCAATTTAATAATTTCGCATAATCCTTCAACTAAATCTGGAAATGCTACTAGCAAACCTTGTGCGATTGCCTCAGCAAAATTAGTGACATACAACATCTTTTCCTTTTCATTGTTTCGATCTGGGGTCTGTATCAAGAGCTGCTTGGGGTGTTTCTCCCATCTTACCATAGCTTTTTTGTTTACTTTAACATTCGGTGCTGTTAGCAGAGAGTATTCCACTTTGAGTTGCCCTGTAACCTCATAGACTGGGCAATCTATGAGAGCCCTGACTAGCTGATGTCTCTTATCAGCAGAGAATTTGAAAGAAGGTTTTGCAAGATATGCAACACATATTCTGTATAACCCCATACCTAACTTAAGCTTCCGCAAAGACATCTGCTGCATAGAAACCTCAGTTTTTCTAACAGCTTGAGATATATTCCGAACACCCATATGGTTATAAATTGAGAACAAAATGTCCAAAGGTATTTGAGGATCAGAAGGATTAGGGTGCCATGTGAAATTTACCATTGGCGAGCCTCCCCTGAATAACTCCTTCAACTGCAAGTCGTCCGGGACATACGCTTGGCTTGGACTACTAACACGGATATCTCCATTATTTGTGTAGACTGGGACTTTACAGCCGCTTCCAAGACTCTGTTTTATGAGAGAGAAGGAAGTCGACCAGTTTTGCACAATATGCCTCCAAACCAAGCAACATTCTGATTCAGCTATTCCATGGTTGTCATTTCCTGCCCGGTCTCGCCACAGAAAGCAGTAGTCTTCAATTCGTGGATAACTCGGTACACCAAGAGAATTTGAAAAGAACTCGAGCAATTGTTCATCGTACCAGTTTTCCAGGACCTTCATCCTCGATTTGAAATGCCCATCTACATCATGGATAACACAGGATTTTGCAGACATCCATTTTCGCTCATCTGGAATCCAAATGGGTAACACCTTATTTCCATAAGGCTCCCATTTTGAAGCCTGAAGATACTTATACAGCCTAGTTATGGCTTTCAAATCTGTATGCATTTGAATATGATAATCAACAATTACATCGCATCCTTTTCCAACCCGAGTAACCACTCCTACCTTTTCAAGAGCATCTTTGAATCCATCAATATCATTTCCATAGAAGGCCTCGTCAATACAAGGAACGTCGTCCTCTTCTAATTCCGAAGCATATCTCCAAGAGAAATCAAACCAAAAAGATTTAGCCGGAGATTCAAAACCCCTACCTGTTTTTAACCATTTGCCTTCTGATATGCTCTGTTTAAAACAGCGTGGCAGTTCCTGACCATTTATCCATTCCAGCAGAAAAAATGCATTCTCCTTAGGCAAATGACGAAAAGTAAAAGAAACATCTGGCGGGGTTAGCTCTGGAATATCTAATGCACCAAGCTGTTCTTTAACGAATGAAACTAAATTTTTACCTGCATTTGTCAAACCCCCTGCACAAGAAGGTAACGTAAGATAATCTTCAGAAAGTGCAACAAAGTTTTGCCCAGTCCATGGATTGCTTCCCATTAACTTGGCCCACTTACTGATTAATGCAGGGACGAGGATCTTTAGATAATCACGTTGTTTGACAATACCCAGCTCATCCACGATAGGAATATCCGAGCAAAGACTCAACAAATCTTCCACACCGAGGTACTTATTCACATAAGAACAATAGAAAAAATGTGCAACATTAATAACAAGTTTCCTGTTTGTTGAAGATTTTACAACCTTCCGGAGTTGGTCGGCGAAGCTTGAGATAGAAAGTTGTGTAATTTTAGGATACTCCTTCAGCCATTGGCGCAGTTTCTTACCTTTGTTACCATCCAAATCGCTTATGGCCTTTTGAGTAGATTCGGGCATGAAATAGCGTTTTGCAGCACTTTGAAGTTCTTCAGACCATTGTGTCAGCCACCATATATGTGATTGCTGTGAGGAAAAATATATTCGTGTACCCACTTCATCAGTTGGTACACTTGCCAAAACTGTGTTGTTACCAGAATATACATACTTCAAGAAGGGAGTGTTTGTGTTTTGTAGAGGACTTGAAAGTCCAGCCTTCCAATGTTCAGCAATAAAACAAAGAAGTTCTACATACAAATCTTCAGACAGACATTTTACCCAACCATATGACCGTATGCAACCGGCGTACCAATTATATGACACTTTTCCCACTTGCAGAAACCCCAAGACAGTAGAAAACTCAGGCTGATCAAGGCAAGAATGTACTATTTTGTCTTCACCAGCCAAGAAATCATCCAGACTGCTTTCCCGACCTTGTTCTCTTGCTCTTTCCAAAATGCTTCTAAAAACTGGCAGCATTGTCCGAGTTTCTGTTGGCCTGCCGAAATCTTTGTTAACAAAGCTGGAGTCACAGAAAATTATCTCCTCCTTTCTTAACTGGGCCTGAATAACATTTCTGATCTGTAGCAGCTGCTTGTAACGAGGAAGATCAACTGGGATGTATTTATAAAAATGAGATTTGGACGAAGGCAGCGAATCATGGTAGCTGAAAAAACGAAATGCTGAACAGAAAGCGAACGGAATACGCTCTAGTATTCCCTGGTTCCATTTGTTGTCAAAAATAATACTCTCTCTAGATGAAACCAGTAAGAAATCTGCCTGTATTACAAAAGGAAAACCCGTTACCATTTCAGTGGGCAGAAATGCATAAATGCCGGGAGCTGCCATGTTTCCTCTCGTAAGACGTTTATCAAAGGGGAAAGCCAGTGTAATCGCCCATTTTCCCACTTCCTTCCTCTGCTCAACTTTAAACTCGTTTTCCACAGGAAAGCGTTGCCTCCACATGTAATAACTGGATCTTCCGGTGGACCGTTTGTTTTCTTCAGCTGACAGATGCAGCGTGAAGGCTTCACTGTCTTCACTCTCAGAACTCTGGAAGTCCGTCTCCCGTGAAACAGAGATTGTATTAATTTTGTTGAGACTGGGATCCACGGCAATCTCGCGAACTGAAAGCTTCTTTATCTTGGACATGAACAAAATAACTTCGGGATGAATATTGGTGAGCTCTTTCTTCACAGCTTCAACCTTCTCAGGACGCAAAGGCAGAACTATAACTGTATTGGGAAGTTGGCATCCATAAATTTCTTTAAGCTGGGTGATGCTGGGTCTCCTTTCAATCCATTCTGGGACGATATATCCTATGTTTGCACCAGGAGGAGGGACATCGTGGAATCGTATCTTGTATCCATTGCTGAAAATACAAGGCTGGCTTGTGATTAAGAATACACTCTTAAACCCAATGCCTGCAATGCAAAAAACATATTAACATATATAAAACATAACATAACATACGCAACAGAACTAGAGAATGACACTTCCTACCTGAAACTTGAGACAGTAACCAACCCATTGGGCTAATAACACACTATCTGACTTGAATGATTAGAACATGAATTCATACCTTTTTCTCCAATGTAACCTCCTTCTCTTTTCTTCTTTGTAGATCGTCCAACGCTGCACATAGAATCAATATTATGTTTCTGAAATCCAGTCTCGTTGTTACACACCAACAGTGTGGCAGTAGCACCCACTTCGCAGACATCCTCACTTGTAATTACAAATTCCAACGAAGGTTGCACATCAGGTGCATAGGTGTTATCCTCTGCATTCTGCATAAAAACACCATTTTTATAAAGTATTGAAAACTTATTTGATCATTTGAAATAGGTTGAACCGTGAATTACCTGGATAAGCTCCATAAGAAAATGCACATCCTTGCTGTATAATTCAGCGGACAGATGTTTCACCGCTTGGTGCAAATCTTCTGAAAGCGGGTTATTAAGCGAAAACTTGGTCTTTCTAATCTGTTCAATGTGATCTCTCGGCGTCGCCATACCTGCACAAGCAGTGAATCCAATGTCCAACAATAACAATGAGAGAATGAAAATCAACCTCAGTAACAATATCCCTCAGACTCAAATCTCTTGGGCGAATTCAAGCGCTTTGCTGCATTATACCTATTGATCTCTGCCGTCGACGGATGGAAAGGTGGTAACTCGTGAGTGATATTCTGATTTCCTGTCCTTTTCGGTACTTTACTTTGACACTATCTTTCAAATTATGCACTTACATTAAAGTGAAATGATGCGTTGTCACTTCAAGTTTGAAGCTTGTGAGAAAATCTATTAAATATATTTTAATATTTCAATTTCGTACATTATTTTATGGATCACAATTCTGGACAAAAACAATTCCCGTAAAACTGAAGTTTATAAAATAAAAATGTGTTATTATATGGGATATCCAATTTGCATCCACTTATAATAATATTCTTTTACTTTAAATTATCACGTTTTATTAAAAAAAAAAAAATTATATTATTTTATTATTATTACAACATTTTTTAATAAAGTACTTAAAATTAACTTTGCTAAAGGGTATCTATGTTCATCCATTTGTAAAAGTAATGTTGTACGGCTTAGTCCTTCCTGAGAAAAATGGATGTATTCACATTTATATTTATTTGTATTTTTGTACATCCACCTATAAAAGTAATTTCATCTTGATTTTCAATTATTAGTCATTTCCTCATGAATATGGATGTATTCACATTTATTTATTTAATAGCAATTTCTCCAGGAGGGGGCAAAAGAATGCTGAATGGAATATGAATTTAGAAACAAGTAAAAAAATAATAAATTTTTTACTGTATTTATTTCCTTGCCATGTGATATGGGTGGAAAGTTTCATCAGTTCACTTTCTACAGTCCCTACTTTATGTTTTATCTTTCATTTCATATTTACTAGTTGAAAGTTGAATATCTCTTTCAAAAATTCTGGTAAATTCCTAATGACAAATTTGACAATACTTTACATCATTCTCATTTAAATTATATTGTCACTTAAAGTATCACACAAATATGAATGGTATGAAAATTAATTCAAAATGATTAGATATTGAACACAACAATGCAATACATGAAGTATTTCTCAATAAACATATCTTGATGATGTTGATCTTGATTACATGGATGCTCTCTGCTAACTACACCAGAAAAGTCACTGTCATTATTGATGATATTGTCTAAAACAAGCTCAAGGTTAATTTGTCCATGTGTGTTTCCCCATATCTAGACCATTTTTACAATCAAGATGTGTTATGTCTTTCCCCAATTATGCAGGATATTGATGACCAGGAGAGTAATTGCTATCTATATATGAATACTCCATGTTGTTGTTGATAATGTTGTCAAAAAGAAACTCGGGTAATTTCTCCAACCATGTCTTTCCCCAAATTTGGATCATTTTCATAATCAGGATGTGTTCTGTCTTTGAACAACTCTGCAGGATCTTGATGACCAGAATGCCCAAAACAAAAATATTTAAATATAATATTATTATATTTATTTATTTTTTTAAATATACTTATTAATTATAGTAATTTTCAGTCTTTTTAAGACATTAATTGTCTTTTTCTTTACCCCATAAACCAAAATAACTCCCCCATATTCACCCCCCCCATACCAGATCAAGAACCATGACAGAAATGAAGGATCGACAGGAAAAATTAGAAAAAGACCAAATTAGAGATTTAAAAATCCTCGAAGGTCTAAACACTAGAATGGACAAACTCGACAAAGAGTTTCAAGAAGAAAAATAAGAGTTTTCGCGCAAGGTGCAATACAAAGTTGCCGGAGTAGTCTCCTGGGAAATGAGAAAGGTACGAGAGGAAATGAAAGCATACTTCGATGAAGGACTAGAAACTATCAAGCAATTCTTTAAGGATAGAGATGGCACTAGAAATGGCGAGTCGCCAAAGGTAGACCACTCATGTCGCGATACAACCGATACCAATGATCATCAGTCAAAATCCCCCAAAGTGGAGATCCCAGAAGACCATAAAGACTCTACAATCATCATAAACCATATTGGGCCACAATGCAATTGATGGGAGGATACTCAACAAAACCTGAATTGGAGTTACCCAAGTCGATGGAGAATCAAAACAGAGCGTGGCATGGATCAACAAGGTGGAAGAATTCTTCTACATTCACAAAATCTTATCAGATGATGAGAAAATTAAATACACAGCCATGCAGCTCGAAGGATCGGCATACAATTGGTACATGTGGTGGAAGAAAACGACAACGGTATGTGCCTACAGTTGGGACACATTCAAAAATGATTTCTTTAAAAGATTCGAAGATGTGACAGAGAAAGAATTTTTCGCCAAACTAATTAGGCTACAACAAGAAAGCGACGTGGAAGAATACACCTACGCATGGGAAGCATTAGCGAATGTACCAGAATTAACAGAGGGTCAACGACTCCAGACATATATCTCTGGTCTTAAACCATACATAAGAGACGAATTAGAATTACATAACGTGTCCAATTTGGATAAGGCTAGGCGCAAAGCAAAACTTATTGAGGAAAAATTCAAACAATCAAGACAAGGGAACCCTAACAAGGGATATTTGCGACAGCAAGAGACCCAATGCAAGTATTGTGAAGATACATGGTCACCTGGTCATCAATGTAACAAATATCAGTCATATGGCTATGAAGTTGAAAAGAGCTCAAAAACATCGAGCAGTCACACTGATGGTGAGAGGAAAAACAAGAAGAATACTTGTCGTCGTTGTGGAGAAGATTGGTTCCCGGGACATAAATGCAAAACCAATCACATGGTACATTGAAAAATCATTAATGGGAAGCAAGCACAGGTATCAAGAGAGGCAAATAAAGTTGATTCAGATGCATACACAAGCTCATATGAAGCATCAGTCGTGACGGTTAGATGTACTCAACAAGTCTGTAAGGAAGAAAAGGTAGAGACACTAGAGAAAGATTACACCCAATAGAAGGAAAGCCAATCACTCGCAGGAAAATATATTCCACCTCAGTTGAGAAATCATGACATCCTTAAAATGGAACAACTCATATTCCGAGTAACAGAATCAAGGAATTAAGGACCAAAAAGACTACAACTTAATGGAAAAATTAAAGATAGGGATATCACAATTTTGGTCGATTCCGGAAGTACCCATAATTTGTTCGATATCAATAAGGCAAAGGAACTTAATCTTTTTGTGTTTCCCACAAAAGGGCTTAAAGCCTCAACCATTGTGGATCAACACATAGTAGAAGTAGGAAAATGTCATAAGGTATCATTACACATACAAAACTTACACCTACAACTCAATTGTATTGCTTTACCACTCAAGGAAGTAGACATGGTATTAGGCGTCGAATGGTTAGCATCACTAGGGACGTACTCTACCAATCTACAAAAACAATACATGAGTTTTAAATGGAATGGAAGTAAGTATCGATTTTATGGTCTAAGGAATTCGCCACCCAAGCAGAAAGAGTCGCAACATAAGAAGGACCCAGGCCATCATCAAGATAGAGAGACCAGTCCATATCACTTAGCTCAAATCAAGCATCAACACAAATCAAGAATAAAAGACGATGTCCGCAAATACAGCTTTGGGGACAAAGCTCCCTTTAAAGGGGGTGGCAATGTAATGAATATAAAATAATAAATACAAGTAATAATTAATAGTAGTTAATAATAATAATTAATAATAGTAAATAAGTATTAATGAGAAGTTGTGACTCCTCAAGTTAGGCCCAAGCTATATTTAAGCGGGCTAGTTCATTGTATAATCATCATCTATCAATATATTCTTATTTTATTATTCATCATGGAAGTCGGACTCGCTTCTTAACTGTCCAACCGGATACGATTGTAGCAACTGCTATCTATACTGAACATTCATTGTAGTTGTTGATAATATTGTCAAAACCAATCTCACGGGCAATTTGTCCAAAGTGTCTTTCCCAAGATCTGTATCATTTTCGCAATCAAGGGGTGCACTAGTTGTGGTCGTTAAAGCTGGAATTCCATCTTCCAATTGATGGCTGGAAAATCCATCTCAATCATTATATGAAGAATAAGATGCTTCAGTCACCGGATCTACCAAATGCAAATCTTCCATCTTTTCATTGTTGGCAATGTTGCCAAGCTCTGGTTGCAGAACAATTCGTCCATCTAATGATTTCTAAGAATTTGTAGCTATTTGATAACCATCGTGATGTAGTCCTCGGCTCGTCCCATATATCAACGAGCGATTTTTCCAACCCTTCCATGTATCTGTGAAACCCAAAACAACACACTCAGTTCCTAATTCACTACTACAAAACAAATCTCTAAAAACCGCACTAGGCACAACATGCACAGACATAGATGGAAGCTGTAGTATGTACTTCTCGGAAATAAACACTTACCAGATCATGACAGGCATAAGAAGGCTATAAATTTCTCTGCTCTAGTTCATCATGAATAATAGGCATAATCTTACATTCTCCAGCTGATGTTACAGAGCTATAACATATGAAACACACCACCATGTGAGTATTGTTGATGTATTTGTAACTTCGGAAGATATTCACTTGTATATTGTATGTATTACATTTGTACTTTATTGTATCCCCAACGGAGATGTATTATTCCTCCGATTGGAAGTGTCGTCATTTGTATTTGCAAGTGTCGCAAGTTATTATTGTAAGTGTCGCAACTTATATTTGATGGGTTATTAGACCACCTTGGTGGGGTCGGCCCTGCATGAGTCATGTGGATGGGTTATTAGGCTTCCTTAGGAAGTCATTCCAGTTAGGGTTAAAGGCAGGTTAAGTTGTTGTATAAATAGAGAGTGTGTCTCTCTCTATTTGCTCATTCATTCACTCACTCATCCAACTCGCATAGTTGAGAGAGAGGAGTGCACACAAATGGAGGAGGAGTAGCTGATGAATACATCTATCTCTTGTGGTGTGATATTTTTTATCCTTGTATTGGTGCTTATTCTATCTCTGAGGAAGTTGCGGGGTTTTTCACCTTCATGGTTTTCCCCGGTGAAATGCTTTGTGTCTCTTGTCTCTTGTCTCTTATGTTTGATATGTTGTACATGTTGTTCTCTCAATTAAGATCCTAGATCATATTGAATTAAATGATGAAAAACTAACATGGTATCAAAGCTAGCCTGAAGGAAGGAATTGTATGGCATTTATGACATTTGTTGCACTTGCGACAAATTGGAAGTTAGGGCTTGATATAGTAAAAAATAGTCATCGTGGCACTTTCGCTATAAATCAGTTTTGGCGAAGGTTTAGGATCTAAAACTTTTACAAGATGAAGAGGAAATGTTCATGTACCTTGTGTTCGAAGGTCAGCCTCAGATTCGTTGTACTTTGTGAGATATGATTTGTACAAGTTAGGGTTTTTGCCTCTTCCAGAATGCATCCCTAAACATGTGACCTACGAACAGAGGTCATATCTTAGGCTGGGAAGCTCCAAATGGAATTACGTAAAAAGTGTCAATTAGGGAATGGACTGTAGTTTCATAGGTCCAAGTGTCATAGGCCGAAGTTGAAACAGTGACACGTGGCACTCGGTACAAGTTTTCTATGTTGTTTCATCCCATAAACAGGTCATGTTGTGACACTTAGCATATCTCTCTCATGGAGAATACATTTGAGGTTAGATCTATGGGGTTGGAAAGATGACAGGTCATTCTACCACAGGCTGAAGTTTCAGACCCTGAGGATCCAAAATTTTAGATTTGCACCAGAAACAATATGGCATGTATTTCTGTCAAAACAGAATTGGATTATGAGCATTTTCATTTTTGGCTTGTCACTACTGTAGGAAATTAGGGTTTCTACAAAAGTTGTAATTTTTGGAATCTGAGACCACGGCTGGATGCTCCTCATCAAAATCAAAATTTAGAGACCAAGATCGAAGTTTTTGGCTGGGTAGAACCCCGAGCTCTATTAAACCCTAGTTCGGGTTTTTGACCAAAAAACCAGAATTTGACAGAAGCTGCAGATCCGAAACTTGTAGGTTAATTTTGAGGGGTCAATTTTTGGAGTTTTCAAAATCTGAGCACACCAACTTGCTCGCCTCAATCAAATGCATCTCCCTGTCCAGACAGAAGTTTGAAATTCCAAGTTTGGATTTTTAGGGTTTCTTTGTCAAACCCTAGCTAGCTCCAAATCCAGTTTCAACAAATCAAAGTGTATAGGATTGGGTAAATCCTATAAGAGAATGAATTGGACACCTACATAAGTGAAGAAGTTCTAGTTCCAAAGGGAGATGAGGCTAAGGCCTTACATAAGAAGACTGCAAGCAATCCCGACAAGTATGACTTGAGGAGATACAGGTATGTTTTGAAATATGTTCATGATTAAGTTTATAATATGTTTGTCTTCATATTATTGAGGTTAGTACAATCTTGATTAATTTTAGACTTGTATTATCACCTTAGTAAAAGTATGAATGCATGTGAATGATAGAAGACATTCATTAATTAGGGTTATGACACTTATGATTATAGTACTAATGCACTGTGGTGTTGTATGAGGATGATGTTGTCCGCTAACATGAAAGGTACATCAAGAAAGACAATTCAAGTTCTAGATCAAGAACATATGACCATGGTGACATGAAG
The DNA here is from genome assembly GCA_027924585.1 of Larix kaempferi. Taxonomy (NCBI): domain Eukaryota; kingdom Viridiplantae; phylum Streptophyta; class Pinopsida; order Pinales; family Pinaceae; genus Larix; species Larix kaempferi. Next base: position 4,897,512 of record BSBM01000505.1, read on the forward strand.
ACAAAGACTCATCCATAGCCATTGATCACATAGAAGCTCTACTTACGAGGTATGTATAATTTGGTTCTACAATGCTTAACTTATGAGATATGCAGGTTACTAGCACAAGGTCTCTAAATCATTGAAGAGAACAAAGAAGACATTGTTTGGGTATGTTAGACATAACTAGCAAACATGATAATCTAGGTATGTTTTTCCTATATCAAGTTAGAATCCTACCTTGATCTTATATAAGTATACATGGTATGACTGATAATGATTATTCATGAAGTTATAAGTTTGGGCAATCATGGGTTTATGCGTATTATGCTTCTTAGTTTGATTAATGATATGACAAACTAGAAGAGTCCTATAGTCAAATAAAAATATGCATGAGTAAAAGAAGTCCTACCCTGAAACCTTGAATACTAATGCTTGTGTATGAAATAATCATGACCATACATGTTTAAGATTATTTAGAATCAAAATGTTTTGATAGTATTGAGATTATACTAATGCATGTATGATTATGTATGAGATATTGAGGATGACACAATGATGACACTAGTGCACACTTAAGCATGCATAATAGTCCAAGATGGATAGAAGTTCAAAGACATATAATCATGATGATATCATAAAGGAAGCAAAGATAAAGAGGGAGCACACTCCAATAGGCAAAGATCAAGAGGGAGCACATTCCAATAGTTCCTACAAGGAAGCAAAGATTGAGAGGGAGTCCACCCAACAACCAAACAAAGATAAGTATTTGAATCGCCATTCCTTATATATCTGATTACTTAAATGATGTTGTCCAGTCATGTACATACTTATGTTCCTAGATTTATGATGTATATTATGCATTTTAGAAAAGTTGCATTAATGAACAAGATACTACTAATATAGTAATGGGTAAGTGGCCTAAGGTACTGTACAACATTCCATTGCTATTTATCTAGAATGAAACCTCTTTGCTGACATGTTGGGAGTAGTGCACACTCTTAATAATGTCCTGGTAGAGATGGAAGGCATCTAGAAAGTTACCATATGAATACGGGATATGGATGAATGTTGTATTGAAGCATTGGCTAAGATAATTGCATGATTGTATGACATATGTCTCTATACGTAAGAATTTGGTCTGAAAACTATGAGATATTTCTAATCATGCAATTGAATTTGACTTGTAGTAAAGATCGTGTAAAATCACCTACAAAAGAAGGACAACGACATTTGTTCCAGCGACGAAGTTCAAGAAAACTACCTATTGAATATATTGAAGAATATGAAGTTCCCAGGATCAGGGATGCAGTAATGGAAGGATGCCATGATCGAGGAGTACCAGTCGATTATGAAGAATGATGTCTGGGATGTGGTCCCGAGACCAGAAGGGAAGTCTGTTGTGACTTCCAAGTGGATCTACAAGATCAAGCATGCTGTAGATGGTAGCATAGAGAAATACAAGGCAATGTTTGTGGCTCGTGGCTTCTCCCAGAAATAAGGGATAGATTATGAAGAGACTTTTGCACCTGTAGCCAGATACACTTCCATCAGAACAATACTTTCTCTGGCTACATTAATGAAGTGGAAGATACACCAGATGGATGTCAAGACAACTTTCTTGAACGGTGTAGTTGAAGAGGAATTTTATGTGGAGTAGCCACTCGATTTTGAGACACTTGTTGATAAGAAGTAAAAGGAACTTCACTTCCAAGTCTTGGATTTAAAACATGCTCAGGCCTCGTATGGATTTGCTGCAACAGTGCACTGTCTTTTTGTAGTGGTGTAGGTGAGGTAGAACATGAGGGAAATGTAGGAAAATTTTGCAGTTCAACACTATAAGCATACTGTACTGCTTTATTATGGTTAGGGTGGAGGGTGGATTGGACAGGAAATTGTGTTGGATGCCAAGGATTTTGATGAGAAGATAGATGTGGTTGATGTAGAGGATTGGTTTGTGAGGTTGATATTGAAGGACCAAGTTGTGTTGCAGCATGAGGGAGAGTGGCCATGTGATCATAAGATAGGCCATTCCAACCTTGTGGATAAGATAGGTAAGAGTTAAACTGAGGCCACAACAGCTTCCATGGTGGAGGAGTATTCAATGATTGAGTATGAGAGTAAGCAAATAGAGGGATAGAGTTTTGAACCATACATGTAGGCCACGGTTGCCATGACTATTGCAATGAGTTTGCTGCAACTCCTATATCTCTTTGATATGTTTCTTTCATCCTTGGTAAGGAGGGGCAACAATCCGTGGAATGCTTCAAGTCACATATGCCCAACTTTCAAGACTATCCAAAGGGAAATCCCTTGCTTCTCTTATTTCCTCCCACTTTTCCTTAACCTGCAAAGCATCCAATTGTGAATCAGCTTTGGAAATTTCAAATAAATTGTTGATTTCAGCTCTTATAACTCTTGTTCTTGCAGCAGATTTCAAAGATTGAAAAGAAGGATTACTAGAATTCTTACCAATCTTGAATTTTCCTCTTGAATACCTTCTACATAAATCACAAATATCATCATATTCTAACTGAAATACATCACCTGTACCCATCATATTTAATATTTCTAAAGATTCTGCTTGGATTCCTTTAAGTAGGAGTGTTTTCAAGGTCTCTTTCCCCAGTTTCCTTTGTTTGGATCTTTGAAGATTGTATTGAAAGCGTTCCATGTAATCCTCCAAACTCTCTTCTTCCACTTGTGTCATTTCGAAGATATCTTCATTGAACCCACAATAATCTTGGTACCTTTTCAAGAATACATGTTTCATGTCTTCTCAAGTTTGTATAAAATTCCCACTGAGGCTCATGAACCATCGGAGGGCTGTTCATTTTAGAGTAAGGGGAAACAAAATCAACTTTTGATCATTAGTACGATAATATCCTCTACAAAGCACTTCAAATTCAAATAAAAATACGCCAGGGCCTTCATTTTCCAAACCGTGAAAATTTGGTAGAACATGTGGGGGAATGCTTTTCGTTGGTGCCACTCCTCCTGAATCTCTGATGGGAAATTCAAAGGTAACAACTACTGCATCTTTTTTACCTGCCATCTCTTCATTAGATTCTTCGTGTGCTATCTGGAGGCTCCTCCTTCGAATGTTCATGTCAATGGGTTAGTATAATGGGTGGTGCTTACAACACCACTAAGGAGAATGATAAGATTTACGCTCCAAAAATTAAAAATGAAATGAAACTAAATGAAAAAAAAGAAGAGAAAATCCACACTCAAAGCAAATTCAATAAACTGAAAAGTAATCATGCAACCTACATGCTCTACTTTAACAATGCATCTACAAAACAATGTCGGATGTACTTTTGCACCATTGATAACTTCCTCGGAAACGACGCCAAAATGTTGGGCAGATTAATTGTCTAATTAATTAAACAACTGATACTACCATAACATAAATTATCAACCCGAGGAAGTCTTTTATTTCAAAGCTATCGTGCAATATCTATGCAAGCACAATTTCTACGTGACACTGTTGTCTATTGGTATGAAATCAAAACTCTTTGTAAACTAGATCACACCTTCTTGAAAATAAATCAAACCCTAATCCTATTCATAAAGCTGTAAATCTAATCGCACTTCAAACAAAATCAATTCTTATGAAGTAAGATCCAATTGCATAAATCTAAAAAAGTGCTATGTTGGCCAACGATCTATCAAAACTAATTAACAGGAAAACAACTATGATAAATCTAATGAATGAAAGCATGAACTAAATAATAAACAAATCTACAAGATAACAATCAACAGTATCAACATCTGCTCAGGGAAGAGGGCCCTTCCTTCACTGAGCAAAGTTGGATCTCCACAATGAAAGTCTACAACCCCATAATTAAGAAATTGCTAGCATGTATTATTAGAATGAAAGTATTACAATAGAGTCTGGATCAAATCCTACAGCATAACATTACTTTCTCTCATCTCCCCCAATACATCAAAATGATTACATATTTATACATAAAATGTTCTGAGGAGAATGAGAGACCGAATCCCCAACTTGTGATCTATTTCAACAAATTTGTTAATTTGAAACACGGCTGTAACTGCAAATCTAGGAATTACACTTTTAGAGAACCAACTGTATATCTCAAACCGTGAATATTTTTTACGAGTTCCTCATGAGTCAGGTAGTTGAGGCCGTTATGCACAAAACCCATGTCCCATATTTCCAAGATTATTCTCCATATGCCCGTAAATCGCAACTCAAATCAATGTGTTGTTATCGGGCACATGTTTTTTGTTGGAACCGTTCGATCATGAGCTGGAGGCTGCCATGTTGGACTTGAGCATGAATTGAAGTCACAAATCCACATAATCAATCCTAGGAATGAAATCATGTTTTGAATCTCTATGTGGACGTGTGCTAGCATGCCAACTTTGGAGGCTTGAACCATAAGTGTTGCTGCTGTTAATATGAAAAATCACTCCACAAACCATCATCAGTAAAATTATGCATAATAGTCTTCAATTCATCAAATTAGATAAAGGAAAATAATCATTATTAACCACTAAAGCATCAATGGAAGTAATATGGTATTTTACAGGCGATTACAACAAATGGATGGAAAATGGAATGATAAAAGGATAATAATATGAAGAAGAGGGATGAAATATATGTTGATAGGTGATGAAAATATGGACAAATATGTGACCCAACAGTGATCTCTAGCAATCAACTTGAAATTTTGATCAAGTCATTACATGAGAGCACCTTTGGTCATAATAACATAAGATCTTTAGTGCCTAGGCTTGGACTTTTGGTTGGTTCAAGTAGGGTTGCATATTATAGGAACAGTGCTTTACTTGTGAATGGAAATGGAAGGTGCTCAAAGAAGTGCTCGAAGCAAATCTAACCCTACAAGTTATAAGGAACCAAGTATATTACATTTGTGACCTTTAGGAAATCATGCCCAACATTTTCAGGGGAGAAGTCATTCTTCAGTTGAGTAGCCTACAAACATGGACCCAACTGAGATTGATTCTAGTGCCATTATGCATGACATCTGTTAGTTTCCAACCTAATCTTCCTTTCAAAGTAGGAATTTAGTTCTAGGTGGACAAAATGAACATATTCTTCAAGCACAAAATCATATGTTGCATAAGGGAGCATTAACTGCTTGGGTTGTGACTAAGTAGCACACAATAATAAATGTTGATGTTGTTGATTGAGAAAGAGCTAGCTGAGACAGATTCTATCTATGACAGTGAAAAAATTGTAAGAAAGAATTGCAGAGCTTCCTGGCAGGGTAGATTTGTGTAAAAGTACTTATGTCCATGATAGTTTGAATTTGTGAAACTCGACAACAACTTGTATGCTACCTTTTCTCTCTTTCAATATGGACTTCATTTGCAAATTACCTCTTTGCAAAACAACGTCTTCCAAGGCTTTGGGTTCAAATAATGATTTTGTTCATATGAATGTATGTCTCTAGGACTTGCACTCATTCACATTGTCAGGCATGGCTTCTCCTTTTCGTTTCTGTTTCAGTTTGTGGGAACATTTTGAACTGTTTATTTGCCTTGTATGGTGCTCTCCTTTTTAAGTTCTCAACAGAGACTTCATGAAGAAATCATAAATATACATTAGAATGGAGAGTATGGATTTTAGTGAAGCTATTGTGTGCCTTGGACCTTGATTCTCCCTAAGATTTGAAGGTTCAAGGTTCTTTGCTCTACAGGAATTTATGTTTAGCTAAATCTAAACTACATCTAAAATGTATTAAACTTATGATCTAATAAACGGGGAAAAAGTCGAAGTGCTGTATTAACCTTAAGACATCTAGCATATATAATAAATAATAATAGAACTGAAATTTACATCATCATTATCATAAGAAATGGTTGATCACCTTCAAAGAGGTAAGGTTGATACATTGAATATATAGAAGTGCTCTCATTGTTACCCTTTGGCCTTCAATAGCTTCTATTCCTAAAAAAAATAACGTCATTTTTATATACCACACCCTATGCAATTCTTTATCTTTATGATTTACAACTTTTTAATGGTTGTGGCCTGTTGGGTGGCTATTGATCGGTATGGCCTGTTCGCATTCACTACTAAAACCCCATATTTTGTGGTGTAGAGTGGTGCATTCCTATGTGGTTAATATGGCCTCTATCCCTTTAAGCTATATAATATGAAACATTGCTTATGTTTCTTATTGTTCCAATTTCTCCAATTCAAAATGTTTTCTGTCACTATGGCCTTATTGTTCTATGACTTTATCTGGCAGGCTGAGTTACCATATGACATAATTCCACTTTTACTATGAGATAGGAGAATGCCAGCTTAAGATTTATGGAAGCTAATTAGAGAGTCCTATTAAACAATGTAGTACAGATATAGACCTTTTTGAGTTAAAAGGCTATTCTCCTTCTTCAAAGTTAAGGCTGCTTCCCAATTTATTTTAAGAAAGAGTGCAGAAGAATACAAATTTGCTATACCGGAATACTAGTATGAAATTTCCTTTAAAAACGATTTTACAATGCACCTCAGATGAGATGTCTACAGGCTACGACCTCTTCTTAGAGACAACAAAATTCATAGAATATTTTGTGCCATTGTTATCATGAAACACATACAATCTCACGACTCTTGCTTGTCTGGCACTCATGGAAAATAATCACAAAACTAACAGGTTTTAAATATAGAATAATTCTTGCCCATCTAGGGGCATTTCCCTTTTACAGAAACGCTAAATATATGTTTCTTTCTAAAGGAAAAGACTAGCAAAATGTGTGCACTTGAATGCATAAAAGATTAGGTTTGTCAGTTTGTATTTCATATGAGAAATAGATTTTGGTTGTTTACAACTTTACATTATGAATTCTACGCCGGTATACTCTTCTCATGTTATGTCAAGTCTGCTTGTCGAATGCAATCCATGATGGCTACCATGGAAACCTTCTTTTCTTTCAACTGCATTCAAGTTACACTAATTGTCTTTTTAAGTGAAAGAGCTATCAAAGATGGTATTTCCATTGGTTAATTTCCCTCAAACAGATGATATTAAGATATAAAACAACTCCCTCTCTATTTCCTTCTCAGGCAAGCTAAATGATTCAAGCATAGACAAACAAAATATATGACAAAGATAATTATATGTTGTGTATCTATACACAAAATAAATAGAAAAATGTCATTGACCTTGCCTCTACATCAAAAGTTTCAGATAGTTAAACCATCGATTGGTAACTCGTGGATAAAAAGGGCCATTTGTTCTAGTTCGGTTGATATTAAACATAATATTAAAATAATGGATGCAAGTTGCTAAATTTCACTACCCTAATATTTTGGCTGATAGTTAGCTTAAGTAGTCTATAAGTTATATCTATAAAATGGCATAGAAATTGGAGAGATATTTATGAGACGACAAAGACACTTTAAGAAAATATAGGAAAACAGGAACGAGAACCTCACCGCGAATATAAAACGAGAACCTCTAGATGCGCTTTGGTAAAACAGGAACAAACTGTTGGAAATTCGAACCCTGAGTAAAAACTGAGAAATGTGAACAAAAACAACAACAAACAACAAGATAATAACAATATAACCAAAATGGTAACAAAAAACCTTACCCCCATGAATTATATCCCCGAACAAAGGCAGTGCATTGACAACCAATGCATTGAATGTCCAGCTCCAAGTCCGGAGGACTGATGAAACCCACATTGATGTCGATGAAACCCACATTGATGTCATGGTAGAGGTTGGTGTCGCTTCACACTACCGTGCACTGTCACTTCACATGGCTCGACACCTCCATGCTCCATGAATGCAATGACTCCTTGCAGTCCCATTCCCAAACCCATTATCCCGATGAATCTCTACATTTTTTACCCAATTCCTTGCATGTCCCGAGCCGAGCCACTCCTCACAGTCCCAGTCCTAGACCCATTATGCCGACAAAACTTTGCGTTTTTTATCCAAGTCTGGGCATGGGCCGCGTGAACATTCTAATCGTTACTGTGTCAATGTTAGTAGCTGTCATAGTAGGTGTTTTTCCATCTTCACTTTCTCCTAAAGCCCATGTCCTGCTATCCCTGAAGAAATATATTTACATTCACAATGGGTCGGATCCAAATTTGTTGGGTAGCTGGAAGGATGAGAGCGATTCCAAGCCCGGTTCCCATTGCTTATGGACAGGGGTCCAATGTGACCCATTTAACCGGGTGGTGGGGCTTGACATCTCCGGGATGAAACTAAATGGATCAATTCCTCCTGAAATTTGGAAGATTCAACATCTCATCAATCTCACAGTATCCTGCAGCTATCTCAACAGTCTATTACCTAGTGAGATCACCAATATTCTGAGCTTGAGGGTTCTGAATATCTCCAACCATGTATTTTATGGTAACTTCCCTTCCAATGTTTCCAAATGGAGGGAATTGGTGGGAACGTACAACTGGTCACAGAGAGCTGGTCACGTCATGGAGGGAACTGGTGGGTACGTACAACTGGTCACAAAGAGCTGGTCACGTCGTGGAGCTTCAAACCTGGCATTAAATGAAACATGTCACCAATGAAACAGCGTGACGTGGTAGCATTCCATTCACTAAATGAGTGAGGAATCCAGCTACAGTTGCATGGATGATCTTTCCTTGTTTGAATGCCTACAACATAATTATGTCCTCGACATATAGATTATTCGAGCCGAGGCATTAGTTTGGGCTTTGTTCAGAATTTGTTGTTATCAACCTAAAGTTCAACGATGTGAATTTGATTTATTTATGTGATTTTTAATTTTTTTTTTTTTTTCATTGGTTGAAAAGTGATGATGCAATCCTTGGGGAAGAGTGAGGGGATTATTTTTTCCATCTGTCCCCGTGACATCATCTTTAGCACGCGTGCAATTATGGTGATTGTGACATGGAAATTCCATCCTTATGGTGCAATTATGGCATCTGTCATCTGTGTTGGAGAAGTTTTTTATGGTCTGTACACAACAATAATTACTGAACAATAAAACACAAGTTTTTTTATGGTTCTGTATATATTTCCTTACTTTGAATTGAAGTGCTATTTTAAAGTACATGAATTAATATATATTGTTTGGGTGGGTTCTTTGAAGAATGATAGTGAGTCACTTGGCTAATTTTTAAATTTAATCTTGTAGAGCTTTTTGTGCAGTAAACTTAGGATGCAAGAGTGGCTTAAACCTTAAAATTCTTATCACCGAATCAATGCTTATCAAACCAAGCATTTGAATTTTTTACTATGAGTCGTGAGTTTATATTTATCTTTATATGCTTCTCTTATAACCTAAGTAAAGTGTCAATATTATAAGAGATGAAAAATATTCGAAGGCATGTAAACTTGTTTACTGTAAATTAGGAAATAATGAGCAGGTGTGCCATTATGACGATTGTGACATGGCTATGCCATCCGTAGGGTGCAATTATGGTGTCTTCATCTGCGGTGGAGAAATCGTCTCGCCACAATTAATTATTTATGTTCAACAAATTAATTATTTCCTTTCTGTTCAACAAATTAATTATTAAGAAATATCAAATTGAGTAATCGATATTATATTGTAGCTCTTCTAGAATTTCTGGCCGCCACCTTGCTTGGCCCTAACATCAATTACCATCCTATTCATTACTAAATTCATGAATCAATACTTCCAGAATTCTTCGACGTCCCACCTGCTTGACCTTGCAATCAATCACCATTATGGACGCCCGCCTACCATCCATCTAGACGCTAGAGTATACAAAGATATATTCTAGCGCTAGTACATGTGCTGATGAACGACAACCACATGGACGTGAAAAGTGACATGCCAGGTGGACCCTATCTTGCTTTTCATGCATGGACGATGACTGTGGCTTCCATCATCATCCTCAAGTACCATCGAGACACAAGGAAACGACTGATGGTTAACAACAATATACCTTCTTTTATCTAGATTATGTAGAGAGTTTCCTTATGTTATGACTGCCAAAGCTTAATCCTCTTTCCTCGTGTTATGCTTTTTACAACTTACAATAGAGTTACCATGATTGTTTTCCTCCTGCTCAAGACAACATGGATTGGTCATGTCTTTGTATATGTATTGTTTATTGTGTGTGATTGGTTCATTCTTAATAATTGTTCCTTGTGTGAATTACCACATAAACTATCTCTTTGGACTAAATTAGAATGGTCCCAAATGTGAAGAGTAGGTCTACCATGTCTATTGGAACCATAATGTTGATTAATTAATGATGGGTGAAATAGTTTCTTTTTTTAGTGTTGTGCTTTTTGTTATGAATGCTCATTGTATATATATAAATTATTGAAAATATGCATGTACCTAAATTTGTTTCTATTCATGTTTCTATGCATTGTAGGTCCTTGATGATACAAGTAATGAGCCTTGGGGCCATTATGGATAAAATATAGAAGATATTGCATATAACATTAGAAATTTGTAAGATTCTTCTCAACGGTCCATTATCTTCTTATGATGGATTTATAATTCTTGTTGACAAATATTTGCAAAAGTTTGATAAAAAATAGTTTGGCATTGATGAAAGCAGATGATCATGGGTGTGGTCTAGAAAAGGGCATGTGATACTGGCAAAAACTAGTGCCTTGTTTAGAAGGTGAACATGATTGCATTTTAAATGGAATTATTTATTGTTTGCTCCATCTCAAGCAAAGGTAAAAATAAAATTTGTATAAGACAAATTCAACACATCTCTTTCGATAGGGTTGTATAAGTTATGCCTCTTCATAAATAATTGTAAACTATATATGTTATGTTAAAGTATCTTGCCCCAAATTATGATTCTCTTGTGACAATTTAATAGAAAAATTAGGGAAATGTGAATTTAATAAAAAAATTAGGAAAATGTGAAGATAACTAAGTAAATGTTTTTATTGGACAATTATTATCTGAAACAAAAGGCTTAGGAGTTAGAAACTATAAAAAAAGTCAAAAAAATATTTTTTTGATGGTTTCCAAAATGTTAGCTTTTAGTGTTACTCCAAGAATGGTTTTCACTTTGTAAGGAGATCGTTATGTCTCCTAAGCTCTAGCAATTACAAACCATCATCCAAATCATGTGCAATGTCGAGGACATTGCCACCTTGTGGCTCTTGTTTATTTAGTAGTACAATTTTTTAATAAAAAATTATTTAATTTACTTGATATAGGTATCTTGGTATTATTATTATCATCATCATCATAATCATCATTTTTTAATTTTTAAAAGTAATTATCTTTAATTATGCCAAAGACATTTATTCAAGGAACTCTTTGTCTTGCAACTATTGTTGATTCCTCGTCTTTGCTGTGAATAAATTTCTAACACGTGTCTTGCCATTCCATATTCCATACATTTACGTGGGTTTCTTTTCTACATGAGCTCGGAATCAGAATCCTAGGACAAAGTCACTTCGCACAGAGGGCCTCTCTTCACACTTCCTCTGAATTCGTCTTCATCTTCTGGCGCAGGCGCAGCCTGCTTCACTAGCAATTCTCCTTTCTCCTATCAGGTCGTTTCAATGCACCTCCTTTCTGCCCTCTCCTGTCAAAGCCCTTCAATGCACCACCTTTCCACCCTCTCTCGTCTCCTGTCAGAGCCCTTCAATGCAACACCCTTCCACCTTTCCCTCATAGTTGCAGGGTCTAAATTTTCCATAAAACTACTCATTTGAATATTAAAAGAGAAGAAGCTTCAAAGCTCAAAGAAATATTGTCCTGAGTTGGGCATTTTTCCATCCAGATATCAAACCAGGGAGGGCTTGACGTAATTGTAGAGAGAATGCATGAACAACTGGAGAAATTTATGGAAGAACCGAAAGCCGAGCTTTGAGTGATCCTTGAAGGAACATGAGGCCTTCAACACAGGGAAGAATTTTCCCTTTTGCGAAATCTTGTACAAAGCAGCATTGATCTTATGCTTGAGTCAATGTCCAGGGAACATAGAGTTCATATGGAAGTATTTGTTGCTATAAAAACATGGATTCAATCTATTTTGCATCCATATATCAATGTCACTCAAACGGTCCTCATTGAGATATTTTCCCAGAAACGATGTAGAAATATTGCATGTTAGAGTCAACTTCCTGCGGATGATTGTAGTTGTGAAGTTTGTACCACCAAGAGTGGATTTTGTAGCCTTTGCATGTGTGTTATTTGCAACAAATTTGACTTTGAAGTGAATACTTGTCGGTGGGTGGACTGTGATACTTGTTCCCACTGGACACACATATTGTGCAATTCGTGCAGGGAAAATAATTATGGATACCAGTCTTAAGGGTGGTGCAGGGTCATCTGAAATGATTTTCAAGTGTCGAGCCTTTTAAGAGGACATCATAACTATAGGGTGGTGAAGAATGTGTTTTGGAACTGTGCACCTGACTGGGATAGGGAATCTCTCATGAAGGAGTTATTGACTCCGTTCGGAGGATATTTCATGGAAGTGAGGACTCTAAGGGCATAAAATTATTTTGGAAGTCCGAAGAACTATTGGAAAATATGAAGAATGGAGCTACTGATGAGGCTGGAGTTTGCAAAATGATGCAATGTTTCTTTCAAGGTTTAGTTTCTCCCAACACATGGCAAGTTATTTTTATTGTACATTTATGCACAATATCCAATTGGTAAGCCTACTTTGCCATCTAAGTTTTATATTCTCTTCTCATGCATTTTTGTTTTGTCATGCTCATCTCATGTAGTAATCCTTGTGCATCTCGCCCCGCCCCATTAGAAAGGGATACAAAACTATCGTTTATAGAGGGAAATTGAATCTACTTATCATGCGTGGTGGTTATAAGACAAGCTAAGTTGAACCATGTAATAAAGCATCACCTTTTGAAATGAAATGCTAAACAAAGCCTTCATTTGAAAGAAATTGCAGTTCACTGTGATATTTATATTTTTTAAATCTTGTTGTACTTTTATAAGCATGGCCATAATTCGTTTGATGTGACCTCCTTCTGTTCAAATATTCACAGATGGGTTTGTTATAGATGTTAAGGATTTTATGCATCAAGCTCTTGGATACAATTTGTGGAGACTACAATATAATGATCCCCAATTGCCTCTCTGGACATTTTCCTATCTTGAAACTCTCCCTTTTTTTATGTGAAATATTTTGCATTATTGTTAAAAAAAATATTTCTGACTTGGATTTGGCAAGATGCGGTATCTTCAAAAAGATAAAATATAGGACATTTTGATTAGGTTTCCATCAAACATGAATTTAGACTCCAAGGAAAGAATTGCAACTTGCTTATATTTCTTTTATCATTATTAATAATGGATTTGGACTTGATTCAATTATTAGATTGATAATAATAATATTTGTAACTAAATTTGAAATACACTAAAAAACATGAAATTGATGGTAAGACATCAAAATTTACCAACCTTACTGCATTAAGCAAATTTGTATTTAGGACAAGTTTAAATATGCTAGAGGCATTCTTGTTGTTTTTGCCAATTGTAGTCTCTATCACTACGGTGAAGAGAATGTGCACTATATGAGAAGATAAGTAATTAAAGTCTAATTTATTCCTACCTTGAAGGCATTGCTTAAAACAATGGATTGTGCAAAGTATTCCATATTTGATGTTGAGATCCGTCCTTCTACATTGTTGAGTTGTTATAGAATTTTGTAGCAGCATGCCATTACCATTCAAAATCCATCTATTGGTCCCTATGCGTATCTCTATCATATTTAAATTATTCAAATTCAAACTTTGGGGAGAAAGATACCAATTTGTAGCTTGCATGTTGTTAACCTCGACAGTGAAGTTCTTATATAATAATTATTCTATTTAGGTAATTGTTGTTCTCATTTTGAGATTAATAATGTTTATCTAAAACCTCTTTTCACACTTAAATTCATGTTGTTTCCTATGGTTTGATCAGTAACTATGTTAACATGGCAATACAATTTTCACATTTTAGATCTATATGCAAATTACATCCTCTTCCAGATTCATTTGGAGATTTAACTGCTATCCAACACATTGATTTATCTAGGTGCAAAAGTTTGGAGATGCTTCCAAAATTCTTTTTGCGTGTTCAAAAAATATCCAATACATAAACCTGTCTAAGTGTAGAAGTTTGAAAATGTTGTCAAATTCCTTAGATAATTTCACATATCTCCAACATATCAATCTATTTTGTTGCAAATGTTTAAAGATGCTTCCAAATTCCAATGGGAGTTTAACATATGGTCAATAAATCAATCTCTATGGATGCAGAAGTTTGAAGATGTTCCCAGATTCGTTAGGAAATTTGGGAAATCTCTACTACATCAATCCAGGTCATCGCAAATTTTGAAGATGCTTCCAAGCTCCTTAAGCATTTTGACAAATCTCCAACAGGTTAAATTGTCTTGTTGCAAAATGTTGGACATAATCCAAGATTCCTCGAGCCATGTTTAACACCCATGTTTAACTGATTTAGGTAGTTTTGGTTCATATAGTTAGTTATATGTTTATTGAGTTTTCATTTCAATTGTGAACTAAATATTCCTTCCTTCATTGAAAACATTTGTGGTGACACCTTTGACCACCCATTTTTAGTTGATCAAACTCAATAAATAGATTTAAGTGCTTATCAATATTGGTTGATTAAACTGAGTCATAAGATAGCTTAAACATAGATATTTTACTCCAGTGGATTCCATTCATTTATTCAATTAGAGTCAATAACTACTTAAACATAGACCCTTCTCTGCTTTAAACCATCCCTTTATTGGGTTAGACATCCTAGTTTGAATTTGGATCCCCACTTACCACTAGGCCATAGCCCAAAATTGTATTTGTGTTGACATGTAGTAGGACTTGGGGTTAGGAAATCCTCGTTTAGTGTTTATGGACCAAGGTTGAGTTTAGACTCCTTGATGTCATGGCATTTCCTAGAGCGGGTCTCCCACAGTTCTGAACATCTAGGCATTGAAACCATGTGATAAGGATAAAACCTGCTTCTATTTAGCTTGTGTTAGTTATTTTTTCCTCAATATATTGTTTTTAGGCATTGTTCTGCTAATTTGGTTACAAGTGGTGTGTGTTCTTGATCATCCACCAACTTGGAGATTTGGTAGATTTAGAGCCACATTGGACTGACCAACATGTTGGAATTAATAAGGGGGAATTAGTCTTGCACATATCAAATTATATTATTTGGCTGTAATTTCTTCAAAGTAACCTAATTTATTGATGGTTCTATATGTTAAAGTTGAGTCTATGTGGCTTGTCTTACTTCCTTAAAAAACATATTTTTGGAATGCCCAGACCTATCTAATCTCAGATTTGACATAGAGCTTAACATTGGGAAAATTAAGGTTGCATATATGAGTTCCAATATTTGATACAATGGTAGAGTGGATAGGAGATATGTATCCTTGTGCTCAACAACCTCGATGTATGTAGAATGACAATGTTTATATGGGTTTGGATCACATGATGCATGCACATATACCATGCCAATGTTTAGATAGGTCTGCACCAGTGTCCATATGCATAAGACCTTCGGCGAGCACACAGAGAGTTAATGGATCACTTCCACCCTCATCCAGGTTGTAAAATGCACCTTGCTTCTCTTGGTTCTTTTAGGGGAACAATGTTTCCGTTCATTGGCTTCACCAAGAGTCACTTAAATTCAAACACTGGGATAAATCTTGGAAACATATTTGGGCAAGTACAAGGGATGGTCCCGTGTCACATGTATTGAGGAATTGGAGGCAATCAACTCTAATATTTGAAAATGATTGAATTAATTATTTTGTTTAATGTTTTAAATGACAAATCATTTATGATGTATGTTCACACTCTTCTCTACCTGTTTTTCTAATATGAAAATACATCATTCCCTATACAAGGCGCTTCCTTGTACTTCTTGCCTTGCCTCATGAGTTGAAGCCCCATGGGTTCCTGTGTACACTCTTTGTTGTCTTTCAGTACAAACAATGGTGTCTTATGTGTCTATTTACTTTCCAACTCATGGTTGAAAACATGTTATGTCTTACATCACAACATGGAACATGTTAGGTATTATATTCTTTATTTGTTTCATATTGGAGTGGTTACATGTGTACATCCCAGATTCTTTGATAAAATTTTCATTGTTTCAAGTTATTCCTTTCAAAGATGCACTATATGGGAACATCTGCCTATGTATCTAGAATCTCGTTTGTTTAAAAGTAAAATTGTATATTTGGGACTGCCACTTGTTCCAACTGTGACATAATTTTTTATGGTAGAATTACTCTATCTGCAGTTTGATGACCCTAAGAAATAAATCTACATGTATACCAATTCCATAGACACTATAAAGGTTAGTTTATTATTTTTATTATGATATTGTATTTGTTATGCTGGATGCATTTTTTGGCTAGAACCTTTGCTTGTTTATACCAGGTAATAAAGATGATTTTTGTTGATAGTTTCTTTGATGTTTTTTTTATTGCATACATTCCAAGGTCTTTATTCATGGATAAGAAATTACCATGGAAATTTTATCACACTATTAGTTAATCATTTAGTGATTGGGATTAAATGATTTTTTCATATATCAGATATTTGGTGAGTTATAACATGTGTGGGAAAGTTTGTGTGCTAAAGTTAGGTTTTCCCTATTGAGATTATTTCTCCTATGCATTGAAATTTTTTTAGTTCACTCTTATCATTACATTTAAATCCATTATTCCATGTCTTTGGAAATGAGTATATTACAGGTTTAGACATCCTTGAGATAAAATTAGGACATGAAAATGAGAATGTAATTTTTTGTAATTCAACATATGGACCCATGGATCCTATAGTTCATATTCTATTCCATTGTTTAAATTTGGTGTTTTCATTGATGTCAAACATGTTGTTGGACTTGGTATCTAAATTCCAGTTTGAATAAGTATATAAAAATATGTGTGCAAGTCCTGTTAACACCCAAAAATTGTTCATCGAGCTCATCCCCTTAGTCACATAACCCATTTATCCCTTTTTTCTACATATTTGGCCTCCAAATATCCAAAATCCCTAAGTTGGTAAGCAAATGGGGAAAAAATCATTATTTCCCTCAAAAAATTAATTAAAATCCTCCAAAAATGTCAAAATCCCCCCAAAAAATTAAAAATAAAAGAAAAATGAGGGAAACCATTAAATACCAATGACCAATACTACTGGCTACCCAATACCACAGGACAATACACCACCACCCAATACCCCAGGACAATACACCACCACCCAAAACTACTATAAAAAGGTGGTGCAGGCCCCCCATTTCATACATCATTCACTCTTTCCTTTCGTTATGCTGCCAAAATTACTATTGAACCCTAGCCTACCTCTTTGAGTTTTTGTTCCCATTTAGTTAAGTTTTGGCCACCATTTGAGCATTCGGAGGAAAGTAAGGGACATTGGAGACCAAGAGCATCACCATTCATACGGCTGCAAGGGCCCATCAGTCTTCATCATATTGAGGTAACATATTGTAAACTCTTGTGTATAGTACAAAAATCATTCTTTGATTATCATGGTGTATCTTTGGGTGTTTATTATTTTGGTTTAGATATTTATTTTACTGCAGTCACTTTCAACATTTTTACTTATTTACCATTTTTATTTGCATGCACACACTCCCATTCACAAATTGTTACTAAGATTTCCACAACTCTTAGTAAGTGTCCTTTTGCACTAGCTAGTGTGAAAACATTAGCTACAAGTTCCATTAAGCCAATGAACTAGTGTGTGCAAGTCCCACAACTCTTAGTAAGTGTGAAAACATTAGCTACAAGTTCCATTAAGCCAATGAACTAGTGTGCGCAAGACTCACAAAGTCATGGTACTTTATTCGAGTAAGATAAGACACGTGGCTTATGCTTGGGTGAGCTTGGCCATAAAGAAAGGAAGAAGGGGTGTTACCATCTTAGAGAAGCCCCAACTTGTGGACACATCATTTGAGTAAGTTGAGTATAAATAAGAGTGGAGTTGATGGATGAGAAGTAAGCTGAAGAACAAATGGAGTAATATTTTGAATTTGCAAGCTTCGGGTTAGATGAAATGCTCAGGGGAATAAGAGGAAATACGATTTGAAGAAGTGCGCAAGGTTACAAGAAATGCAGAAGAACAATGAGAAGTCGTGCAGACATAAGGGGCATTTGTGAGAATGGCGCAATAAGCATGTGAATGTGCACATCATCAATATAGTAATGGGAATTGTAGTCAATACAGTAATGGGAACTGTAGCAGAATACAGTGTAAGATAAGTAGTGATCATAATTTGAACCAGAATACATCAGAAGAGAGCGCAACAGGCAGTAAAGCAGAGCACAAAACATAGTGCACGCAGATATGAAGTCAGCTTGACAGAAAGACATCAACATCTATATCTGAGGGTGGTTGGATAGGGAAAGGAAAGGACAATGCAGTCTCCACTTAGGTTGGTGCCTGAACACCGTGATTTGGTGGTCATGTAGAGGATTGGTGTCCTCACAGGTTGGAGCCTGGTTCAACAAGTTGGTGCTTTCCTGGAGGATTGGTGTCCTACAGTGGAGAATGAAGAGGTTAGTGAAAACCTAAGGACAACACTGCAAAAAGACTTCACAAATGCCATGAGACAGTAATAAATGCCATATTGAATACTCTACCAAAAGATGTGAAAGCTAAAGTTGGATCTCAACCCTCGGCCCATGAACTTTGGAAAAAATAGAGATTATATGTTCAAGGAACATATGTGGTGCTAAGGATCAGGATGATTCCGTTAGTGTGAATGAAATTGGTAAGAGCTTAGAATATTTTGATGCCCTCTCCATTGAAGAAGCAAGATATGTTATTCATAGTCAAATAAAAAATAGAGAAGGGATAAAAAAGCTTGCAATCAAAATCATGGAAACCCTAAGAAAGAAAGAAGAAGAATCATAGAGAATGGCAACACACATGTTCGAACAATTGCAAGAAAAGGATGAAGCTTGTAAGACAAAGGAGCAAGAGTTTGCATCTCTATAAGACAAATTTGAAAGGTCAATATCAAGAAATCAGAAGCTATTCAAAGAAATTATGTCTCTAAAAGGAGAATTGGAAATAACCAGGAAGTATATTGAACAAGCAAGTGAAGAAAGAAGTGCAAAAGAATAAATTCAATTTCTAAGAGATTAGCTACAAGAAAAGGATGCATAGATTATCTCTTTGAAAGATGAGCTTAACAATATGAGGATGATTGTCTCTAACTCCATTAAACAGGTTGAAGAATAACTTGCGGAAATCAGGGAAGAAAATCAATCTTTGAAGGATCAGTTGCAAAAGCCTCAAGAAGGAATTGATGATGCCAAAGAGGTGATCAATGAACAATATTTTCATCTCTAGAAAGAAAAAGAAGCGGGTGATAGATTGAGGAATGAAATGACTACTATAAGAGAAGTTAAAAATACTATAATTGATCTAAGAATTCAGTTAGAGGAGGTCAAGGAATTTGTAGAAGCTCAGCTAGAGGAAAAGGATCAAATTTGTCAAACAAGAGAGCTCTAGATTGCCTCTCAGAAAGAGGAAATGAAAAGGAGAGTTACTACAAACTTGAAGTTTGCAAAAAGTTTGTCAACCTTAGATGACCTCTTCAGCTACTAGAGATAATCTCATGTCAAGACTGGGTTGGGATATGATGAAAAAAAAGAATGTTAAAGAAAAGGAAGACTTCATACTTCCACTAAAAGAAACCAAAGAGAAGCCTAATATATATGAAGATATTCTCAAGAGATTTAAGTATGGTGTAGAAAACAACAAAGAAGAATCTCATAACCAACCAAAGCATGCAAAGTAAACTTTTCAATTTCAAGGAAGTGCAACCAACTCCAAAAATCAAACACAATCTAGTCATCATGCATTCCATGGCTATTATTATTCTTGCAATGTGTTTGGACATAGAGTTGTAGATTGCAGATCTTGTGGCAGATCCAATCAATCAAGAACCAAAGGTATGAGTGCTCTTTTTATTCAATGTTACAATTTTCATTATTATGGCCACGGGGCTTTTAACTGTAGAAGGTGTTGGATATGCAAATGCATTGGACACATTGAAAATATTGTCCCATATTAGCATATCATGATTATGGTAATCTTGACCATAAAGTTGTAAACTGCAAAACAAATAATCCTTCTAATAATTGGATGAGAAAGACAGAGCACTTTGTGCAGAATAAAAATTGTTATTCAAAATTTGCAGGCACACAAAAATGCGTAAAGAAAAATTCATGCGCAATTGAAGCCAATAATGTAAATATTTATTCGGTAGCATAAAGTTGTTGCTAACTTTTCAATATCAAGGAAGTGCAACCAACTCCAAAAATCAAACACAATCCAGTCATCATGCATTCCATGGCTATTATTATTCTTGCAGTGAGTTTGGACATAGAGCTGTAGATTGCAGATCTTGTGGCAGATCCAATCAATCAAGAACCAAAGGTATGAGTGCTCTTTTTATTCAATGTTACAATTTTCATTATTATGGCCATAGGGCTTTTAACTGTAGAAGGTGTTGGATAGGCAAATGCATTGGACACATTGAAAATATTGTCCCATATTAGCATATCATGATTATGGTATTCTTGACCATAAAGTTGTAAACTGCAAAACAAATAATCCTACTAAGAACTGGATGAGAAAGACAAAGCACTTTGTGTAGAATAAAAATTGTTATTCAGAATTTGCAGGCACACAAAAATGGGTAAAGAAAAATTCATGTGCAATTGAAGCCAATAATGTAAATATTTATCTGGTAGCATAAAGTTGTTGCTAACCTTCAGAGTTAAAAAAAAAAAAAAACTTGAATTCAAAAAGGTGATTCAAGGGAATTAGATTTAGTACAATAAAAATTGTAAATTAGAAAATGTCGCATAAAAACACATTCAATCGATATTTGTATATATTGAAAGTACAGTGGTTACAAACGGTGGTTCACATATTCAAAATTGCTCATAAGTGGTAAATATAATTGTTGTCGCACAATGTGCATACATAAACATCATGATCGCAGATGTACAACAACAACAAGTCTACAATTATTCAAAAATGCCTTTATAAAATTGTTCTCCTAGCATGTACAAAACTGACGGATTCAGAGCAAGTCAAAAGATCAATTTTCAGGAGCTTGCAACTGAAGATCGAGGTCAAATGAACATTGTTCTGCAGAATTGACATAATCAGGAGGTTGCAGAAACATGCAAAGTTCGAGTTCAGTTGAAGAATACTCCGCATAATTAACATGATCAGGAGGATGCAAGGATAGGCAAAGCTCGAGGTCTGGTGAAGGCTCGAGGTTTGGTGAAGATCGATCATTGAAACTAACAAAGTCATAAGCCCCTAAAAATTGGCTCAGTTTGAGAGATGGTGGAAATTGGAAAACATTATTATAATCAGCTTGAGAGTTCACCTGCAATTGCTTCAACAACACCAAAATATGTTCTTGCTGCCTCTATAGTCACTCAATTCATCTTTTCAAATTTGAAATTTCTTCTACATTACTTTTATTGGTCTATGTTTGGGCAACGGGCGTACCACTCCATGATATTGGATTCCATCATTTGTGACTTCCAAATTCCTATTTCAATCTTGAGTCTTGAAAAATTAGCCTGTTGTGATTGAACTAATGTCGTAAGACTTCCTAAGGATATCCGCTGCAAAGAACTAGACATGGTGATAAAACTATAGAATGGATCTATGACCACCTAACTCTCTGAAGGCTCCTACAAGAAAATTTCACATGCTCAATAAGTAAGTGCCAATGAAATAGGATGACCCACACACATAGCTCGTAAGTAAGACGATTTGCAATAAAAAATCAATCGCAACCGTACACCTCTGAATAACTTGAAAAGACACATAAGGAATGTGGCATTAACAACATGTGTAAGACGACGAATTGAATTTAATGCGAAAAGATATGCTCGAGGAATAACAAACATGAATATCAACTCAATTCAATGCGAACTTATGAAACTTGCACTTTTTGAATCAGCATGGCACATGATATATACGTAATTCCCCACTTCACATTAGCTCAAAGCATCTATGACATTGAAAAGACTTGGCACAATCAAAACAACATAATGGTGCATATCCTGTTGCGCAGTAGAATCAGTGACATGGAAGAAATATGGAGTAGACAAAATGACAAAACAAGAAATGGGAAGCATGAAGACATGAAGCTGCAACAGATGATAGTGTAAACTACAACAAAAAGTTGTGGAAAGACAAGTAGGAAACGGACCATGCAATGTAGAAGCAACCAATATAAACAATGCAATTCACATAAAGCAAGATAATAGTGCGACTAAGGGGGAGAAAATAAATCGCGACAACAATACAAGAAGTTAGATGTGGTCGGCATGAAGAATCAAGCAAAACAAAATCAATCAGCACAGAAGGAACAATAAAAGACAAGAATAGAAGCTCAAGGTTAGGGGAAATTTGCAACTATGTAGGGGGAGCATACCTTTAGTAATAGTGATATATGTACACATACAGGATGCAAGAAAACTTAGCACAACACAGTGGAAGCGACCAAAGAAAGGGAATGAAGCATAAAGATAGGGGGAGCATCCATTTTCCATTGATGTCAAAGGGGAGAGATACTAGGTAAAAGGTCTTGCAGAGAAATGTTGAATCGATATTTGCACAGTAATAATCAAAGGATCAAGTGACATGTTGCATAGAAAAGAATAACTCACATTCAGAGGAATCTTACTATTTGGTTAGTGTTGACATCAATGCCAAAGGGGGAGATTGTTGAAATTTGGTGTTGTCATTGATGTCAAAGAGGTTGTTGGACGTGGTATCTAAATTCCACTTTGAATAAATACATAAAAATATGTGCACAAGTACCACTAATCCAATGACTAGTGTGCGCAAGTCCCAATAAGCCAATGAACTAGTGTGCGCAAGACCCACACATTCATTGTACTTTATTTGCGCAAGATAAGACAAGTGGAAGATGCTTGGGTAAGATTGACCATAAAGAAAGGAAGAAGGGGTGTTACCATCTTAAAGAAGCCCCGACTTGTGGACACATTATTTGAGTAAGTTGAGTATAAATAAGAGTGAAGTTGACGAATGCAAAGTAAGCTTGGAAGAACAAATGGAGTAATATTATGAATTTGCAAGCTTTGGGTTAGATAAAATGCTCAGGGGAATTAGAGGAAATATGATTTGAAGAAGTGTGCGAGGTTACAAGAAATGCAGAAGAACAAGGAGTAGTCACGCATACATAAGGAGCATTTGTGAGAAGGGCACAAGAAGCATGTAAATGTGCGCAGAATCAATACTGTAATTGGAACTATAGTAGAATACAGTGTAAGAGTGTTATATACCTAGGGGGAATAATATGAGGAACCTAGGGAGGTACCTAAGGGGAGTAAATGATGTAATGGGTACCCAAAAGGGAATAAACTATGTAATGTGTACCCAATGGGGTAATTATAGTAATGTGGCCATTAACAATGGAATATGGTCCACTTGGTGGTTGGGGGTTAGTTAGAAGAAATAATCCTCAACATGACCAATACAATGATATACTCATGTATCTATTTATACTTTTTCATGAGTATACCTGGGGGGAATAATATGGGGTACCTAGGGAGGCACCTAAGGGGAATAAATGATGTAACGGTACCCAAAAGGGAATAAACTATGTAATGTGTACCCAATGGGGGTAATTATTGTAATGTGGCCATTAATAATGAAATATGTTCCACTTGATGGTTGGGGGTTAGTTAGAATAAATAATGTAATAATAAGACATAGCCCCTAAGTATACTCATGAGAAAGTATAAATAGATATGAGTATCATTGTATTAGTCATGTTAAGGATAATTATTGTACAAGCATGGCTTGTGGAGTGGTTCCTTCCTTAAGGAGTACTTGATGGTGTTACCCTACCTAAAGGGTTTCTTTATATCTTGGTGTTATTCTTATGGTGAATGTATTTTGGGTATTTATGAAGTTTAAGTGTTCTATATCTTTGTTGTGATTCAATTTTTGGGTTAAGGATCACTACAAAGGGAAGTAGTGACCATAATTTGAACCAGAATATGTCAGAAGTGAGCACAACAGGCGATAAAGCAGAACACAAAACATAGTGCGCGTAGTTCTGAAGTCAATGTGACAGAAATACAATAATATCTATATCTCAGGGTGGTTGGACCGGGAAAGTAAAGGAGATTGCAGTCTCCACTTAGGTTGGTTCCTGAGCACTGCGAGTTGGTGCTCGCATAGAGGACTAGTGTCCTCACAAGTTGGAGCTTGGTTCAGTAAGTTGGTGGTTGTGTGGAGGATTGGTGTCCTCACAAGTTGAATCCTGTAGTCTGTGAGTGGGTGCTTGCAAGTGGGATTGGTGTCCCAACCATATGGGTGTCTAAGTGAGTTGGTGCTCACATCAGTGGAGATTGGTGTCTCCCATATTTCTATGTAATTTCATTATATATATATATATATATATATAAAAGTTTCTTCAAACATTATGCGTACAACTTTTTTTTATTGATGTGGTTTTAAATAGCAATTGGATCATATTTTAAAAGTGAAAATGTCTTACTCTGCACATGATACTGATTCACCCTCCTTCTCAGTATCATTAAGAATTCCAACATTCCATAACTCTAGAAGTTGCACTGATCAAGAATTTGATCCAATAATAGTAGTAGGAAGTGTAATTTGAGTCAAATGAATTGTCATTAGGACTTAAGTATGAGTATGAGTAATAGGGTATCTTCCTTTATTAACATATTCTATGGAGTCCACTTTGAAAATCAGAGGGATTTGAAGGAACTTGGACCTTCCAGTTTTGTTCTATCTTGGAAATTATTGTGCCCATTCGTTGAAAAGGCTATCAATTCACACCTTATGTGTATAAAAGGGAGTTCCAACCAAGAAGAGAATAAGTGATATGATGAGCGTGGGTATGATGTTATCATAGCTGACATCGATTGAACTTGTTTTCGATGTGTATCAAATGATTTACAAAATAGAAATCCCAGACATATCATGAACATCCACCAATTTAAAAATGAATTTTTATGAATCTTTTCCTTCTCAAAATAAAATAATTGAACTTGTTAGAAAATGAAATAAATAAACCATTCAATAAAACAAGAGGACTAGTAGGAATTTCCATATTTTGTTGAACTTGACAGATAAAGGGATTTGCAATTTATTAAGGCCAAAGTAGCGTGCAAGCTATTAAGGGTGTATTAAAATAATGTAGCATTTTGATGGCATTATAAAGTTAATGAGCTAAATGAATATGAGATAAATCCTAAAGAGTTAAGTCACATATATGCTAGTTTATGGTAGTCACATGTGAACCTGTCATGGCAGCAGAGTGATTTTTCAAGGTTGTAAATGCATCAAAACACCAAATTATTATCTAGATTCTTCAAACAAGGTTTGGCAGCCTTAACTCACCCTAACAATTACCAATGGTGGTAGCATACATGGTTTAATTTGGAATGCCTAGACAAATATAATGAACCATAGGTTTATGGCATGCCTAGATAGGTATGAATAATATTAGAGCTCCTTCTTTTGTTCAATACATGTCTAGGCATGCCAATGGATTGCTTTAGTGTCTAGGCGATAAATGCCATAAAGGTGAACAAAATTTCCTTGGATCACAAAACAATATGAATTTCCATTTAATAAATAGAGATTGAGAGTGGTTGTTGCATGATTTGGTTTCTACTTCTTTCAATTTTGTCTTTATTTTGTTTGAACTTAGGTGATGTATGCAATATAAAAATTGTGAAGGAAAGATTGTAGATTTGTATTGTAAGTAATTCTCAATCTAATTTTTCTTGGATCTTGCAGATTTGGATTGTGTAAATTGTCACAACCAGGAATGGGTCTTTCAAGACCATGATGACATGTTTGTGGAGATTTACATGCTATTTCTTTGCAAATCCCCACATTCTAGGGAGTCCTCAATGTTGGATAGGAAAATACTCATGTGTACATGTTAAGATAGGTATTTGTGTGCAATAAGTTTTGGGATTTTTGTGTAGCTTGGTGCAGTAGCATTCTTATATGTTTCATATCCATTTTTTATTTATTCAATAAATTTCATAAATGGATCAAAACTTATTTTCCTTCTATGCATGCACAACTATTGCTTGTGTTCAAGAATTCTTCTAAAACTAGAGCCATTCATGCATTGTGTTAATTCAATAGGATTGATCACAAAGCTAGAGTAAACCTCACAAATCTCACTCAAGAATTGCAGAGAAGAAGAAGAAGAAAATGAATCAATTAAAACTCACAAACTCAGAAATGGAGAAATTTGCAGTATAATTATACATCAGTTGTAAGTTGGCACTATGAAAACTGAATACAGTGATGAAGTTGTCAAGTGAATTCGAATTAGCCAAAGGTGATTCAAATTCTACTCAATGTGTGGCTTGGATAGCATTGGAGACATCACCCAATCAGTGGTAGTAGTCACAAATAGTCAAAATTTAGTCAAATGAGTCTAACTGAGCCATGTGAACACAAATCAAGCGATGGAGACTCCAAGGAGTGCGCTTGAGGCAGTCAGTAGGTCAAGTGGCACTCCGATACATACAAGTGGAAGCTATAGGCAGTTAAACTAAGCAATAAATGCAAGAACTAGTCAATCAATGTTGCAACTGTCTGTTAGGAATCCAAGTAGTGTAGTAGGGCGCATATGTCATCCGGGTGAAGAAAACAAGGTGCACTAGGTAGGTAGGAGGGCTACTGAGGGCTAAACACAGGTTCTAGGGGGCTGAAAATAATCTCCAAGTGTTGGGGAGACTACCATACTGATGACTAGATGCATGCATGCATACAGAATATAAAAAATGATGGTGCGAATATTCCAACACCCCTCCGCAAGCCAAACTATGAGGAAACAACTGAAAACTAGTAGGGCCCTGGTGACTGAGACCAAAGGTCACCCCGTACAACAATCTAAATAAATAAAGTGAGGAAAGAGGGAAAACCCAGTGGGAAGAAAGCCCTCCCTCAAAATAGACTAAAGGATGTTAATGTAGCATGGCATCACTCACCCCAGAAGGAGGCAAGTGACCTTCTTTACCAAAGAAGGATCGATCTGCAAGAAATGGATCACTGTGTGAATGATCAATGTGAGAAGGATGAAACCTTCCATTCTGAAAATCAGATCCGGTTCTCCTTTGATCAAGTGGATCACCAACAAGATCTTCGACATATCTAAGAGTAATGGCTTCCCATCTCGGAAGAGGAGGATCAATAGGTGAAAGATCACCAGGTTTGTTGGCTTGGTTTTGCAACCAAGCTTAGTGCTATGGGCACCTGCTAACTAGTAGCAGCAGTTTCAATAGAAATAAATAACAATAAACTAAATATAAACTAAACTAAACTAGCATGTGCATTTTGAATTAAAGAACAAGAACAAGAACGATAAAAAATAATTTTTGTATTGACAATGGGGGCAAGCAAGTGCTTGCAATAACAATACCTCCAAGTGATGAAGGTTGTTGAATAGCTCCAATGGTGAGCAGCTCCAATCTCCAATGGGTCCTTTCTCCAAGGTGCGATTTTGGAAGCATGAGGATAGGAATATGGATGGATCTGAAATGAGGAGCCCCTACCACCTTTTTATAGGTTTTGGTGGTGGGGAATACCATTTGTGGTTTTGTGGAAATCAATGGTATTGACCAACATGGTTTAGGTACTTTTCCTTCCTTTTTCCTTTTTTGAATAAAATTAATATCTTTATTCCCTTTTTAATATTTTGGGAATTTTGGACCCTTTTTGAGGGTTTTTTATGCTTTTTTAGGAAAAATAATTTTTTTAAGTGGGAAAATGGGTGTACTAAGGTCTTTTGGTGACCTTTTGTTGGCTTCAGAGGCTCAGATGGTGGAAAAGTGGACAAATGGGTCATGTGAATAAGGAAATGAGCTAGTGAGCACTTTTTAGGTGTTAACAGATTGCCCCCTGATGTGTGAGGGCAGGAGCTCATCGTATGGCCGATAGACATCATAGTTCTTTTGTCTTTTTTCTGGGGTTTTGGGGAGGAGAAAAAACTGATTGGAGACTGGATCCGCGTCCCATGGAAGCTGCAAAAAATAAACAAATATTACATGGCCTCAATATGAATGAGGGATAATCTCTGATAATGGACGAGGTGGGCATACCCATGCTCGTATCAAGACATAAAAATTAGTCCCAAGAAGGGGGATCTAATACATAAAAAATATACTGGTACATCATAATAGTCCAGAGGGGACATTATTCTGGGATGTACTCATGATCATGACATGACTGATCTCAATTACTGATACACTGGATAACTGATGAATTGCTGGAACTGAAGGTGTCCAACATCTGTAGGGACGTAGTGACTGTGAGCCATCTCTGAGAAGTAATGTAACTGTATACTCAAGGGAGTATGAAACAGGTGTACAACTGAATACTGTCGCCATGCGCAGCCCGGATATCTATAGAAAAAGTGTAACTGGTTGTATCCATAGGTAGATTTTCAAATGTGGAGGAGTCAGATGGTATTCGGGGTCTTCGACTAATAAGTGAACGAACCAAAGCCCTGTGCGAGTCTCAACGATGTGATCAAGGTGTTGAAGTCGAGCATGTGAGAAACAACCATTTGGAGAGGCACTGAGGACTCTTCTCGAAATGATTCGTAGGCACTTATCATAAATGGTGATGAGTCCAAGACACAGGGACCTCTAGGTCTATCCTCTGGAATAAATTTGGTTGTCGTCGACAGAGGGAGACCAGCAACTAACAAGGCAATGATGTTTCCTTGATAGGAGCGCGAGGTGTAGAACTGAAGTGTGGTAGTACTGATGGTAGGATTGACATACTTGTGGGGATGGGAAGTAACTGGGGTCATATAGTGGGTAGACTCAAACTTCTTTTGTTCAGAGCATGATGACATGGTTTACCTGGCAGCGTAGGGAACTGACTTGTAGGTGTGGGGATCATAGCTTTTAAGGACTGAAGGGTATGTATTGACTCGGGGGGGGGTCAAGCTGATGGGTGCTGTCGAGGGGTTTCTTAGGGTGACATACTGCAGAATACTCTGAACAAAGGCGACCAAAATGGGGAAGCTGCCATATGAGTAGACGTGATCTGTTGTGGCACCGAGAAGCACCATTGGGTCCTTCTTCGTAGTTTTAATGAGCTTCAAGAAGGGATAAAAGTGTGCTCTGAAATGGTACTGTCCTGTGGATTTTGTGAGCCCAGGGCTGTTCGTGCTCATTGGTGCTTTCATTTTTAAGGAGTCTGAAAGCAATAAGAAGACTCTGCAGTGGTTATGACTACTGTCCTGTTGGTTTTACGAGCCCAGGATGGTGATTGCTCGTGGTCACTTTCATGTTTAGAGAGTCTGAAAGCGGTAAGTGGACTCCATTGGTGTTCTTTTTCGTAAGTTTAGTCTCCAAGGCCCGAAAAAGCATAAAATGTTGCAGATGGAGAACTCTTCTAGCCGATGTGACTAGAGTATTCATTTTTCGTAATTAGTCTACAAGGTCCGGAAAAGGGGTAAACTTATACCAGGTAGACGCCCTTTCAGATACGTTTAGCGAGCATGAAAGGAAGCAAGGTTGCTCGACGATCTTTTCATTGTTTTAGGAGTCACAAAAGAGCTTAACAAAAACTCCCTAAGTGCCTTTTTCGTAAAAAGGGATTGCTCGGCCCGAAAAAGGGATAAAATTATACCGAACAAAAATGGATAGATGGGAGCGAGAAAAGGTCTCAAGCGTCATCATGTGTGCGGGATACTGGATCCGGTGACATAAAGATTGTCAAAAGTGGGCTACGGCTTTGTGGCACGCAAACTGAGGCAATGAGAGGGCATTTTGAAAAAATGGCCGAAAAGTATGGGCATGAGAGTGAGAAATGATCTCAAGCATCATCACAAGCGCGGGAAACTGAATCCGGTGATATAACACTCGCTAGAAACGGACGACAGCCGATGTGGCACGCAAATCGAGGCGACGAGGGGGCATGGAAAAATGCCCTAAAAATCAGGAGGTGAGAGCGAGAAATGATCTCAAGCATCATCACGAGCGCGGAAAACTGAATCCGACGATATAAAGATTGTCAAAAACGGAGAACGATGGATGTGGCACGCAAACCGAGGCGACGAGGGGGCATGGAAAAAATGCCCAAAAAATCTGGATGTGAGAGCGAGAAATGATCTCAAGCATCATCACGAGCGCGGAAAACTGAATCCGACAATATAAAGATTGTCAAAAACGGAGAACGGCGGATGTGGCACGCAAACCGAGGTGACGAGGGGGGCATGGAAAAAATGCCCAAAAAATCTGGACGTGAGAGCGAGAAATGATCTCAAGCATCATCACGAGCGCGAAAAACTGAATCCAGCGATATAAGGCATGCCAAAAATGGACGACGACCGATGTGGCACGCAAATCGAGGCGACAAAGGCACCCAAAAAATGGTCAAAAAATGGACCTGGTGAAAACAGTAAAAGGAAAGGACTATCATGAAGTTCTCGCTGTGATGATTCCAATGGTACCAACGGTTTGAGAAACGGACGTCGTATGAGACCGGAATGGCGGTTTGAAAAATGGTGGAATTTCTATAAATAGGGCGTGGGGCCCATATGACGTGTCATTGTTACGTGCGAGTTTGGCAGAGCAGTCAGAGCTCTTTCTCGATTTCTGGGAGATTTGACCATTGGTTTTCGATTCTGCGAGTTTCAGGTAACCCTATTCGCCTTAGCCTTTTCACATATGTCATTTTTAGTTAGCGGCGGGCCCCCGAAGGCCGTGAAATTCCACGTTGACCTTCCAACATGGAATATCGCGGGTTTCGGGTCTCTTCCCGCGATGAACCGCGCGGGTTTTAGGCTGACAATCACGATTTTCATCGTGACTGTGAGGTCGGAACCCGCGATGTTCATCGCGAGTTCATGGGAGATAGTCGCGATGTTCATCGCGACTGTCTGGCAAATACCCGCGATGTTCATCGCGGACTCTTGGATGGAGGCCGCGATGATCATCGCGGATTTTGATGAAAAGGCCGCGATGATCATCGTGGATTTTGATGAAAAAGCCGCGATGGTATTTTTTGCAAAAATTTTTTGCTGGGGCTAAAAATTTCTTCTGTTTTTTGGCAGGATGTTGAGGAGACCGCAGAGTTCCTGGCGAGAGTGGGAGATAGATGATGATCTGATGGAGAAGATTCGTACTGATCCGGGGGTCCGGCAGACTCTAGCTGTGAGTGGACTTTTGAAGTTCACTCAGATCCCACCAATGCGTTCAGTGAGACGGCTCCTGAACAATTTGGTGAGTTGGTGGGTGCCCGCGGAGGGTGCTTTTATGATTGGGGGACAGAGGTTGGAGATCACCCTCACAGACGTATATTTTCTGATTGGGTTGCCTCGTTTGGGGGAGGTGGGAGATCTCCTGCCGAGGATCCCTCTAGGTGTGGATATGGAGGATTTGCTGCAGACCTTTTGTGTTGATGGGGCCATTTTGCAGAACAGTGCCTTGAGTCTGCGATCACTACGGGAATGGGACATGAGGGCTGTTGGGGCAGGTGTGCTGCGAGTGCTGGGTGCTGCGGCACCACATCGTTTGTCCGGGGGACAAACGATGATGGTGGACTCTGTGCTTCGGGGGACGTATTATGCATGGGCTCAGATGTTTCTAGCAGGTGTCCGGAGAGATCTGGACAAGTGCTTTCGGGAGGGAGGAGAGTTCTGTTATTCCTCCTTTCTATGTTGTTTTTTCTTCGAGCAGGTGCCGACCTTACGACCACGGGTGCCCATTCGTGATGGTCTAGTGAGTGAGCCGCGCATGGTGCGGTGGGGGCATATGATGCCTCGTGGTGGTGGTGGTGTCCGCGGGTTTTTCACGGAGGAGGTATATGAGCAGTGGGAGCAGATGCCCCTGGTGATTGAGGATTATCCATATGCTGGCATGGACTACCGAGGTGACCCAGAGATGCCTCGAGCCCAGGGACAGGCCTGGGGTTTAGACGGTATGTTTTGTGGTTTGTTTTATACTATATCATGTGATTTGTTTATGATTATAGTTAGATATGTATATGATGGTTTATTTGCATTGTGCATATGTTGGGCCTGTACCACCGGCCGACTACGTGGCTCGTCAGGGGCGGGCGATGGTGGTCGCTCAACCACCTGCAGCGGTACCACCTCCACGTGGTGGGGGATTTGCGGCTCGTGGGCGAGGGGTTGGCCCTCGAGATGATGCTATAGAGGGTGTCAGACAGACATTCGACATGATTCTAGCTGGACTCCCCGAGGATGGCTGGAGAGACCTGGACCGGGACGTCGTGGAGCGTTGCTTCGGTGCGCCGCCTGAGTGGCGGTCGCTACTGTTGAGGACAACGGTTTTTGTGGCCGAGCACAGGGATGGTGCTCAGGATGACCTGGCAGGGCCGCCTGAGAGGAGGATCCGTCTACAGGATGATCCGGCAGGGCCAGTAGAGCGGAGAGTTCAGGCTCGCCATGATCCAGCGGGGCCAGCGGAGGAGGCGCCAGAGGAGCCCAGGGACCCTCATGACTAGATGATATGTATTTGCCCCCAAATGCTGATGAGCATATGGGGAAGCACTATTTTGTACGGCTGATGTATTTTTTGTATATTGGGTGCTGAGGGCACCTATGACATGTTCTGACCATACGATGATGTATATATATGTATATATTTTGATGATGGTATATAGTCGTGTATGCACGTGGATGCACTTGTTGTCTTTATGTTTGCCCGTGGAGGCATGTTTTGAGTTTCTGTATGCCCGTGGAGGCACATGTAATACACGTGGATGCACATTTGGTTTTTTGTATATGCCCGTGGAGGCACATGTTATGCACATGGATGCATTATTTGTTTATGGTATGATGCGATTGATGTGCCAGTCAAGTACATTGTTGGCCATGTGGTCTGCTACACTATTGAGGTTTCTTGGGACATGTGTGAATGAAATGGATTCAAACTATCGAATCATTTGTTTAGTGCGCAAAAATTTTCTGAACAGACAGGGATCGCGTACCTGGTAATCATTGTTGAGTTGGGAAACTAGGAGTTGTGAGTCCAAGAAAACGTTAAGGTGACGTATGCTCATTTGGAGAGCTGTGGCCAAGAGACCGGTCACTGCATCATATTCAGCTTGGTTGTTGGTAGCGACACCCAAACACATTCCGTCGATGTGGATCAACTCATGTGAAGGGGAATATATTACCCAAGCTGCGGAGGCCAGATTGGGGGACCAACGGCTTGCACCATCGGAAAAACCGACGTAGCAGAGTGGAACATGTGTGTGAACGGGATCAATGGAAGGGGCCGACCGGACAGAGGGGTATCCAGTGGAGATCGTATAAATGGCGGGGTCAAGGCCATGCATTTCGGTATCTGACCAAGTAAAGACATCAGTGAATTCTTGGAACAGTTGGTGGTATTCTCCGATCTCATGCTCGCTGTGGGAGGCTCCTAATGTAATGGTATGAAGGGCACCTAGTGGGTCAGAGATGTCAATGTGGATGACGGGAGAAATATCGGCCATGGGATCCATTAACCAATCGACTTTAGTAGGAAGGAAATCTTTGGACTCAACCGCGGATTGGGTAGCGGTGGTGGATGAAGTCTCTTCCGGGAGGAAGTATGGACGATGGTGCATGTCTTCCCAGGGATAATCAAGGGCAGTAGGAGCCTCTAGAATTTCTTCATCATTGCGGTAGCTTTGAGTGTTCAAATCAAGTGATGAGGTAGTGGTAGTCGAATAGATCATGTAGATGGTGTTAATCTCTCTGGATGAGGATGATGCAGGAGGGTAGATCTCCTTGATAGTAGGGGGTGCCATCTCAAGGTCCAAATTGTTCATCTCGTAGAGAGCTGCTTTGTAATCTGGGATGTCGGGACAGTGATGTGAATAGTGGCCGTAAATACCGCATATCGCACATGGGTGGTTGGTACGCAGTGATTTATCACGAGGCATGGGGTTTGGATCGAGTTTGACGACCGGGATGTTGGGGTTGTCATCAAGCATTTGCATGTGTTCCTGTAATGTAGGTAACTGTGGACACTGATGGGTTGGATGGCCTAACTCATCACACAACGAGCATTTTGGAGGAGCACGAAATACGGGGGGAGGTTTAACTGCCTTGGGTGGGGGTACCGCAGTGTATGGTTCTGGGCCTCTGCCCCCAGTGGGCCTGATGAGTGGAGGGGGATTCGTCGATGACGAAGGAGTATTGATACCGGGAGGTGGTTGAGTAGAAGTAACAATGGGTTGCACCGGTTGCAGGATGACATTTGGTGTCGGCGGAGGAACGGGAGACGTAATATACCACACGGGTAATCCCAATGTTAACCCAGGGAGACTAAGGGTAGCCATTACCGGATCGCTTAATACACCCGAAGGAGGAAATATAAAGGGGATTGTGTGGATGGGTGTAACACCGATGTGACTAGGGACCAATGGTGGTTTAGGGAACAAGGGTGGTTGATTACCGGGTTGTTGTGTATTCTGTGAAAGAGTACAGAGGTTCACGACGTGGGTCTCTGGTGACGGTGGTGGAATGGACTGGAATGTAGAGGTCATCGGTGCCTCGGAGTAAAGTCTGGGTCCTACTGAGGAAATGAATGAGGTAGTTGCACCACAAACAGGTTGTTCTATCATGGGGAGAACATTTTCAGGTGTGGCGGGGGCCTTGGGATCGTAGTAGGTGAGTTGGTCAACCTTGACCACGCGTCCCTCATGGGGGAACTGCATGGTATGAAAAACGGATGAGGCGACCGCCCGCATGGCATACATGTAGCTGCGACCAAGTAAGAGGTTATAGTCGAGTTGGGCATTTATTACCTCAATGTCAATGAGCACGGTTTTACCCGCGAGCTGGACGGGGACATTAGCTAAGAGACCTTGGGGTTGTGCCGAACGACCGTCATAGGCTCGCAATGCAGTGGTGGACTACTGGAGAGTAGGGGATCCCAACTTCTGCCAAACGAATGTGGACATGATGCATGTAGAGGCCCCTTCATCGATAATGCATCGATGGATGAAAAGATTCCGAACGGAAACGGAAACTTGGAATGCTAAACTGGAAGGCAGTCATGGTTCGGACTGGTCTGAATCAAATGCGATCAGCTGTGAATCATTGGGGTCAATGGCGCCAATGGCAGAGAGTAAAGTCTTGCGCTGTGAAGGACAGTTTTTCAAAACTTCTAAAGCAGACATGGTTGCAGGAGACTGGGCTAAGTCGTCGACAATGTTGTAATTCGATGCAGCACGAGCATTGGGATTATTGTTGAGATGACGAAGTGGGAAGCGAGGTGCTTTGGAAGCTCCATCAAGTGGAGCCGGAGGTATACGTAACATTTGATCTGTGGGATTAACGTTAGTGTTCTTGTCGGCGGGAGGGGCTTTAGAAGTGGAGCCATATTGGTTCCGACGGGTTTGGAGGTTGGCATCGGCAGTCGACATCATCAACAAATGGTGAGTACCTGAATCGAACATGGGTTGATCAGGGGCTGCATAAGTGATCTGTTATGGTGGCACGTTGCCCTGAGGGGGAGCTAACGGTTGAGTGTTCACTACACCCTGGTTTGGAAAGGGGTTTTGCAGCACCAAAGGTTGATGTTGAGGTGGTGGAGGGTTGGGTGGCGGCTGAGGAGCCGCTTGCCCTTAATGATGGGCATCGTCGGTCCAGAGTTGCCGAGCTCGCTCCAAATGTGGGCAAGAATGCATGTAATGACCATAGACCCCGCAGATAGAACAAGGGTGGTTTGTTTTGAGGTTATTATTTCTAGGTTGCTTGGGATTCCGATCCAGATTGCGGTTGGGAGGAGTAGCATCGTTATTCTGCGGAGGATGGGGAGGTGGAGGACCTTGCTGATGTTGTTGGTTATTACCGCGGTTACGACCTCTACCACGGTTCTATTGCGCACCTTGGTTGCGCTGGTTGTTTTGGTTCTGGAGCTGGTTGTGCTGTGTGTACACTTGCCCTTGAGCAGTGGGAGGATTTTGGTTCGCCGCAGGTGCGGGAGCAAGTTGTGGTGGATAATACACCGGTGGGGTTGGAAGTGGACCAGATACCTGCTGGGGTTGTTGGTAACCCTGAGCTATTGGAGGTGTTGGGTTAGCTGCCACAACTTGCTGTGGATAGTACATTGGTTGAGGTGCAGCTGGGAGAGCGTATGCAGGTGGTGCATGACCAAAGCACTGAGGTGGACATGAAGGTCCATGGGTATGGTGGTGATGTGCCATGGGAGCATATGAACTGGTTGCTCCAAACTAAGATGTAGCCTGCAAAAGGTCGGGACCATGGCTAGGATGTGCAATGGAAAAGGGTTGGGGATGCGAGGCCATACGACAAATGATGCCATCAGCGGCATGGGATGCCCCCGACGCATCATGTTGGGATGACTCGCCCCGAGGGGCGTCTGGAATAATGGTATACAGATAACCCGATTGGGCGTAAATGAGATCAAGCTATTGGGCTTTGAGAATGGCCTCTTCTTCAGACTTGGGTCTTTCGGATGCCACATCCTTCGCAATGAGAGGGAGGAGGGATTTTAGAAACCAATCTAGGAAGATACAGTCGTCTAACTTGATTTTGCAGAGGCTTCGGCGTCGACGCCACTCATGAATGTGGTCAGTGATGTGGGTGGCCGTGTTCAGTCTACAAGACAGTAGGATCTCGACGCCCGCATCATAGCGGACAGGTAACTGAAAGAACTGCAGGAAGGTCGAGGCAAGGGAGGTAAAGGTGGCATGTGTCCCATGGGGCTGCTCGATATACCACTTGGCTGCAGAGCCAGTGAAGGTGCGCTGTAACAGACGGAGGCGGACAGAGTCGTCCACTATGGAGTTGGAGGAACACCATAGATGGAAGGACATGATATGGTTCTGGGGGTCCTCACCTGCCTTGCCCTCAAACTTAGGGATGTCGAAGGGGAGTTTGGTGGGCATGTGAGGCCAT
Organism: Larix kaempferi; assembly: GCA_027924585.1. Classification (NCBI taxonomy): domain Eukaryota; kingdom Viridiplantae; phylum Streptophyta; class Pinopsida; order Pinales; family Pinaceae; genus Larix; species Larix kaempferi. Next base: position 4,934,423 of record BSBM01000505.1, read on the forward strand.
GCAGGATCGTGTTTGATAGGATCATTGGTGAGCTTGGCTAAGTCTGGCAAGTTCAGACTTGCCATGTACGGTAAGCTAGCAGATGTAGTGACTGGGACTGGGACATGCCTAGTCATGGTGGTATGATGTAGGGGTCCAGTAGCGCCTAAAGGTATGCTAGGTATTGCAGGTATGTGTCCTCCAATAGGTGTGGTCTGGTATGGGCCAGCGCTTCCAAGTGCAACATGGGTTACACTTGGGTTAGGAATAGTAGTGGCGATTCCTGGAATCTAGGTTGTGGAAATCAGAGGGGGTGTGACCCCGATGTTGGGCATACCCATAACAGGTGGTGGCCCTGTGTTGGGGATTCCTATAACAGGAGGTAGCCCTGTGTTGGGCATTCCTAAGGGTGGAGTGTTGCCCATATTAGGCATACCCAAGGGGGTGGTTGCTGCCATGGATGGCACCGCAGTAGAAGGGTCTATAGACGTCTCTCCTATGGTGCTGGTAAAAAGTGGGTCAAAAGGTGTTCCAGCCATAATGTTGGTTGGGAATAACGCAGTGGGGTTTTCGGATTCTGCCTCAGAATCAGAAGTGAAGTGAGGCATGTCAGAATCGGATGACCGTATGGTTGACCGACGATGTGTCGAGTCAAGGGATAAGGCTCAGCGTCGGTGACGTGGCGAGCCAAGTAGACTGAACTCTGGGAGTTCGCCCTGAAGACGACGAGAGCGTCGAAAATTCTCAATGGTGAGAAAATAAGTTTGTGTAAAAATCTGTATGTGTAAAATGGTAATGATAAAAAACTCAAAACCCTAATGCAACCAAGGGTGCAAGAAGGGGAGTGATAATGAAGACTCTCAGGCCAAAAAATCAACCTCAAAAAGACACTTATTATAGCAGATGTGCTATAATAAGTGGAGGGATGCAAAAAATGGTCATAGTATGTAATGTCCCTTGTTAGGAATTTTATTAAAATTGCAATTTTCCACTTTTTTCCTTGGTTCGACCTTGGACTAATTTCGATCTCTAGGTCCCAAATTTGCCCCAAATGATCCCAAATCTTCTGAGAAGGTATATGGATGATGTTAGAACATAAATATGTGTTTCAGGGATGCCTTTGTACCTTTAAAACACTTCTGCAAATACTCTTTCAATTCTGGTCAATGTAGGTAACTTTACTAGTGATTTCCCTTTGACTAGTATTGGTCTCTAGGTCTCAAATTGACTCCAAATGCCTTCAAATCTTCAAGTAAGGTTTATGAATGATATTAGGAATTGAATATGATGTTTAGGGATAAGATATGGCCACCAAAAGACCTCTGCAAACTCTCTTAAGATTCTGGACCAAGTATGCAATTTTACTAGTAATTTGGGGTTCAAATCCCCCTAAGGTAAGTACTGAAAATGGCTTCCCAAATGCCTCCAAACCCACTCAAATTTATGAACAGAGGTATGTAATGTGTTAAGTATGTTATTAAGGTCTCATATGCACCATTAATGGTTTATTACAACTGTTCTCACCCTCTCCCATTCAACTGCAAAAATCCCCAATTCGACCCTTGGGGAAATGACACTATTTCACCTCCCAATACAACTAAACTGAGTAAAAATGCTTCAAATGCTCAAGTACAGTACATGAAACTTGTATAAGACATCCATGGAAGTATATTTATCACAAATATATCATATAATCATCCATTCATTCGAAATCATCATCAATACATTGGTTCACAACAAGGTAGTGGGGAAATGGCATTGTTCTTCCATTAAAAATGAGATTTATACATTTCTACTTGGAATTTCGACCTGAAAATTTCTGGAGATGAAGAACAGAGTATTTAATTCATATTACAAAATAAATGGGGCATTAGAAGCTCCCCCAAAGAGTACAATAGCTCACCAAAAACGCCCTCCCTCAAGGATCAAGAATATGCCATCAAAACTGGAAATGGTTGAAGGAGCGAGCTGCAATAGAAGAAACCATGAGCTGCCCTGTAGCTTACACCTGCAAATAAAGACTCCATTAAAGCTCCAAATGAAAGTTCTGAATGGCCTTTCCAATTGCCAACTTGGATGGGAATCTTTCACCCTCGAAATTGGCTAAGGCAAGAAACTAGTCATCCACTAGCTCTCCCTCTTCACAAATGCAATTGCAAATTCTACAAATGATCAAAAGCCATTCTCATACTTCATTTCTACATTTTATAACCAACATTAGCCTTCTAAGGGTCGAAATCCTCTCAATAGATTCAATATATTTTCATTTAGGAAATATTCCATATTTGCCACTTGTCTCCTAGTTCCAACCTTCCATCTTCTCCCAAATTCGATTTTGAGTCTCTTTGGCTTCTCCCACTCCCAAATTCGCCTTCTTTGAGCCTATTTTTGGGGCTGACATGTCATAGTGGTCATATGTCAGAGGTCAGGTCTGCAATTTGTCATATTTGTCATAGATGCTCCATCATTGGTGTCATAGGGGCTAGGGAATCTAGCCCAAATGTCCACAAACTTCCACTTTGACTCTTTATCTTCCATGGAGGTTACCAATCCTTCCAAATTCGGCCTAATATTCTCAATGACATGTGTTATGACTTACCAACTCACCCAAGAGTGTTCACATTCCCATTAATTCGAATTTGCAAAAGAGAGATACCATGTATTATGAAAAATCAAGCTAGTGTGGGTCCCACATCCTCCATATGTCTCCAAAACCATTTGTCACTTAGGATTTCTCTTGAATTTCTTTATTCACTCTATTTATTAAATACTTGAACCCTTCTAATGTCTAAACATCATTTATTATCCGCCTTATTCCAAATCCCAAAGCTTCCACCCCAAACCTAGGAAACTAGTAATTTTCCTCCTTGGCAATTATTTGACCCTTAACATCAATTTTACAAACTCTAATGAATATGGCTAATGTGATTAGGCCATTGTGACCCAATTCCAAATTTGGGACATGACAAATCCTCCCTTCCCAATATTGCTTGTCCTCAAGCAATTTCAAACATGGGTGTTGAAGAACCTGCTTTCTGTATAATTCTTTGAAGTTGCCATTGAATTGCCAAACCTTGAGTCTTTGAGTTTCCATGAATATTTTAGAGAGGAACCACCATGCTTGCTGCTGCACTACTCTTATTAAAATCACTTTATTAAGTGGGGAATCCATCTCCCATGCTGCTTGATTCCCCCAAAAAAATGAAACCAATGAGACAAAAATTATTCCAGGGTCCCATTGCTTGTATTGCACCCCAACAATTAAGAGTGCTCTCCAACCTACACCATTAGATAAGAGGATTCCTGGATCCCATTTTCTTGTATGCATTCTTCCAAACATCATTAGTGCCAAATATATATCATCAAAGTACATAACAACATAATGAAAATGTACATCAAGGATATGCTTCATCAAAGAGTCATGAAAGTGCTTATACCTCCAAGCAAGTAGACCACCATTTTCCAAGTGCATACAAGCTTCAAGTGACCAATCGAATCTGCTCCAATGACATAGGTGAGGATCCCATGTCCTATAATGCTGCTCCAAAAGGATGTGATATGCATCAAAATATTCAGCCATGTATTCTTTCATCCAAGAAGTGAATGAAGAATCTCCACTAGAATCTGAACGAAATAATGAGTAGAAAAAACAAGGAGACTTCAAATGACTCAAAGAAGTCTCACCCATACATCCATGAATGTGAGAATCATAAATATGTAACAAAGTATGTGGCTGCCAACAAAAATGTTCTCCCATCATAAATCTATTCATCCAAGTGTTGGATGAAGTTCCTCTAACATCAAATGAACCCAGTGTTGAGCAAGAAAAACCATGAGTATTCAAGTGACTCAAATCCATATCATAGGTGCATCCATGTAGATGTGAATCATCATAAAGTGACAAATTATGCTGTTGCAAATGTGAATAAGAATGTGCTCCAACCATGTCATCATAAAAGTTAAATCTAGGAGTTCCATACTCCTCATGTGGCACCATCAAAAAGAACCCTTTCACCCATACTTCATTGAGACTAATGTTGCAAAACATGGAATTGTAGGATGTATGAGAATGAACCAAATCACCCAAATGATCAAAAAGTACAGAAGTTTCATCATGGGGAGGATCCATATGGGTAGTATCATGCAGCACCTTCAAAAGTGTGAACTCTTTGTCATAGTTTGGTTCCAATGTAGATGAATCATGCTCTTCTTTAAAAATTGCACAACCTTCATCAAGAGGCAATTCAAATTCTTCTTCCACAACATCAAGTGTTTGGATCTCTTCAAGTTCATCTCCAAACACATCAAGAACATTCAAATTTTCACATTTCTTTTCACATTTCTCATGATCCACCATGTCATGAGAATCCTCCAAACAATCTACCATTTGACAATCTGAAACATAGGAGGAAAAACAAGTATCTTGCAACTTTTCAAGAAGTTGCTCAGTTTGAATTGTGAGCTTATGAATATCCTCATTATTCTTCAAGTATGCATCATGTAACAATTCATTAAGCTCAAACAAATGGTTTCTATCAAAAAGCAAAGACATGAAATTACCTTTGATGTGGCACATTGCTCTTTGAATCTTCTCCATATCTTCAAGGAAGGATGTTTCCTCCAATGAAGTAGCTCTCCAACAAGAATTTGACACCAATGCTTGAGTCTCATGGAGAATGCTGAGGGACTCTTGGATCTTCTTTTCATTCATCTTTAAGGACCCTTCAAGAAAATGAGGCTCTTGCAAATGAACCTCCTCATCTTCTTCATTTTTGCTTGGACCAACTTCATGAAGCTCAAGTGGTGATGGGGAAGTTGATCTTGGTTCTTCTTCAACTGCTACAGGGTCTTCATTATCATGCTTAATGGAACTTGGGCTTGCAGCAACACTTTCAAAAGTGATCTCTATGTCACCAACATAGAGGTGTGAGCACCCATCAGTAGGTACTCCTTCATAGTTTAAGCATCCATCAGTAGATGCTCTTTGGTTCATGTCTAAGCTAGAAGGTGTCTCGAAATGATCTTCCATATTTTCAATAGAATCTTCTTCATGCTCTTGTGATGTCTCTTCATTTTTCTCCTTCAAGCAAGCTGATTCATTTTTCCCCTTGTTTTCCTTAGGATCGGTATATTTGGAATCCCTTCTTGAATAAATCTCAAAAGCTCTCATCAAAGAGGACATCATTTCATGCACACATATATGATACTCGCTCCAAGGGTTCTTACAAGAAGGGCATAAACCTTTCTTCACTAACTCCACATCTTCATTTTTTGGCCTATTTTCAAAAACATGTTCAGCATAGTACTCAAAAGACATGGCATTTTGTGTATTTTTGCTCGAAGCAAGATATTCTTGATATTTTTTATATTGCTGGGGAAAGGTTTTATAATTTGCTCTCCATCTTTGGAACTCACTCATAGAATTATCCTTGGTTGGTGTGACACATTCATATTCATCAGATTTAAAGTCATAAGAATAATCTTCATTTCTCTTGAAATTGTAAGAAGTGTTGCATGATGGCACCTTTTCCTCATACCATTCACATTCTGCTACATATTGCTCATAAGCATCTGCATATTCATCATAAGAATTGTACTCATAGGATTCATCATAATAGTAAGACATGGCTGCCAATTATTCTTGAATGTATGTACCTAATACATAGGTGCAAGGACCATGCTCTGATATCACTGTAATGTCCCTTGTTAGGAATTTTATTAAAATTGCAATTTTCCACTTTTTTCCTTGGTTCGACCTTGGACTAATTTCGATCTCTAGGTCCCAAATTTGCCCCAAATGATCCCAAATATTCTGAGAAGGTATATGGATGATGTTAGAACATAAATATGTTTTTCAGGGATGACTTTGTACCTTTAAAACACTTCTGCAAATACTCTTTCAATTCTGGTCAATGTAGGTAACTTTACTAGTGATTTTCCTTTGACTAGTATTGGTCTCAAGGTCTCAAATTGACTCCAAATGCCTTCGAATCTTCAAGGAAGGTTTATGAATGATATTAGGAATTGAATATGATGTTTAGGGATAAGATATGGCCACCAAAAGACCTCTACAAACTCTCTTAAGATTCTGGACCAAGTATGCAATTTTACTAGTAATTTGGGGTTCAAATCCCCCCTGAGGTAAGTACTGAAAATGGCTTCCCAAATGCCTCCAAACCCACTCAAATTTATGAACAGAGGTATGTAATGTGTTAAGTATGTTATTAAGGTCTCATATGCACCATTAATGGTTTATTACAACTGTTCTCACCCTCTCCCATTCAACTGCAAAAATCCCCAATTCGACCCTTGGGGAAATGGCACTATTTCACCTCCCAATACAACTAAACTGAGTAAAAATGCTTCAAATGCTCATGTATAGTACATGAAACTTGTAGAATACATCCATGGCAGTATATTTATCACAAATATATCATATAATCATCCATTCATTCGAAATCATCATCAATACATTGGTTCACAACAAGGTAGTGGGGAAATGGCATTGTTTTTCCATTAAAAATGCGATTTATACATTTCTACTTGGAATTTCGACCTGAAACTTTCTGGAGATGAAGAACAAAGTATTTAATTCATATTACAAAAGAAATGGGGCATTAGAATCTCCCCCAAAGAGTACAATAGCTCACCAAAAACGCCCTCCCTCAAGGATCAAGAATATGCCATCAAAACTGGAAATGGTTGAAGGAGCGAGCTGCAATAGAAGAAACCATGAGCTGCCCTGTAGCTTACACCTGCAAATAAAGACTCCATTAAAGCTCCAAATTAAAGGTCTGAATGGCCTTTCCAATTGCCAACTTGGATGGGAATCTTTCACCCTCGAAATTGGCTAAGGCAAGAAACTAGTCATCCACTAGCTCTCCCTCTTCACAAATGCAATTGCAAATTCTACAAATGATCAAAAGCCATTCTCATACTTCATTTCTACATTTTATAACCAACATTAGCCTTCTAAGGGTCGAAATCCTCTCAATAGATTCAATATATTTTCATTTAGGAAATATTCCACATTTGCCACTTGTCTCCTAATTCCAACCTTCCATCTTCTCCCAAATTCGATTTTGAGTCTCTTTGGCTTCTCCCACTCCCAAATTCGCCTTCTTTGAGCCTATTTTTGGGGCTGACATGTCATAGTGGTCATATGTCAGAGGTCAGGTCTGCAATTTGTCATATTTGTCATAGATGCTCCATCATTGGTGTCATAGGGGCTAGGGAATCTAGCCCAAGTGTCCACAAACTTCCACTTTGACTCTTTATCTTCCATGGAGGTTACCAATCCTTCCAAATTCGGCCTAATATTCTCAATGACATGTGTTATGACTTACCAACTCACCCAAGAGTGTTCACATTCCCATTAATTCGAATTTGCAAAAGAGAGATACCATGTATTATGAAAAATCAAGCTAGTGTGGGTCCCACATCCTCCATATGTCTCCAAAACCATTTGTCACTTAGGATTTCTCTTGAATTTCTTTATTCACTCTATTTATTAAATACTTGAACCCTTCTAATGTCTAAACATCATTTATTATCCGCCTTATTCCAAATCCCAAAGCTTCCACCCCAAACCTAGGAAACTAGTAATTTTCCTCCTTGGCAATTATTTGACCCTTAACATCAATTTTACAAACTCTAATGAATATGGCTAATGTGATTAGGACATGGTGACCCATTTCCAAATTTGGGACATGACATAGTACCAACATGCAAACAGCTTCTAGAAACAATAGGTGTAACTAGACCAAAGGTGGGTTGAATCATGCAAACACCTAACTAAAAGTATTGTGAATCAACAAACGATATTCTCTGCAAGGTGATGAAATCCAAGTCAGACAATATGAGTATTGAGTCAACGGCTAGATATCCCCCTACCGGGAGGGACACTGGGTAATCAATCCTAAAGAATGGCTACTAGGATACTCCGTTCATGACACGTCGATAAAAGGTAAATCTGTCGTTTGGTCCTTTATCGCAATACCCCCATACAGGGATATCCCGAGAACTACGAATGGTAGCCCTTCGGTTACTGAATGGATTTCGGTATTCCACTCAGGCTTCCAGAACCATCCTCGCGAATTCAACCCTCCTAGGGGAGAGGCCTTCCCATAAACCAGTTGTGATCGTGCCAATAAATACTAGGAGATTTTAGCTCCCTAAAGGACAACAACTATGTCTCAGATGTAATAACTGAGGGGTGTTATTGGAACACCTATCCCCTCAATACTACCTAGCTACAAAGTTCTTTTAGTGTTCCCCAAGTGGGGTTAAAAGTGGGTTGAAATTAGGGTAAGTTTTAAGGCTCAGTTTAAAATTAGTGTTTGAGTAGGTGCACGTGTGATATTTTAAACTGAAATTGAAAAAGTAAATGCTAAGTATTCAAAAAACAAAGGATCTTTTGAAATAAAAAGCAAATATTATGACTTTTTCAATAAATGGAAATTAAATGCTTTTCAAGGACTATTCAAAAAACAAAGGATCTTTTGAAATAGGAAAGCAAATAATAAAACTTCTTTGCGAAATAAATGGATTTCTTTTAAAACTCTGCTATGGGAAAAAATATCAAAGAAGTAAACAGTAAAAATTTTAATCTAGATAAAATGCAATCAAATCCTTCTTTCAATTTCTGAAAATATTTAAAAAGACTTTTTCACATGTGCATTCTAAATAGTAAAATTTTTCTATGGCTGTAAAATATGCAGGATTTCTAATACTGGAAAATGTGCTATGTGGGCAGAAAATACAGTAAGAAATTAATTTTTTAAACAATTCGGCCGAATGAAAAAATTAGCATCGCGGGTTTTGACAGAAAAGCCACGATGGACCGCGCGGGTTTCTGTCGCACAGTCGTGATGGGCAGCGCGGGTTTTGACCGTGAAGCCGCGATGTGCAGCGCGGGTTTTGACCGCGAAGCCGCGATGTGCAGCGTGGAAAAGGTCCGCGAAGCCGCGATGTGCAGCACGCTAAATGGCCGCGAAGCCGCGGTGAACCGTGCGGAAAAAAGCCGCGCAGTCGCGATGAGCCGCGAGGCAAAAGCCGTACGCGGATGCCGAAAAACGAAGCCGAAAATTGAGAATTTCGGGCTGTTAATGGCTAAACAATGGGCCAAGATCTAGAACAGCAATGGATCTGCTGTCTAGGGTGGCAGATCTATGAATTAAACTAACAAATACTATCAAAAAGTAAGATTTAAAGCAAAAGTGAGATCTAAAGATTCAAAAACAGCGGAGTCGCCAAAAACTGTTGGCTTGGTTTTGCAACCAAGCTTAGTGCTATGGGCACCTGCTAACTAGTAGCAGCAGTTTCAATAGAAATAAATAACAATAAACTAAATCTAAACTAAACTAAACTAGCATGTGCATTTTGAATTAAAGAACAAGAACAAGAAAGATAAAAAATTATTTTTGTATTGACAATGGGGGCAAGCAAGTGCTTGCAATAACAATACCTCCAAGTGATGAAGGTTGTTGAATAGCTCCAATGGTGAGCAGCTCCAATCTCCAATGGGTCCTTTCTCCAAGGTGCGATTTTGGCAGCATGAGGATAGGAATATGGATGGATCTGAAATGAGGAGCCCCTACCACCTTTTTATAGGTTTTGGTGGTGGGGAATACCATTTGTGGTTTTGTGGAAACCAATGGTATTGACCAACATGGTTTAGGTACTTTTCCCTCCTTTTTCCTTTTTTGAATAAAATTAATATTTTTATTCCCTTTTTAATATTTTGGGAATTTTGGACCCTTTTTGAGAGTTTTTTATGCTTTTTTAGGAAAAATAATCTTTTTAAGTGGGAAAAGGGGTGTACTAAGGTCTTTTGGTGACCTTTTGTTGGCTTCAGAGGCTCAGATGGTGGAAAAGTGGACAAATGGGTCATATGAATAAGGAAATGAGCCAGTGAGCACTTTTTAGGTGTTAACAAGGTTGTTGTGGATATGGATCTTCCATTCGCTCATATTCACTGTTAGGTGGTATATATTCAGGTTCTTGTGGATCTGGATCTAGCATTCGCTCTTCATCATCTTCACTTTCAGATTCAAAATCTGAACTCTCATGGGATGAAGCTTCTCTCTCTTTCTCATCAAGCAATGGTGGTGTGGTAAGCAATCTCTCTTGCTCAATAGGATGAGCATCATGAAGAGGCCATTCCTCAAACTGTACACTCCTTTCAAGGAATGTTGACATAGTAGAAGGATCAAGAAGCTTGTAGGCCTTTGCACTCAATGCATAGCCCACCAGCATACACTCTCTTCTTTGTGGATCTAGGGCTCTCCTTTTCTTAGTTGGAATCCTTTCCCATGATCTGGATCCAAACAATCTAAGATGTGATACATCAGGTTTGCATCCCATCCATGCTTCAAAAGGAGTCATAATTTTCAGTCCTTTATGAGGGACTCTGTTATGAAGGTAAGCATCACAGTTGATGGATTCTGCCCAAAGACTAGGGTGCAACCCTTTCGACTTTAGCATGCAAGTTTCCATATCCTTTAATGTTTTGTTCTTCCTTTCTGCAACACCATTTTGTTGTGGTGTGTAGGGAACAGTATATTGCATCTCTATGCCTTCATCATCACAAAAGGATTGAAAGTAACCCTTGACATACTCTCCTCCATTATCAGTGCGAATGGCCTTGATCTTTCTATCTGAAAACTTTTATGCAGAAGACTGGAAAAACTTAAAGTATCCAAACACTTCTAATTTTAATCTGATAAAGTATACCCATGTAAATCTTGAATAATCATCAATAAAAGTAAGAATATACCTTGCCTTGTTCAAAGATATATCTAGAAATAGCCCCGCAATATCACTATGAATCAGATCTAGAGGTTGAGAGGCTCTCCTTGCTTTTCCTTTCTCAAACTTCTTTTCAGGATGTTTTCCCATCAAGCAACCCTTGTTGTTTCCCTTGGAAAACTTGACTTTGGGTAGTCCTTCAACCATATCTTGAGTATGCATATCTTGCAGGTACTTGAAGTTGAGATTCCCAAATCTTTCATGCCATAGCCTACTCTCTTCATTTGCATGAGTGTGAAGAGAAGACTGCTTGGAGAGAGGAAAAAAGTGAGAGAACTCATAGAGTTTCGATTGGTGGTTTGCAACACCTTTTGCAATTATATTTCCTGAAACCATGTCTTGTATTTCGACCTCATTTGGAGTGAATATCACCCTCTTGGTCTCTCCAGTATGGGTCATTTGGTAGACCGAAAGTAGATTGGAAGTAAGTGTAGGAACATATGGTACATATGAGAAGTATCCATGATTAAGTTTGATCCTTCCAATCCCCTCATAGGATACCTCAGAATCATTCCCCAACATGATGGAAGGGCCAATGGTGCATTCAAAACCAGTGAAGAGATATTTGGAGGAAGACATGTGTCTTGATGCTCCTGAATCTATGATGAAGGAGGACTCTCTTGATGCACTTGCTATGAGAGCATGGAATCTCTCCTTGTCCTCAGATCTAGAAGGTTCAGCTTCTTTCTTCCTAGCACATGCAGGTACTGGGAGGTTATTCTTTTCAAGTAATTGAGCCATCAAGTCTATAGTATTATTCGTACAAGAAATATCACGATGAAATCCTCTATTGAAATGGGTACATTTGGATTTCTCCTTTTGATAATGCTTAGTATTCTTGGAATTCGAAGCCCCTTCTGACTGGTAGGGAGACTCCTTTTGCTTCTGCTCATTTGACTTTCTGTAAAAAAAAAAAAATCTTTCCCTTTCCATTTGCTCTCTTCACCTCAGTAGCTGCAAGTGTTGAATCCATCTTGGGTTTTATCATTCCCATTTGAATCAACTTCTCCTCCTCTTGTGTGAGAGATTGGATGAAGTCATCAAGAGTAGGAAATTTCCATTTTGGGATGGATAGCTTTGTTGTCTGAAAGGTAGAGACAAATACTGAGTAGTTAGGGTCCAATTTTGATAGTATGGAAAGGATGAGATGCTTCTCTTCCTTCTCTATTCCATATCTCTTCAATTGTGAAATCATATTTTTAAACTTTGTAAGAAACTCATTGATGGAGTCGAAGATGCAAGGGCTCAGTGAGATAAGCTCATTTTCCAACTTGTGACCTTTCAAGTCATCTTTTTGTCCAAGAAGAGATTCGAGCTATTATTTTGGAGTGGCTAGATCTATGACATGAAAATGGAGGTCTTCGGAAATGTTGAGGAGTAGCAGTCCTACTGCTTCATCAAGTTTAGCCAAGTACTTGGATTTCTCTACCTACACCAGTGGGTTCGACTGCAGTCCCATCCAATACTCTAGAGAGGCTCTTGGACTTCATGAAGATGTCCATCTTGGCCTTCCATTCGACATAATTGAATGAATTCAGTTTTAGATCCATAGGTAGCTGTTGAAGTCGAATTGAAGATGAGTTCAAATGATGGAATAAACCTGCAAAACAAATGAAATTGATGATGGAGATTTGCTGCAAATCGAGAGAACACTACCTTAGGACAATGAGCACATTTGAATGGATCCTTCACACTTGGATAGACCTCACTGGATTGCTCCAGTGAATTCAAGCCAATTGCACCAGGAATTGCTGTGGAAATCCAGAGGCTTCTGGTGCTCAATGAAAGACAGCTGCTCAATGAATTGTTGCAATTGCTACAATTCGAATAGTTGACTCCAGCTCTGATACCATGTGATAATTCAACATGATTGATCACACAGCTAGATTAAACTTCACAAATCTCGCTCAATAATTGCAGAGAAGAAGAAGAAGAAAATGAATCAATTATCACTTATAAACTCAAAAATGGAGAAATCTGCAGTATAACCATACATCAGTTGTAAGCTGGCACTGTGAAAACTGAATACAATGATGAATCTGTCAAGTGAATTCGAATTAGCCAAAGGTGATTCGAATTCTCCTCAATGTGTGGCTTGGATAGCATTAGAGACATCACCTAATCAGTGGTAGTAGTCACAAATAGTCAAATGAGTCTAACTGAGTCTAATTGAGCCATGTGAGCAGAAATCAAGGGATGGACACTCTAAGGAGGGCGCATGAGGCTGTCAGTAGTTCAAGTGGCACTCTGATACAGACAAGTGGAAGCTACAGGAAGTTAAACTGAGCAATAAATGAAAGAACTAGTCAATCAATGTTGCAACTGACTGTTAGGAATCCAAGTAATGTAGTAGGGCGCATATGCCATCCAGGTGAGGAAAAAAAGGCACACTAGGTAGGTAGGAGGGCTACTGAGGGATAAAAACAGGCTCTAGGGGGCTGAAAATAGGCTCCAAGTGCTGGGGAGACTACCATACTGATGATTGGATGCATGAAAATGCATGCATGATGACTGGATGTGGGCAGTATGCATGCATGCATGCATGCAGAATATAAAAATGATGGTGAGAATATTCCAACATGCATGGAGGTTTTGATTGCACAGTTTTTTTGGAACTTTGGTTGCATAAACCAAAAGGAAGCATCTCTTTGATGGAATGGAAAATATGCAAGCAGTGCATGCTATATTTGGCTTAGTTTCCTTCATGTTGATTACTACATCAAGATCACTTTCTAATATTTTTTTGAATCAAAATACTATGACACAGTCACCAGTGCAGTCAACAATAAGGAGCTTGAGATTGATCAAGGGAATTCAAAATACCCTATTTCAAGGGTGCTATATCTGAATTTGGAAAATAAGCATTACATGGACATGAAAACTATAATTTTATTTCCAAGTTTTAATATCTTTTGTCATGTTGTTTTGATGTAGTACAGTTTCCAAGCATATGGAGGCTGGAACAAGGAAGACATACCTTGTGGGAACATGGATATGTAGTTCTACATTTTGGGTATTTGGATACAACCACCGATAATATTGTATTACCTTTCTTCTGAAACTTGTGTGAACACAACATCCAAGCAACCACCAATAACCAAGTGAAAGGCAATATGCAGTGACTACGATTTAACATCAAAAGATCTTACCCATTAAGCACAATGTACTCGTGTTGGTAATAGATATCTTTACAGCAAGGAGAAAATTAAATGATTCCTAATGATTTCTATCAATCTAAACTATGATGTACTTTTCCATCAATATTGTTTTGTACTTAAAACAAAAAGGGCACATACAACGAATTGATTTGCTATAACATTATACATTTCCATATTGACTTCAATTTTAGTTAATTTTTTTTTTAATATTTTTTATGATACTTTAGCAAATGAAAAGAGACACTTTGGTGATGAGGAGGAAGCACTTCATGAGATCTATTTTACTACTCTCTCTTTCACTTCATCACATCTTTTTGTTTTTTCTTTCGGCGTATTTTTTCACCTTTTGGGGAAACTGCTAGTTATTAATATTTTCTAAAGATGATGGGTGTTTTTACCTTTACTTGATACAAAATATATCTTGTTATATTTAGTTTTAAAAGTGATTGTTTTTAAATATTAATCTTTGCTAAGATGAAGGTTGTATTTACCTTTCATTTATTATGTCCATGACATATAGTGGTCACTTGAGCTCTATTACATTGTATGTACATGGAGGCAATTTTTTATAATGTAATGTCTAACACATGTTTGGATTTTTAATTTAAAATCAAATTTCGGAAAATGGTTTTTGATTGGGTGGTCGTACGGTGACGTGAGTCTCGATCTCTAGAGTGGGGGTTTGGTGGCCTCCAAACATCAACATATTTACCTCATATTACAGAGCTATGGTTGGCATGCCAAGTTACCATTTAATATGTTTGTACTAGTTGTTAGTCCTCCATGCCGACATACATGTTCCTTGTTTTGCATTATGCCTGGAGTTTGGGGTTGGGGGGTGGCTTGGTGTGTCCCCTCTTGTTGCAATTGTTTGGTTCATGTTCGCATTTTATTTTTATGTATTTTTATCTAGTAGTCTAAAGCCAAGGGGTGGCCTGGTGAGGCCCCTTGGAATTTAACCTTGTTGTAGTGTTTATGTATGCATACATTGGCATTTATTATTGTCTTCTTCATAATTTGATGTTCCCTGTGCAAGTAGGCTATTTGCATTTGTGTTTGGGTGATAGTTTGGATATCAATTATGGTTCTTTGTTGTTATTTCGTGGTGCCCACATATAGGTTCCATGTTTTGCATTTTTCTTGGATTCTGAGTCCGAGGGATGACCTATTGAGGCCCCTCTTGTTGCAAGTTGTAATACCCCGTGTGTTAATCCCTTGGACATATGTTGTGGATATTATTTTTGTTGTGATTTGGAACTAGGTGCCTGGACTATGGACATTATTATTATTATTTTTAATTAAATAAATATCCCAACCTAGACAACTAATGTGGCTGGGGGGGGCATGGATTCCACATGTGAGGGGGTTGGGGACTAGGAGTTGTGGCTATCCCTAACAACACTCTTTGTTTCCTTTTTTTTGGGTTATTTTAGCCTATTTTGGTATTATTGAGCCTAATTCATAATTTAGTGGGCCTTTCTAAGTGATTGGATGGATTCCACTTGTTAAATATGCCCTTTGGGTGGTTTTGCAACTCCTTTGTGGAGGTTACACTTGGTTTCATAACCCCCACTTGCAAAAATGCACCCTCATTGGCTATTTTTAGCCTTAACACCTCAAAAGTTGTGTAACTCCTCCTTTACTATTCTGGGAAAGGAATCCTTTGGTTGTGTAAATTTCTCCCCACCTAATTTGAATTTCATTCATAATTGAATGGTACCCACTTGAATTGGAGTTGATTTGGGAGGTTTAGAATCTCTCTCTTGGAAATTTGAATTACTCTCATGGGAATTGGAATGGTCATAGTGAAGTTGGAGAAGCTTCAAGTAACTAGTATGGTTACTCTCTAGTTAACCCATGCTATTTTCTACCCAGGGAATTTGAATGGATATAAGAGGATTCATATTAGCTTCATGGGGGATCCTCTATGATCGCTTCTTGCACCTCTTGTGAATTGGAATGTTGTTCTATGCCAGAGTGTTTCCTGGATAGATATCATTGAAGGACTTCTCTATGACAGAGTGTTTGCTAGATAGATTTCAGAGATTGAAGGCCTTGTAATGAGGTATAAAGAATACTCTATGCTAGAGTGTTTCCTGGATATATTTTTATGTGCTTTCTCAAGATGTATGTCTTGATTTTTCTATGATGGAAATCTATTGTGCTTTCTCAGGATTTATGTCTTGAGTTTCCTGTGATGGAAATCTATTGTGCTTTCTAAGGATGTATGGCCTAAGTTTCCTATGATGGAAATATGTTATGCTTTCTCAGGATGTGTGTCTTGAGTTTCCTGTGATGGAAATATATTGTGCTTTCTCAATATGTATGGCCTGATTTTCTTGTGATGGAAATGTTTTGTGCTTTCTTAGGTTGTATGGCCTGAGTTTCCCGTGATTGAAATATATTGAATTTTATCCGGTTAAGTCGAGGAGGGCACAACTATATATTCTGGTTCGAGCAATTATGATCATTTCTAGGTTGTGGTACCTATACCATTGCACCCGGAGCGACTTTTCCAGTAAGGGAAACTTTTTTTTCATTGAAAAATACTTTCAAATGGCTAAGATATCACTATTTTATTGTGGGAGGGTTTCCCTCACAATGGTGAGAAGGGAACAACTATATGATTTGGTTGGCCTATTTATGATAATTTATGGGTTATGACACCTATTCCATTGTGTCTGGAGTAATTTTTCTAGTAAGGAATAACTTTTGATTCATTGAAAAATCTTTTTGTATGGTTGAGATATGACCTTTTCTATGTGGTAGTGTTGAGAAAGAGCACACCATATTTATTTGTTGAGAGTACCTCTTCTTGTGGAGCCATGACCTCAGCTCGGGGATGACCTGTTCAAGTATGGATTGACTTGATTGTTTCTATGGCTGGGTGGAAATTTGTCCGGTTGAGGCTAGTTTCCCCTTAAACAGATACGTATTTTATTATATGTATATTTATTACATCCTTGGAATTACATGTGCTTATGGATATGATCTTCTTAGTATCTATATGGCTGTAGGTGAAATCCTTGAGATATTATTTTATATGGTTGTAGATGAAAAAATTTCATTAGTGAATTTTTTCATGTTAATATGGTTATGGTTGGTAGTCAATGATGAGTAATTTATTATATGTCATGTATTGCAATTTCTGATGAATATGTGCTCATGGATCTTATTGGATTATGAATTGTATGGTTGTATGTGGCAGCCATGATATTTGATGTTTATGGCTATATATTATATCCTTGATATATGAATGTTGTTATTCTTATATGGTTGTAGATGATAGTGAATAGATCAGATTCATTTGTTGTAGATTTGTTGTACATTTGGTAGCCAGTAGATCTAAATTTATTGGGGATTATTGATAGCTAGTAGATCTGATTTTATTTATGTTGAGATCTGATTTTTATTATGCGTATAGGGATGTAGGTGGCAGCCATGAGCTCTGATATGTTCTGTCATTTCTATGGTTGTAGATGGAAGCCTTTTATGTGATTTTACTAAGTGTTGTAAATCTATTTTTACTAGTGTCGTAGTTCTGAATTTGATATTGGTCAAAGATATGATATTTATGTGGTTACATGGCTGTGGGTGGTAGCTTGTAGATGTTGCATGTGATGTTCAAAGTCATGTTTAATTTATATACTTAGACCTTGATACACTCATGCTTGATTTACCTTGCATAGTATGTGTATTGGTGAAATATATGCATTGTATTCTTGCATTTCATTTTCAAATGGATGATTGTTTTATTTAATTAGCTAGATGGCATGATGTCCTAGACTTTGGTTAACCTTAATCCACTGTGTTATACCTTCATTTAGCATCTTTTTGGTTTGCATATTCCTGTGACCTTGGTTTCAAGGTTGGGTACATTACAACTGGTATCGGAGCTATGGTTCCAACTATGCGGCTGTTGGGCCTATTAAAGAAACTTAATTTTATGTTTATGCGCATTTGGAAATTATAAATGTTCTTTGTGAAAGAATTTTAACCCCCCTTAAGTTAATGGAAGAATATGAAGCCTCACTTCAGAGACCAGTTTGTTGTATGCTTTAAAATTAATTAATATTGCATATTTATTGTCCAATAGATTGATTTGTAAGTACTATGTGGTGCATATCTAATAATAGAATAGATTGATTGGTTGATGCATGTTCACCTTGCATTGCCTCTTTTATTGTTCAGTGATTTGGTTGGTTGATGTTTGTGCATTGCCTCTTTTACTGTTTCAGTGATTTGATTGGTCGATGCTTGTTCATCGTGCATTGCCTTTTTTTTACTACTCATTGAATTGTTAATATTGAAATGTTTCTTGTGGTACAATTTAATTACTGGTACATTCTGATTATTAATTTATAAGTTAATAATTGTCATTATAATAGTATCTACTATGTACCTTTATCAATACTAATTTAATGCTAAGTTATTAAGATGATATAGTTTTATTTTTATTATTATTAATATGATTTATTAAGTGGCATTTTACCCTATATGGATTTTGGATTTTATATTGATGGTATGCTTTTATAGGCTTATTTATGCCACTTGGATCGTGGTGGTTACATTGATGGATAACTCCTTGTTATTTTGGGGAAATAGACCACTTGTCTTAATAGTGATTCCATTTTTTTTTTCAATGTATGTGAGTAACTCCTTGTCTATTTTTGGAAGAAATGAGCCACTTGTCTTTAATGGTTCATATTCTCTTCTATTTTATCTATTTTATTTATGGAGGTGTAACTCCTTTCTATTTCTGGAATAAATGAGCCACTTGTCTTTAATGGTTCATATTCTCTTCTATTTTATTTATGGAGATATAACTCCTTATCTATTTTTGGAAGAAATGATCCACTTGTCTTTAATGGTTCATATTCTCTTCTAGTTTATGTATGGAGATGTAACTACTTGTCTATTTTTTGAGGAAATGAGCTACTTATACTTAATGGTTCATATTCTCTTAATTTTATTTATCTAAGTAGGTAGTATAGTAGTGTATGATAATGTCATATATTTAAATATGTATAACATAATATGTGATGTAAGATAAGTGAGAGGTATATGATATTGAATATAGCATAATATAAATGTTATATATAGTATATATAATTGTATAATATGTGTGGTATATATATATATATATATATATATATATATATATATATATATATATATGCACTGTAATATATATTTTACATATGCAATAATTATTAATATTACGTGTATATGATATTGTGTATATACTATTGTAAAGATATGAACGTATGTAATGAAGTGAGTGTAAAGTTTGAGAAGTATTTAGAAGTATTTGGGGATATTCCAAAGCATTTGGGAGTATTTGGGAGTATTTAGAAGTATTATGCTAGTATATATGTTATAATGCACACCTAATATGATGAAATTCGATTAAGTAATTATACTGTTATAATTGTATGGATATTATGGTATAACATAATAATTATATGGATGTATAAAATATAGGATATATAGGTTATATGACTAATATGTTGTGTATATGATTAATAATAATATGATATATGATTGAAGAATTATAATATGCATGTAGACAAATGACGTATGTATATAAATAATACATACTAATAGTAAATATGGTGTATGGTATGTGTGTATGATGGTGTGTTGTATAGTTAGTAATTATTTTATCGTAGAATATTAGAATATTTTAGTGGGAGGATGTTTGGTTGCTTGATGGTGACTATGTATTTATTTTGGTTGATAGTATAGGTAGTGTGCTATGTGTAAATAATTAGTAACATGATGTATAGTTAATATATGGGGATTAGATGGGATTTTCATCAAAGTATGTATAACATTGCTATTGATGGAGTATGTATGCAGGCAAGATGTATGATTGTGTATGTGTTGAGTGTTTTCATAAGTGTAGTATTAGTAGTGTTTGTGTGATGTTGTTGGTTGTATACATGTATTATTAATATATGGATATTATATATATCGTCATGTACTAATAATTATATATAATGTTATGATAAATAATAACTATTCGAAATGATTGTTGTGGTCGATGTATGATGTTTGAATGGTTGATGTGTGTTGTTTGATATTATTGGTTGTTAATGTTTGACGTTGGTTCATTAATTGTTGATACATGCATGATATTGTCATTACAGTATGTATGTCTATTATTGGTTGTTATTTTTCATCATGGGTTGATATTTGTCATGTCTCAAATTTGGTATTGGGTCACAATGGCCTAATCACATTGGCTCTATTCATTAGAGTTTGTCAAATTGATGCTAAAGGTCAAATAATTGCCAAGGAGGAAAATTACTAGTTTCCTAGGTTTGGGGTGGAAGCTTTGGGATTTGGAATAATGGGGATAATAAATGATGTTTGAACATTAGAATGGCATAAATATTTAATAAAGGATCTAAATAAATATATACAAGTGAAAATCAAAGTGCCATTTCATCATGAAGACACATGGAGGAAGTGGGACCCACATATGGCTAGATTTCCCCACTACATTTGGCATCATTCTCTCACCAATTCGAATTCAAGGTGAATGGTAACATACTTGGGGGAGTCCAAAAGGTATTATTCATTGCATGACTCATCCAAGGTCGAAATATAGAGGAAGAGTAACTCCCATGGAAGAGGAAGAGGCAATTTGGAGCTAGTGAGACACTTGGGTTAGATTCCCTAGCTCTATGACAACAATAATGAAGATGATATGACACCTATGACACAAATCAGACCTGAAGGCTGACATATGACATATATGACATGTCAGGGCTAAAAATAGACTCCAAGAGGGCGCTCAAGGGTGTTAGGGAAGCTAAGATGCTTCCACATGTGATTTGGTGGAAGTGGGAGACTAGGAATTGTTGTACAAGTGGCGTTCTTTGGAATCTCTTCCCAACATGAGTTGGCATGAGTCTCTTGGAAGGAATTCGACCCATGGAGGACATTAGAAGTTTATAAATTTAAATAACAAAGAATGAAACCAGCTTTTGATCATTTGTAGAATTTGCAATTGCATTTGTGAAGAGGGAGAGCTAGTGGATGACTAGTTTCTTGCCTTAGCCAATTTCGAGGGTGAAAGATTCCCATCCAAGTTGGTAATTGGAAAGGCCATTCAGAACTTTCATTTGGAGCTTTAATGGAGTCTTTATTTACAGGTGTAAGCTACAGGGCAGCTCAAGGTTTCTTCTATTGCATCTCACTCCTTCAACCATTTCCAGTTTTGATGGCATATTCTTGATCCTTGAGGGAGGGCGTTTTTGGTGAGCTATTGTACTCTTTGGGGAAGATTTTAATGCCCCATTTCTTTTGTAATATGAATTAAATACTCTGTTCTTCATCTCCAAAAAGTTTCAGGTCGAAATTCCAAGTAGAAATGTATAAATCTCATTTTTAATGGAAGAACAATGCCATTTCCCCACTACCTTGTTGTGAACCAATGTATTGATGATGATTTCGAATGAATGGATGATTATCTGATATATTTGTGATCAATATACTGCCATGGATGTCTTCTACAAGTTTCATGTACTGTACTTGAGCATTTGAAGCATTTTTACTCAATTTAGTTCTATTGGGAGGTGAAATAGTGCCATTTCCCCAAGGGTCGAATTGGGAATTTTTGCAGTTGAATGGGAGAGGGTGAGAACAGTTGTAATAATCCATTAATGGTGCATATGAGACTTTAATAAAATAATTAACACATTACATACCTCTGTTCATAAATTTGAGTGGGTTTGGAGGCATTTGGGAAGCCATTTTCAGTACTTACCCCAGGGGGATTTGAACCCCAAATCACTAGTAAAATTGCATAATTGGTCCAGAATATTAAGAGAGTTTGCAGAGGTCTTTTGGTGGAAATATGTCATCCATAAGCATCATATTCAAGTTCTAATATCATTCATACACCTTCCTTGAAGATTTGAAGGCATTTGGAGTCAATTTGAGACCTAGAGGCCAATACTAGTCAAAGGAAAATCACTAGTAAAGTTACCTACATTGATCAGAATTGAAAGAGGATTTGCAGAAGTATTTTAAAGGTCCAAAGGCATCCATGAAACACATATTTATGTTCTAATATCATTCATATACCTTCTCAGAAGATTTGGGATCATTTGGGGCAAATTTGGGACCTAGAGATCCAAACTAGTCAAAGGTTGAACTAGGGAAAAAAAGTGGAAAATTGCAATTTTAATAAAATTCCTAACAAGGGACATTACAGTGGTATCAGAGCATGGTCTTGGCACCTGATGTGGTAGAACATTAATGAATACCAGGAGTCAAAGAAATAAGCCACCACCCTTAGAAACTGAAACTGGATGTACTTTGGTGAAAGGAAAGAAGTAGGAGAAGAAGTGCATTCATTGGTCACCATGAGTAAGGATGAGAAAGGAACCTTAAAGGAGAATGAGGAGTTTAGGAAATTACTTGAACCATCCTTTGAAGACAAGTGGAGACAATACTTTCAAGAGTTCAGATTGTTGCTTAGTGAAATTGGAAGCAACTCGGAAAAAGTAATGAGCAATGGTTCTCTTTTCAAGGAAAATGATGAAACAATTTATGCCACAAAAGAGGAACCTAATGTAATTGTGGAACATGAGGTACATGTTGATATGCAGGTTCTTGAAGATACTACACTAAAACAAGAATAAGGACAAGCACTTGTCCTTGTTCAAAGGGATTATGAGTTGCCTCATGGAGAGAGTTGCAAAGCCTTGGAAGAGGTACATGATCTCACAATAGTTGGACCAGCCAATTATGGAGAAGATGAATTAAATATTTCAATGGGTAAGAGTTGTAAAGAATTAAAGTTGGTTCATAATTTCTCACCCCACACTTCTTTTCCAGCCACATCACTTTGGGATGAAAATTGGGTGAAAGGTTTTTTCCTAGTGGTGCCACATGAGGGGTATGAAACTCCTACCGCTCCTTTTGATGATGACATGAATAGAGCACCTCATTATTTAGAATTGCAGCAGCATATTGCTTTACCTTATGATGATACATATCCTCATGGATGTATGGATGAGACTTCTTTGAGTCCTTTGAATTCTCCTTGTTTTTCCTGCTCATTATTTGGTTCAGATTTTAGTGGAGATTCTTCATTCACTTCTTGGATGAAAGAATGCATGGCTGAATATTTTGATGCATATCACATTCTCTTGGAGCAACACTATTGGACATGGGCTCCTCACCTATGTCATTGGACCATATTTGATGGGTCACTTGAAGATTGTATGCACTTGGAAAATGGTGGTCTACATGCTTGGAGGTATAAGCACTTTCATGACTCTTTGATGAAGCATCTCCTTTATGTACATTTTCATTATGTTGTTATGTACTTTGATGATATATATTTTGTACTCATGATGTTTGGAAGAATGCATACAAGAAAATGGGATCCAGGAATCCTCTTATCTGATGGTATGGGTTGGAGAGTACATTTAATTGTTGGGGTGCAATACAAGCAATGGGACCCTGGAATAATTTTTATCTCATTGGTTTCATATTTTTTGGGGAAGCAAGCAGTATGGGAGATGGATTCCCCACTTAATAAAGTGATTTTAATTAGAGTAGTGCAGCAGCAAGCATTGTGGTTCCTCTCTAAAATCTTCATGGAAACTCAAAGACTCAAGGTTGGGCAATTCAATGGCAACTTCAAAGAATTATACAGAAAGCAGGTTCTTCAACACCCACATTTAAAATTGCTTGAGGACAAGCAATATTGGGAAGGGAGGATTTGTCATGTCCCAAATTTGGTATTGGGTCACAATGGCCTAATCACATTGGCTCTATTCATTAGAGTTTGTCAAATTGATGCTAAAGGTCAAATAATTGCCAAGGAGGAAAATTACTAGTTTCCTAGGTTTGGGGTGGAAGCTTTGGGATTTGGAATAATGGGGATAATAAATGATGTTTGAACATTAGAATGGCATAAATATTTAATAAAGGATCTAAATAAATATATACAAGTGAAAATCAAAGTGCCATTTCATCATGAAGACACATGGAGGAAGTGGGACCCACATATGGCTAGATTTCCCCACTACATTTGGCATCATTCTCTCACCAATTCGAATTCAAGGTGAATGGTAACATACTTGGGGGATTCCAAAAGGTATTATTCATTGCATGAATCATCCAAGGTCGAAATATAGAGGAAGAGTAACTCCCATGGAAGAGGAAGAGGCAATTTGGAGCTAGTGAGACACTTGGGCTAGATTCCCTAGCTCTATGACAACAATAATGAAGATGATATAACACCTATGACACAAATCAGACCTGAAGGCTGACATATGACATATATGACATGTCAGGGCTAAAAATAGACTCCAAGAGGGCGCTCAAGGGTGTTAGGGAAGCTAAGATGCTTCCACATGTGATTTGGTGGAAGTGGGAGACTAGGAATTGTTGTACAAGTGGCGTTCTTTGGAATCTCTTCCCAACATGAGTTGGCATGAGTCTCTTGGAAGGAATTCGACCCATGGAGGACATTAGAAGTTTATAAATTTCAATAACAAAGAATGAAACCATCTTTTGATCATTTTTAGAATTTGCAATTGCATTTGTGAAGAGGGAGAGCTAGTGGATGACTAGTTTCTTGCCTTAGCCAATTTCGAGGGTGAAAGATTCCCATCCAAGTTGGTAATTGGAAAGGCCATTCAGACCTTTCATTTGGAGCTTTAATGGAGTCTTTATTTGCAGGTGTAAGCTACAGGGCAGCTCATGGTTTCTTCTATTGCAGCTCACTCCTTCAACCATTTCCAGTTTTGATGGCATATTCTTGATCCTTGAGGGAGGGCATTTTTGGTGAGCTATTGTACTCTTTGGGGAAGATTTTAATGCCCCATTTCTTTTGTAATATGAAGTAAATACTCTGTTCTTCATCTCCAAAAAGTTTCAGGTCGAAATTCCAAGTAGAAATGTATAAATCTCATTTTTAATGGAAGAACAATGCCATTTCCCCACTACCTTGTTGTGAACCAATGTATTGATGATGATTTCGAATGAATGGATGATTCTCTGATATATTTGTGATCAATATACTTCCATGGATTTCTTATACAAGTTTCATGTACTGTACTTGAGCATTTGAAGCATTTTTACTCAGTTTAGTTCTATTGGGAGGTGAAATAGTGCCATTTCCCCAAGGGTCGAATTGGGGATTTTTGCAGTTGAATGGGAGAGGGTGAGAACAGTTGTAATAATCCATTAATGGTGCATATGAGACTTTAATAAAATAATTAACACATTACATACCTCTGTTCATAAATTTGAGTGGGTTTGGAGGCATTTGGAAAGCCATTTTCAGTACTTACCCCAGGGGGATTTGAACCCCAAATCACTAGTAAAATTGCATAATTGGTCCAGAATATTAAGAGAGTTTGTAGAGGTCTTTTGGTGGAAATATGTCATCCATAAGAATCATATTCAAGTTATAATATCATTCATACACCTTCCTTGAAGATTTGAAGGCATTTGGAGTCAATTTGAGACCTAGAGGCCAATACTAGTCAAAGGAAAATCACTAGTAAAGTTACCTACATTGATCAGAATTGAAAGAGGATTTGCAGAAGTATTTTAAAGGTCCAAAGGCATCCCTGAAACACATATTTATGTTCTAATATCATTCATATACCTTCTCAGAATATTTGGGATCATTTGGGGCAAATTTGGGACCTAGAGATCCAAACTAGTCAAAGGTCGAACTAGGGAAAAAAAGTGGAAAATTGCAATTTTAATAAAATTCCTAACAAGGGACATTACAATATTGGTATGATTGATGTATTCTAATTGATATATTCTAATTTGATTGATGTATTTTATGGATGTATTTTGATTGATATATTTTGATTGAAGTATTATGGTTGATGTATTTTTCTTCTGTTTGCTGTATTGTGGTTGATGTGTTCTAGTTGATGTATTCTGGTTGAGGTATTCTAGTTGATGTGTTCTGGTTGATGTGTTTTGGTTGATGTAATATGATTGATGTTTGTATGGGCAGTTGATGCATGTATGTGTTGGGTGTATGAGCTATATCGAAAATAACACTTAATATTTAATTATCGACCGGGGTTGGTAATCTTAGAGTCGAGGCAAAATATATGCTAAGGTAGAATGGTACCTAATTTTTTTTCGGCTTGTCATACCTTAAAATATTTAATAAAGAAAAGATCGAAATATCTTTCAAAATGAAAAACTGAGTCAAACTTATAACTACTAAATGTAACTGAACCAACATATCAGAATAGTATAGATTATTCTACTCTACTCTATGTTTAGACAATGGAAAAGGATGACAGATAAATACTAAGAAGCAACTACTTATAAATAAACAAGAAACTATTGAACTTAAATTTACGGTTATGAACAAAGTATGAAATGATTAATTCACAATTGATAACCAATGATAATTATTAGGGAGAACTGGTAAATGTCAATAATCATTACTAGGGAGAACTTGTAAATGTAAATTATTCTAGAACTGAAATGCCAAATTCAACTATAAATAACTATCTACGAGATAACTAAATTCAATGATAAATTACATAAACAGAAACTATGTTAATCAAAACAAATGAAAATAATTTTAACAACTAATTCAAGAGAAGCATATATTCCCATGCAATAGGAACTGGAGTGAATGTATCGTAATGGCTTTCCAATGTAATAGCAAAACATAATGGAAGTAAATCTAATCTCACTTCGATAAAGAGATGTAAACTACAAAGGGACCAACTACAATTAACTTTAAACATGCTGATCTATCTACTATCCATGAAACTAATGAGACTAGAAGCAAGTAGAAAACTTGATAAAGCTATTCACTTCTGAACTTGATTTAAAACCAAGTAGAAAACTTGATAAAGATACTTATTACTGATCCAAATCTAAATATTATGAATGTCTCATTATTTGCACAAATGGAAACTAATCTCTACAATTAATTGATTAAAAACAACTTGAAGAAGGAAACTATTATCTATTACTTGGAAATAAATTATCTAGAAATAACACTAATAAGTTTTGAAACATCAACTAATGATCAAAACCGAAACATAAGAAACTTAACTGTTGGAAGAAAGTTAGAAGAAGGTGAGGAAAATGAGATAAAAAGATGAAATAATAAGAAAACTTGATAAAAAACTCTATGAAACATATAACCAAATTTAAATTATACCTAAAACTGTAAATTAAAAACAAGAAGAATGATATCTAATAGGCAGAAGAAATTGGATTCTAAGAAATCATAAAACTAGTGCAGAAAAGGTAAAAATCCAAACGACGATCTGAAAGTCGGTCCGAATGGCAGTCCGAATGAGGAAAAACGAACTAAACTAAGGAAAAGGAAGGTTTAAAATGATCTTGACGTTAGCTGGCGAATGCACATGAACCTATGATGCAAAGAAATCAGTTAGAAGACTTGTTGAGAAGCTATGTTAATAGAAAGCAACCTAATTTAATCATTGTCTAAAGGAGATAAACTATTTCTATGATATGTAGAAGAAAAAGGTCGAGGCAGAAGAAGAGAGAGAGATTTTAACCTACAGCTACAGGAAGGAAACTAACAGAGAGGAATAAGTTGAGGGCTAATGCTAACTAATGGAGGAATTGATAGCAATATCTAATTATAGATGATGGAAGAAGAAAAGACTAAAAACAAACTATGAATTATTGAATTCTTGGTCGACCATTTACTAATCCTGTAAACTCAACTATGTTAGCAGCATAACATAAATTACAGAGAAGCAAACAACAAATACAGAAAAACGAAATGATTACAAACACAGTAAAAACAAATTAACTATTTGCAAAATAGAAAATGCAGAAAACAAAGACAAAAACCTCCGGTTGATGAGGGGCCCTTCCCAGCAATCAGAGATGGAAAACGAAACTGGTTTAGCTAGTCAGAATATCAACGAACTGAAACTTCCATTAATCTTCAGAAAATTACAGACTGTCATCTATCTGCTTGTAAAACTATCTACGGTCTTCTCCAACTATCAGCTAACTAGATTCTCTCTAACTCTGCTTCTATCTGCAAGCGTCTATTTATACAATTTTCAAATAGATGAGAGGGTCGATAGAGTCGACCTCTCTAATAACAGAGACGTTTAATGCATAACATGCTGCTTTGAATGGTGCGTGACAGCATAGGGAGTATCTTCCAGGCTGAACGGAGCCGATTTCTTTAGCATGGGCAGAGAGATAGCACGCTCTTGAACTGAGCGAATGGAGGCGAGCGGGTGTGAGTGCTAACAGGCTGAATCATGTGCGACCTGGACTCCTTCCAGAACCATGGCGTGAATGGGCGTGAACAAGAAGCATGATTCCAGGATGAACACGAGGCTGAATGACGCGTTGGAGTGTAAACGTGGACGTGAGATGCGTTGTCGAGCCTGGAAAACCTGGGAATGGATCTTCTAGAACAATGGCTCATTAACCATGCCCATTGCGTGGCAAACAGAACCCACGTGCCTGCTTTTGCATTTAACAGCCCAGGATATGCCAACCGTGGATTTCGGGAGCTGAACGCAGGGCTGAACGATGAGCTGAACGCACTTGAACTGAACACGTAGCACATAGTCTAAACGAAGGGTCATTTGCAAAATGTAGCCTATCAATTAAAACATAAGTGTTAATTATGCCCATGAAATGTCATTTTAACATAAATAAACCATGATATAATGAAATATAAACAAGATTTGCGTAATAGGTAAATATATGCATACCTGGACTGTTTGATGGGATGAATGATAAGAAAACAACCTAATATAATAAAGAATGATAGAAGCAATGCCATTTCGAGTAGGTTAAATGACAAAAAATAGTGACATAATGGACACCAACATTCCCCCAAACCAAAGACATGCCAGGTCCCACTAAGCAAAAGAGAAATTAGGAAGAAGGCTGAGCTGCAGTAGAAACTGCCTTCGACTTGGATGAGGAAGATATAGATTTAGCCTCGAGCTCCTTGAATTGGTCTTTTAAGTAATTATATCTCATCCTCAGGGCAGTATGAGATGTTGTTTTGGCGCTAACCAGGCATTCGATGTCTTTTACTTGTGCACGCAGTGCCTTATTTTCTTCATGAAGCTCAAAAATTGTTTCCACATAGCTTTGATTCTCATATATTAATCGTGCTATCACTTGGGTCAACTTATCCCATTTATGCTGACTCAAAATAGGTTGCTCTATAGGATGCTCCAAGTCTAATTGAGGACTCATCTCTTTTGGAGATGTCTCAACATTATTAGTTTGTTCTTCAGAGCTTTTGTACCTGTTATATGCAGGAGAAATTTCAGTAGCAGAGGCTTCACTCATTCGAGCAGATGCATTGGCTAGTGTGAGGAGGGGCGATTCAAGAATATGATCGTCCGACTGAATATTTGAACATGATGGCTGATCAACAGTCTGAGTAACAAACTGATCAACAGACTGGTCATACTTGGTTCTTGTAGATTTAGTAGGCTCTGAAGGTCCCGAAGTAAGGTTACCAAGGGAATCCTCAGGAGAAGGCAATGAGTGTGTGTCATCTAAGGAATTCTCATCAAACCGTACATGTTTAGCATTTGGTTTTGCTTGGGTATGATGATGTTCTTGATAAGAGGAAGGTTTGTCAATAAATAAATGAGGGTTCAGTATCTCAAAAACAAAATGATCCCAAGTTTGTTCTCTTTTCTCCAACTAGTGAATGATTAGAAGCTTAATAAGAAAATGGTGATACAAACTACCAGAAGGGTTGACTGTATTTTTCCTGACTTGACTCGACATATTTTCCAAACTCTTTAGAAAATAAAATGGGAAGTTAAGGGTCTTATTATTGACAAAATGAGCTAATAGTCTGAAATGGAAAGCTTTAAAGACAATGAATTTACCTTCGCAAGTAATTAAGTGTATGATAACGGTCAGAGGATCTAAGTATTCTGGTTTGATCCATTCTTTGTGAAAACCTTTGGTACCAGCAATATGTTGAAAATCGGGCTTGAGAGAGAACTGGTGGGTTGTTCGTGGAAGAAACAAATGCTTGTGCCAACGGGCACCTTCCCTTGGGAGCTTCGTAGCTAATGCTATTGATTCTTCTGTCATTTAGAAAACAAGATGGCCAACCTTGGTCGTCTTTCCATCAAAAATTTTGGCAAACAGTAGCGAGATCTCATGGTCGTAGCCTTGGAGAAGTCAGAGAAACGGCTCCCAACCTGCTCGAAGGAATAACTCACGACAGGCTTTAAACTCAGGGACGAGAAGGAGGTCTTGGTAACTACCAGGCTCATTATGATTAGGCATTGCTGATGGAGGACGGGGGATGTAATGGATAAGTGCGGAGGATTCAAGCAAAAATGAGGGCGAATCATACTGAGGCGGAGCTCAAGCGATCACCAGTTTAAACTAAGGTCTGTTTTAGTGTTTAAACGTCAGTGGACAAGGATTTGGCATGCTCGAGAGATCACACCCATCATTCGAAGATCTTCTGTTAAGTTCCAGCGTAGAAGTGTGTGAATTCAGTGTATACGTGTTGTTCAAAGTATGTTCAACCATGTCCAAAGCCAAGCTTTGGACAGGTTGAACGAAATTTACGTAATGAGATTGATCACACGTGGAAGATCATAAAGATTTTATCTAGATGCTAGCAGTTTGTACGATAGTTAAGATTATGGTGGCCATACAATGATTCGAAATGACACAAGATTCATTCGTTCAACGGAGGCGGAATGGGTAAAGGAATAAAACCAAGTGTGAGATTTGACGTTTGATTGATTCCTGTCATCATTGGTTAGTCAAAAATTCTCAAAATACCTAGCATGCTATTTGATATATATTCAAGCTAAGATTTCATTCAGCAATTTTTATTCAAAACGTCGCCCATCTACTGCATTCGTCACTTCATTCGGATCGGTGTTCGACCCGTCATTTAGTCCTTCATACAGCCTTTTGTCTGTACACGATTTGCTTGCTGATACTTGACTGAAATTGATTTTGCAAAGAATTTCTGAAGCTATTAATACACAAAAGATGCTATAATCTTTGCTTTTCTATATCTTTTAATTGCGTTCCTCTTTTGTTCTTAATTAGACCAATATTTCTTTTGCTTTTTGCATTAACTTGTAAACACCTATCATTATATCAAAGATAAATGAAATTTCATAAATATTCAACAAATAAGAATAGTTCTAATCTCTAGTAAGAACAGTTCTAATCTCCCCCCCAAACCAAAAATATGGCGTGTCCTCAATCCATCAAAGAGAAAACAAGTTAATATTTAAAAAATTTCAATTGAAAGTCTTACATATAGCTTCTAAAATACTGTGGTAATTTTATAAAGCAATGGAATATTAACTAATACATGTAGAAGATTCAGATATGTACATTCGTCAAAAAGAATATAACAGTGCTTAAAAGACCATGTGAAGAATAATAATATAAGAGATGCGAAAGATGCCATACGAAAACTAGTCATCCATGATTCATTGTAAAGATCTCTTGTCATCCAAAGAATGTTGATAAGGTTCACCATAAAGTTTGTGAGATCTACTATCACTTTGGGTCCCATTTCTAGGATAGTTATATCCTAGGCATATATTTGAATTAGATGACAAGGTCCAAGTTCAACTTACAACCATTATCTAAAGACAGTATACATAATTGGCCAAAACATGTGTTTGTATATTCAGGTTTTTATGAGCTATGTGAATAGCAATGCATTAACCAAACCTTTTTTGCCCGACATTGACTCGCTTCCAGCAAGCCTGTTTAGTACCCCAGTGGGTTTATTTTGGTACCATGCAAGTATAGCCCCGCTGCCAGCGAGCCTGTTTAGTACCCCCGACAGGTTTACTTGCATTTACCGAGCTTCTTTGTTTAAGATTTTACTTAGCATGGACCCACTACCAGTGAGCCTGTTTAGTACCTCGGCGGGTTTGCTTTGTATAATGATATATATATATATATTGTAAGGAAGTTGGTTGGCACTAGATTGTGCTAAGCTTGTTAAACACATAATTCAAAATTTAGCATAAACCTCATGAGTAACTCTATTTATAATGGCCTAAATTACAAATCATGTCAAAAGATAATAACCTAAAGCTGTTCTTTGACTCCACAGTCTATATTCTTCACAAAAGGTCAGTAATGTCCCCCACAAAATAGAAAATATCACCTGCTTTAGGCTACCTTTTAAAGGTGCTTTTAGAGACAAGTTTTGATAAAAAGTCTAGGATGAACTAGCAATCCATAGGTGTAAGGTATAGTATGTAGAGATCATAATAATTGAAGTAGGTCTTTTAAACAACTGTTCTAATAATAAATCAGAAATGTGCATGTCTGAATCAAATACTGTATACAGAATCATAAAATAAAGTGGTTAAAAAGTAATGTAAAGAATGCTTCAGCTTTTCACTATAACTTTTCAATTTTCAATGATAACTTAGAAAGAGAAGGAAAAAGTATAAGTTTCTTTTTATAGCACTTCCCTTTCAAATAGTATTGCATGAGCTGATTATAAGGATAAAGTTCTTGTAATTAAGCTGCAAAACCACTTATTAGATGATTCAATTTTATTCAAAACAAAAGCATATGTACACAACAAGCTATGTAAGATTTAAAATTAACAAAGGGAAAAGAGTCTTCCTGTTTTATTGACAACATTTTACAAACTCATCATAATAAATTTCTTGTAAAAAGAATGTAATCGGTTGTTAGAAACGACTCATTATTATTGAAAATAAAAGACATATTTACATATATATACAAAAAGAGATAAACCAAAATAATTCAAGGACTAGGAGGAGGAGGAATGACTTCCTCTTCTATCAACTCCATTTCTTCTTGTTGTAAGGCATTCTGCACAAAATCTTGTTTAGATATTGGTTGATGATAAAGTCTGAGCCTATGTCCATTTACAACAAAAGAAATTTGTGAATCATCAATTGTCTTAATTTTAACGGATCCATTATCAAAAGCCGTAACAATTTCATATGGACCCATCCAACAAGTGGTTAATTTACCTTTAAAGTTTTTATATCTTGAATCAAAAAGTAGTGCCCGGTCTCTAGTTTTAAATTGTTTTTGTTTAATGTATATATCTTGCCACTTTTTACGTTGATTTTGTATCAAGATTGTACGTTGAATAGCATCTTGCCTAATCTCGTCTAATTTATTTATCTGCAGTATTCGTTGCCTCTATGCTTCTTCTAAGTTCATCCCTAACTGTGCAGCCATAGGAAAGGTTTTGACTTGAAATTCAATGGGTAAAAGAACTTGTTTACCATAAACGAGTTCATAAGGTGTGTGGCCAGTAGTGTTTCTCCAAGTTATTCTATAAGCCCATCAGGCTTCTGGGAGCCTATCTGCCCAGTCTTTGTGGTGTAACTGGATAGTATTGGTCAGGATAGCTTCTAACACTTTGTTTGTGCTTTCTACCTGACCATTTGCTTGAGGATGATATGGCGAAGATTTACAATGTCCAATACCATATTTATCAGTAAGCTCTTTCATTGATTTGGAGGTAAACTGAGATCCTTGATCGGTTACAATTTCCCTAAGTACACCGAATCGGGTGAATATTTCTTTATAGAGGAATTCTACCACAGATTTCTCTGTGGCTCGGAATAAAGCTTTGGCTTCTACCCATTTGGTGACATAATCTGTATAGACTAGAATGTATTTCTTTTTACGAGACATAGTGGAAATGGGTCTAGCAAAATCTAGAGCCCATTTTTCAAATGGCTCAATCATAACTTGGGGTTGTAAAGGCATCTCATAAGATGGTGTAGGTCTACCCATTCTTTGGCAACTATCACATCCTTTGACATATTTGGAAGCATCTTTGAAGATGCTTGGCCAATAATACCCATAGTGCAATACTTTGTATGTTGTTCTTTTATTAGAAAAATGCCCACCACAAGGTCCACCATGACATGCATGTAGGATCTCTGCCATCTCATCCTCTCATACACATCGCCTGATGATAAGATCGGGACCAGTACGAAAGAGATCATTATCCACCCAAGAATAATTGAAACTTTGAACTATGCTCCTATGTTTCTCAGGTAGGGAGAGATGGTTTGGCAGCTTTCCAGTTGCTAAATAATTGGCTATGTCTACAAACCATGGGGTTTGAACAGATACAACGAATAAATGTTCATCTAGGAAGCTATAATCGACAGGGCTGGCATTATTGTCAATTTGAATTCAAGAGAGGAAATCAGCAACTACATTCTCTCGACCGGGACGATCAACAATGGTAATGTTAAATTCTTGCAACAACAAAAGCCACCGAGTCACTCTGCCATTGGTGATGGGTTTATTCATTAAAAACTTGATGGTGGAGTGGTCAGTATGTATAAAAATTTCATATCCTATGATATAATGACGAAACTTGTTGATAGAGTAGACAACTGCAAGAAACTCTTTTTCAGTGACAGTGTATTTTTATTCTGCAGGAGTCAAATTTTTACTAGCAAAATAAATGTCATGTGATGTCTGTCCCTCTTTTTGACCCAAGACTACCCCTATAGCTATTTCAAAATCATCAGTGGATATATGGGAAAGGAAGGGACCAGTTTGGGCCCCTAAGTATGGGTGCTACTGATAGCTTTGCCTTCAAGGTTTCGAAAGCTTGTAGACATAGTTCAGTCCATCGAAACTCTGTGTCTTTCATGAGTAGTTTGAACATAGGTGCGGCTATTTTAGTGAAATTTTCAATGAAACGTCTATAATAGCCGGCATGGCCAAGAAAACTTCTTACTTCCTTCGGAGTCCTTGGAGGAGGAAGATTAACAATTATTTCTATCTTGGCCGGATCTACCTTGATAGCTTGAAGAGAGACATGATGTCCCAAAACTATGTCCTCAGTCAGTAACATCTTGCATTTTTCATGATTGAGAGCTAAGTTTGTTTCTTAGCACCGAATAAGAAATGTTTCGAGGTTATCAAGGGCTTCTCGGAACGTATTACCATAAACTGTAAAATTGTCCATATAAACTTCTACACAATCATGTATGAGATCAGCAAAGATTCCTAGAACTGCACGCTAGAAAGTAGCAGGTGCATTACACAGGCCAAATGGTAATACTCGATAGGCATATGTCCCCTAAGAACAAGTAAAGCTTGTCTTGTCCTGATCCTTGGGTGCTATTAGTATTTGATTGTATCTGCTATACCCATCAAGGAATGAGAAATATTGTTTCCCTAATAAGGTGTCTAACACCTGATTGATGAAAGGCAAAGGGAAGTAGTCTTTAAGAGTGGCCTTCTTTAGTTCTCGAAAATCAACACAGATACGCCATTTCCATGTGACTTTCTTTGAAACTACCACCAGAGGAGAGACCCATTTACTGTTGGAAATCGGGTAAATAAATCCAGCATTAAGGAGCTTTTGTAGTTCATCTTTTACTATGTCCTTTAGTGCTGGGTTCATTCTTCTCTGGGGATGCCTAACAGGAGGTATGGTTGGATATGTGTAAATATGATGGATACAGGTGTCTGGGTGTATACCTTTCATGTCGGTATATTCCCATGCAAATGCTCCAGTTTGACTCTTGAGAACTTTTAGTAATTGTTTTTGCTGGTTCTCATCTAAACCTGCATTTATATGCAGAAATTTGTCGGAACTAACTTCACATGGTATGGTATAAGATCCTAGATGTTATTCGATTGCAAAAGACACAGGGTGTACTAGTGAATGTTGAGAGACTCATATTTTCTTGGAATTCATCTCCAAAGATATGGTCAAATTGGGAAAAATATTGGGGGAAATCTATACAGGTTGTGGAAGAGATAAATTGATTCAACACATTCTCGGTGTTCTGTTCTTGAAGTGCCCAGGAGAAATCACTAACAAGGGAAATTTCTTCCAAATTCTCATCTTCGAAAGGACAATCTAACCAAAAGAGTTTTTGAGATATTGGCTGAGCTGGTGGGTATAAAGATAATTTTCTTGTAAAAAACCCATCAGAGATAACCATCTCTCCATCCCTACATCCTATAAATGCATTGGCAGTAGCCAACAAAGGCCTTCCCAAAATAATGGGGTGACCTTTGGAAGGGTCTTTTGATTTAATGACCATGAAGTCCACGGGATATTCCCATGAGGCTACTGATACAGTGATATCATCTAAGATTCCAGCAGGCTGCACCATCGTGCGATATGCTAGCTCTAGCATTGTTGGGGTAGGGCGGAGGAATTATCCTAGATTGAGAGTTTCAACAACTGTGGTAGTCATCAAATTGATAGCAGCTCCTAGATCAATAAGTGTATTTCCTATGGTTGTGTTATTATTAATAATAGTCACCACAGGATTCCCAGGGTTGGAATATTTTGGAATTCTAGGTTGGTTTGCTATATAATCTGATATCTCTCCTATTACATGAATTGTCGAAGGGTCCTTTTGTTTTCTCCCTGGTCTCTTAATACATAGTTCCTTTATTATCTTGATATAGATTGGAATATCCTTAATGGCTTGTAACAAAGGGATCTTAATGCAAATATTTTTTAATTCGTTAATGATATCGTACTATGGATAAGGTACAGGCTTCTCTATTATTAGACGCTCCGGATATGGGGGTGACTTTTCTCCTGAAATTACTTCTTTATGTTGATGGTTGTGTGCTGAAGGTTTAGGAATAACCACATTTTCAAGAATGGTATTATTCAAAACTTCACTAGGTATGTCTTCTTCGTTCTCTTCTTGAATAACAACTGATGACTTGGGTTTATATTGTAAAACTCTTCCAAACCGCAGTTGTATCTCATGTATTGGTGCGGTCGAAATAGCATATGATGGAAGAGCTAACAACCCAATGTTGTTAATAGCTTGGGTTGGTTTGTTGTTAGGATTCGGTATCGGTTGTGCAATTAATATTGTGGGTCTTGGAGGATTCATATTCTGGAAATGGTGAGGTTGATTGGGGATAGGGGGTAATGAAGGAGATACAAATCTAGGAAAAAGTTGCTGAACATTAGGTGGATAAGGATAGTTAGGCATAGGAGGAGGTGTTTGAGTATAAGTTTGTCCTCTCCATCCATGTGGCCATTGTTGTTGTTGAGAATTTTGAGGGTACTGCGGTGGCCAATTCTGCCAACCTAAAGTGTTCCATTGTTGAAAAGGTTGATATGGATAGTAATAGGGTGAAGAGTCTTGATACGATGGCTGATCTCTAGGTTTCCAAGGCCTCCTAGAAGGTTCACCAAAGTTTCCACTCTTGTATACTGCTTGCAATCCGGGAAACAATGGACAATCATTGGTTGGATGTTCTTCGGTACAAAGGTGACAGACTGAAACATTATTTAATGGACATTCTCGTTGAGGATGTTTAGTTATACACTTAGGACAGAAAACACTTATTACTGCACGCTCTTCATCCCGTCTCTTTTTAGCTTGTAGTGCATCTAATTGAGAACCCATGGCTCCTAGAATATCTGTTTTGAAATTTTCCAATAGGTTTCCCAATTCTACCCTTGTATCTCCACCAGGACCAGATGTGTTTCCTTTGGGGTTTCTAGCATAAGATTCTCGAAAGTGTCTTCCACCTTTGCCTCTGCTCCTAGAGTAATTCTTACATAGTTGTTAACACCTAAAAAGTGCTCACTAGCTCATTCCCTTATTCACATGACCCATTTGTCCACTTTTTCCACCATCTGAGCCTCTTAAGCCAACAAAAGGTCACAAAAAGACCTTAGTACACCCCTTTTTTCCCACTCAAAAAGATTATTTTTCCTAAAAAAGCATAAAAAACCCTCAAAAAGGGTCCAAAATTCCCAAAATATTAAAAAGGGAATAAAAATATTAATTTTATTCAAAAAAGGAAAAAGGAGGGAAAAGTACCTAAACCATGTTGGTCAATACCATTGGTTTCCACAAAACCACAAATGGTATTCCCCACCACCAAAACCTATAAAAAGGTGGTAGGGGCTCCTCATTTCAGATCCATCCATATTCCTATCCTCATGCTGCCAAAATCTCCCTTGAGTTTTGGCCATTGTAGCAACCTTGGAGAAAGGACCAATTGGAGATTGGAGTTGCTCACCATTGGAGCTTCCCGAATATCTTCATCAATCGAAGGTATTCTTATTGCAAGCATTTGCTTGCCCCCATTGTCAATACAAAAAATTATTTTTTATCTTTCTTGTTCTTGTTCTTTAATTCAAAATGCACATGCTAGTTTAGTTTAGTTTAGATTTAGTTTATTGTTATTTATTTCTATTGAAACTGCTGCTACTAGTTAGCAGGTTCCCATAGCACTAAGCTTGGTTGCAAAACCAAGCCAACAGTTTTTGGCGACTCCGCTGCTTTTTGAATCTTTAGATCTCACTTTTGCTTTAGATCTTACTTTTTGATAGTATTTGTTAGTTTAATTCATAGATCTGCCACCCTAGACAGCAGATCCATTGCTGTTCTAGATCTTGGCCCATTTTTTAGCCATTAACAGCCCGAAATTCTCAATTTTCGAGTTCGTTTTTCGGCATCCGAGTGCGGCTTTCGCCTCGCGGATTTTTTCCCAACAGTCGCGTGGCTCATCGCGACTGCGCGGATTTTTTTCGCGTGGTTCACCGCGGCTTCACGGCCCATTAGCGCGCTGCACATCGCGACTGTGTGACGAAATCCCACGCTGCACATCGCGGCTTCGCGGTCAAAACCCGCGCTGCACATCGCGGCTTCGCGGTCAAAACCCGCGCTGCCCATCGCGACTGTGCGACAGAAACCCCGCGCGGTTCATCGCGGCTTTTTTGTCAAAACCCGCAATGCTAATTTTTTCATTCGGCCGAATCGTTTAAAAAATTAATTTCTTATTGTATTTTCTGCCCACATAGCACATTTTCCAGTATTAGAAATCCTGCATATTTTACAGCCATAGAAAAATTTTACTATTTAGAATGCACATGTGAAAAAGTCTTTTTAAATATTTTAAAAAATTGAAAGAAGGATCTATTTTGCATTTTATCTAGATTCAAGTTTTTTGTTGTTTGCTTCTTTAATATTTTGCCCATAACAATTGTTGAAAACGAAATCCATTTATTTCTGAAAGAAGTTACATTATTTGCTTTCCTATTTCAAAAGATCCTTTGTTTTTTAAATAGTATTTGTAAAGCATTTAATTTTCATTTATTGAAAAAGTCATAATATTTGCTTTGTATTTTAAAAGATCCTTTGTTTTTTGAATACTTAGCATTTACTTTTTCAATTTCAGTTTAAAATATCACACGTGCACCCACTCAAACACTAATTTTAAACTGAGCCTTAAAACTTACCCTAATTTCAACCCACTTTTAACCCCACTTGGGGAACACTAAAAGAACTTTGTAGCTAGGTAGTATTGAGGGGATAGGTGTTCCAATAACACCCCTCAGTTATTACATCTGAGACATAGTTGTTGTCCTCTAAGGACCTAAAATCTCCTAGTATTTATTGGCACGGTCACAACCGGTTTATGGGAAGGCCTCTCCCCTAGGAGGGTTGAAGTCGCGAGGATGGTTCCGGAAGCCTGAGTGGAATACCGAAATCCATTCAGTAACCGAAGGGCTGCCATTCGCAGTTCTAGGGATATCCCTGTATGGGGATATTGCGATAAAGGACCAAACGGCAGATTTACCTTTTCTCGACGTGTCATGAACGGAGTATCCTAGTAGCCATTCTTTAGGATTGATTACCCGGTGTCCCTCCAGGTAGGGGGATATCTAGCCGTTGACTCAACACTCATATTGTCTGACTTGGATTTCATCACCTTGCAGAGAATATCGTTTGTTGATTCACAATACTTTTAGTTAGGTGTTTGCATGATTCAACCCACCTTTGGTCTAGTTACACCTATTTTTCTAGAAGCTGTTTGCATGTTGGTACTCTGACCATTTTTTGCATCCCTCCACTTATTATAGCACAGCTGCTATAATAAGTGCCTTTTTGAGGTTGATTTTTTGGCCTTAGAGCCTTCATTTTCACTCCCCTTCTTGCACCCTTGGTTGCATTAGGGTTTTGAGTTTTTTATACATTACCATTTTATACATAAGAGTTTTTACACAAAAAACTTATTTCTCACCATTGAGAATTTTAGACGATCTCGTCGTCTTCAGGGCGAACTCCCAGAGTTCAGTCTACTTAGCTCGCCACGTCACCGACTCCGAGCCTTATCCCTTGACTCGACACATCGTCGGTCAACCATACGGTCATCAGATTCTGAGACGCCTCACTTCACTTCTGATTCTGAGGCAGAATCCGAAAACCCCACTGCGTTATTCCCAACCAACATTATGGCTGGAACACCTTTTGACCCACTTTTTACCAGCACCATAGGAGAGACGTCTACAGACCCTTCTACTGTGGTGCCATCCATGGCAACACCCACCCCCCTGGGTATGCCTAATATGGACAACACTCCACCCTTAGGAATGCCCAACATAGGGCCACCTCCTGTTATAGGAATTCCCAACACAGGGCCACCACCTGTTATGGGTATGTTGAATATAGGGGTCACACCCCCTCTCAGTTCCACAACCCAGATTCCAGGAATCACCACTACTATTCCTAACCCAAGTGTAACCCATGTTGCACTTGGAAGCGCTGGCCCATACTAGACCACACCTATTGGAGGACACATACCTGCAATATCTAGCATACTTTTAGGCGCTACTAGACCCCTACATCATACCACCATGACTAGGCATGTCCCAGTCCCAGTCACTACATCTTCTAGCTTACCGTACATGGCAAGTTTGAACTTGCCAGACTTAGCTAGGCTCACCAATGATCCTATCAGACACTATCCTGCGTGGCCTCACATGCCCACCAAACTCCCCTCCGACATCCCTAAGTTTGAGGGCAAGGCAGGTGAGGACCCCCAGAACCATATCATGTCCTTCCATCTATGGTGTTCCTCCAATTCCATAGTGGACGACTCTGTCTACCTCCGTCTGTTACAGCGCACCTTCACTGGCTCTGCAGCTAAGTGGTATATCGAGCAGCCCCATGGGATGCATGCCACCTTTACCTCCCTTGCCTCGACCTTCCTGCAGTTCTTTCAGTTACCTGTCCGCTATGATGCGGGCGTCGAGATCCTACTGTCTTGCAAACAGAACACGGCCACCCACATCACTGACCACACTCATGAGTGGCGTCGACGCCGAAGCCTCTGCAAAATCAAGTTAGACGACCGTATCTTCCTAGATTGGTTTCTAAAATCCCTTCTCCCCCTCATTGCGAAGGATCTGGCATCCGAAAGACCCCAGTCTGAAGAAGAGGCCATCCTCAAAGCCCAACAGTTTGATCTCATTTATGCCCAGTCGGGTTATCTGTATACCATTATACCGGACGCCCCTCGGGGTGAGTGATCCCAACATGATGCGCCGGGGGCATCCCATGCCGTTGATGGCATCATTGGTCATATGGCCTCGCATCCCCAACCCTTTTCCATTGCACACCCTAGCCATGGTCCCGACCTTTCGCGGGCTACATCTCAGTCTGGAGCAACCAGTTCATATGCTCCCATGGCACATCACCACCATACCCATGGACCTTCATGTCCACCTCAGTGTTTTGGTCATGCACCACCTGCATACGCCCCCCCAGCTGCACCTCAACCAATGTATTACCCGCAACAAGATGTGGCAGCTAACCCAACACCTCCAATAGCTCAGGGTTACCAACAACCCCAGCAGGTAACTGGACCACCTCCATCCCCACAGGCTTATTATCCACCACAACCTTCTCCCGCACCTGCGGCGAACCAAAATCCTCCCACTGCTCAAGGGAAAGTGTACACACAGCACAACCAGCCCCAGAACCAAAACAACCAGCGCAACCAAGTTGCGCAACCGAACCATGGTAGAGGTCGTAACCGTGGTAATAACCAACAACATCAGCAAGGTCCTCCACCTCCCAATCCTCTGCAAAATAACAATGCTGCTCCTCCCAACTGCAATCCGGATCGGAATCCCAAGCAGCCTAGAAATAATAACCTCAGAACAAACCACCCTTGTTCTATCTGCGGGGTCTATGGTCATTACACACATTCTTGCCCACATTTGGAGCGAGCTCGGTAACTCTGGACCGACGATGCCCATCGTCAAGGGCAAGTGGCTCCTCAGCCACCACCCAACCCTCCACCACCTCAACATCAACCTTTGGTGCTGCAAAACCCCTTTCCAAATCAGGGTGTAGTGAACACTCAACCGTTAGCTCCCCCTCAGGGCAACGTGCCACCACAACATATCACTTATGCAGCCCCTGATCAACCCATGTTCGATTCAGGTACTCACCATTTGTTGATGATGTCAACTGCCGATGCCAACCTCCAAACCCGTCGGAACCAATATGGATCCACCTCTGAAGCCCCTCCCACCGACAACAACACTAACGTTAATCCCACAGATCAAACGTTACGTATACCTTCGGCTCCACTTGATGGCGCTCCCAAAGCTCCTCGCTTCCCACTTCGTCGCATCAACAATAATCCCAATGCTCATGCTGCGTCGAATTACAACATTGTCGACGACTTAGCCCAGTCTCCTGCAGCCATGTCTGCTTTAGAAGTTTTGAAAAACCGTCCTTCATAGCGCAAGACTTTACTCTCTGCCATTGGCGCCATTGACCCCAAAGATTTAGAGCTGATCGCATTCGATTCAGACCAGTTTGAACCACGATTTCCTTCAAGTTTAGCATTCCAAGTTTCCGTTTCTGTTCGGAATCTTGTCATCCATCGGTGCATTATCGATGAAGGGGCCTCTACATGCGTCATGTCCACATTCGTTTGGCAGAAGTTGGGATCCCCTACTCTCCAGCAGTCCACCACTGCATTGTGAGCCTATGACGGCCGTTCGGCACAACCCCAAGGTCTCTTAGCTAATGTCCCCGTACAACTCGCGGGTAAAACCGTGCTCATTGACATTGAGGTCATCAATGCCCAACTCGACTATAACCTCTTACTTGGTCGCAGCTACATGTATGCCATGCGGGCGGTCGCCTCATTCGTTTTTCGTACCATGCAGTTCCCCCATGAGGGATGCGTGGTCAAGGTCGACCAACTCACCTACTACGATCCCAAGGCCCCCGCCACACCTGAAAATGTTCTCCCCATGGTGGAACAACCTGTTGGTGGTGCAACTACCTCATTCATTTCCTCAGTAGGACCCGGACTTTACTCCGAGGCACCGATGACCTCTACATTCCAGTCCATTCCACCACCGTCACCAGAGACCCACGTCACGAACCTCTGTACTCTTTCACAGAATACACAAACTCCCGGTAATCAACCACCCTTGTTCCCTAAACCACCATTGGTCCCTAGTCACATCGGTGTTACAACCATCCATACAATCCCCTTTCTATTCCCTCCTTCGAGTGTAGTAAGCGCTCCGGTAATGGCTACCCTTAGTCTCCGCGGGTTAACATTGGGATTACCCGT
Source organism: Larix kaempferi (assembly GCA_027924585.1). NCBI lineage: Eukaryota > Viridiplantae > Streptophyta > Pinopsida > Pinales > Pinaceae > Larix > Larix kaempferi. The sequence goes on from BSBM01000505.1 coordinate 4,977,769, forward strand.
GTGGTATATTACGCCTCCCGTTCCTCTGCCGACACCAAATGTCATCCTGCAACCGGTGCAACCCATTGTTACTTCTACTCAACCACCTCCCGGTATCACTACTCCTTCGTCATCTACGAATCCCCCTCCTCTCATCAGGCCCACTGGGGGCAGAGGCCCATAACCATACACTGCGGTACCCCACCCAAGGAAGTTAAACCTCCCCCTGTATTTCGTGCTCCTCCCAAATGCTCGTTGTGTGATGAGTTAGGCCATCCAACCCATCAGTGTCCACAGTTACCTGCATTACAGGAACACATGCAAATGCTTGATGACGACCCCAACATCCCGGTGGTCAAACTCGATCCAAACCCCATGCCTCATGATAAATCACTGCGTACCAACCACCCATGTGCGATATGCGGTATTTACGGCCACTACTCACATCACTGTCCTGACATCCCAGATTACAGAGCAGCTCTCTACGAGATGAACAATTTGGACCTTGAGACGGCACCCCCTACTATCGAGGAGATCTACCCTCCCGCATCATCCTCATCCGGAGAGATTAAAACCATCTATATGATCTCTTCGACGACCACTTTCAAACCAGAACCCCTTGATTTATGGTCTGACTACTTCCGTACTGATGAGCAAATTTTGGAAGCACTCACTGCACCCGACTACCCGTGGGACGATATGCATCATCGCTCATACTTCCTTATAGAGGAGCCTACATCCACCACATCTAATCAGCTATCGGTCGAATCGAAAGATTTCATACCCACTAAGGTCGATTGGCTCAAGGACCCCATCCCAGCACCAGATGCCTTTGAAGAAGGGAACATGTCAAACATTTCCCCAATTATACAAATTGATATTTCCACCACACCTGAAAAACCTGAACTCATCTCGCTGGGCGCATCCTGCACTCAAGCGGAAACTCAGGCATACAAAAAACTTTTTCAAGAATTCCGTGATGTCTTTGCCTGGTCCTATACCGAAATGCCTGGTCTTGACCCCGCCATTATAGAGCACCACATTGACACATGGTTTTATGTCCCCCCCGTTCGTCAGAAACAGCGACCCATTCATCCTTCCAAGCTCCCCGCTGTTAAAGCCGAGGTCGAGAAACTTCGCGAAGCAGGATTCATTTATCCTATTCCTTATACGACATGGGTTTCAAACCCCGTTTCCGTCAACAAAAAACAAGGCACCCTTAGAGTATGTACTGACTTCCGTGATTTAAACCGCGCCTGTCCCAAAGACAATTTCCCCACGCCATTCATTGACCAACTCATTGATGCGTGTGTGGGACATGAAGTCCTATCCTTCATGGACGGTTTTTCCGGATACAACCAGATCCAGATTCGTAAGGAGGATCAGTATAAGACTGCCTTTACTACCCCATGGGGCACCTTTGCCTATCGTGTCATGCCTTTCGGCCTAAAAAATGCTGGTGCCACCTTCCAGCGGGCCATGACCTATTGTTTTCACGACTTGGTCCATATCCTACTGGTCTATCTTGATGACCTTACAGCTCGTTCCCGGAAACGATCAGACCACCTTAACGACCTCCGGCAAGTTTTCCTGCGTTGTCGCAAATATAAAATCCGCTTGAACCCACACAAGTGTGTCTTTTGCGTTCCTGCAGGCCGTTTGTTGGGTTTCATTGTTTCCCAGGATGGAATTACTGTTCATCCCCTGAAATTCAAAGCCATCTTAGACCTTCCCTCTCCGCGCACGCTTCGGCAACTCCAGAGTTTGCAGGGGCGATCCAATTTCCTTCGTCGCTTCGTACCTGATTACGCCACCAAAGTTCACGGATTCTTACGCCTACTTCGCACCCACATACCCTTTGTTTGGGATGAGCAAGCAGACACGGCATTCGAAGCCCTCAAGAAAGCTCTCAGACAAGCCCCCTTGATCTCCCCTCCGAATTTCTCTCAGGACTTCACTCTTTATGTCTCGGCATCTGAACATGCCGTGTCCGGAGTCTTGGTCCAAGAAGATGCCTCTCACCAAGAACATGCCATTTATTACGTCAGCCAGACCTTGTCTGGCCCACCCCTACGTTACCCATACGAGGAAAGATTAGCCCTAGCTGTAGTCTTTTCCGTCCAGAAATTACGACACTACATTCTGCTCGGTCATACCACAGTCGTCGCCGACTCCAACCCTATGGTCTATCTCCTAAACCGGCGTCTCCTACAAGGCCATGTTGCTAAATGGGTCATTATCCTCCAGGAGTATGACCTCACTTTCAAAACTCCCAAGAGCACCAAAGCCCTCACGCTGGCCCATCTGATCACTGACCTCCCATCCTCTTCGTCATCACCCGCTATCCAAACGGATCTGATTGACGATCACATCTTCATTATTTCGTCTGACGACCCATGGTACGGTGACATCCTAGTTTACCTCCGCACGCAGAAATTTCGACCCCATATCGATCGTGACGGACGCCGTCGTATACGTCACCACGCCCCTCGATACCTCTTGTTAGGGGATGTGCTTTATCGACGCGGCGTTGATACCATCCTACGACGTTGCCTATCCCATAGTGAGGCAGAGCAAGTCCTCAATGATTGTGATAGCGGTGTCTGTGGAGGCCATTTCTCCGGTATGGCCACCGCCCAAAATATCATTCGTGCAGGTTACTTTTGGCCGTCATTATTTACTGATTGCATCTCCGCAGTCAAACATTGCCAAAATTGTCAACTTTTTGCCCCTAAAGCAAGAACCCCACCCTCCCCCCTTCATCTAGTCGTTACTACCGGACCATTCTGCAAATGGGCCATTGCAATCCCACGTCAGCCAGCGGTCACAAACATATTATTGTGGCCGTAGATTATTTTACCAAGTGGGCGGAGGCAATGCCAACTTACAATTGCACAGCCGAAACCGCTGCACGATTCTTTCTCAACCATGTTATCGCACGTTTTGGAGTGCCAAAGCAACTTGTATCACACCATGGCTCCCACTTCGAAGACGCCGTCTGGAAAGAACTATCCACCTTACTGAAATTTGAACACCATTTCTCCTCTGCCTACTACCCCCAAGGAAATGGCCAAGTCGAAGCGATAAACAAAATTTTGAAAACCATCTTCCAGCGCACTGTAGACAAACACAAATCAAATTGGCACCACATGCTCTTCCCGGCACGATGGGCATACCGCACATCAACTAAAACCGCCACCGGTTTTACCCCTTTCCACTTAGTTCACGGTGTCGAATCCGTCCTCCCCATTGAGTGCCAGATTCCAACCCTACATATGGCCGTTGAACTCCTACCGGACACTGCCCCGATTGAGCAACGCTTACTACTCCTGGAGCAGGCCGATGAAGATTGGCGCACAGCCCTTCAAAACATGGAAGCAGCCAAGAACCGATCCAAATTGAATTATGACAAACATGTCCACCCAAGAACTTTTTCCGAAGGGGACCTTGTCCTCGCCTACGATCAGGCTCATGACGAAACCGGGAAAGGAAAGTTTGTGTCCATGTGGCAAGGCCCATATATTATACACACTTGCCTCGGACAAGGGGCATACATTCTGACCGATTCAGAAGGAAATCCCCTCCGCAACCCACGCAACGGGTTGTACCTCAAACGATTTTACCCATAATACCGGATGGTCACCACCATCCACTGAAGAACTTCATGACAGTTCTTTCCTTTTCCTGTTTTCATTACTTCCATTTTTTGAACATTTTTTGGGCGCCCTCGTCGCCTCGATTTGCGTGCCACATCGGTCGTCGTCCATTTTTTGCATGCCTTATATCGCCGGATTCAGTTTTCCACGCTCGTGATGATGCTTGAGATCATTTCTCGCTATCACATCCAGATTTTTTGGGCATTTTTTCCATACCCCCTCGTCGCCTCGGTTTGCGTGCCACATCCGACGTTCTCCATTTTTGACAATCTTTATATCGTCGGATTCAGTTTTCCGTGCTCGTGATGACGCTTGAGATCATTTCTCGCTCTCACCTTCCGATTTTTAGGGCATTCTTCCATGCCCCCTCGTCGCCTCAGTTTGCATGCCACATCGGCCGTCGTCCATTTCTAGCAAGTCTTATATCGCCGGATTCAGTTTTTCGCGCTCGTGATGATGCTTGAGATCATTTCTCGCTCTCATGCACATACTTTTCGGCCATTTTTTCAAAAATTCCCTCTCATTGCCTCGGTTTGCGTACCACAACGGCCGCAACCCCCCTTTTTTTGACAATCTTTATGTCACCGGATTCATTTTTCCGCACTCATGATGATGCTTGAGACCTTTTCTCGCTATAATCAATCCCTTTTTGTTCGGTATAATTTTACCCCTTTTTCGGGCCGAGCAATCCCTCTTACGAAAAAGGCATTTAGGGAGTTTCTGTTAAGCTCTTTTTTGACTGCTAAAACAATGAAAAGATCGCCGAGCAACCTTGCTTCCTTTAATGCTCGCTAAACGTATCTGAAAGGGAGTCTACCTGGTATAAGTTTACCCCTTTTCCAGACCTTGTAGACTAATTACGAAAAAGGTATACTCTAGTCACATCGGCTAGAAGAGTTCTCCATTTTGCATCATTTTATGCTTTTTCGGGCCTTGGAGACTAACTTACGAAAAAGAACACCAATGGAGTCCACTTACCGCTTTCAGACTCTCTAAACATGAAAGTGACCACGAGCAATCACCATCCTGGGCTTGTAAAACCAACAGGACAGTACTCATAACCACTGCAGAGTCTTCTTATCATTTTCAGACTCCTTAAAAATGAAAGCACCAATGAGCACGAACAGTCCTGGGCTCACACATCCACAGGACAGTACCATTTCAGAGCACACACCATTTCAGAGCACACTTTTATACCTTCTTGGAGCTCATTAAAACTACGAAGAAGGACCCAATGGTGCTTCTCGGTGCCCCAACTGATCACGTTTACTCATATGGCAGCTTCCCCATTTTGGTCGCCTTTGTTCAGAGTATTCTGCAGTATGTCACCCTGAGAACCCCTCGACAACACCCATTAGCTTGATTCCCCCCATAGTCAATACATACCCTTCAGTCTCTAACAGCAATGATTCCCACACCTACAAGTCAGTTCCCTACGCTGCCAGGTCAACCATGTCATCATGCTCTGAGCAAAGGAAGTTTGAGTCTACCCACTACATGACCTCAGTTACTTCCCATCCCCACAAGTATGCCAGTCCTACCATCAGTACTACCACACTTCAATTCTACACCTCGCGCTCCTATCAAGGAAACATCATTGCCTTGTTAGTTGCTGGTCTCCCTCTGTCGACGACAACCAAATTTATTCCAGAGGATAGACCTAGAGGTCCCTGTGTCTTGGACTCATCACCATTTATGATGAGTGCCTACGAATCATTTCGAGAAGAGTCCTCAGTGCTTCTCCAAATGGTTGTTTCTCACATGCTCGACTTCAACACCTTGATCGCATCGTTGAGACTCGCACAGGGTATTGGTCCGCTCAGTTATAGTCGAAGACCCCAGATACCTGCCGACTCCTCCACATTTGAGAGTCTACCTATGGATACAACCTGTTACCACTTTTTCTATAGATATCCGGGTTGCGCATGGCGACAATATTCAGATGTACACCAGTTTTATACTCCCTTGAGTATACAGTTACATTAATTCTCAGAGATGATTCACACTTTTTTGAGTCCCTACAGATGTTGGACACCTTCAGTTTCAGCAGTTTAACAGTCATTCCAGTGTATCAGTTATTGAGATCAGTCATGCCATGATCATGAGTACATCCCAAAATCATGTCCCCTCTGGACCATTATGATATACCAGTATATTTTTATGTATTAGATCCCCCTTCTTGGGACTAATTATTATGTATATGTCTTGATACGAGCATGGGTATGCCCGCCTCGTCCATTATCAGAGATTATTCCTCGTTCATATTGAGGCCATGTAATATTTTTTTTTTTTTGCAGCTTCCAAGGTCCGCGGATCCAATCTCCAAATGGTCTCTTCTCCTCCCCAAAACCCCAGAAAACGACAAAAGAACTATGATGCCTATCGGCCATACGATGAGCTCCTGCCCTCACACATGAGGGGGCAATCTGTTAACACCTAAAAAGTGCTCACTAGCTCATTCCCCTATTCACATGACCCATTTGTCCACTCGTTCCACCATCTAAGCCTCTCAAGCCAACAAAAGGTCACCAAAAGACCTTAGTACACCCCTTTTTCCCACTCAAAAAAGATTATTTTTCCTAAAAAAGCATAAAAAACCCTCAAAAAGGGTCCAAAATTCCCAAAATATTAAAAAGGGAATAAAAATATTAATTTTATTCAAAAAAGGAAAAAGGAGGGAAAAGTACCTAAACCATGTTGGTCAATACCATTGGTTTCCACAAAACCACAAATGGTATTCCCCACCACCAAAACATATAAAAAGGTGGTAGGGGCTCCTCATTTCAGATCCATCCATATTCCTATCCTCATGCTGCCAAAATCTCCCTTGAGTTTTGGCCATTGTAGCAACCTTGGAGAAAGGACCCATTAGAGATTGGAGCTGCTCACCATTGGAGCTTCCCGAATATCTTCATCAATCGAAGGTATTCTTATTGCAAGCATTTGCTTGCCCCCATTGTCAATACAAAAAATTATTTTTTATCTTTCTTGTTCTTGTTCTTTAATTCAAAATGCACATGCTAGTTTAGTTCATTTTAGATTTAGTTTATTGTTATTTATTTCTATTGAAACTGCTGCTACTAGTTAGCAGGTGCCCATAGCACTAAGCTTGGTTGCAAAACGAAGCCAACAATAGTTCACAAATCTCCGCAAAATATTTGTGAGAAATGTTTCCTACTACCATGAGATTAAGGTTATCCAAGAATTCTTCTAAGATTCCTTTAAGGAAGAGTGTTCTTACTGCATCTTCTCGAAGATCACTATATTTAGATTTGTGTAACACATATTTAAATCTCTCGAGATAGTCTTCTAAGCTCTCATCTTCAAGTTGTTGAATTTTAAAAATATCATTGCAAGAGTCCTTTGGTCTACAGTAATCCTGATATTTCCGAAGAAATGCATTCTTCATGTCTTCCCAAGATTTAATACTAGATTCTCCTAATCCCATGAACCATTGAAGAGAAGAATCTTTTAATGTGGCAGGAAAGAGTTTTAGTTTTTGGCCATCTTGTAGGTAATTGTAACTCCTACACAAAATGTCAAATTCGAACATGAATGTGTCTGGATCCTCACTACTCTTCCCATAGAAGGTTGGTAGTGAGGAGGGAGGGATGTTTTTCATAGTAACATCTTGTGCAGTGTCTAAGATAGGGAACCCGAAGGTACCTTCAGTTCTAACTTCTCCATCTTCTTCATCTTGTTGGACACAATCTTCATTTTCGTCCCCCATGAAGATTCTGTTACCAAAGAGAGAGAATTTAGGTGGCTCCTTCCTTGGTGAATATGGGATGTCCCAACGTTCTGTTTCGGGATGGGTATTCTTCTTTTTAGGAGGAGAATGATCAGCTCCGTGGGGATCCAGTTTTGGAGATCCTACTGTTGTCATGTCAATCTGTGAGATAACAATGTTTCAAGAAATTCCCCAAAAGAGCATCGACTTGTGCAGGATCACTAAAGTATACTAAGGTTGGACCACCTACTATTGAAAAAGCAGTGGTTGTAGGTTTTTGGACTAATGGAGAGTTAAGAAGTTCTGAAATTTTATCCTTCTGAGTTTCCTCTCGTCTAAGTTCAGTCTCAATATGAGCTTGAGGTTCTTCTAGTGGAATTTCTTTATGAACAGACTGTTCTGATGTCCCTATATTTTCCCCTAAAATGTTTCCAGAAAAGGTTTCTTTTGCTTTCCAAGTAGGACTATCCCCTTTAGGTGTCTTCCGATACCTTTTTTGTTGAGTTAGTAGTTGGGTTGGCATGTCCCTCGTATAGGTTAGTAGGAATTTTAGTAGGGATTTTAGTGAGAGAACTAGTTTTAATAAATCTACCTTGTGAATCTCTAAACCTATTCATGAAAACAAATTATAACTTAAAGAAAATTTGACTGCATAACTACTACTGCTAGGTTTTGGGGATGCCTGTTATAACAGATGCGTAGGTTCTTACCTCTTGTCTTACCTCTCACCCGCCACTAGCCTAATCTAAGCTATAAAGAAAAGAACTGAATTTTAAAAGGTAGTTCAACTTATCTATAATTGAATTCTACCTATTTATCTACAACTCATCGACAACGGCGCCAAAATGTTGGGTGTATGAGCTATCTCGAAAAGAACACCTAATATTTAATTATCGACCAGGGTTGGTAATCTTAGAGTTGAGGAAAAATATATGCTAAGGTAGAATGTTACCTAATTTTTTTCCGGCTTGTTAGACCTTCAAATATTCAATAAAGAAAAGATCGAAAGATCTTTCAAAATGAAAACCTAAGTCAAACTTATAACTACTAAATGTAATTGAACCAACAGATCAGAATAGTATAGATTATACTACTCTACTCTATGTTTAGACAATGGAAAATGATGACAGATAAATACTAAGAAGCAACTACTTATAAATAAACAAGAAACTATTGAACTTAAATTTACGGTTATGAACAAAGTATGAAATAATTAATTCACAATTGATAACCAATGATAATTATTAGGGAGAACTTGTAAATGTAAATAATCATTACTAGGGAGAACTTGTAAATGTAAATTATTCTAGAACTAAACTGCCAAATTCAACTGTAAATAACTATCTACAAGATAACTAAATTCAATGATAAATTACATAAACATAAATTATGCTAATCAAAACAAATGAAAATAATTTTAACAACTAATTCAAGAGAAGCATCTATTCCCATGCAATAGGAACTGGAGTGAATGTATCGTAATGGATTTCCAATGTAATAGCAAAATAGAATGGAAGTAAATCTAATCTCACTTCGATAAAGAGATGTAAACTACAAAGGGACCAACTACAATTAACTTTAAACACGCTGATCTATCTACTATCCATGAAACTAATGAGACTAGAAGCAAGTAGAAAACTTGATAAAGCTATTCACTTCTGAACTTGATTTAGAAACAAGTAGAAAACTTGATAAAGATACTTATTACTGATCCAAATCTAAATATTATGAATGTATCATTATTTGCACGAATGGAAACTAATCTCTACAATTAACTGATTAAAAACAACTTGAAGAAGGAAATTATTATCTATGACTTGGAAATAAATTATCTAGAAATAACACTAATAAATTTTGAAACAACAACTAATGATCAAAACCGAAACATAAGAACCTTAACTATTGGAAGAAAGTTCGAAGAAGGTGAAGGAAAATGAGATAAAAAGAGGAAATAATAAGAAAACTTGATCAAAAACTCTATGAAACATATAAACAGATTTAAATTATACCTAAAACTGTAAATTAAAAACAAGAAGAATGATATATAATAGGCAGAAGAAACTGGATTCTAAGAAATCATAAAACTAGTGTAGAAAAGGTAAAAATCCAAACGACGATCCGAATGCCGGTCCGAATGGCAGTCCGAATGAGGAAAAACGAACTAAACTAAGGAAAAGGAAGGTTTAAAATGATCTTGACGTCAGCTGGTGAATGCACATGAACCTACGATGCAAAGAAATTAGTTAGAAGACTTGTTGAGAAGCTATGTTAATAGAAAGCAACTTAATTTATTCATTGTCTAAAGGAGATAAACTATTTCTATGATATGTAGAAGAAAAAGGTCGAGGCAGAAGAAGAGAGAGAGAGATTTTAACCTACAGCTACAGGAAGGAAACTAACAGAGAGGAAGAAGTTGATGGCTAATGCTAACTAATGGATGAATTGATAGCAATATCTAATTATAGATGATGGAAGAAGAAAAGACTGAAAACAAACTATCAATTATTGAACTATTGGTCGACCATTTACTAATTCTGTAAACTCAACTATGTTAGCAGCATAACATAAATTACAGAGAAGCAAACAACATATACAGCAAAACGAAATGATTACAAACACAGGAAAAACAAATTAACTATTTGCAAAATAGAAAATGCAGAAAACAAAGACAAAAGCCTCTGGTTGATGAGGGGCCCTTCCCAGCAATCAGAGATGGAAAACGAAACTGGTTTAGCTACTCAAAATATCAACGAACTGTAACTTCCATTAATCTTCAGAAAATTACAGACTGTTAGCTATCTGCTTGTAAAACTATCTACGGTCTTCTCCTACTATCAGCTAACTAGATTCTCTCTAACTTTGCTTCTATCTGCAAGCATCTATTTATACAATTTTCAAATAGATGAGAGGGTCGACAAAGTCGACCTCTCTAATAACATATACGTTTAATGCATAACAGGCTGCTTTGAATGGTGCGTGATAGTGTAGGGAGTATCTTCCAGGCTGAATGGAGCCGATTTCTTTAGCGTGGGCAGAGAGATAGCACGCTCTCGAACTGAGCGAACGGAGGCGAGCAAGTGTGAGTGCTGGCAGGCTAAATCATGTGCGACCTGGACTCCTTCCAGACCCATGGTGTGAATGGGAGTGAACAAGCAGCATGATTCCAGGCTAAACGCGAGGCTGAATGACGCATTGGAGTGTAAACGTGGACGTGAGATGCGCTGTCGAGCCTGGCGAACCTGGGAATGTATCTTCTAGAACAATGGCTCATTAACCATGCCCATTACGTGGCAAACAGAACCCACGTGCTTGCTTTTGCATTTAACGGCCTAGGATATGCCAACCATGGATTTCGGGAGCTAAACGCAGGGCTGAACGATGAGCTAAATGCGCTTGAACTCAACATGTAGCACATAGTTTGAACGAAGGGTCATTTGCAAAACGTAGCCTGTCAATTATAACATAAGTGTTAATTATGCCCATGAAATGCCATTTTAACATAAATAAACCATGATATAATGAAATATAAACAAAATTTGCGTAATAGGTAAATATATGCCTACCTGGACTGTTTGATGGGCTGAATGATAAGAAAACAACCTAATATAATAAAGAATGATAGAAACAACACCATTTTGAGTAGGTTAAATGACCAAAAATAGTGACAAAATGGACACCAACAGTATGGTTGTCATTGGTTGATATCGGTGTATGATTGATATATGATCCACATATGATTGATATATGGTTGAGGTATTATGAATTGATGTATTATGGACCGATGCCTGTATGACTAATGTATTGGTTGATATTAATTACTATTAGTTGATGTATAATGGATTTTTGGATGTTCTCTAAAGAATAATTATGCTTTGTGTGGAGATGAAAGGTAGTATGTTTAACTACTAGTGTTATGGCCATTTTTTTTGTTTCTTATTTAGATTGGAATTGTTGCATATAAGTTTGTTTATCTGTTACATTAAGTGCATAAAATGTTCAAGTGATCCTTGCGATCTTCGCTAGAAAAATAGCCTTGTGATCTTTGCTGAAAGTATCTTGTTAGGGTATCCTTGCGCTATATCAAATACCTTTGTTGAAAGGCATCTTTCTAAAGTATCATGGTAAATTTCATGCATCCTTGTAGGGAAAGTATTTGGGTGATAAATCATGTAAAAGCATCTCGGTAATGCATCTCATGTTACTGACTAATTGAAATGCATTTCATATATATTATATGCATTTCATGTATTTTTTTGATAGAGCATATGCATGATGCATTTCATGTATCTGTAGGTAAAGTATATGCCTTTCATGTGATTGATTGACTATAATGCATTTCATGAAGAAAGTGTATACATTTGAGGCAATTCATGAGATTGAATGGCATACTTGATGACCTTTGTGAAATTGATTGATACACTTGATGCATTTCATATGATTGAATTGATTAGAATAAGATTTGGGTAGATGCATTTCAAGTATTTTGTTGAAGAAATATCCATATCTCATGTACCCTGCATATACTAATGTATTTCGTATGATTTATTTCCTATATCATGAATATTGAAGATGTATTTTGTGTATCTAGATGAACATTATATATACATGTTTGTTGTTAACCTTGTGTTTGTTGGAACGTTAAAAAAATAAAGTATCTATGTAGAAGAATATATTTATATCATGTAACTCATATTTTTATACATGATGTTAATCATATGAGTGAATGAAATATGATTTTCAAGTGGGTGTATCTCTATTGAATATTGAAGGCCTTGTAATGAGGTTTGAAGTCCTTGTAAAGAGGATTGAAGAACATGTGATGAGGATTGAAGATTGACCCTTTCTTTCTTGAGTCCACTCTACTAGTCTCGGTTCTCCCATGGGAAATGGAGACAAACAGGAAAGTAGGTGGTAGTGGGAAGTATTGTGGTTAGAAATATGTTATCTTTCTAAGTCATGTATGGGCATGCCTATGAGAGTTTGAAAGATGTTATCTTTCTGAGGCATTTATTGGCATGTTTGTTATCCTTTTGTAAAGGCATGTATGTGATATGCATTGAGGACAATTCATTGTTTAAGGGAAGGGGAGATGTAATACCCCGTGTTTTAAGCTCCTGTACATATGTTGTGGTTATTATTTTTGTTGTGATATGGAACTGGGTGCTTGGACTATGGACATTATTATTATTGTTATTATTATTATTATTTATTATTTTTAATTAAATAAATAGCCCAACCTGGACAACTAATGTGGCTAGGGGGGCATGGATTCCACATGTGAGGGGGTTGGGGACTAGGAGTTGTGGATCTCCTTAACAACACTCTTTGTTTCTTTTTTTTGGTTATTTTAGCCTATGTTGGTATTATTGAGCCTAATTCATAATTTAGTGGGTCGTCCTTAGTGATTGGATGGATTACACTTTTTAAATATTCCCTTTGGGTGGTTTTGCAACTCCTTTGTACATGTTACACTTGGTTTTGTAACCCCCACTTGCACAAGTGCACCCTCATTGGCTATTTTTAGCCTTGACACCTCAAAAGTTGTGTAACTCCTCCTTTACTATTCTGGGAAAGGAACCCTTTGGTTGTGTAAATTTCTCCCCACCTAATTTGAATTTCCTTCATAATTGAATGGTCCCCACTTGAATTGGAGTTGAATTGGGAGGTTTTAACTCTCTCTCTTGGAAATTTGAATTACTCTCATTGGAATTGGAATGGTCATAGTGAAGTTGGAGAAGCTTCCGGTAACTAGTATGGTTACTCTCTAGTTAACCTGAGTTAGTTTCTACCCAGGGAATTTGAATGGCTATAAGAGGATTCATATTAGCTTCATGGGGGCTCTTCTATGATATCTTCTTTCACCTATTATGAATTGGAATGTTGTTCTATGCTAGAGTGCTTCTTGGATATATATCATTGAAGGATTGCTCTATGCCAGAGTGTTTCCTATCTATAGATTTAAAAGATTGAAGGCCTTGTAATGAGGTAGAAATAATACTCTATGCCAGAGTGTTTCCTGGATATATTTTTATGTGCTTTCTCAGGATGTATGTCTTGAGTTTCCTGTGATGGAAATATATTGTGCTTTCGCATAATGTATGGCCCGAGTTTCTTGTGATGTAAATATGTTGTGCTTTGTCAAGACGTGTATCTTGAGTTTCCTGTGATGGAAATCTATTATGATTTCTCAGTATGTATGGCCTGAGTTTCCTATGATGTAAGTGTTTTGTTCTTTCTCAGGTTGTATGGCCTAAGTTTCCTGTGATGGAAATATACTGAATTTTCTGAGTTTAAGTCGAGGAGGGCACAACTATATATTCTGGTTCGACCACTTCTGAGAATTTATGGGTTATGGGGCCTATACCATTGCGTCTGTAGAAACATTTCCAATAAGGTGCACCTTTTGTTTCATTGAAAAATACTTTTGAATGGCTAAGATATCACTTTTTTATTATGGCAGGGTTTTCCTCACAATGGTGAGAAGGGCGCAACTCTATGATCTGGTTGTCCTATTTATGAGAATTTATGGGTTATGAGACCTATTCCATTGTGTTTGGAGTGATTTTTCCAGTAAGGAACAACTTTTTATTCATTGAAAAATCTTTCTGTATGGTTGATATATGACCTTTTATGTGTGGTAGTGTTAATAGTGTTGAGAAAGAACACACCATATTTATTGGTTGAGAGTACCTCTGCTTGTGGATCCATGGCCTCAACTCGGGGGTTCCTTTTTCAAGTATGGAGTTACTTGAATGTGTCTATAGATAGGTGGAAATTTGTCCAGTTGAAACTAGTTGCCCCTTAATCAGATAAGTATTTAATTATATGTATATTTGTTGCATCATTGGAATTACCTGTGCTTATGGATATGATCTGCATAGGATCTATATGGCTATAGGTCAAATGCTTGAGATATTATTTTATATTCTTGTAGATGAGATTTTTCATGATTGAATTTGTTCATGTTAATATGGATATGGTTGGTAATCAATGATGAGTAATTTATTATATGCCATGTACTGCAATTTCTGATAAATATGTGCTCATGGATCTGATTGGCTTATGAATTGTATGGTTGTATGCGGCAGCCATGAGATTTGATGTTTATGGATGTATATTATATGATTTCTATATGAATGTTGTTTTGTTTATATGGTTGTAGATGATAGCCAGTAGATCGGATTCATTTGTTCTAGATTTGTTGTACATTTGGTGGCCAATAGATCTAAATTTATTAGGGATTATTGATAGCTGGTAGATATGATTTTATTTATGTTGAGATCTGATTTTTATTATGTTTATAGGGCTATACGTGGAAGCCATGAGCTATGATATGTTCCATCATTTATATGGTTGTAGATGGAAACCTTTTATGTGATTTTACTAAGTGTTGTAAATCTAGTTTTACTAGTGTCGTAGTTTTGAATTTGATATTGGTCATAGCTATGATATTTATGTGGTTACATGGCTATGGTTGGAAGCTTGTAGATGTTTCATGTGATTTTCAAATTCATGTTTAATGTATATATTTAGACCTTGATACACTCATGCTTGATTTACCTTGCATAGTATCTGTATTGGGTAAATATATGCATTGTATTCTTGCATTTCATTTTCAAAGGGATGATTGTTTTATTTAATTAGATGGATGGCATGATGTCCTAGCCTTTGGTTAACCTTAATCCGATGTGTTATACCTTTATTTAGCCTCTTTTTGGTTTACATGTTCATGTGACCTTGGTTTCAGGGTCGGGTAAATTACAAAAGTGTATGGGTCATGTTCGCATTTAATTTTTATCACATTTTAGTTGGGATTCTGAAGCCATGGGGTGGCCTGATGAGGCCCCTTGGAATTTAACCTTGCTGCAGTGTTTCGGTCTACGTATATTGGCATTTACTCCTGCCTTCTTTGACATTTGGTGTTCTTTTTGCAAGCAGGTTCTTTGCATTTGCATTTTGGATAGAGTCTCTGAGAACTTCAGTTGTAAAATTCATCTACCTCCAAGGAGCCGTAAGTGTTATGTTGGAAATTTTTTGAGGGTGAAAGCGTGTTTTGCAAAATAGTTTCTTTTTGAAATCTTTGAAAAGCAATTTGCAAGGGTTTCCAGGATTTCGAATTGCAACGCCATCAAGAAGAGGGAAGTCGTCAAGAGAGGCATTGGAAAACAGTGAGATATGTTTTTGAAAAATTGGATGCAATGTCTTCTTCTTGAGTCTTTCGCTTAAGAGCCTAGACTTGGCCATAGTCTCCTGGTTCCCAAGTTCTGGCGGTTACTGGGAAGCATTGATAGAAACAAGGGATGGGTTTAGGTTCTGGTGTAGGATTGAACAAATTATTCTAGCCTCTATTATAGTATTGTATTAAGAAAATTAGAGATTTGATTCTTTATCTAAAACTTTTGCACTGTTTTTTAATGTGACTAAGTGACTAAGTGCCTCGTGAATGTGAAAGCTAAGAACAATGAAGGATACCAATCCAAAATCCTAAAAATTGGAGGTTTGTCCTCATCCCTCACATCCACAAGCTCTTCAATATAGCAGTTAATCAATGATTTCCTAAACCTTGGACTCAGATCCTTATTGTACCCATTTTTAAAAGCGATAATTAAAAAAACCCTCTATTTATAGGGCCATTATGATTATCCCTCTCTTATCCAAGTTATATGGTATTATTTTGGAAAATTAGATCAAAATATGGCTAGAAATTCAAGGTAAGAGAGCTAAAGGGAAAGTTGGTTTTTGAAGGTATCATCCCACCATAGACTAACTCATTACTCTCGGGATCATTGTAGAGGAATGTCTCAATAACAAGATAAATCTTTTTTTATGCTTTGTAGAGGACTTTAGGAAAGCTTTGATACAGTTCCTAGAAATAACTTGTGGAAAATATTAGAAGAGTTAAAGGTTCCTTCCGAGTTGAGAGGCGCTACAATAAGGATGTACAAGAATGTCATTGCCAAGTTTAAAAACAAATAGGGTTGGTTGAAATATATTAATTGTAATATATGAGTTAAGCAAGGATTTCCCCTCTCCCCTACCCTTTTTATATATGCAGTGATAAGTTAGAATATTGTTTAATAGAGGCGGCATGCATTGGCACACCGTTAGGAGGAATTGTCACCATCCTCCTCATGTATGTCGATGATATTGTTCTTTTGGAAAGATGTCCCTCTAATATTGATAAGAAATTAAGAGTTCTCAAGGATTTCTACTTTGGTATGGGCATGGTTGTCAATACAAACAAAACCAAAGTTATGTTGATAAAATATAGTAAGGTCACTTACACTCCTTTTTTGTATGATATTAACAACTTGGAGGAAGTGACTTCCTACAAATATCTTAGGATTGATATTCATCACAAGCTTAACTTGAACTACAACATCGAGAAAAGGATCAATAAAGGGTGGAAAGATTATTTTGGTCTTGAAAACAATTGTAAGTCGACAAACCTTGTGATGTGGATAAAAAAATCCTCTTTGAAACTCTCGTCATTGTCGTTCTCGTGTATGAGTGTGAAGTTTGGGGCTGCAACCTCTCTAGAGAATCTTGGAGAAGGATTGAGAAAAAGCGTTTTATAGCTTACATTATTATTAAAGTTAAAATAAATCCACCTTATCATATTCTCCTGATTGAAGTGGGACTTTCCCCCATTGAGAGAAGAGATATGGCTAGATACCTGGTGTACAAGAAAGAAAAAATAACTGGGGAGACCAAAGACATCTGAAAATTGCTTTAAATTCCAGTTAAAACCATCTAAGGCTCAAGTGAGGTTGGCATAAAATGCCATGTCTTGGTTAAAGATGTGGGGGATTGGCGAAAATGTCACTCTGCAAAATATAGATGATATTAAAAATATTATTACTTTGAAGTTCAAAGAGAAGTTGTGGTGTGATGAAAATTTAGAGGATAACAAAAAATTAAGATATTACAAAGAGGTCATTAACCATAATCTTGAAGATCAAAATTATCTTTTTTTTTAACAAGTGTAAAGAAGAAGATCCACATAGCTAAAATAGGAATGAAGTCTCATGAAATACATAGTGAAACAGGGCGTTGGACCTTTCCTAAAACTTTGTGGAGTAAAGGATATGTCATCTTTGTGAGAATATGAGTGTCGAGGATGAGAAGCACTTCCTTTTAAATTTTCTTGCATACACCCACATAAGATTTCACTTTCAAAACTTTTGTTACAATATGAACCTGCCCAGCCTTCTAGCTCATCAAAATTATAGTAATTTAGGAACACCCGTCTTCAAGCTTTTTGAGCACAAAAATAAAACTCTAAAGAAAATCAAGTAGTTCCTTACTTTTCTTTCTTAAGGTCCAATAATCCAAAATTGGTCTAAGTGGACGTTAACTATCATCATCATCATCATAAAGAATAATAATTTTACTTAATTAAATGCATTTTATTTTATTTTAAAATGTGGATTGAGAACTTTCAGAGTACAGAACCATGATGTCATTATTGATCTTGGTTGGAAGACTTATTAAATTAAAAACTAAAATGTATTTTCTTTTTTAAACAGGAAAAAAAAAACTTACTTCTTGATATTCAAATTGAATCAAAGAGAACAATACTCATTACATCATACACAGTGTGCTACTACAATTCAGGGCATTCCAACCCAATATGAAATAAAACAATTGTTTTCAACATATGCTATATAAACCACAATATTCCAAAAAAAACATATAAATACAAACCAAGTTTGCATACATAGTCGTTTTAAAAGACCTAAGCTGAAGACTAATATTGAAGACACAAGACTAATACCTATCGTAGGTATGTTATATTGCAATCGTTATGCATTCAAACATGTTTGACTTTCTATTAATTATAAAAATTATAAAGTGATCTCTAATGTTTACAATCATCATTTTAATTTTTTTTTTTCAGTAGATTTATAATTTTAACAATAATTTTTAAATTACTTATAAAATTATTTATCTTTTATTTTATTCTCTTGGTTTAAAATCTTGAAATGATTAATTTTATGTGGATTTGCGTTTATTTGTGAGACTAAAAATAGAAAAATTTGAAATGGTTATTCACAAATAATTAAGGTATTTATGATACCGATCATTACATGTTGTGAGTTAGATTTGAACATGGGTAGGAAGTATCACAACCAATTCTTCCAACCATCCAATCTAGACTTCATTGACAATTATCCATAATATTATTTCAAAAATATGTATGAAAAAACTATCTTTATTAAATAATAAAATATAATATAACTAAAAAGCTTTTAAATAAATTATAAATATAAATTATTTCTTAATTATTTTATTAAATAATAAATTTTTAAAAAATTAAGAAATAATTTTCATTTTATTCAAATAAATTATTATATAAATGATTTAGAAAAAATAAATTTTTTCACTAAATAATAAAAACATTTAACTTAAAATTTGATAAGTAGTTATTTGAAGCCCCACGGGTTAGCTCAATTGGTAAGACGTGCGAACACTCTCTCGGTACAGAGGGAGGTCACGAGTTCGAGCCTTGAGTCCTTTGGGATTAGGCCAGCCGTTTATCTCTGGTCGACGGTTTACCATCCTTACCATCCACGAAATGTGGGGAAGTATTGGTGGGTTTCTCGTGCATCGTTTCCGCCAAAAAAAAAAAAAGTAGTTATTTGAAAGAATTTTGTTTGTCATATTTCTTTTAACAATTTGATTTGGAAAAAAATATTAAATATATAATATTGATTGTAACAAGAAATTATGTATAATAAAATTTGATGATAATGGTGATAGTTATTAACATTTATTTGAATTAAATTTGATTTATCAAACATTAAAAAAACAAGGTTTTACTTGGTTTTCTTTGTAATTTTGTTTATTTGTTTAAAAAGATTTAAGATAAGCATTTCTAAATCACCATACTTATGATGAGCTAAAAATTTAGGAAGGTTAGTAAATTGTTGCAAATATTTTGAAATTTAGATTTGTGGATGTATGCAAGGCATTTATGCAAAAATGATTTCCACCTTTAACTATTTTAGTATCACAAAGTTTTTGAAAATTCTTTCACTATAGATTTCCAAAAAGTTTGTTTTACAAACACTTTACCAAACACCTCTATTAAAAAACATATAGTTAATCGAACAAAATTTTAATTCTAATCAATGAAGCATAAAGCTAGGACACAAAATGCAAAGCCATAAAATTACGTTCATCCTGAAATTTACTCAAAAACATTAAACCTAATACCATTATATATGTGAACCTTTCTAATCATAATAAAATCAAATTTAAACAAGTTGAAATACTACTAGCATTTGCCCCTTGGGGTGCAAAAATGAACGCCGGTAGAAAAGGAGGAACAAAACAAGGCAGCTTAGTCGAACCCCTTCGAACCCCGACCACATAGGGTTCCGACAACTTAGTCAAACCCCGACCACAACTTTTACTTTACCAATATTAAGGCTCGGCCACTTTACAATATCAACCATAAAATTAATATATAAGAGACCGACCAAATAATTATTGAACACTCCTATAGGTCGACCATATTATTCATCGACTTATAACAAGATCGACCACATACATCAACCATAATAGTATGACTTCATTGACAACATCAACCAAATATTACTGACCATATGGTGGGTCGCAACTACCATGTTATGAGTTTTTTTATTATAAAGACAACGACCCAATATCAACTATAACTTTCATCGGCTTCATAGCATGTGGAGTAAGTCATGTTACCGACTAAACTTATATGTCGATGTTGATTCCTCAAACATGCGCGATCAGTCAATTCCTGTCCGCTCAATAGAGTGCATCCTCTTGAAGAAATGACTTGGTCGACTACTTTTTTTTCATGATCGACGAGGACTGCTAGCTAACGAGTGCTTGTGGTCGATTGGTTGTTATGTGGTCGGCAAGTAGTTAGGGATCTTGTGGTCAATACTATCGGGCAGGTGAAAAATAACGCTTCTTGGACAATAACAAATACCCTGCAATAGCCAATAGGATCAACAAAGTTTTGATTGAGTGGCAAATTTTCAAGTCAACTACGTCCATCAAACAAATTGTTTCCTCAGTCGATAGGTTCTTGATATCAATGAATGGAAAAAGTAGCTCTTTCCATGTGGTCGATACATCCATAGTCGATAGCCAACTTCACTGATCGATATGCTTATCAACCAACACTTTACCACTATTACATGACTTTTTGTAATGCAAATTAATGTCGACGGTGCTTTTAGAAGATGAAGGTTGCTGGTCAATAAAGGTCGAGGACTTGCTCTGTCGACAAAATAACATGTTGTTTCAAATTAATAATCATTCCTTTAGCCATAATAACCGACATTGCAGCAATGTTCCACCAGTTGATACGATATTGTCATGGTTGATCAGCTCCTTCTCCAATCGATTCGAATGGCAGACAGACTCTTTTCTTGATATATGCATAGTCATTGATTGAAGGAAAGATTTGGTGGTCGACTCTTCATAATATCACACCGACTACATAGAATAATTGACAGCATCATTGGTCGATCGGTCGTCATATTGTCAAGAATGCGTCGACTTCCTCAAACACACAAAACATTATACCAGTCGATGGTCAAGCTTTTAGATTGATGAAAAGCGACATGTTTGTCAGGTTTACCAAGTTGCAGTCGAAACCTCTGTAATCCAGTTGTTATGGATGTCACACGACACACACACCTTCAATTCCATACTTAAACACACAATTCCTTCAATACCCATCGTACCTCTCTGTTGTAGCACCCTACCAGCTTATTTTTTTGTGAAAAAATCTATGGATAAGGAAGCCTTTTGTCTACCCACGACTATGGTGTCTTCGTCAATAGACATAGAAGTAAGCAGCGAATCTGCATCCTCAGTTCAGGGTGGGGTCAAGAGGATTCGAATGCAAGACGAGGTTCCCCTTTGAACCTCCCACTGTGGGAAATCGCAGAGCTCCTTCATTCCACGACAATCTACCAGATCAATAGATTCTTCTTCTAAGTATTTCCAGTGTTATGCCCATTCAAGTGAGTAAAGCTTCTTCGTGCAGCAGACGCCAACCCCCGACAGGGTCATCTCGACACGTTGTTCCCCCATCGTCATTTTTTTTAAAATAAATATCTATTGCCCCTCTTTCGGGACCGTTTGCGTAGTCTTTAATGGGAATCCTTCAAATTTCCAATCCCTCAATAACGACCACTATTGCCCCTCCATTATGGTTCAGTCGGGGAGGCCTCTTGCTCTTCAAAGGCAACATAAAACGAAAGGGTTGTCATGCGTGTGTCTTTCACCGACTCGTCCGTTTTTAAATGATTTTGAGACAATTATTGTTGCATGCATATGTTAGAGACAACAATATCACCAACCATCTATATCGACGGGATGCACTCGCAGGTTCTTCTTTGATCAACTTATCCTTTGCACACCAACGTGATTCATAAACTGATTCAACTCGTCAACAACTGAATATTTGCAATGGTTAGGGATTCCACTGCGTATCGACAAGAGTGGTCGACTGCTCCTTAAATATTCGATAGTCGAATGTTGAAAATTGACGTAAAAATACTCATATACAGGTCTTGGGTATCGCCACACTTGCAATCAGAGTTGAAGAGAATCAACCTACGAATCGATAAAAATTTCAAAATATTATTTCTTTCAAGTTCTATTTGCGGTATTAAAATGCATTTAGATCATTACAGTATTAAAATGTTTTTTAAAGTTGTAATAGCCAATTCAAAGCTTCAATCCTAGACACATTCTCCAACATGAATCTGGTGGAATATACTAGCCATTCAATATTCCCCTGATTACCAATTTAAACAGTTACCTTGTAAATAGAATAAGTGAATATTTTAATATCATTTTTTTATGCTTATATAAGTTTCCTTTAACATAAAACCCCAAAGTATAAATATTAAAGTCATTAGTTTTCAATGATCAAATTCAATAATATGCTTTTCATTAAGTAAAATGGTCGACGTTATTCTTTGGGATATTGTAAAATGCAGGTGAGCCCTTTTTTATTTGTTATGGTTGGCATTGATGTTTTTATATGTTTGTAAAAGAGGTCGAGTTTACAAGCGGTCTAGGTCGACCCTTTTAATATGATTGATATAAATTTGGTCAGGACCATGGTCGATGAATAATGGTCAATCATACACGTTACTTTGGTCAAGATTATAACTTGTATATTGGTCGAGGTTAACCTTGGCCGGCCTCCTTAATTTGGTCATACACGTTACTTTGGTCGAGATTATAACGTGTATATTGGTCGAGGTTAACCTTGGTCGGCCTCCTTAATTTGGTCGGCTGTTGACTAAATACCGACCACCGGACTGATTTCCTGTTGTAGCATGTAATTGCAAGCCATGCTAGAACTTCACCGAAATCTTGCAAAGATTGTCGACAAAAGATGACATTGGCCGCAGTTGTCAATGGAATCACGTCTTCTACTTCCATAATACGACCTCAATGGAGTCATCCATCGACCACGACATATCTAACTCTGACTGATATAGTGTTTCCTTGCTCAGAACCTGTCGATCTCCATAGTTCGTTGAATGAAATGCCTCGTCTGAGTTATTAAACATGTTCTACGGTCTCTCGCTTCACATATAAAAGACAAGCTTCACAAGAACAAATATTCTTGTCGAAGAAGCTACAAATGTTGATATTGAGCAACTGCCATATAAAATACCATCGACTAGAAGAATCTGGCTAATTAATTCGTAACTTCTATTGTGGTGGCGCAGTACACAGCCTCGTATCAGCTTCAATGAGAAACAATTTTCTTAAGCACAAATTTACTGGACAAATTCTTGTCTAAAGGGACTTTTACAAACGATACTCATATACAGGTCCTGGGTATTGCCACACTTGCAATCAGAGTTGAAGAGAATCAACCTACGAGTCGGTATAAATTTCAAAAGATTATTTCTTTCAAATTCTATTTGCGGTATTAAAATGCATTTAGATCATTACAGTATTAAAATGCTTTTTACAAACTTAAAAACAAATCCTTTGCCCGGACAGTTACAAACTTACAAATAATGTATTCTGCCTATCTTTGCTATTAGCCATAACATGCTATTACAAACAAATCCTCTACCCGGACAGTTACAAACAGCTTCGCTAGATGTTTTTCAAAGGCTCTTCACCTTTGGTCGATTACCAAAATACGCAAATTATTAGTAGCTATGGCCGACAGGACTCATATTTTAAAAAGCACGAGAAAGGAAGAGATTGTAATTAGGTTTACACATAAGATAAGAAAAGGAATTATGGATCTTCACTTACTTGGATAATGCGAATCTAAAATAGGTTTCCTTCTCATTTGTCAGCTCCGTGTTGGCTTCTGACAGTTCGACAGAGAAGAATTTTCTTGTATCTCCACGCTCAGATCCATGAACGGCTCGTCTTTGCATGTTACACTCTCGTAACACAAACATCGAGTTTTGTTTGTGAATATACCTCCAAATATCTCACGAATATCGCATATTGAAACCTCGGCTTCCTCATCCTGGCGATGAGGACTTTGTATGTTATTTCATATTGTGATTTCTTTGCCAAGATTATTCAAAAGAAATATAAAAAATTCATGTGCATCCTAATGGACTTCACTGCCACTGAAAATCTCATTCTCTTCCATTACCAACTCTACGAATCGTCTGTGAGAAAGACTAAGGTCGTTTCAACATTTAATTGGCTCTCACTGGTCGTTGTGTCTTAGATTGTTTTGGTCGGATGTATAGGTGGTCGGCTCGACAGGAGTGGTTGGCTCAACAGGAGTGGTCGGCTGCATCTTCACCATGCACATTACTAGTATTAGCATTTACAAATTTTATCTATCCATGCATGAAACGAAACACCTGCACATTTTTTATCTTCAATAACTTACTTACAAACTCATCGAAATGAATTATTTCCTCATATGCGACACCTGAACGTAATCTAGACAAGAAATTGTGCTCTTCTCCTCTGGTAGAATATATGGAGAGAATCCATTTGACTGGTCGGTGACGACTTAGATTGTATTGGTCATCTTGCTAATCAATTGAGGTGGTGGGACTCCGACTAACGTTATCTACAAATAGTCTGAAAATGATTCATTACCACGACATGATTCTTCATGCCTTCAAAACTCTTTTATGTAGTGGCTTACCCGTCCGTTAGAGGCTTATCGTTTCCCAGTCATAATCTTGTCGAATATATTACTTAGCGATATATTCGACCGATGATCTCCCCATTCATGAATCGCAATCAATACTCCGACCTCCGCCAACCTGCAACCTTTTTCCTTTCTTCGATTTAATTGTTAAAACCCAGGAAGTAGTTTCGCTGAATATTTGTTGATGGATCGATATGGTTGGTCTTATTGATTACTGATCAATCGTTTTATTTACTTCAAGTGTTTCCCTTGGACTGGCCGTGTTGATAGTAATAGGATTATTAGTGTTTATAACTGTGCATAGGAGAAGGAAGTGTCGTTTGGGTAGAGGATTTGTTTTGATAGTGTTAATAACTATCAAAACAATTTCTTTGCCCGAACAATGCTTCCTTCTCCTATGCACAGTTATAAACACTAATAATCCTATTACTATCAACACATCCAATCCAAGGGAAACACCTGAAGTAAATAAAACGATTGATTAGTAATCAATAAGACCAACCATATCGATCCATCAAAAAATATTCAGCGAAGCTACTTCCTGGGTTTTAACAATTAAATCGAAGAAAGGGAAAAAGGTCGCAGGTCGGCGGAGGTCGGAGGTCGAAGTATTGATTGCGATTCGTTAATGGGGAGATCATCGGTTGAATATATGGCTAAGTAATATATTTGACAGGATTATTCCTGGGAAACGATAAGCCTCTAATGGACGGGTAAGCCACTGCATGAAAGTGTTTTGAAGGGATGAAGAATCACGTCGTGGTAATGAATCATTTTCAGACTATTTGTATATAGTCGGAGTCCCACCACCTCAGTCGATGAGCAATACAACCAATACAATCTAAGTCGCCACCGACCAGTCAAATGGATTCTCTCCATATATTTTGCCAGAGGAGAAGAGCACAATTTTCTGTCTAGATTACGTTCAGGTGTCGCATATGAGGAAAGGAAATAATTCATTTCGATGAGTTTGTAAGTAAGTTATTGAAGATAAAAAATGTGCAAGTGTTTCGTTTCATGCATGGATAGATAAAATTTGTAAATGCTAAGACTGGTAATGTGCGTGGTGAAGAAGCAGCCGACCACTCCTGTCGAGTCGACCACCTATACATCCGACCAAAACAATCTAAGACACACCGACCAGTGAGAGCCAATTAAATGTTGAAACGACCTTAGTCTTTCTCCAAGACGATTCGTAGAGTTGGTAATGGAAGAGAATGAGATTTTCAGTGGCAGTGAAGTCCATCTGGATGCACATGAATTTTTTATATTTCTTTTGAATAATCTTGGCGAAGAAATCATAATATAAAATAACATACAAAGTCCTCGTCGCCAAGATGAGGAAGCCGAGGTTGCAATATGCGATATTTGTGAGATATTTGGAGGTATATTCACAAACAAAACTCGATGTTTGTGTTACCAGAGTGTAACATGCAAAGAAGAGTCGTTCATGGATCTGAGCGTGGAGATAAAAGAAAATTTTTCTTTGTCGAGCTGTCAGAAGCCGACACGGAGCCAACAAATGAGAAGGAAACCTATTTTAGATTCGCATTATCCAAGTAAGCGAAGATCCATGATTCATTTTCTTATCTTATGTGTAAACCTAATAACAATCTGTTCCTTTCTCGTGCTTTTTTAAATATGAGTCATGTCGGCCATAGGTACTAATAATTTGTGAATTTTGGTAATCGACCAAAGGTGAATATGATTCCTCCGACAATAGTTGAAGAGCCTTAAGTCGGCCGTGAAAACATATAGCGAAGCTGAGATTCTAGAGTTACAGACAATAAATCCAACCAAATCTTCTTTCTCCACAATAAATCCAGCGAAATCTTCTTTCTCTAGTCAAATAAATTTTAATTATAAATCCAGCCTTCAAATATTCAGTGAATACTGTCAACAGTCGGCAATTGATAGAGTAAATTTTGGTCGTGAGTAGTCGGGTTCAGACTGGTCGTGGTCCGACCACCCCCTTTCGCTGCTGGCCCTCGATCGGGCTTATAAAATTTAATATTGTATTTTTGGTCGAGCTTATAAAATTTAATATTGTATTTTTGGTCGAGCTTATAAAATTTAATTGATTGGTCCATATTTAAAATTGGTCAGAATTATAATAAAGTCAATGTCTTATGGTTGATAGTGTTTTGGTCAATATCTAATTTTGGTCGTGACCAACTCCTCTTTTGGTCAATGGTTCCAATGGCTTGTCGTAGCTTCCTTTTAGTATAACTGATCTGGCATGCCGAGAATTGACAGAATCACGTCGTGGTAATGAAGCATTTTAAGACTATTTGCATGTAATGTTAGTTCAGGAAATTCATGTTTACATTAATAAATTTTCTTGTCGACACAATAAAAACGAGATTCAAGAACTCGTAGAGTCGTAAATAAATGCTCACGATTGCCATTTATTCAACTTTTTCATGCAGGCTTCACGCGATAACTTTCTTGGGCAGCGGCACCATGTACAAGCAAGTACAATCTTTGTATTTTCTTGCAGGTTTATTTTCACAGCACGCTATCTTTTAGGTTCGAGAACACGATAGGCTGGAGTGCAGAGATAGAAAGAGATAAGAAGAAATTGACGCATCCACGTGGCAGGATTCCATTCGCTCCATAAACGAGGAATTTAGCAGACTTGGATGATCAAGCTTCTCGTTGGTGAAACGCCTTCAACGTATATATATATATATATATATTTATTGTCTTTTCTTTTTTAAAGAAGGTATTAAGTAAAGTTGAAAATTTTTAGGGTATGGAACGACAACTAATTTTTTTAATAATATTCCATTAATATATTTTTGAGAATGTATAGATACATGATCTTTATGAGATTAAAATAGTCTTAAATGAACTATTTTGATATCGGTAAAGTAAATTTTAGAATATTAAATATTAAAATTATATTATTATTATACATATTTCCATTGTTACGGTTTTAGGTAAGTAGCTCGCAATAGTGTATTTATTGATGTTGTTGTAGGGATATTAACTGAATTTATCGAATGGTTAATATCCCCACAACAACATATCTTGAGGTGTTTATTATTTACCATGTTTTTTTATAGGTTTTATGATTGTGATTGACTATTTTTAAGATAGAGAACAATATGTTATTAATGATACTTCATTAGTACATTATGATCGTGACAACATTAACAATATGTTATTAATGATACTTCATTAGTACATTATGATCGTGACAACATTAATAGCCATGATTAAAGGAATTTGACATGACTCATAATTTTTAGTACTTCATTATTACAATTTTGAGAATATCAAGATACAAGGATCTTGGTAGGATTAAAATAGTTTTGATTGGAAGACTTTGATATCAGTAAAATAACTTAACGTATAAATAATGTGTAGTCTAAAACTTTTACGATTTCAAATTTGATTTTCTTAGTACGATTTGGAAAAAATACAATATCATTTTTTAAACATTTTGGTTACGATTCTCGAAATCTGAAATTTTAGGTACCCCAAGGGTTTTTGATGGTGTCAAATCCATTTCTACCATCAAATTTGCCATTAAAATGCAATTAAATTCAGATTTTGCAAAATAAAAAAAACGTTGGATTCCGATGAAAAAGCCCCGTCTAAGCCAAATCGTCGAATTTTTAGACAGCTCCCATAAACAAAGGAGAAAAGTTAAGGCAAAAAATTAAGAAGTGACTTAGTGACTAGTCTTGCTTAGTATTAAAATTATAAATATTAAATTACATCACCATTATGCATGTACATCATCATTATACATGCTTTCATTGTTATGTTTTTAGGCAAGCAATAAGCATCTCACAAGAGTGTATTTATTGATTCCGATATGATCAAATGGTTGATATCCCTACAATAACATATCCTCCCTCGGGTGCTTATTGCTTGCCATGTTTTTATAGGTTTTAGGATTATAATTGCGTATTTTTAGGATGAAAAACAATACTTCATTAGTACACTATGATTGAGAATTTCTAGGGTAGAGAATCGTGACAACATCAATGACCATGGTTAGAGGAATTTGACATGACATATAATTTTTAAGGTGTACTCTAAATATTCTACGTTTTCAACTTTTTCCGAGTATATTTTTCGTTTTGTTTTATTTGGAGTCATTGGAAATCTGTAAAAAAAAATAGAATCACATATATTAACTATGCACATTACATAATTTGGGTGACATAGAGGTATTTTAGGGTGGTAATCTATTTATAGATTCAAAAACGTAATTTAAACACTTCAAATTTAAATGTTACTAAAAAATATTACCAAATTCTGACTAAAACTATTAAAAAATCCAAAACATAAAATAAATAAGCTACTCTTAATTTTTAATACTTCATCATTATATTTTTTAGAATATCAAAATACAAAGATTTTAGAATATCAAAATACAAGAATCTTGATAGGATCAAAATACTCTTAATTCTAAGGCTTTGATATAATCCATAGTATTTTTAGGCTTTTGTCACAACTTTAGCATATTTAAGTACAGTTAATGCACTTTTGTGCATTTCTTCTCACTATTTTACTGGTGGAGCTTAGATTTGAGCCTTTAATAAGTAGTTCAATCACTGAACCTTGTCTCCTTAGGCTACCTCTTTATTCACTCAATCTTTCTGATTGTGGATGTAGTGATTAGATAAGAGAGGACTTGTTCTCTTGTATACTTGTCTTCTGTTTTCATGTTGCGGGTGCATAGTAAAATATGCTTCTTCTCCTCACCTTGTTAAGGGTGTTAATTTGATTGTTAACAATGATTTTCTTTGCAAAGTTGGTTTGGACCTGAGATGCGGTCAATGGACCATCCAAAAGGTGAGCGACGGAAGAGTTTCTGATAGCCAACATGTTTCTCTATGGGATTTTGACACCTGACTTTCGTTCTTCTTGTTATACAGGACTTTGAGGGAAAGAACCCAAGGGTTTGGTTTCTTGTTTCGACAATGGGTGCAGCAGCTGGAACACAGGATGTGTTTTGATCATGAATGAAGTTTCATGATTGGCAGTGTTTAGGTTTTGTATTTAAAGAGTTTGGCAGTGTTGTAGTTTTGTTTTGAAAATAAAAAAGAAGCTAAGCAGGCTTGCATGCTTTGCGCTTGTTTTTGTCTTACTTAGAGGACAATATATCAAATTCACCTTTCTGAACTTTTCTTGATTTTAATGTGATTACGGATTAATCAGCATTTACAGCATGTAACCTTCGTTTTTAAATAAAGGTTATGATCTTTTTTTCGGGAAAAAAAATACAAAAACCTTGATAAGATCAAAATAATCATGATTTAGAATACTTTGATATGAATAAAATAAGTTAACACACTAAACCGAGAAAAAAAGTAAACGGTGGATAGAATGCCTTAGTATTAAAATTATAAATATTAAAATTACATCACCGTTATGCATACTTTCATTGTTATGTTTTTACACATTTAATGATTGCATATGCTAATTTATATTTCATTTGCAAAACTTATGTCCCACTCGAATTATGATAGTTACTTTTGAATGACTACCCAATAAAATTGTGAGTGTTTCCAAAAACTCAGTCTAATAAAATGACCATGATATTTGCTTTTGAATAGTTAACCCATCAAATTGAATTTTTTCCAAAAGATATTAATTTAATAAAATTGCATCGCAATGCTTCTCCCATTAAGATTAGAGGCAAAATGTCCAATTTATTTGTATATTAAATTTTAAAAAAAAATTAATAAATCCGCGTCACACCACAATATCCTCCCATGTTTTCTGTCAACATTATATGCATTGCACATGACATGAGAGTCACAACCATATGACACAACAATAATAATAATATAAAGTTTTAAAATAATAGTTACATTAATAAAATTCATTGGAGAATCATGGCATAATTTGTTGTTTGAAATTTTTATCAAAAATTATAATTTGTAATTAAGAAAATTAATCCATCTCCATAATTAAGGTTTCATGCCGTATTTAAGATTGACATTTTGTATTTGACTGCACTCAATTCATTGAAATATGGTTTGTTTCCACTATGCTTTGATCTATAATTTAATACATAAAAACTGAAAGACTTCTTAACAACAACTTAATTTTTTTTTACAAATTCCAAAATAACATATTTACAATTGTACATAAACATTACCACATCATGATTCACAATTCTGATTTATTACTACAATGTTTTAATTTAAAATAAAAGTACTAACGTTACTTAATATAATATAACAACATCTTTGGACATCCACTTGAAAAAGTAACTCTAAACTTGATTTGATTTATTAGTCCGGGCTGAGGACGATGGTTGTACCCACAAACATTGTTTTTCAATAAAAGTGCATCAAATTAACTCTACTTAATATACAAGATCAACTTGCCAAAGTAATTGTCATCTGGTTTATTCTTCCTTGCTGAGAACTATGCATGTGTTCAAATTTGTTTATTATTAAATTTTAATTTAAAAACATACAAATAATTTTATTTAATACACAAGGCATCTTGAGACATTTACTTGCCATTTTATTTTTAATCATTATTTAGAAGTATCTACATTCATTTATTATGTCTCCCTAGAAACACATACTAATTACGTTGTAATATTATTTGGTTTATATTAAAACTAATTAAACAAATATATAATGTCAAAATTTTACATTTAAGTTTTTTAAATTTAATTATTAAATATTTAATTGGTGTGGTAGAAGTGATTTTCTAAAATATGAGTAACAATTATTCCTTCAACAATTCTAAGTTGATTGATTCACTTGAACTACCATAATCTTTGTATTTCTTTTGTAAGTGATTTTATTCCCTCATCTTCATTAGACCAAAGCCATTCCAAATCCAAATCGATTCTTCGTACTTCTTTTGCATATGATTTAATTCCTTCATCTGTACTACACTAAACCCACTCCAAATTTACTCATTGTACTTCTTTTGCATGTGATCTTGTTCCTTCATCTTCACTACACCAAACCCACTCCAAATATTCTCCTTGTACATCTTGTGCATGTGATCTTGTTCCTTTATTTTCATTACACCAAATCCACTCTAAATCTTCAAACATAGAATCCATCTATTAACAATCCTTCTCAGTGTTTTTGTCTTTTTAGAATCCACAATTCTTTTCAATTATGTTTTTATAATGACTTTGAATTTCTCATCAATGAACATAGCTATATGTATATAAAGGCATGCATAATGTGGAGATGAAGATATGAAATACATAATACAAAAAAGGAATTAGATTGATTGACCAAATGTCCATTGACCTCCACTAACTATTGACATTTGAGCTAATTGATTTGATATAAAACATCCGCAGACAGGCTAGCGATAACATGGAGGCATGGACATATTTAACACACAACTTGTCATGAGTTCAATTTATTAGTGAGAATATTTACACTCTTTTTCAAAAAGTTGAACGAAGAAGTATAGATATGGCACGTGGCTTCTTGGTCCCACCTATATATAAGTGACTAATGTGCTTTGCAGCCACATAGTCACATATTATATTATAGTAGAAGGATGAAAACAAGTTGAAACATGCTACCTCATGAATTTTAAATTATTTATTACTACCAATTTTTTTAAATAAAAGTACATAAAATTAGCCAAAAGATATCTTGGTATATCCATTTGCAAAAATAAGTGTTATTTGCTTTTAATTTTTAGTCCTTACTAAGGATTTTGCTCTTAATTTTT
The DNA here is from genome assembly GCA_027924585.1 of Larix kaempferi. Classification (NCBI taxonomy): domain Eukaryota; kingdom Viridiplantae; phylum Streptophyta; class Pinopsida; order Pinales; family Pinaceae; genus Larix; species Larix kaempferi. The sequence continues at coordinate 5,009,978 of BSBM01000505.1, forward strand.
AGTCATGGCTAAGGATGATGATGATAGGTGTATTCACATTATTGATTAAACTAGCAATTGTCCCAGAAGGTGTAAAGGAATGTCGAAACAAAAAGGAAGGTAAAGTAAATGCAATTAAGTGAAAAAAGAGCAGTAAAACAAATGTCATGAAGAGCTTGTTATGTTGTTTCCTTGACTAGTATAAGGATGGTTCAATCTCTTGATTTGGTTCAAAAAGTTTCCTTTGAAAAGAAGGTAGTTCTATTACAATTCTAATTTTTCATGGTTGCTTGGAAAAATAAGTTTGTATTTAAACCCTCTCTTTTTAGCCACCATATGTAGAAATTTTGACTCTAGAAAAATCTCATCTTTCTCCTCCAAGCCATCCTCATGAATAAGTTATATCTCATTTTGACTTCGGAGACTCAATGACTCTTTGTTAATTGGTAAGTGTGTGGTTGTGATATCTCCATAAATGTTCCTCTTCTAAAATATATAGTACAATATTATTTTATTCTATACCTTAATGTAAATATAGAGATACTTTGACTTTTATTGAAATTCATGCATTTTGGATTTGTAAAACTATGCAAAGTGATCCCATAACTATTGAAATCAGTATCCCTAAGGCCTGGAAAGGAGGTCCATACCATTTCAAAGCAAACAGAGTGTTATGTGACTTGAAATTGACACTGTAGAGAAGGACGGGCCAATGGTTTGAAAGAACCAAAAGAGATAGACATATATAGTAGAGAAAGTTGTGGATTATATAAGAAATGTGCAATCACCCAAAATTGGTTAAACCAATGAGCGATCTAGTGGGAGCCATCCAACATATATTGTAGGTATACAAACTATTTTGGGGGAGATCATACACCACTTGGTGTTGATCTATCACATCTTAGAGACCTTCGTGAACTACATCCACTCTTTGAACAATAACCTTGTTTTCCCATAGTTTAATCAAATCATTTAAAGCACTTGCAACAATACATGGTTGATATGACAAATATTGAATATATTCTAACAATGTTTTTAAGAAATTTTCCATGGATTTAGTAATTAAAAGTCAACATAAGCGTATTGTTGCTACAACTTGTCTCTTGATCGAACACATTTTTTTGTGGAACCATGTTTCTATTGTGTTTTAGCAAGTTTCTATCTTTAGATAGATTGCATTTAACGTTAAGTGGGGAAGATCCAATCTAATGCTTTCTCTTCATGGATTCTTAACCATCTTCAAGGAGGATGTTGTGCATAAGGCCAACCTTATGTTGACCCTCTATTAAAGTGTAAATGATTGAGCTTGATTAAACTCAATTTTTTCACTCACTTGATTATTAGGGTGGGCCTTGTGTAATCTAAGAAAGAAGTCCCCCACTTATTCAACAACCGTATCTCACCAATAACACCAGTCTCGTCTAGGTTGTAACCAACATAGACATGATGTAGTGCACACAAATTATGAACATTGTAACCAACACAACAATTGGTTGTTATTCATGATAATTTCCCTGCCTTATTCAATGATAAATTCCCACATTTAGGCCTTAACACCTCTAAGACAAAGAAATCATGCCACAAAATGTCACCTAGGAAATCAATCCACATAATAATGAGTTCTTAGATAACAAAAGGGGAGATTAGTCCCATGTTGTTCATTGCACCAAAGACATTTTTTATCAGTGTGTAAATGCGTCACTTTTGATAGTGTGGTTTTTAAAATTTGGACCTTTATGTGAACTCACTCTTATTGGTACTTATGGTTGTTAAGTACTAACATTAGTTTTATGATGCCCACTAAATTTTGATATAAACATGCACCTTTAGGATTTAGTTTAGACCAACTCAATTTGTTGAATCAAGAATTCTTCTTCAACTAACATTTGAAAATGGATTTCTATATAATTTAACTCCTATATTTCAACAAGGAAAGAGTACTCCAAAAGGAACACTCTTCCTATTATGTTACATTTCAAAGATATTTTTATTGGCCAACAAGTGCAAGATGTAGTGTTGTGCATTATCTAATCAATCAGTTCTTTATGAAAAGCATAGGTCGTACCACCCCCTTTTATTGTCATTTACTTCTTGAAAGGAATCCCTTTAAAGTGCATAAATGGTTTGGATTTTACTCAAAGACAATATGAGTGCACTTTTGTAGTGGTTTCCAAATTGTATAAATGAATAATATTTATTCCTTTAGGATTTGATATTATTTTTTGGAACACATGTTCATTATTGCATGAACATATACATGGCTTCCCCATTTCCATTCCCCCCCATCAATTCTAGGAGGGAGCGTAACGTATAGATACTCATATAGAGATATATGCACCAAAGCTTGTAACTAAATAACACACCAATGCAATATGAAACAAATGACACTAGTACTGATCATATTTGTTTAGGCATGAGAATAGTAGATTACTATAGGCTCCTTGATGCTCTTAAATATGACTATGCATTCAAGCATCCATATTGTAATGTACACTTTAAGGATCCATACCGAAATACCCACCCGAAGGTTCCATATTGTAATGTGTGCACTGGTGCAACCATGGTGAATACCAGTTCCAGAACTTGGCTCAACATTCTAAATATGATCACCTTTGTGTGAGTGTGTCAGTGTGCACAAGTCTATATGACAAATTGCACATGGATATATACTACACCAGTCCTAACACACTAAGGTAAAAGAAACCTACACAAAAACCTCCATTCACTGAGAATTTTTAATTTATAAGTAACCTTTGGAAAGGTTTTTGCGACCATTAGTAGATAATTTTATAAATGTGAAATTGATAATTTTGGTCAATATTATATGAGTAATTTTTTTCAATCCATACAATTAATTGAAAAAAATAGCCAACCATTGTCATAGATAGGGACTAATAACAAAGAAAAAGAGGAATTTAAAAAAATGTCTTAGTAACCATTGACCATACATGAAGTATAACCCATAATTGAAAATGTGACCTCTCAACCATTCCTATTATTACACTTCAACGTCAACATTTCTATTTTACTAATAAAGTACAACTTTCAATAATTATAAAAGTACAGTCATTATGAAGAACATGAACAAATTTAAATCACTCATCGAGAGAAGAAAGGTGATGTACAACCCAATATGGGGGAGACTTCTTTACCCAGTTGTGGAACCATGTTTATATTGTGTTTTAGCGAGTTTCTATCTTTAGATAGCTTGCATTTAACATTAAGTGGAGAAGATCCAATCTAATGCTTTCTCTTCATGGCTTCTTAACCATCTTCAAGGAGGATGGTGTGCATAAGGCCAACCTTATGTTGAGCCTCTCAATTCTTTTCAGCGATGATCAACCATGCTTTCTAATTGGATATATACACACACCAACTCTCACTTGTATTTGCATTAGGTGTTTATAAACCTAGTGTTGTCTTATATTCAAGCTTCCTTTTGAGTTTCTCTCTATGATATGCACTTGTGATGAGTATCCATAAACCCACGCCACTACTGTATTTGAGCACACTTGGTCATATTCAAGTTCTTTCATATATATGGAATTGGATTGTCTCATTATCACTTCAATTATAGTTGATTTTATTTGATGTGGGTATTCCAATCTCCTCTCTATTAGAGGGTGTTTCTTCTAACACCTCTTCAAATGGACAATTCAATACCATTCTCTTATTTATATATATATATATATATAAAACATTCTTAGTATTGAATCATCTCTCGAAATCTATATGTGCATGTTAATCGAGAGATAATGAATATGATTTGATAGATCTATATTTATATGTTCAAAATGTATTTAAAACTAGATTTCTTATTATTCTTGTATGTAGCTTTGAAAAATTGTATAGGTTTAGATCTAACTTATGTTTAGGATTGTAGTTTTATCAAAACTAACTCTAATCACAAGTTTTATATTAACTAGAAAAATAACTATTCCTTTAATTATATAAATCTACACTTAATTATATAACACTCTCTATATATAAACAATATTTTTTTAATAAAAATTTAAATTAATTATAAAAAAAGAAACATACAAGTCACCCGTATACAATGGTACGTGGAGGTCAGCAACCATAAAATATAGGACAATTCTTATTTGCGCTTATTTAAAAACAATTTCAGTGAAAATGAAACCATGTCAGTAGAATTTTAGTTTATTTTTTAACACTACGTGTCCAAATGGATGTATGCATTTGTAGATGTGTTTAAATTTAAAAATTGCTTTTTCCATGTAATTTTATGCATGTGTAGATGTGTTTAAATTTAAAAATCGTTTTTTCCATGTAATTTTTATAATTTTATAATTGAAAATTTTAGATGCCTAATTCTTCATATTTTAAATTTTATAATTTTATTGTTGAAAATTTTAGATACGTATTTATTCTTATTTTAGATTTTTGAGAGTTTATGATTGATGTAAAAATTTTAAAAATTTGGAAAGTATTTTTTATTATAATTTTTGTATTTTTTGTTTTATCAAATTTTTAATAAAAATATTATAAAATTGATTGATATATAGTTTTTAATTTTTTAATGTAATTAAAATTAATAATATTTATTTTATTTAATGATATTATAAGTTTTTATATAAATTTAATAGTAAAACGTATAATTTTTTTGAAATGATAAAAATATATCTTATAAATATATTGATAAAGAAAAATCTATGAATTATTATATTTACTTTTATATTAATTAATTAATTAAGAAAATTTGGTCACTACCATATTTATCCACTACAATTTGTTTACTACTATATTTGTTTTTTATTACATGTTATTAAGATATTTATGTTTTTAATTGAGAATAAAGATTTACTACCTTATATCAATAAATTCAATGCCTTATTTGGATTTGAGAGAAGAAAAAAAAAATTTCATTGTAATTTTTTATTATTTTTTCTTTAAACTAATAGATAGATTAAATATCTTTTAAGTATTTTAATTTAAAAATTATGGAAAATTATTTGTGGTACAACTTACTCAGAAATTGTATTATCTTCAGGAAGCTTTGGGCTTGTCTTGAATCTGTTCTAAATTTCCATTTTCCTTGAAAGTGCTACTCATTTGTGGAAAATTACAAGCTGTGGATCACGGGACATTTGTTTGATCCAGCACTCCTTTATATTACGATTTGGGAATTTTGGAAAGTTCGTAATCGCTGTATTTTTCAGGACTTGAATATTACACATCTCAATCCTAATATTGTTGGATATTTCCCTCCTTCTAGCAATAATCTAGTCAAGAAATCTCGAAGGGTTATCCCTCACTCGGAGAAGGATCACTGTTTTCCAATCGAGTATTTTGATGGTGCTGCCCAGGAGGGCCTTTGTGGGGCAAGTATGATCCTCAAAGTTTCACTAACTCATTATTTTCATTTACAGATGGGAGTTGGATGAGGAACCAACACCAGATCTGAGCTTATCTCTTTATGAGGATTGCTTTACTTTTCCAAGTTCATGGGCATTACATCCTTTATTGTCTTTGGAGATTCTAGAGTTGTTATTTTATGGGCAAAGGGGGGGCAGTGTCTTAATTCTATGGAGCTGAGTGGATGGATCAAACAATCACGTTCTATTATATCATGTTTAATTAAATTAACAACACAAAAATGCATACATAATAGAACACAGCTTATCTTCTTTATGAAAATAGAGGTTACAATATATAGCTCTGATAGCTGTTTAACAAACTCCTAGAAAGGAGGATCTCAACGGATCTCAATCAACACGTAACCTATCAATCTAACAATATACTAAATATAGTAATTCAACATAATTATTTCAACACTCCCCCTTAATGGAGAAATGGATTCTCTACCACACCTAACTGTTTCCTACATACTTCAAAACTCATCTTTCCAAGAGGCTTGGTAAAAATGTCAGGCACATTCTCAGTGGTATTACAGTAGGTCAAGTCAATTTCCTTCTCTTGTATCTTTTCTCTTACAAAATGATGTTGAATTTCAATATGCTTGGTTCTGGCATGATACATTGGATTGTATGCCAATTTAATAGAGCTTTGATTGTCACTTTTGAGAACAGTTGGCTTCATTTGCTTGTTGCCAATATCTTCAAGAATTCTCCTTAACCAAACAGCTTCACAAGTAGCATGGCATAGAGCTTTGTATTCAGCTTCTGTTGATGATAAAGAAATAGTTGGTTGTTTCTTACTGCTCCAAGATACGACCCCTGTACCTATGTTGAATGCATATCCTGAGATTGATTTCCTGTCATCAGGATTTCCAGCCCAATCTGAATCAGAGTAACCTGTCAACTCAACATCACAACCATTTCTCATCATCTGATAAGATTTTGTGAATGTAGAAGAATTCTTCCACCTTGTTGATCCATGCCACGCTCTGTTTTGATTCTCCATCGAACTTGGGTAACTCCAATTTAGGTTTCTTTGAGTATCCTCCCATCGATTGCATTGTGGCCCAATATGGTTTATGATGATTGTAGAGTCTTTATGGTCTTCTGGGATCTCCACTTTGGGGGATTTTGACTGATGATCATTGGTATCGGTTGTATCACGACATGAGTGGTCTACCTTTGGCGACTCGCCATTTCTAGTGCCATCTCTATCCTTAAAGAATTGCTTGATATTTTCTAGTCCTTCATCAAAGTATGCTCTAATTTCCTCTCGTACCTTTCTCATTTCCCAAGAGACTACTCCGGCAACTTTGTATTGCACCTTGCGCAAAAACTCTTCTTTTTCTTCTTGAAACTCTTTGTCGAGTTTGTCCATTCTAGTGTTTAGACCTTCGAGGATTTTTAAATCTCTAATTTGGTCTTTTTCTAATTTTTCCTGTCGGTCCTTCATTTCTGTCATGGTTCTCGATCTGGTATGGGGGGGGTGAATATGGGGGAGTTATTTTGGTTTATGGGGTAAAGGAAAAGACAATTAATGTCTTAAAAAGACTGAAAATTACTATAGTAATGATAATTACTATAATTAATAAGTATATTTAAAAAATATATATATATATATATATAATAATATTATATTTAAATATTTTTGTTTTGGGCATTCTGGTCATCAAGATCCTGCAGAGTTGTTCAAAGACAGAACACATCCTGATTATGAAAATGATCCAAATTTGGGGAAAGACATGGTTGGAGAAATTACCCGAGTTTCTTTTTGACAACATTATCAACAACAACAGGGAGTATTCATGTATAGATAACAATTACTCTCCTGGTCATCAATATCCTGCATAATTGGGGAAAGACATAACACATCTTGATTGTAAAAATGGTCTAGATATGGGGAAACACACATGGACAAATTAACCTTGAGCTTGTTTTAGACAATATCATCAATAATGACAGTGACTTTTCTGGTGTAGTTAGCAGAGAGCATCCATGTAATCAAGATCAACATCATCAAGATATGTTTATTGAGAAATACTTCATGTATTGCACTATTGTGTTCAATATCTAATCATTTTGAATTAATTTTCATACCATTCATATTTGTGTGATACGTTAAGTGACAATATAATTTAAATGAGAGTGATGTAAAGTATTGTCAAATTTGTCATTACGAATTTACCATAATTTTTGAAAGAGATATTCAACTTTCAACTAGTAAATATGAAATGAAAGATAAGACATAAAGTAGCGACTATAGAAAGTGAACCGATGAAGCTTTCCACCCATATCACATGGCAAGGACATGAATCATTTTGAATTAATTTTCATACCATTCATATTTGTGTGATACGTTAAGTGACAATATAATTTAAATGAGAAGGATGTAAAGTATTGTCAAATTTGTCATTACGAATTTACCAAAATTTTTGAAAGAGATATTCAACTTTCAACTAGTAAATATGAAATGAAAGATAAGACATAAAGTAGCGACTGTAGAAAGTGAACCGATGAAGCTTTCCACCCATATCACATGGCAAGGACATGAATAAAGTAAAAAAATTATTATTTTTTTACTTGTTTTTAAATTCATATTCCATTCAGCATTCTTTTTTCCCCCTCATGGGGAAATTGCTATTAAATAAATAAATGTGAATACATCCATATTCATGAGGAAATGACTAATAATTGAAAATCAAGATGAAATTACTTTTACAGGTGGATGTGCAAAAATACAAATAAATATAAATGTGAATACATCCATTTTCCACACGAAGGACTAAGCAGTACAACATTACTTTTACAAATGGATGTACATAGATACCCTTTAGCAAAGTTAATTTTAAGTACTTTATTAAAAAAAAGGAAACGGAGGACTTATACAGAACATTCATGGTTGGGAAACTTGCAGACGTCTGAGATTATCCACTCTATTCATTTCTTCTGAGTTGTTAGCATTTCTTTCATTGTACAGATTCGAAAGAGCAAATTTTCTCTTGATAACCCGCTTGCAGAAGATTTGCACCAAGCGGTGAAACATCTGTCTGCTGAATTGTTATAGGATTGCATATATTTGAAACATCTGTCTGCTGAATTGTTATAGATTTGAGTGACAGGGATTTTGTTATTAGGGTTGGATTTGAGTGACAGGGATATTGTTATTAGGGTTAGTTTGCATTCTCTCATTGTTATTGTTGGAGTTCACTGCTTCTGTGGGAATGGCGACGCCGAAAGATCACATTGAATATATTAGAAAGACCAAGTTTTCTCTTGATAACCCGCTTGCAGAAGATTTGCACCAAGCGGTGAAACATCTGTCTGCTGAATTATACAGCAAGGATGTGCATTTTCTCATGGAGCTCATCCAGGTAATGCACGGTTTAACCTTATTTCAAATTATGAAATAGGTTTTATCCTTTTGTTCTCAATGCTTAAAAATGGTGTTTCTATTGCAGAATGCAGAGGATAACACTTATGCACCTCAGGTGCAACCTTCGTTGGAATTTATAATTACCAGTAAGGACATCTGTGAAGTGGATGCTACTGCCACATTGTTGGTGTTTAACAATGAGATTGGATTTCAGAAACACAATATAGATTCTATATGCAGCGTTGGACGATCAACAAAGAAGAAAAGGGAAGGAGGTTACATTGGAGAAAAAGGTATAAAAAGTCATGATCCAAAATATTTATATTTTATTTTCAACTATTATGCATATTTAGTTGATAGTAGTTTATGCATATTTAGTTCAATGATATTATTTCATTGGATTAGAGGCCCTTTTTACAACTCAGTTTGTTGGGTTGGATGTGTCATGTTTAGTCATTATTAAAAATACAAAGAGAAACAAAACAGCAGTGCTTTCGACCACCGTCTCATTAAGTGCTCATTCTGGAAATTTATATTGACATCATTGTATAATAAACATTACATCTTTAATTCTTGTTTTAACACTTCCCTTTAATAAACTTTAGAGGTGATAACAAAATTGTTCTGTCTCCTTTTCTTCTTGGTCTTATTTCTATATTTATCTTCACCATGGTCATGACTTTATCTTCAATCATCAATTGGTTTTCATTTTGGTCTTCATTTTTCATTTTCATTATCTTGGGTTTTCTTCATTATTAGGCTTTGTTTTTGAAATTTCTGCTCCATCTTTTTGTACCTGCACAAACTCACTATCAATGTCCATATAAAAAGAAATTTATCTACTGAAATGCATAGGTTGCCAGCCACTGTATCCATTAGTTTACTAGGAAACCTTTTCAATTATGTGGTTCATCAACATGCTAAACTTAACAAGTTGGTCCCAACATTTGAACTCTTTGCGATTAACTTACACTTTCCCCTTCAATTGAAGATTTAACTTCTTCAATCATGCATCAAGCTAGCATATGGGTACACCTGCAGCCACCCTTGTACCTCTTATAATGGTTAATTCCGCTACTTGATGCCACTTTCTCTCTATGCATAAGAGGCAGGGAAAATTTTAGGGGCGAAATTTCGCCAATTGGCTATTTTTGGGGGCATTTTTTCAAAAAATAAATTCTCTATTTGGTCATTTTTAGTCTCTAATATCGTCTATATTTACATAAAATATGTTTTTTTATCATAATTTTCACCAAAATTTACAAGTTTCAATAGTAAATTATATGTTTCATATTTGATATTTTCCTAATGCTTGAACAACACGAACAAGTCTTACAACAACTTGGGGAATACAACCTGCCTATAACTAGGCACTACAACTTGGACCAAAAATCCTTTGGGGTGTCAAGTACAACAAATCATGCACCCATTACATTATACATTACATATGCATCATTAGATCATGTACAAAAAGCATTTAAAATGCTTTACTAAATGCCCAACAAATTACAAGCCCATTCATATGCCCATTTCCATCTCAACACCATGCATATATTGTGCTACATCTTTGCGTCTTTCACCACACCATAGTCTTCTATCAACCTTTGTCTTGTACATAAAAAAAGTTTCTTATTGAAAAGGCATATCTATCCAGCAAGATACCTATGACGTTGGATTGGCATCCTCGAACATGATTTTACAACACTTAACTGAATTCAAATTTAACGCAACTAGACTCTATCAATAAGCATTCATTTAATGACTTGACTCCAGCTGATTACATCAATAATATCTGAACTTTAATTTTTACCTAATGACATTTCAAGTTCACAGTAATTTCTACATGAGCTAGAGAATCATCGGTTCACAGCTGTTAGGCAACTCTTTGCACGCAATCGAATCTGATTGTGACAATTAATCACAACAGCACACAGCCAACCTCGACTTCTTTTGTGGAAGACAACGATGGTGCTCTCTTCCTCAACACCGTCTCGTTCACTTCTATATGCAGACATAACAACAGATCTACACTCTTGCTATTGACGGAAACGCTAGCCCAAAGAGACACCTCCTTTGTACGAAAATCGGGCAGGGATCAAATTTGAAGGGCTGATCTTAATTTCAGTTTGAAGGGTATATATTCATGTGGCCCTTCTAAGATGGAGGGCTTAAAAAATTACACTTCAACTGAAATTAATAAATTAACTTTATCACTTCTTGAAAAATTGCTAAATAGATATTAAATTTCAATCAATTTATTTAAATAAACAAATTAATAAATTCATACAAAATTAAAAAAATGGAAATGAGATAACCATCTACCTTGTATGGACAGAAATCAGTAGATCATCAAAATGATTAACACCAGGCGCACCATACCGCTTCCATGCCTATTAGATACTCCCTCTGAATTATTAAGAATTGTAATCTCAATGGTCATAAGTGCATTAATTAGTTGAGTTGTTAGTTGGTTATAGTTTGACTAGGACACTTGGTTGTCCCATAGTATTTTTTGTTCCATGTTATTGGATAGTAGTATTGTTGTGATGTAATCCTCCATAAGCTTATGGTTAATAATGAGAAGGCAATCAATATGCCCACTTGTGTTCCATTTTTTTCAGTATTCATATTTTAACATAGTATCAGAGCGCATGGCCTGATCCATACCTGTATTTGGGGTAAGCCTTTTCACACATTGGAAAGTACACACAAGATCCGATCTCACATCTTCAGGAGGTTGCAGATCCAAACGGGAACACATCAGCGTCGAGGAGTTCTTCACAACATTAGGGTCGTATCTTTTTTTTTCCTTTGGAAACGTCGACGCACTTGTCCCTATCGGGAATTGCGGCACTCTCTGACCGATGCACCTATTGAACAGAAGAAGTGCGTCGTTGACGCACTCTCTGCACAAACGAAGCGCGTCGTTGATGCACTCCTTGTTAAGGGAACGTGCGACGAACACTGTTCACTTGCACGGATTTTGTCCGATGCACCCTGTGACGCACTGTGTTCGTTATACAAGAAGAAATACTTTATTTAAAAGATAGTCATAAAGGATGGCAAGTACCACCATGAAACAGATCTTTGGACCAATGTTGACCGGCTCCAACTACGAGTTTTGGTCAATCAAGATGCAGACGTTTCTCCAACTCAACAAATGTTAAGATATGGTTGAAAATGAGTTCACGGAACCGACAACAACTGCTATGGATGTTATGTCTAATACTCACAAGAAAGCCCTTGAATAAAGCCGAGATCGAAATCTCATTGCAAAATGGTTGATCGAGAGGGGCATTGAGGAGTCAATCTTCCCGTGAATCTTAGGAGCTACCACCACGTATCAAGCATGGAATCTCCTTGCATTTGCATACAAAGGTATCGACATAGTCAAAACGGTAAGACTCCAAACCCTTCGACTTCAGTTTGAAAGTCTTAAAATGAAGGAAAGTGAAACAGTAGTGGCGAGGCTTTTGAACAAAATGAAGTTATCCAAAATATTCTCAGATGTCTCACTAAGAAGTTTTCTATGGTTGTTACTGCTATAGAAAAATCTAAAGATCTGGCCAAATTTACCCTAGAAGAGTTAACAGGGTTCCTTCTGTCCCACGAAGCTTGACTTCAGTCAAGAAAAAAAATCTCTATCAAATGCATTCAACACTCAGGATTCCCTTAGCAAAGGTCGAGGCAGAGGGTGAGGAAGCAGAGCCATCATTGTCCCTAACCCCCACCGTCATATCGGTGTTGTCATCTCTGGTGCAGTGGACCCTGGCAAGAAACGAGACGCTTGCGGCCTCTTATAGCCCTACTTCTTTGCCTCCCAGATATTAAGAGAGAGTCTCGGATTCTTCGCCTTCCATGCTGCCATTGGTTTCCCATCTAGGTCGTTTTTCATTCATTTCATTTATGGTGCCATTTCCGCTTCCATTTATCCATGGCAGATTCGGACAGATAACAACTTGGTCTAGTCCGCATCCTCCATTGGAAAAAGGAAAAAAAATTCCAAAAAACACACATACGAAATGCTTTAAAAATGTAACAACTCAAAATCCCACAAATAAAAAATTCCTTTGCAAGATTCGAACTTAGCCATTTCGAAAAACCCCAATATGAAAAGGGCGAGAGGGGAGAGATTATCGCCCATAAAGTCCAGTCCAAAGAGTCATCGACACTGTTGAATGTGAGACCACATTTCTCAAATAAAAAATAGTTGTAGCATTTCCAGATCCACCCTGCTTACATGCGAAGCAAAGTCCAATATTCAATCGCCTGTGTCCGTCAAGACAAGACACAAAGAAGCACCAGACATATTCACCATTGTTATTATTATAATTTAATTGACGTTGCCGCTGATCATGCAAACTTTCATGGGACAGCCAGTGAAATGGCCAATCTCTATATGTTACTCCCAAGTCACATATGCGAGATTAATACATTTAAGTAACTTATGACTCAGGTAACCGATGGGAGTGCAGTCGGCCCATACACCTGCATCGAGGTGCTGCAATAAGTTGTTACTTGGAACTCATAACCATAAGCGGGGCCTTCTTGACATAATGTTTTTCCTATCTATTGATAGGGGCTCATATTCCAATTTCATATGGCTACATGGCTCATATGACAACAGATCCCCTCGACATTGACTAAAGGGATCCAATGTAGGTAAGGTGCTGCAAGTTAAAAACATCATGAATTTGAAAATTTAATTATTATATTGTGATGGAATTGTAAATTATACATTTTAATTATTTTGTATGTTAATTATACTTTAAAGAATAAACTTTTCCTCAAGTTTTATAATTAAAAAATACTTATACTTAAAATAATGATTTTTCTGTAAATGTAGATCTCTACACACTTCATAGATGTAAATCTCTTTTTTTCACTGATGTAAATCTCTACACATTCATAGATGTAGATTTTGAATTAAAATAAAACTATGCTAACTATAAGTTGAGGATCCTAATTATATGGATAGATGTTCAAATATTATGTGAGATTTTGGACTTTCTTGAGTGGATCAACAAGATTAACTTGAGTGTAACAAGTGTACACTGAAGATTCATTTCATGGTAGTTGTATCTTGTCATGCTCAAATACATTTTAATTAAGATTTAAATAAGCTTCAATTAAACAATTGTTAAGAAAAGAGGTATGTTTATTAAAGAGTATTTGTTTTTATATTTGTATTAATTAGTTTAATATTTATGTTAGTTTAATGTTTAGCTTTTGTTTAACAATCAGTCATCTCTACAAAATTAAGTAGTTGGTTAAGCCTATAGATATTCACTACAAAATTAAGTAGTTGGTTAAGCCTATAAGTATTCACTGACCACTTCACTTGTGACTGTATTAGTCTGTATTACTCAAATAAGACTGTATTAGTCTGTATTAGTTTATAAGATAATTTGAGTAATACCTTCTATTGTGGCTGTATTAGTTTATAAGATAATTTGAGTAATACCTTCTATCTCATATCTTAGGATTGAAGCCAGAGGAATTGCACAGTATAGATATTTAGTTCATTTCTGTTTTCGTCTCAGGTATTGGGTTTAAAAGCGTGTTTGTAATCACGAGTCAGCCTTGCATTTTCAGCAACGGGTATCACATAAGATTCAGCGACGTCCCTCTTTCTAATGCAAACATAGGATATATCGTCCCTGAGTGGATTGAAAGCAGACCGAGCATTGCTCAGCTTGAAGAAATTTATGAGCGCCAGCTTCCCAATACAGTTATAGTTCTACCTTTGCGTCCAGAAAAGGTAGAGGCTGTAAAGAAAGAGCTCTCCAGTATTCAGCCTGAAGTTATTTTGTTTATGTCTAAGATAAAGAAGCTTGCTGTGCGCGAGCTCCATGTGGATGCCCGTCTTAACAAAACAAATGAAATCTATGTTTCACGGGAGACAAACCTTCGAAGCTCCAACAGTAAGGACCTTGAATACTTCACTCTGCATTTGTCGGGTGAAGAGAATAAACGTTCCATAGGGAAATCCAGTTATTACATGTGGAGGCAACGTTTCCCTGTGAAAAACGAGCATAAGGTTGAGCAGAGGAAAGACCTAGAAAAATGGGCGATTACACTGGCTTTCCCCTTTGATAAACGCCTTACAAGAGGAAACGTCGCAGCTCCCGGCATTTATGCTTTTCTTCCAACAGAAATGGTAACTGGTTTTCCATTTTTCATACAAGCAGATTTCTTACTGGTTTCTTCAAGAGAAAGCATTATTTTTGACAACAAGTGGAACCAAGGAATACTGCAGTGTATTCCCTTGGCTTTCGGTTCGGCATTTCGTTTTTTTGTGCACGCTGATTCGCTGCCTTCATCAAAATCTCATTTTTATAAATACATCCCCGTTGATCCCCCTGGATACCAGCAGCTGGAACAGATTAGACAGGGTATTCGCGCCGAGCTAAGAATGAAGGAAATAATTTTATGTGACTCCAGCTTTGTTGAGAATGATTTCGGTAGACCCAAAGAAACTTGGACAATACTGCCAGCTTTTAGGAGCATTTTGCAGAGAGCAAGACAAGAAAATCGACAAAGCGGTCTGGATGCTTTCTTGGCTAGTGAAGTCAAAATAGTCCATCCTTGCCTCGATAACCCCGAGTTTTCTAATATCTTGAAGTTCTTGCACGTTGTAGATGTGTCATCTGATTGGTACGCTGGTTGCATTCAGTCATCTGGTTGGCTGGAAGGGTTGCCTGAAAATTTATATGTGGAGCTTCTCTGTTTTATAGCTGAATACTGGAATGATGGACTTTCAACTTACCTGCAAATTACTCCGTTCTTGAAGTTTGTAAATAATTCTGCTGGCAATGCAGCTTTAAATAATTCTGCCAGCAACACAGCTTTTGCACGTGTATTAAATGATAAAGCGAGAACCAGCAGCAAAGCAAATGATGAAGCGAGAATCCGAATATATTTTTCTTCAGAGCAGTCGCACATAACCTGGCTTACAGAATGGTCTGGAGAGCTTCAAAGTGCTGCCCGACACTATTTCATGCCTGGATCTACTCAGAAAGCCATTATGGATTTGGATGGTAACAAAGGCGAGAAACTGCGTAACTGGCTGGAACAGTATCCTAAAATTACACAACTTTGTGTCTCAAGCTTTGCCAAGCAACTCCAGGAGGTTGTAACAGCTTCAACAAATAGTAAGCTTGTTATTAATGCTACACATTTTTTCCATTATTCATCTGTGAATGGGTACATCCATAAGAAAGATCTGCAAGACCTTTGCTCTAATATTCCTATCGTCGATGAGCGTGGTATTGTCAAACACCGATGTGCTTTTGTAAATGGTCTCCTCCCTTCATCAATAAGTAATCTCCTCCCTGCATCAATAAGTAATTGGCCCATGTTAATGAAAAATTATCACTGGAATGATTCGCGGATTCAACTTTCTGAAGATTATCTTACAGTACCTCCCTGTGCAGAGGGTTTGCGAGGTGCAGGTAAAGAATTGGTTTCATTCCTTCAACAACAGCTTGGTGCATCAGATATTCCACAGCTAGTCCCACCAAGTGCCTATATTAATTTTGGTCCTTTGGCCAAGGAGGATGCATTTCTTCTGCTGGAGTGGATAAGGTACCACAATAACCTGTTGCAGCTTCATCCTTTTAGACGAAATGTATCTCTAGGCAAATGGCTAAAAACAAGTAGGGGTTTCGAATCTCCAGCTACATCTTTTTTGTTCGATTTTAATTGGAACTCCGCAAGCCAATTAGAAGAGGACGACTGTCCTTTTATAGACCAGGCGTTCTATGGAAATGGCATTTATGAATTCAAAGATGCTCTTAAACTGGTAGAAGTGGTCACTGAGGGTGGACAAGGATGCGATGTTATTGTTGATCACCATATTCATATGCACAAAGATTTCGAAGCCATAACCAGATTGTATAGGTATCTCCAGGCTTCAAACTGGAAGCCTCATGGAAGTAAGGTGTTACCAATTTGGATTCCAGATAAGGAAAAATGGATGTCGACAAAATACTGTGTAATTCATGACGTAGATGGGCTTTTCGAATCGAGGCTAAATGTCCTAGAAGGCTGGTACGATGAAGAATTGCTCAAGTTCTTTTCAAATTCTCTTGGTGTACCCAGCCATCCACAAATTGATGACTATTGCTTGCTGTGGCGGGATCGGGCAGGAAATGAAAATCATGGAATAACTGAAACAGAATGTTGTTTGGTTTGGAAGCATATTGTACAAAACTGGTCGAGTTCCTCCTTTCTCATAAAACAATGTCTTGGAAGCGGCTGTAAAGTCCCAGTCTGCACAACTAATGGAGATATCCGTGTTAGCAGCCCAGGCCAAGCATATGTCCCGGACGACTTGCAATTGAAGGACTTATTCCAGGGAGGTTCATCAATGGTAAATTTTACCTGGCACCCGAACCCATCTGATCCTCAAATACCTTTGGACACTTTGTTCTCAATCTATAACAATCTGGGGCTTCGAAATATATCCCAGGCCGTGAAGAAAACTGAGATCTCTATGCCACAGATGGTGTCTTTGCAGAAGCTTCAACCAGGGGAAGGGACATTAAGGATTGGGTTATACAAAATAGTGATTGCGTATCTTGCAAAGCCTTCCTTCAAAGTGTCTGCCGATAAGAGACATCAGCTTGTCAGGACTCTCATAAATTGCCCTGTCTATGGAGTGGCAGAACCACTCAGCATGGAATACTCTCTATTACTCGCACATAATATAATTAGAGTAAAAACAAAATCTATGGTAAGATGGGAGAAAACCCCCAAGCGGCTGTTGGTACAAACAGTTGATCGAGACAATCGCAAGGCAAAGATGTTGTTTGTCACTGAATTTGCTGAGGTAATCTCACAAGGTCTGCTAGCAGAATTTCCAGATTTGGTTGGCGAACTTTGTGAGATGATTAAATTGGGACATGCTTTTGATTTCGACCCGGAAGCAGTGGATGTGATGCTTCGGAACAGAAATCTTCAGTTGTTTATTGAGGACAAGCGCTTCCTTTCCTCCTATTTTAGCCGTTTGTCTAGTGTTACAAAACCAGTATAACTGATCGGGTTGTGCCTTTACCACAGTAAAATTGCAAATCACAAAGAAATGGAAGTGCAGGGTGATAGGAGTGGCCAGATGTTTTGAGAAATGTTCTGCAAGGAGGGTATACCCGTTCTCATCTTTTATATTGATATATTGTTGTACTATCTAGCATCATAGAGGAAGGCATGCCATCACTAGCCAGCATGTTAATATGCTCCCTTAAAGTTGGTCACTCATCCAAATTAGGTATCTTTCCTCATAAGGTACTTGCTACAGTTAAATGAGCTTGAATAGTTGTCTTTTATTTAAAATGATATTAATGGGAGCATCTTCTTTCTCATTTTAAAGATTAGATTGTGGGGATTGTGGATTACACTTTCACTTTCATTCTCATTTTAAAATATTAATGATTACATTGTGATAAATGTGCATTGTACAATTTTATGGACAAAAATGGTTCATTCTGATTTTTTAATTAGTGAAATATGATTTATATTTATTTATTTTGTATATATAACTAGTCAGCCATAATATGGCTTGTATACACAAGTTTAAGCCATACACAAGTTTAAAAGTGATTGAAGATTAGATTGTGGATTACACTTTCATTTTCATTCTCATTTTAAAATATTAAAGATTACATTGTGATAATTGTGCATTGTAGCTATGGAATTTCATGGACAAAAAATGTTAATTCTGATTTTTTATTTGTGAAATGTGATTTATATTTATTTATTTTGTATATTTAATTAGCAAGCTATATTTTAAATAATAATATGGTTTATATACATAAGTTTAAAAGTGATTGATATAGGTTGATGAGAATATATAAGCCATATTATTAATTAATATGACCAAAAAATGAATGGTGTATTATTGTTATTATTTAAAAACAACCGATATATGAAAACATAGAAAATAATTAATATAAATAAATAGATAATACACAAATAAATAATAATAATATATGTTCAATTATTTTTAATCCATAGTTAACCTTAAACCAAGGTAGACTTTGAACCATGGTTGACTTCAATCCATAGTTAACTTTCAAGCAAGGTTGAATTCAACCCATAGTTTTTTTAAGCAAGATTGACTTTAAACCATGGTTGACTTCAATCCGTAGCTAACTTCAAACCATAGTTGAATTTTAAGCAAGCCCGATTTTGAATCATGGTTGCTTCTATCCATAGATAATAATAGCTCATGGTTGACTTCAATCCAAGGTTGACTTCAATCCAAGGTTGACTTCAAACCATGGTTGTCTTCAATCCAATGTAGACTTCAATCAATGGTTCACTTCAATCCAAAATTGACTTCAAGCCATATTTGACATCAATACAATGTTGACTTCAAGAGTGACTGCAATCCAAAATTGAAGACAAAGTCAATCCAAAGTTGAAGACAAGCCATATATTTATTTTATTTATGAAATATGATTTATATTTATTTTTTTTGCATATATATAACAATTAAAAAAAATTATATGTAATATCATAACTATTTGAATATTTTCCAATTCCTATCTTATTTACCACCATGTTGGTAAGATTCACAAAGAGGGATTAGAGAATGGTTAGCGAGCTATTCTGCATTCTTACGAAGAAGAAGAGTATTGTTACTTAAGCATTCTCTCTTCTTCATCCATGAAGAGGGAACTTGAGAAGGTTCATTTTTTATTCTATCTAAGAAAATAGAGAATAGTTACTACCTCATCATTTTCTCTTATAGTTGGTTAACTCTTATCCACTTCTATTCTATGAAAGATGAAAGTGAAGAAATAACTTAAACTAAAAAATGATTGGATAATCATTATTTTTCAATTAATGAAGAGAGATTGGGAAATTATAAGTTTTCTTGTCATACTTTAACTTTTAATTTTGTCTTATTCTTGTAAAGAAATTCATTATAAGGAAAATAGAAAAAGGTGAAATATATTGATCCATGGGGATCCTCTCGATTGATCCAAAATGAAGTTCTCAAATGCAGATGCAAATGGATACATGATACAGAGCTCGTTGAGAGATTCTGACAATGCTTGAACAAGCTCAAATAGACTCTATATGAAGAAGTTATCGCAGTTTGAATTTTTTGGCAAACAAGGAAAAATTTGGACAAGGGTGCCACGTTGGATCGCCACAGACTGTGACGTGGAAGTATGGACTGTATATCCTGATGATGTGGAATCATCCCAAAAGGACATGTGGACAGTACGACGCGTCAATGACATTGACATATGGTTGTACGTCACTATCGTGGCATTGCCACATGGATGTACAATGCTGACATGGAGAGATGAGGTGGCAGTACATATTTTGATGTGGCAGTATGTATAGGCTAATGTGGCAGATGATTGTGCAACTGACAAGGTAGTGATGTGGAATGTTGACTCGGTTGTAATATGGCAAGCTAACTCGACGGTGATATGGAGGTGACGTCATGGCTACCACATGGGCCAATTAGTGGTTGCCACGTGGTAGCCTACACTGTACGACGCTGATGTGGAAATGATACATGGTTGTACAATGATGACGTGGTACTGTCACGTGGTTGAACGACGTTGACATGGCATGTTGAGGTGGGAGTACAGATTGTTGATGTGGCAGTATGGACAAGTTGATGTGGCAGCTCATTGTGCAGCTAACAGGGTAGTGACGTGGAACATTGAATCGACAGTAATGTGGCAAGTTGACTCAACGATGATATGGCAGTGACATGGCTACTATGTGGGCCAATCAATGGCCACCACGTGGCAACCCAAATTAGTAGAAAAGGGCCTTTCTCCATTTTGGAACGGATGGCCAAGGGATCGACCCTTCGACGTCTTTTCTAACAAACCAATGCTCTACCATTATAGCACACAGTTTCTTTTTTTATAGATAATTCAAACTATTTAGTATTTAAAGTGATGCCGTTATGCTATTAACATAAAGAATGGGCTAGCAGGTTTGAACCCTTGACCTATTAGTTCCCATTATAGATATTTTGACCGCCATGCTACAGTGCTTCCGTCGGTGTGTGAACATAACGTTTTTTTTTAAATTAGAATCAATCCATAATCCCCCAAATGGTCCGCCAAACCAACGACTCGAACCCGTGACCTATGTTATTTAAACATAGTGTTTCCACCAATGTGCTAGAGTGTGGCTTGTTGTAAAGAATTGTAATTTTATTCTTTTATGCATGTCTATTAGATTGTTTAATGGAGATTTGGAGTAGTTTATGTCGTTTTTGAGAGTGGGAAGAGAGGGATTTTTCTCTATCAGCAGTGTTGTACCCTTCCTACATGACAGAAGGAATTCTTCATGGCAAATTGGAGATTTCATTCATGTAAAAGCATTTGAAGTGCATTTTAATGGATTGGGCGCACATTGGAAGTGGACCTGGAGACGTAGCCCACATTGGGTGAACTCCATTATTAGTCTTTGTCTCGTGTCTTATGGTTTTCTGTTAATTTATTTTATTCATTTCAGTTTCTTGAGGACTCATTCAGCTTGTTTACTTAAATTCCAAGTTAATTGCTTTCTCCATTCAATTGCAAATAAGTGTTATCTCAGGTCATATATATAGACACTTATTGATCTACATTCTATTTTAATGTATTTTATCCCTAAAGAATTCAATGTTTAGATGACTTTGAAAAACAAAAAAATAAAGAAACAAAACACATTTTTTATTAGATTTATATATAATGAAGAATTCTTCAAATAAAGAGTCCAACTTAGATCTCTTTTACCAAGTATATATCAAGTAGTTAGAAAGATCAAATCACTTGAGATACAAACCTTTTTAAAGTGCAAAACCCCAAAAACAAAGGTTTACACCATGCCTTTGATCTTTCTTGCCACTTGATAAATCCATATTAAAGATAGATTTAAGTTAATTCCGTTCACAAAGGACTGCATCAAAACTATGTTTCCTATCAAAAAATTGTATATATAAAACAAAAAATTACCCTTTAAATTGTATCATCCATGTCGTGCACATAGTGCAAGTAAAATCAATAAAATAACAAGATATTTACATGGTCAAGAAGGTGAATAGAATTGATTAACCTGAATAAATAAATAAAAATCTAATTTCAAAATATGGTGTCTCAAAGGCATATGATTTTCTACAACATGAGGATTACCAATGACATTTCGACGGATCCATTTCCTCAATTCCCTTGTAATTGCAAAGAAGGTATCGAACATTATTTATGTAAATTTTATTGTTGCATATTTGTTACACTCAATGTGATAAATGTGATGAATATTGTGGGGTATCCAAACTACTTAATCAAGTCACATTATTCTCCATAGCACTTGTTTCAATATGCATGCATACCTTTTATTAAATCACAAAATCTCATTAATTTATCCACAAGTTAAGACTTTGACTAATTTCGGTAAACTAATGTAAGTAGTCATATTTTTTAGAAAAAAAAAACTATAGAGAAATATTGAACATGATGTCTTGTGATGATATTAAGTAAGAAGTATCTAAAGAAAATGTGCTTCCCAAACATTTTGTCATAGTGTTTGAGAAAAATAAAAATAAAAATCATATTCATTAAGATGCACATTTATCATTGTAGGACAAAACCAATTTACTTCACTTTTAGGGAATAATGTTGGTCCAATGTCATATTAAACAAACCTTCATTCTATTAAAGATGAAATAATATCAAGTTATTAATTACATTTTTTTATTCACCATAATATGGAGTTATCTTTCTTAAAATTATTTTGTGAAGCTTGAATAAGTTCAATTTCCTTTTGAGCAATTGTAAGCTTCAAAGAAAATTAAGTTGTTTTCCAACCATATAATATCTTATCTTATTAATCATTGGAGTCCCTTTCAACATTACCAATTTTGTATGTTGAGTAAGTAATTCTATTAATCATTTATAAAATATCAAATCATCAAATGCATTTTAATCAAGTACTTGAACATCACAAAAACAAAAATTGTGTTAAATCCTATACAATAGTGCTTTGTATATGTTTTTCTTCCTAATAGTGGAATTATAACATGTTGCCTATCATCCTATATTTTAGACAACAATCATTACATCGAAGTCTTATATACATCGTGTCAATGTATTGATAATGTCTCTAATGTATTGATAATGTCTTGGGGAAATTTATGGAGTATTATTATACCGGCCGGCACAGATATATTGTATTCAATATGCATTGACTGTATATTAGTTGTTTAGTTGTTGTTTTGACTATCAAATTTTACATATATTCTATAGTTTTACATTGCCAAATGATTTTTCTTATTATCTTAAATTTTTAAAATGTATTTTTCTATCATTAGATTGGTCAATGAGTTTGAACCGTTATTGCCCGAGCTGCTTGTTTATGCTAAGTTTTGCTTGGGGTCTTATTTGGTATTTGTAGCAAATATTTGATGTTTAATGCTCTCGCGCATTGAATGATCATTTAAATATGAGGGTCTTATTTAATGCAGTGTTGCTTCTGACCACCTTCTCGGCCACCGTCTTCGTCTTCATAGGATTCTAACCACCTTCTCAAACACCGCCTTGACAACCAGCTATGGCCTACCTTCACCACCACTGCTTCACCTTTCATTTCCTTCCCTCCACTATTTTCACCGCTTTCACCCTATTTTAGGGACAATTTTGTTAAATCATAACATTTAAATGACAATCTCGTTAGATTTTCCCTACCTTCTTTGCTAACGGATGGTTGTAGGCTTACCGCTTACTGGAATTGGTGATGCAACTATAGGGTCTGTAATAGGTTCTTGTACAAAATATCAATCATTTGTATCTCATTCATTGTCTCTCGCACTCTCTCATTCCTCTGCATAGATGTACATGCCTCCACCACCAACCGCCTCTCCATAGATGTAGAATATGATATTTACACTACAATGGATGCAACTTATAATCTTTCGAGTTCAGGATACTTCTGTAAGTTCTTCAAAATGTCCACAATAGCTCAGTCCACAACATATCGAAAAAGTACATAATAGCTTAGTCCACAACAACTCAGTTCAATATACTTCTGCATGATACTTATGTAAGTTCCGAAAAAACTCCACAACAACTCAGTCCACAACATCTGGAAGAAGTACACAATAGCCCAATCCGCAACATCTAACATTTGGATGCGTTTAGCCTTAGCACAGACTATTGAATGCATGAACGACATATAATTTGGGTAAAATTTATATTTCTATTTTTTCTGTATTTCTATTATTTGAATGAAAGAAAGATGATGTAAATTAATAGAATTACCTCCAACGCGTCTCTTATTACCAGGGAGGGGAAAACCAATGATGGTTTCTTTTATGATGGTTCATCTGCGCCTTGTGTATAACTTGTTCACTGATAGGTATTGTTTCCCATGCCAAATCTCTTATGCTCTATGGGTATACGAACCAAGCTATCGGACAAGGCTCCCACTCTCGGTAGGTTATCAATCTCTCGCTTTGCTCTTTTCCCACCACCAGCATTAGGCCATGTGCTCTCTGGCATGGTTTTTTTATTCCCGGGTACTAGGCTTGGTCTCGATACAAACCCGGCTATCAAAGCCACAGGTAATCTAGTCCATACCACCAACTCAACCTATATGGAAACAAGCTAGGATGTCGATTGGCACTTATATTACTAGAAATAACACTAACCTTTGAACACACTCTTGGATTGGATCCAGAGCAATATATATTGGAGATGGACCATATGCTTTTGGTGCTTCCACCTCTGTGAATTATGGATCTAGATATGCTCCTGCCTACAAAAAAATCCCTACTTTTCTTGCAGTACCCCTATGGCTTTCAATCTCAAAGAGGATGATGGACGCAGATAAAAATCTTAATAATCATCCAAGAGATTAAATTTGTATCAATCAAAGGTTTAATTTCGAGTCGCTAAATCAGATTATTGGTAGACAATCTGATTGTTGGGATAAGAAAAGCATACATGCATGACTTCCTCGAACTGCCTGCCAGCGACAATTTTGGCGATTCTGAGACTACCTTTGCCAAACTGCCTGCATGGCTTAAACGTGGAGGGTGTGGTTCCTTTGGGAATTTCACACATTACATGGCTTAAGCGTGGCGATGATGATTTCCTTTGGGTTTCAGAGCATTGGTTGGTGTAAATTTTATGCTACCTTTGATGTATCAATGTACTTGTCTATACAATGTTATTTGATGGACTTTGTTTAATATTTACTAGCAAACCCTATTAAATTATAATATAACTTATATACGCCAATTGGTGTATATCAACCACACTCAAAAGTGTGGCCATGGTTGATATACGTCAATCGGCGTATATAATCCATATTATTATTTAATATGGCTTGCTAGTTGACGATCAATGTGTAGGGAAGGATTATTGAGTTTTATTATTATAATAATTGTTATTATAAAAATAAAATATTAATAATGTTTGTTCAGTTGTTATTATTATAATAACTAGCAAGACATATTAATTATTATTATTATTATTATTAACCAATTGTCAACAATTGGTCAACACATTGGTCAACCAATTGTCAACCATTGGTTGATCATTGGTCAACCAATGTCAACTATTGGTTGACCAATGGTCAACCATGGTAAACTAATGTCAACCATGGTTAACCAATGGTCAACCAATATCAACCATAGTCAACCATGTCTAGTAAACCATGGTCAACTAATGGTTAACCATGATTCACCAATGGTTGACCAACCATTGGTCAACTAGTGCTAACCAATGGTCAACCATTGGTTGACTATGGTTGACTATGGTTAACATTGGTTTACCCGGTTGGTTTATTATTGGTTGACCATGGTTGACTATTGGTTAACCATTTGTTGACCATTGGTTCACTATTGGCTGACCATGGTTGACTATGGTTGACCATTAGCTCACTATTGGTTGACCATTAATTAACTATTGGTTGGCCATTGGTTGACTATTCATTGACCATGGTTGACTATGGTTGAGTTTGGTGGATAACGATTTACTATGGTTGACATTAGTTGACTATGGTTGACTATGGTTAACCATTAGTTAACTATTGGTTTACCATGGTTGACTATGGTTTACCATGGTTGAGTTTAGTTGACAATGGTAGACCATGGTTGACTTGGCTTACTTGGGTTGACTTTGGTTGGCCATGGTTGACTATGGTTGAATTTCGTTTAGTATGGTTGACTTTCGATAAATTTGGTTGACCTTCGTTGACTATGGCTATCCACAGTTGACTATGGTTTACTATGTTTTTCCATAATTAACTATTGGTTGAACTTATTTGACTTTTGACTATGGTTGGCTTTAGTTGACTATAGTTGAATTTGTTTGATTATGGTTTCCTTTGGTGGATTAATTGACTATGGTTGACCATGGTCAGGGAAAATTTTAGGTGCTAATCTTAGCCCATGGGCTAAATTTAGGGGTTTTAATTTTTTAGTGGGTTATTTTTTAATTAAACCATCATTTACTATGATTAGCCCAATTTTTATATATTTATTTTTAATAAATGGAACATTAGCCCCATAAAATATATAAAGAGACGGTAAATCTAACCATTTATCCCTTGTTTGATTAGATTTGGAGCTCCCATAGACCGTAAAATAAGCCTGCTCCCTCTAATTCGCCCAAATCTGTAGAAATGGTAGTTGCTGAGGGTAAATTCGCCCTTCAACGATCATGGAAATCGGGTTTTTTGGTAAATTCGCCCTTGAGGGATCATAGAAATCAGATTTTTTTGATAAATTCATCCATAATATATGTAGTTAAATCGATTTTTAATTTTAATTTGCCCCAAATCGGGATATATATATATATAGTAAACATTTTCCTTTGTATTTAAAAGTTATGGAATTACCCAATTCACTTTTTGTTATGGTTATGATTTGGGAGTAAGGATTTCACACATATAAATTTTAAATGGGAAGCATATGAATATGTTGCGGAAGAAGTAGGTTTTAAATATTTAGTTTATAAATCAAATTGATGAGGAAGATGTACTTTTGACTTACCTTGTTATTTAAATGTTGAGAATGGAGTAATTCTTTTTCTTTTGTTTCAGAAAGTTGGGATAGCCCCATATATATATATATATATATATGATGTTTTCCATTAAGTTGTTATCATAGCTTAACTATTTTGGGTTTCTTCACATTTCAGGATTTCCGGTCTGTGGAGCAAGCAATCAAGGAAGGCGTACCCCAATTCCAAGACCTTTCCATGCGACCAGTTCGAGGTAGCGTTTCAGGAAGTCGAGCTGTGGATAGTCGGTTGAGCAGTTCTTCCTGTGGAGAACTTGCTCGGTGGGAGCATACACATAAACTACGATCATAAAGAAAAGTTCAAGAAAGTCGAAGCTGCCATTGATTTCGTCCCTGTTAGAAACAAGAAACGAGTGGTAATAGAGATAATCCCGTGAATTTTACACAGAGACGGTCTATATATCTAGAACTAAGAATTTCATCACACTCCACGGATTTCGTCCAAAACAAAGTATGCTATCTCGGGATAACACTATGGGTAAGCCCATTACACATCATCAAGTACATAAAATAACATTAAATAAATTCTTTTTCTTTAGGTATGGAATAGGAATAAATTTAGTTCCTAGTGATTTTTAGGATAAGAGAGTGATTCTGACTAGACTTCCTCCTGCGGTTCGGCTATAGTAGATGGATTGGATTTCATTACTGAGGGCATTTCTTTTGAAAACTCGGCGCCTTAGGCATGATTGCATATTTATTTCAAGTTTTTATATCTTATTAAAAAATGGGATTGCATAGTAATTAATAGATCCATGCACGTTTTAACAATTGTTATGGCTTGATGTATTAATGGTAGGATCTGGACAAGCTATAGTTATCAGGGTATCAGGAGATAGATGCATTGTCTACGCTTGCAGGGATGGCAACTATAGAAATTTAAGAAATTGTGGAAAACAGTAATGTTAATTCCTCGGCTGGAAGGTGTAGCTTAAATTTTTTACAAGTTCTTGATTAATCATGATTAGGACACTATGCATCTAGACCATGGAAAGCACTATTTGAGAAATTTCTATATCGGAGGCATTGTCGACTTCATATTTGGGGATGCATCAGCATTGTTAGAATACTGCCACATTCCCTGAAAATCTCTAAGATTGATCACTGCACAGACCCGTAGATCTAAAGATGATTCAACAGGATACGTGCAGTGTCTCAGGTCTGATAACAATATTGTGAATGGGATGAGATTGTTCAAGCGCTTATGTATGACACCTCTAATTTGTTTCCTTTACTCATTATATATTGAACCAATGACCATCGTGCAGGTATGTTATTACTGGTAACATGTAGAGAAATTATGCGTATCAAGGGCGCCCATGGAAACCATTCGTCAAATTTGTATGGATGCTTTCATCAGGCCAGAGGATTGGCATAACTGGGATTGCGGGAGAAAGAAGGGAAATTAGGCATAACTGGGATCGACCACAAGTTATATTTTTCACATCGCGGTTGAAGTATTCATTAGATCCTAGTTGGAAATCGGATATTTTGAAGATGTGATGTTTAATAACGAAGAATACGTTATGCAGTCAAGAAAGGGAATATTGTTTATAATTATTTCTCATTTCACAATAAATTTTGCATCAACAAAAGAACTAATATAGTTTCTCCCTTCTTAATTGATACTTATTCGCACAATTTTTCAGATATTGTTATTTAATATATATTTTTATGTGCAGATTTATTAGGAGGAAAGGATAACATGGATTCAATGCAGTAAAAAAATGGTGATCTGAATGAGGGATTCCAATTAACGAAAATTTAAATGGAATATTTCAAGCATAAGATAAGGGAGAATTTAACAAACTCCCATTTTTTATAAAAGGAAGATGAATTTGCAGAAGACGAAGGAGGCGTCTCCACAGAGTTGAAGAAATTTCATTTCTGCCATAAATAAATTTTAGATCGGATTTAATGTAATTTTTTTACTCAAGATGAATTCAAAGTCAAGATTTGCTATTGTAGTAATCTTATATGTTTAATTGAGTCTTGTAAGGTTGTTCCAAACTCACGCAGTTCAATATGGATTGATTATAAAATATTTTTCTCATAAATTATTTATGTGTTTAAATTTTATATTCAATTTCTTGAGGTGATTGCAAATGTGATGCATAAGAAATACATGCAGAGATCAAATGTGTTAATTTATTGTTAGACTATGTAATATTGTCATATTTAACATATTCCTGTCTTTTTAATTTCTTTTATTGCGGAGAGGCACTCTACAGCCCAATATGAGGGAGATGTTGTAACATATAGGCCATAATCAAAAAAGAATAATACAAAGTAAAAAGTAATAAATATTATGTCGACCTTTAATGAAAAGACTTGTATTTTCATTTGAAATAAACAAATAATCTAATTTTAATTTCAAGCCTATAGCTCTCAGAGTCGATTCAATTCTAGAGTGTGCATTCGTGTTTTTTCTTATTCCATATCTATATTATATTTCACAATAACAACTGCTTTCCCTTCTCCGCGGCCCTCCTCCCCTCCACTCCTGCGCAGCCCTCCTCCCCTCCTCTCTTCTGCGACCTCCTAGCCTCCCGCGAGCCATCGGATCAACCTCAACCATCGTATTTTATTTTAGACTTCTACCAACAACCTCAACGACAACTTTTCCCCAAGGAGATCCATACATTTCTTGGATATGGTTTTCAGTCGTCTCTTCCAACTTCAAACCTATGAATTTCTGTTGTCGAGTAATATCCTCCCATGGCTTGCTTTCGCGATTCGACATCAAAATCCCTGTTGGGACTCAGAAATGTCCTATTTTCATCCACTTTACCTTTCGTTATTCTTCACATTTCATCGTCCCATTAACCTTTCATCATACCATTTCCATACATATACTTGAGTTTCATCTTATTATTTTCCACTTTATTCATTTTAGTATTATAAGTGAATTTATGATTAAATATTGGAAAATAACATGTTTTTCACCAATATCTCAAGTATGGATGAGCTTTGTAATGTGTAGGAATATGGAAGGATCAATTCAAAGAAAGACTCCTCGAATATCTCCTCCACCATTTCAAGGAGATAGTTATTCAAAGAATATTCCAAGGAGAAGATCATGGAGATTTGGGTGGCATATCTTATTTAGGATGTATGAGAAACATGTGGAGAATTTGTGAGAGACATGTGGAGAATTTGAATGGATCATACTTTGTAATAATAGGAAATTAGTTGAGAGTGGTTGAGAGAATAGTGGATCTGTCATTATGAGATGGTTATCTTCTTCTCAAAGAAATTCATGTATAAAAGAGAGTGCTCTCTCTTCATTTGGGATGGTAGATGAAGAGTAGATTAATGGTAGATTAGGAGGAGATTAGTCTCAGATTGTAGAAGTTAGTTTTGACTTTGTAATATGGAGAAGGGGATTCTTAGATTTTGTTCATAATTTTAGTTTTGATGCTTTCATGATTTGTCATTGATTCTTGTGATGTAAATTAAGTTTTCTTTTATTGTTAATGTGAGCTCACATGTGTTGTCTCGTTGCTCTTCATATGTTGTCTTTCTTTTATGCAATTTACTTTTAGCAGTGTGTTTCAGCTTCCAGCATTAGATTAGCAGTTGTGTGTTTCATCTTAAGGGGGAATTAGATTAGCAATTAGCAAGGGGGGTTAGATTAGCTTAATTCAACTTCAATCCTGCATATATTTTGCGTGTGCTTCATAAGCCTACGAACCTCGGATTGACAAATTAAATGGTTCCAGGAAAGTACTGCAATGGAATTAAACGACAATATTTCCACCTAACATTTTGGCGTCGTTGCTGGGGAAGCACGATGGATTGAAGTTTAGTTTGATTTTCTGCAAGCGTACACTAGAATTTCAATTTCTGCAATGAGTGTTTCAATTCTGCAAGTGTGAATTTCAATTTCTGCAAGTGTGTTTTTTCTGCAACTGTGAAAAGTAATTGTTTTCTGTACTGAGTGTTTTTTTTGGAGTGTTTTTTTTTCTTTTTTTTTTCATTTAGATTTGGGTGTTGTAAGAATCCCTTTTTCAAAATGATTTAACAATGAGTTTAAGCTTGAACAACTCACTCAGATCCTTGCAAAAGTAGGGATCTCCTCTTCTCACGAAGAGGAGATCCTGGCAGCAGCCGAGAGCTTAATTACTCATCCAGAAACAGATGAATAATTAACATACGAAGAATCCTGCACATTTGATGGAGAACAATTATGCGAGTAGGAGGTTGAGGAGGACAACGAGGAGTTGCAACATGATCTGAGGAATGAAAACTATGCCTACCAAAGCCTTATCGAACGATGGTTTCAAGCAGGTACCAGGTTAGATCAATTTAGTTTTTGTTTTTATTTAGTTAATTCACAGTTACAGCAACTAATTTCACACATTTCTGTTTATTTTCATTTTTCATTCACAAAATTGACAAGCAATATGTTCCTATTACTGTTATGTGAATGGCTACATTGGATATTTAACTATATGTAACTGTTTTCTGAATTTTAATTAGCATAGTGTAGGTAGGATTTTATTTTCAGTTTTTAGTTTTCAATAAGTATGCTCTCCTCCGCGCTTCATGCGATCTGAGGATC
Organism: Larix kaempferi; assembly: GCA_027924585.1. Taxonomy (NCBI): domain Eukaryota; kingdom Viridiplantae; phylum Streptophyta; class Pinopsida; order Pinales; family Pinaceae; genus Larix; species Larix kaempferi. Next base: position 5,041,315 of record BSBM01000505.1, read on the forward strand.
AGAAAGTAGGATGTTTTCTAACGTTTTCAGGAAAGAATAAATTAATGTTTGCAAATATGCCTAATCGATTTATCCTTAATTTGCAAATCATTTATCTCCATTTGCTAAAACGTTTTCAATTTGTAAAATAAAACTGGACTGCAAATTTATGTGGCAAAATTCATTCTAAGCTAAAACAGTCGCTCAAATTATAATAACTGCAAATCCAAGCTAAAACAGCAATTGTAACAGCTGTAGCTAAAACAACGCTCAACAGTGTCACGCTTGCAATTTCTCATTGATTGGAGTCACAACGGGGCTTTCTCTTTGCCTTCGTCCTTCATCATGTAGCTTCCTGCAAATTAACTCTGCAATAATGCCTCGGCCAAACCATTTCTGAAATTTTTTGTATTTGGGCGCTCCATTCACCTGCAATTCCTTAAAAAGATCCTTCGATCTAAAGAACAGCCTGCAACAACAATGAAACAACATGATAATAACAATTTAGATCTGCATGTTTAAAGGCGCATTGTCTAGATCGGGACAAGAAAAAAATAATAATAAAAGTTGAAACTGTGATTGGGATTGATTGAATTACATTGTTGAAATTGTGCAAAATCTCTCCCATTTGCACTCCAAAACAGACGTTCAAGGCTATTCACGATTTCCATTTGGCTACCATACATTTTCGATGTCCCATACTTAGAAATAGAAACTCTTCATGTCACAACTACTCCCAAATTGGTAATGAAACGGTTCCAACCAAAAACGCATGCCAGATAAGAACACATTGATTTGAGTCGTGATTTACGGGCATATGGAGAAGAATCTCGAAAATCGGGGACATGGGTTTTGTGCGCAACGGCCTAATTTACCTGTCAATGTAGAAACCACCCAAACAAAGCTACGGTTTGAGCTATACAGTTGTTTCTCTAAGGGTGTAATTCTCAGATTACTGTTGCGACCGATTTTTAGCAATTGGTTGAAACGGATTCCCAATTGGGAATTCAGTTTCTCATGCTCATGAAGAATTTTCTCAGCTGCCAAGTCATTGAACTTCCTGGATGCTTCTAAGAAAAGTGATCACCATTGTTCATAATAATTTCTAGCCTGTATTGAATGATGGTGAGAAGGATAGCACAACAAAATAGATGGCCAATATGCAACTTCGTTGTGGAGATAAGCCGATCAACCTAATTTGTGGGAATAACCTGGTGATAGGTTTATGAGCCAATAAACTTAATCGATCCAAATTTCTAACTCTTCTGAACCTTGTGAAATTGCACAGAACAGTTGAGCATCAAATGAAAGTGTATATTTTGATGAGGCTCCTTCTCCTTATGCGATTGATGAAGATGATGGAAGTATAAGCTTCCAGGGGTGAATCCTTGTATGTATGCATCTTGAATTTATATCATAATGACAACGTATTCTTGTATCATCCCAATTATCCTTGCTGGTTTAATATCTATTTTCCAGATCTTAATGCAATTGGTTTATGTACATGTTGATGATTATGTTGCAAAATAGATTATGATCGCAGAAGCAAGTGGACCGATCTTAACACCACAGAAAGGAGGAAGGCGAGGTAAGTTGTACGTTCAAGATCGAATGGATTGGATAAACTATACTTGATCTAGCAGTTGCATTGAGTTCCTATATCATAGCTGAATGAACAATACCAAAACTTGGGTTGCAATTTCAACTGTGTGAACATTATTACACAGTGCATATAGGCACATGACCCATTTTTTCACCAACATGACTTTGTGGGAATCAAGCATTTGATAGAAGCGGCCAATGCAGAGCTATGTTCCAGGATATTTTTCCATAAAAGTGCACAATGAACCAATTATAATGATGTTTTCTCATAGCGTCGAGAGTTTTTTGTGATAGGAAAGGCTGCATGCACGACGATGAAAAATAAAGAGGATAACTCAGAACCGCAAGCAGGAGAAGATCGATACTTATGGGGCAGGTATGTATGTTACGTTAACGCATGGTTTATGCAGGATCTAATGGCTGTTACAGCTATTAAAATTTTTAAATCTTGGATGTTTTGTTAAAGAACCAAGATAGTAACGTTGAATTCCCACGAACGCAGATCGGATAAATTGTTGAGTATTTTTGCCATTTTTATTTGTGTGTTGTAAAAATAAAACAAAAACAATAAAAATTATAAAACCATGAAAAGAAAGAAAAATAAAAATAAAAACATTGTAAAAAAATTCAAAATTGCAAATGGACATTCTATAATTCCTGAGCAAATCTCAAAAACATGTTTTTACATTTAACGCTAATTTGTTTTCTTCAAGACACTTTGACAGCAATCAACAGGAAAAATAGCATACAAAAACCAGAGAGACTTTTTTCACCATAATGTTTGTTGCTACACAACAACATATTCGCAAAAACACCATTGTTGGGTCATGACTTATTTACTCCCATATTAATCATCTCTATGTGGAAGTCTATTACAGCTAGGTGTTACAACTACAGTAGTCAACGACGAAACAAGTGCACAACAGCAACAAGTATAAAAACACGTTTTATTTTTGAACTCTGATTCGCCGCATTCGTATTTCTTTCTACATGTTATGTCTTTCGAACTTCTCATGAATTTCATGCAGGATTAGTACTAAGTTTTTCTCAGGTTTGAAGACAATCACATTTTGCTGCTGAAGTGACTTTTCAAGAATCACAGAACTTTTTGAGAAACATGCTTTGATAGACAGTTTGAAGGAGCTGTTACTCATCATAAACATCATGACGTTTGTTGTTACACAGAAACCATTCATAAACCCATTGGCGTCATACCCACATCTCTCCTTCAAAGCACATTAGTCATCCATGTGAAGTCCATTTTCCATTGCTGTCATGACTTCACACATGCCTATCTTTATGAGTTGCATACATAATTTTCTTCTTTTTCAGTCCCTTTCTACCTTTTGAATAAGAACATCCAGTTCCCTCTCCATAATTACATTTCTTTGCCATAAGCACTGTTGCTATTGAGATCTTTCCTATAGTCCTACCAATATTTTTGTAAAAACTCGCGTTGATTGATGTGGGATTCCTTAAGGCCCACCTTTCAACAAGTCTTGCCCCATCGACCTCAGCACCTTATCTGGGATATAGACTAGAGTTCATTTTTGAGTACCTGGAGGCTTGCATGCCTTAATGGCAAGTTCTCTCGCTGACAATCATGGGAATACATCAATGTCCCTTGATCGCCATATCTTGCAAGTAGCACATTTATTCGCACTTTGCAAGATGTACTCAGGTATCTTGGCACTCATTGACATCAATGGTGAGTTTGCCTCGCATTGTTTAACGGCATTCATCAATGGCCGATAATCCAATGACTTATTTTCATGCTCGACATCGACACATTTATTCGCATGACCAGAATTGTACCATCAGGTTTTGTAGCGGGTGAAGACTATACACTTTTTCATGATCCTCAACAGTTACAGCAGCATGACTTCAGCTATATGAGAGTACCACTGTTCCACTTTCTGCCTTCGACATTTCCCATGATCCAGTTACAGCTGCAACAACATTGACAGTTACATTTTCATGATACTGCAGCAGTGACATATTCCACGATCCAGTCACGTCCTCCATAATTCAGCAACGACAATTTCAGTTACATTTTTATCCCGCGGCAGTGACATCTTCTCTGATCCAGCAGTTTCACTAGCAACATCACCAACCACGCTCCTATTGCATAGTTCATCATCATTTTTCGGCAAGTGGAGGTATGTTGTTTTCTGAATTTTAATCATGCAATTCTTTACATGCTAGCAATGAATAATTTGGAAAATTCCCTCACCGTGCTCCATTTCCTTTTTCACTTTCATAACCCATGCCAAGTTGCATGAGGACATGCAACAAGTTCAGTTGGGGAGGATGAGATAGAGGTTGCTAAACACTCTATAGGATCTCAAATGCACTCATATTTTCAGAGGATAGGAAATCTTTTGTGGCAGCTTATTCATTTTCTCATACATATTGTTCCTTATATAAAATGCAACAATTGAGTATATCTCACAAACCATACATTGGATCCTCATGATTTTTGGACGGGGAATGGATAATATTATGATGAACAAAATTGGCAAGTTTCAGTTCAATCCAATGCACGGATTTCGAAAAAACAACCATCATCACCTACAGCCAATTTGCAATTTTCTCGAATCCGTGATGTGGGTTTTTCTGATTTTTGGTGTGGATATGCATTGGACTAGTAAGAACTTTCTCAAACAATTTCAGCCAAACCCAGTTGGTGATTTGACAGAAATCCAACTATTTCAGCGAGCTGAAACACCTACCTGCAAAAATTATCACCTACATCCAATTTGCATTTTTCTCGAAATCCGTGATGTGGGTTTTTTTTATTTTTGGTATGGAGATGCATTGGACTTATAGAAACTTGCTTGCCAAATTTCAGACAAACCCAAATCATATTTTGTGAGATATTAGCTCAGGAATTTTGTTGCAACACCAGCTGTTACTCCACCAGATTTTCCCACTTTCGTAGTTGTTACTCCAGCAGCTGTTACTCCGCAACTGTTACTCCGCCAAACCTTCCATTTCACAGCTGAACTATATTCACTATCATCATTTCGCTACCATCATTCCATTTTTTCCACTACCATCACTCCATTTTTCATCTCATTTATCATTCACCAACTTTTCTTTTCCGACAAATCCTCTGTTGCACTTTGCTTCATACACATGGATACACATATTGGCATGATTCATAAAGGTAAAGAAAAGGCTTTCTCATACACATTGATGCTTTCTTATGCACATTGATATCTTATCATTTCCAATGAGTGTATGGTTAAATTATTATTGCAGCAAGAAAACATATAATGAGATAAATGTTGTTAACACAAGAACCAACATTCTTTGTATTCATGGTTGTTACACAAGTTCTAACCAACCATAAGAAAATGTCGGTTGCTATTGACACCCTAGAAACATTCATTGTTGGAAAGACATCATCAATCAAAGCCAAAGTTCAAATGCCAAAAGTTCTTAAGAAAATCCATCCATGGTTGCATGAGGACATGCAACAAGTTCAGTTGGGGAGTATGTTGGGACTCAAAAATGTCTGATTTTCATCCACTTTACCTTTCGTTATTCTTCACATTTCATTGTCCCATTAACCTTTCATCATACCATTTCCATACATATACTTGAGTTTCATCTTATTATTTTCCACTTTATTCATTTTAGTATTATAAGTGAATTTATGATTAAATATTGGAAAATAACATGTTTTTCACTAATATCTCAAGTATGGATGAGCTTTGTAATGTGTAGGAATATGGAAGGATCAATTCAAAGAAAGACTCCTCGAATATCTCCTCCACCATTTCAAGGAGATAGTTATTCAAAGAATATTCCAAGGAGAAGATCAAGGAGATTTGGTTGGCATATCTTATTTAGGATGTTTGAGAAACATGTGGAGAATTTGAATGGATCATACTTTGTAATAATAGGAAATTAGTTGAGAGTGGTTGAGAGAATAGTGGATCTGTCATTATGAGATGGTTATCTTCTTCTCAAAGAAATTCATGTATAAAAGAGAGTGCTCTCTCTTCATTTGGGATGGTAGATGAAGAGTAGATTAATGGTAGATTAGGAGGAGATTAGTCTTAGATTGTAGAAGTTAGTTTTGACTTTGTAATATGGAGAAGGGGATTCTTAGCTTTTGTTCATAATTTTAATTTTGATGCTTTCATGATTTGTCATTGATTCTTGTGATGTAAATTAATATTTCTTTATTATTGATGTGAGCTCACATGTGTTGTCTCGTTGCTCTTCATATGTTGTCTTTCTTTTATGCAATTTACTTTTAGCAGTGTGTTTCAGCTTCCAGCATTAGATTAGCAGTTGTGTGTTTCAGCTTAAGGGGGAATTAGATTAGCAATTAGCAAGGGGGGTTAGATTAGCTTAATTCAACTTCAATCCTGCATATATTTTGTGTGTGCTTCGTAAGCCTACGAACCTCGGATTGACAAATTAAATGGTTGGGCAAGTACTGCAATGGAATTAAACGACAATATTTCCTCCTAACAAACCGTAGTCCTGGACGACTGCCTATCTCATTTTGTAGATCTCGAGCTTCAATTAATGAGAAGGAACCCAGTAAACAACACACGAGCACAACCATTAAAACGTCAGCAGTTCTACCATAAAAACCACTCTTCATTCTGTAACTAAATTCAAAACTAAAATTCTTTTCCTCTAAGAAAAAAGCGATCAACAAAGAGGAATTGTTTATATGTGACATATAAGCTTCCAAACTATCAGCTAATGCTCTCAGAAGACGAGACTCTTTTGAGTTATTAACTTGCTTCTCAATCCTATTTATCGTGGAGATTTGAGCTATGGGCTTCAATCAGCTCCACCATGAAATTGAATAAGAAATTTTCTTCGTTATTAAAATAATGCTTATAATCTGAAAGCTACACTCAATATAATATTTTATTTTATAGCTCATGGATAGAAGTTATTTACACGTCCTCTTATTACTTTATAAGATTAGGTATATCAATACCTATGGCCATCATTTGCTCAAAATTTCAAATGAAGTACAGGCAGTTTCTCTATAGCTGAGATGCTCTCCGCTCAAGATGTATTATGCGCAAACAGTGATCCAAATTCCATGGGTGTTCAAATCGTATGGTTTTATTATTTGGTCAACTTTAATTTTTAAGCATATTTATATTTTTTATCTTTTGGTATTTTATCAATTTTTATGTAAGAATTTTAATTTTAACCTTTTGAAAGGACATGTTTATTGGCCATTCAAAGTTAATGTTTATTGACCATTCAAAGTTATTTTATTATATTGTATTGGTTGTCTTTCCAAAGGAAGGTTCGAAAGGGGCAATCTTGAAAGTGGAAAGGGCTAAGGTGCATGTGATATATTTATCAATTCAATCATTCCCAATGTGATGATAGAATGCGATGTGTTGTGGAACATTGTGAATGGGATGATGGGATTGTAAAGATTATTTTATCTTTATTTTTTACATTCAATTGATTTATCTTTTACATTTAAGTGGTATAGTATATTAAATAATAAAATATAATATTTATATTTATATAAGAATTTATAACAAATAAAAAAACTTTGGATAATTTATTTAATTTGATTTATCAAATATTTTCAATAATTACATTTATTAATTTAAATTAAGCGCAACAATATGGATAATTGAAATTTAGGGAAAGGCCTTCCTTTCAACAAAACCCACAATCTAAGATTAAGAGCCTAAGCTATACCAAGGTTATCTTTCAATATCCAATAATCCAAGCTTCATTAGAAAAAACAATATCACATCACTTATTCAAATTTTCTTTAAATAAGGTAATTTCATTGCATCAAGCGCCAGAGGGATCAAATCTCCTGAGGTGAAAACCTCTCCTCGAATAGCTCCTTGAGTTCAATACCTGAGCCAAGGTTTGCACCTCAGGAGATTTGATCCCTCTCGGCGCTTGATAGAGCCTAGGACTTGGATCCATGCTGGTGTAAATCAACGATCAATTATTCCCTTATGCATCAAATCCCCATATTAAATCATGCTCCTAGGATAGGGGATATTTTAAATAGTTTTTTTGTAGCTTTCTAGCTATTAAATTGTGATTATGTAGTTTTTATACACTTTTCTATAGCTTTATATTAGATTGCATTACATTTAGATTAAATTTCATTTATGGCATGTCCCCTTCCATCAATCAAATGCAAGGAAGGAAACATGACCAACATACTGAGCTTATTTGGTAAACTCGGCCCCATACATTACTAATAAAATTCATAATAAATAAAACTTCTGTGTGCAGATTCAAACTCAATATAAACACCGGGGAATTAAAACACATTTGCACACACACAAACAGTAATGCATCAACACGTCTATCACAAGCAGAGGGTGATTCAATACACAGAGATTCAATTCCCTTCTCATACTATGCACAGACTTCATATCAATTCCATTAACATGAATAATTATCATTGAGAATTAACACATTGCAAAACACATAATGCATATGATTTAAACACAGAGAACACTTATCTTTGAGATGAAGCTGTCCAAACAACTGGCTATGTGAGAGCAATGTTCCACCCAACCATAGATCTTTGTCCAGCCTATATTCTTTCAGCTAAGAGATCACCCCCGAGCTGGGTTGTGTATCCACTAAGGAGGAAATAAACAGGCTCACTCACAGCCATGATCTCACTCAACAGCTATGCTAAGCCAACACACAGTTGGGTTTATCAAGCATACAAAAGACAAAGGAGGACAATGCTAAGCCAGTGAGCTCATCCACATAGCTACATGCATCTCAAGATAATTCAACAGTCAAGCACCCACAATACCTACCACACCCAACACAAGGAAGGTCCCCTTCTCTACTGCACAGTCCCTCAAGCGTCCCTTCCCTCCAGTGCTCTTCAGGATGGGCATAGAAAGGTCCAGCTGCTAATTCCTTGAGATTCTAGCCTTCACTGGGTTTATCAAGCAACCCAACCTCTACTCAGTCATTCACACTTGGATTTCTCACAATTTTGTCATCCAATAACTCAATCCCATCACTTCATTTATGCACTGTAAAAACTGGGTTTTCCAATGGATTTAGAGGTATCTAATACTCTCAATTTCGCCCCAAGGTTCATATCTATGGATCCCCCATTGGATTTCACTGTCAAATACCAATTTTGGGCATTTATGGCTCTTCAAAACGTGGGTTCTTGCAAAGTTGCGATTTCTAGTTTTTCTCACTGCTGGGAATTCGTAATGGATGAAAATTGATGTTGGGTTCCTCCACAATGGAATGGGAATGAGGAAGAAGAAATTCCCATGAGGTAGAGTGACTTGTGGTACAAAAAAACAGAGCCCATACTTTGCCATACGAATTTCTGAGCTGCCCATGCTCCATTGAAGCCATGGACTGAATTCTTCAACAACTTCCTTACAACAGAATTAAATGTCATCAAGGAAGGTCAAATGGGTTCACAATATGACATTTGGCAGCATATGGTTCATCCCCACAACCCCCTCACCACTCCATATTTGATACACATGGCCCCTTCTCATTCGTTGCTTCCATAGCCTGTTTTGGTATTTTATTGCAATATTAATTTTTACATCAATTTACAATATTCCATGGCTTAATAACACATGGTTCACAAAATTTCAAATGCTTGTCCATTCTAAATAAAATCCGAGCATCCACTAGCGGGGCCTTGGCCTTGAGCTCCACGCTAGGAAAACATACATTGCATGTATACAATATTTACATTAAAAGCCAATATTTCATAAGGGTCAAAATTTGGGTATTACAATTTAGAATTTAGAACAACTTAAATGATGAAGTCTCCTATCGGGGACAACTTAAATGATGAAGTCTCCAGTCGGGGGGAACTATTTCTTAGTGGAAGCATGTAATACCCCATTTTGAATACAAATGTTTCGAGGCACAGTGTGATACGTCTCGGCAAGTGAAATGGGAGAGGCAACTGAAAGATGATAGACATCAAAAAGTGTGTTGGGAGACTTTCATCGACACGGATTCGAAGAATGGCTGCAGCTTTTAAAACAAAGTTTCAGTTAAAATACAAAAATCAATATAAACAATCTTTGACTCTTGCCCTTTGTGTGCTCTTATACGTATTTTATATGTATTCACGTTGTTTAAAATTTGATGGATGTGTGTACTTTAATATGTATTCATGATGTTTAAGGTTTGATGGCTTGACAAAAAATTTTAAACAACAATTTATTTATTAAATATATATACATGAGAAGATGGAATTTGATGGTTATTATTTAAACATATATCCGTGAAGATGAACTTTGATGGTTAAATTATTTATCATGAGGTACTTAGCCTACCTTGTTATTTAAACATATATCCGTGAAGATGAACTTTGAAGGTTTTGATTTGCCATCATGAAGTTCCCAATAGGTTTGCATCCGATGATCAATGTGTCCTTGTTTTGTTTGGTAACCAAATACAAGGGAAAAAGATTTAACATTGATAAAATGTTAAGGTGGTTATATTGGATTTATGATTTCACATAAAATTTCGCTTCATCTCATATTTAGAGTAGGATAAATAATCTCTTTAGAATGAGCATTTAATTTCATTCATTTCATTTTATGTACTTATGAATGGTAGTTTTTATTTGTTAGTTAGTTTCATTTTCGAATAATGCAATTGGCATTTGATTTTGGATGGCTTTTATACGAACATTTGGTACTAAAGGTTTTCTTATCACGATTGAAATGTTTTGACAAGTCACAGATTGAAAATTTTGGATTCTCATCCGCTTTCCAAATATCAAGCACACGTCCCCAAGTAGGAGCCAATTTTTACCACCCAGTTCGCGCAGGTTATTCACTATATAGAAGGCTTCATCCAATTTTTAGGGGTCATTTTGTATCTTCTTTACATACAAAAAGTTTAAACGATATGCAAATTACTATTTTTGACAATTTGTTTTATGTCAACATCCCCAATTATTGCGTGTTGTTTTTCTCAACCAATGTAAGGTTTTCCTTATTTGCATCATGCTGCTTAAAGTACATTTCCCTTTTGTAAAAGCTAAAGCTGCAAAGAAACTCTTCCAAAGTCACGCCACATAAAGTAGGGGAGAGGGTCAGGTGGTGGGGAGGGATACCATTGCAACCACATCAACTCTTATAAAAACCAGCAGAGCATTCATCATTGACTTGGCAGTTAAAATATTTCTCACATTAATGACTTAGATTAGGGTTCAATCTCAATCATTAATCTTAAGTTGAGATTAAGGTTTTGTTACAAAGCATGAATATAGACAAACAAGTGTAATATCTTAGTTTTGACCCTTGGAATGTATAAAATTATAATATGTAAAATGATGCAATATGATACTACCTAGAACCTTGTTTTATAGTGGAATTAGAATGAGACGTTATTTATTGAAAGTAGAAATTTTATCTGTACACAAAATTACATTTTTTTATCTTTTGCAACTTGTTATTACACGAGCTTTAAATTGTGTTGGCCTCTTTGGTGCTCGCAGATTGCTGCAAGCATTGTTAAATGAGCTTTGAGCTACCCATTGAAATTAATTGAAAAGAATGTTGGAGTTAATGGAAGTGTTGTGGCTGGACAAAACCTGCCATAATTGCCAATTACTTTCGTGCTTATTAGATTGATGCTAATTTTTAATGCAGGAAAGCTAACTTTTGTTGAGTGTCATCCTAATTGCAGATGGTTTTATTTGTCTATTGACTTCACTTTTTAATGTATGATCGATTTAAATTATATAATTGATTTCTTGGCTTCTCCAAGTTCTTTCCAGTGATAATCCCATATATGGTCATAATGCTCCTACAAGCAAGTATGAAGATTTGATGGAAGTTGGAATAATTGATCCAACTAAGGTAAGATGTTGGATCCTTGTTTTTCCTGATATGTGGAGTTGTACTAGCATTTACATAAATATATTTGTCAGGATGTCTGGGTTATATTTAGCTTTTAGAGCTTCATGGATTTTATTTTGCATTTTTTAATTTTTTAATAATTTGTGTTCCTGATATATATGAAATTTAAAGTAAATGGCTTCTGTGAAAGTGAACTCTTCAAATTTTAGTTGCAATACGATGCACTGAAACATAATTAACCATGATCTTAAACATCAACACACATAAAAGCATAATTATTTCTTGTTTGTGCATGTTGTTGGCCATCATTTCTCTTTCTTTGGCCAGTTGTTGGTATTTTATACTTGCTATGGCTATATGTTGATTTTTGGTGTGTTGTTAATTGCATATATGCCAAATTCAGTAATATGTTTGCTGCAAAACATTCTCAATTGTTTTGCTTGAAAGAAGGTGATTAGGTGTTGCTTTGACCATGCAGAATCCATGGAAAATACCTTCCTAACATCAGATGTTGTTGTGGTTGACATAAAGGAACCAAAACCTGCTACATCTCCAAACCCCATGGAGAACTCAGGCCTAACATAAGAAACATTTGATTTTGTGCCTGTTTTTTCAATTATTATTTCTTCGAATGAAGGGATTGCATGGGTTTAGCGGTGAATTTTATCTAATAGTCAGAATATGATTTTGTTGTAGGTTATGAGTGCTAGATACAAATATGACCAATAAGCCAAAGAAAATGATTTTTTGATGTTTTTGTTTGGAGATGAGCCCTTATTGAATGGGGTTCTTTAATTACACAGTGAATGGCGTGCATGACAAACATGACAGGAACTGTATTTCAGCCAAAAGGGTTGAAAATCGACATTTTGTAGAAAGGGGATGGGTAGAGTATGGCTTCTTGCATTTCTTTGGCAAGTGCTTTCTATTTGAATCTAAATTGTATGGTTATAATATAGTTGGGGTATGATACTTGTGATTTGCATTGTCAAATGGAGTGTGGTTCTATTGTTGTTTTTCAATTTCATTGTTGTTTTTCATGTTAAATTTTGAGCATTAATTCACAATACTCTAGGATCTTTACTGAGAGAATAACATGTACAATATATCAATGCATAGCATGTCAATCATCACAAGAATCAAAAGCATGAGAGACAAGAGACACAGAGTTTCCGTGGGGAAAAACCTAAGGTGAAAAAACCCACAACTTCCTCAGAGATAGAGAGAGCAATGGCTCAACCAAAGTACAACCAAAATACATAGAGATAGTCTCCTAGTAGCAGATGATCCTCCTCCTCACTAGTGCGCCACTTTCTGAGTGAGAGAAGTATGAGTTTCCGAGTGATCCAAATAGAGATCTCCCGATCTCTATTTATACTAGTCTATTTTCCCAATGACCTTATGGGGTCGACTTGTCTAGCTAGGTACATCAACCATATAATATATATTTCAAGGCCGACCCCACACATGGTGGTCTAATAACCCATCGGCAAGTACACACACTTGCGACACTTGTCAATACACATGACGACACTTCTTTTTAAGAGGAATAACACATCTCTTATAAGGGTATAATAAATATACATGAAATACATAGATGAAATACATTCCGAAGTTACATATACATCAACACTCCCTCTTAACTAGGAAGGTATTTCTCGACATAGATCTACTAGACAAGTCTTCTTCTCGGGATCATCGTCATCGATGCATCGTCATCATCATCGTCACTATTGCTGCTATCTCAACCAATCTCTGAATCTACTCGTCATAGGAAGTTCTACAGAGCCAGTCCTTTTTCATACTGGATGTAGGCCCACCACCTGCAGGTCTTCGTCATCACTGGCCATACTGTGGAAATCTCAGGACTTATTACGTGAGTCACAAAACCTTAAAAGAGTCTCTTGACTAGCAAGAACCCTAAAGAGCATCTGAGGCCTTTTTCATCCTATCCAGATCTCCAGGACTTATTACATGTGACCCCACCACAAAACCTCGAAAGAGAATCCCAGGACTGATTACAAGCACAAGGCTCAACCTATCGGATCTCCCAGGGCACAAATTACATGTGGTCACCACAAAACCTCGAAAGAGCATCCCAGGACTGATTACGAGCACAATGCTCAACCTATCGTATCTTCCAGGGCACAAATTACATGTGGTCATGGAAAAACCTCGAAAGAGCATCCCAGGACTGATTACGAGCACACGGCTCAACCTATCGGATCTCCTAGGGCACAGATTACATGCCATAGGACAAAACCTCGAAAGAGCATTTGCCAGATATCCCAGGGTACAAATTACATGCCATAGGAAAAACCTCGAAAGACTATCTGCAAATCTCCCAGGGCACAAATCATATGCCCTCCCAAGCAAAACCTCGAAAGAGCATTTGCCAGATATCCCAGGGTACAAATTACATGCCATAGGCAAAACCTCAAAAGACTATTTGCAAATCTCCCAGGGCACAAATTACATGCTTATCTGCACAACCTGTTCCACGGCCACAGAGTATCAACCTGATACTCACCATACATCATCCTGATGTAAACATGATCATCCTGATCATCATCACTGCAACATCCTGCTGCATGTCATCTGGAGCAACATCCTGAAGCTCGTCATCCATGATCATCCTGATCATACACTGCATCCACCTGATGCATACCAAGTATCTACCTGATACATATCATCACACATGATCCTCCTGATCATACAATGTATCCACCTGATACATACATAGATACATGATCCACATAATGCATCTAACTGATATATATCAATATACATGATCTACCTGATCATACACAGTATCCACCTGATACATATACAGATACATGGTCCAAGCATCCAACATGATGCATATGCAGAATACATACAAATGATCCAACCGATCATATCGAGCATCCAACATGATGCGTACATACATATAAATGATCCAACTGATCATATCCAGCATCCAACGGGAGATCAAATAACTCAGACAGTAGCTTCCGAAGCCATACTGCCTCACAACTATCTAAACAAGCTGCAACATACTCTGCCTCAGTTGTACTCAGTGCTACACAGGACTACTTCCTGCTGAACCAAGAGATCACACCTGATCCCATACTGAAGCAGCACCCATATGTGCTCTTCCTATCTGCAGCACTTCCTGCCCAATCTGAATCAACATAACCTTGCAGGTTAAACTTTTGATTTGCTTCATACTTGAGCCCATAATCAACTGTACCCTTCAGGTACCTCAGAATATGCTTTACAGCAACCAGGTGAACACTCCTCGGATCCGTCAGGAACTCGCTCAATGTGTTCACCACAAAGCAAATATCTGGTCTCGTGTTCGTCAGGTACATCAAGGACCCAATCATCTGACGATACACAGAGACATCAACCGACTCAGATGAAGCATCACATAGAAGCTTCAGATTCGATGCCATAGGTGTGGCCATGGCCTTACAATCCATCATCCCGAACCTCTTCAGGATATCTACAGTGTACTTTGCTTGTCCAAGGAAGATCCCATCTGTACTTTGCCACACCTACATACCTAGGAAATAGTGCATCATTCCCAAGTCCTTCATATCGAATTCGGCAGCAAGCTTCCTCTTTGTATCTGCAATCAATCTGTCATCTCCTGTTACAAACAGGTCATCCACATATAGGAGTAGAACCACAGGATTCCCTTCCTCAACCTTGTAGTAAAGGTTGGAATCCACTTTACTCTTGGTAAATCCCAAACTAGATAGGAAACTGTCCATCCTACCATACCAAGTTCTGGGGGCTTGCTTCAAGCCATACAAGGATTTCTTCAATCTGCACACATATGACTCTCTGTCATGTGTTTCAAAACCGAGTGGCTGCTCCACATACACTTCCTCCTCAACTACACCATTCAAGAAGGCAGTCTTGACATCCATCTGGTGTATCTTCCATTTCATCGCTGCAGCCAGGGCAAGTATTGTTCTGATGGAAGTGTACATGGCTACAGGAGCAAAAGTTTCTTCATAATCTATTCCCTCTTTCTGAGAGAAGCCACAAGCTACGAATCTTGCCTTGTATTTCTCTACGCTGCCATCTGCAGCATGCTTAATTTTGTAGATCCATTTGGATGTCACAACAGACTTCTCTTTAGGTCTTGGGACAACATCCCAAACATCATTCTTCATTATTGATTGGTATTCCTTGACCATGGCATCCTTCCATTCTTTCTTTTCCGCTGCTTCTTCATAACTGGAAGGTTCTTTATTCATGATGTCACAGAACAAAGCAACATAGCTGGTATGTGATCTAATTCTCTTCTTTGCTCTGTGTTCTTCTTCTGGAATGCCGAATCTTTATGCATCTTGAATGAGCTCTCTAGCCCATGCAGGTTTCCTCTTGTGAGAGTTATCTTCATGGGGTGGATCTACAGGTTCTTGCGGATCTTCAAACTCACGAACAATTTCTGGAATTGCTTCAGTCATGGTAGTGTCTTGAAATCTAGTTTCCTTAGGTTCTTCATAAACTTCAATAGGTTCCTTCCTTGATTTGATGAATTCTGAATTTTCATCAAATGTTACATCCCTGCTGACATCAATCTTATTGAATCCTGGAAAGTATATTCTGTAAAGCTTCGAGCTTTCACTGTAACCCACAAAGATACCCTTCTTTCCTGAAGGATCTAGCTTGGTCCTCTTTTCCTTTGGGACATGAGTGTATACTGGAAAACCAAATATTCTGAGATGGCTGACTTCGGGTTTCTTACCAGAAAAGACCTCTTCTGGTGTCTTGTTGTCCAATATCTTGTGGAGTGTTCTGTTCTGCACATATACAGCTGTTCTAGCTGCTTCTTCCCATAGATGCATAGGTAGATCTTGGTCATGCAGCATTGCCCTTGCTGCTTCCATGATTGTTCTGTTCTTCCTTTCTGCAACTCCATTCTGTTGTGGATTGTAAGGAGCAGTCAACTCCCTCTTAATCCTTGAATCGCTGCAAAGCTTCTTGAAGTCACCTGAGGTGAATTCTCCACCATTGTCAGATCTGAATGTTTTTATCTTCTTGTCAGTTTGATTCTCCATCAAGGTTTTGAATTCCTTGAACTTATCAAACACCTCATCTTTGTTCTTCAAGAAGTAGACCCAAGTCTTCCTAGAGAAGTCATCTATGAAAGAGACATAGTAAACATACCCACTCAGAGAACTGGAAGACATAGGACCACATACATCAGAGTGGATGATTTCCAGGATACCTTTTGCCTTGCTTTCACTGCTTGAGAAAGCCTTCTTAATGTTCTTACCTTTTGCACATCCTTTGCAAACACCTTCATGTTTGGTCTTGATTTCAGGAAGACCCTCTACAGCCTTGCTTGCAATTGGAAGTGCCCTATAGTGCATATGAGCAAGTCTTCTATGCCAAAGTTCACTTGGCTCCATGGATTCATGCACCATGGCATGTTCAGGTTGACCCTTCAATTTACACAATCCTCCCTCTTGCTCTCCAATCACTACTGCATCATCGATTGTTTTACCCTTTGGCCACATTAGGACTTGGCCATCTACAAATGCAACCCTCATGCCTTTTGCATCCAATGCATAAATCGAGAGAAGATTCTTCTTGAGCCCAGGTACATAAAGAACTTCTTTCTTCTTTAAAGATTTTCCAGAATCTAGGTTGTAGGAGGCTTCACCACTTCCTTTGATATGGTATTGGTAATCATCCCCAAGTTTTACCTTATGGGGTGACTCAAGTTTAAATAAGTTTACAAAAGATTCTTTAAACCCAGTCATGTGTTTGGAAGCCCCGCTGTCAATTAACCGATCATTACAACCATGGAAGATAGTACCTGTGAGAGCAGAGATTAGAACATATTCTTCTTCACTTCATGAGTCATCATCACTTTCTTCCCTAGCCTTCTTCTTTGGAGGTTCATCATCCTCAGCAGCATGAGCATGATATCTTCTTTTGTTATTCTTCTTCTTCTTCTTGAAGTTGTTGTTGTTGTCTTTCTTCTTCTTGGGACAGTCTGAAGCAAAGTGTCCCTTCTCATTGCAATTGAAGCATCTGAGATCTTTCTTATCTTTATCATAATGGTGGTGCGAGAATTTCCTGTTATGAGATGATTCCTTCTTGGACTTGCCTTTCCTGGCATGTGCTGTGAGAGCTTGATCTTCATTTCCCATCTTTTCTTCTCGGGCCACAAGCCTAGCTTCTTCTTGAGAGCATTCCTCCCACAGTCTACTGAAAGAGATCAATTTCTTTCTTGCACAGATTCCTTGAATAAAGGAGTCCCATGACCTAGGTAGGCCATTCAGAGTGGTCATAACAATTTCACCATTGTCCACTACTTCATCCACAACTTCAAGTTGTTCCTTGATCTGAGATACCTTGGAGAAGTAAGATTGAATGGTTTCTCCATTCTACATCTTGACCCCTTTCAATTGATTCCGCAGAGTCATCTTTCAATTTATGTTCTTCCCTTCAAATAACTTGGTCAGGGAGTCAAACATCTCCTTGGGTGTCTTTAGAGAAGACACATGGGGTATGAGATGGTCTTTGATAAAATCAGTAATGATTCTCTTTGCCTTGACCAAGTTCTTCTTATGCAATACCTCAGCCTCTTCATCCTCTGGGATAGGGATGTCTTCTTTTATATATGAGTCCAACACATTCTCTTCCAGGATTAACCCAATCCTATACTTCCAGGCTCGGAAGTTATCATCCCCTTCAAGCTTATCCTCAAGCTTGGTGTGGTGAGACATCTTAAAGAGAACTTCAAATGGAAATAGAAAAAATTTAGGTCTTACCACTTGAATTGCTGAAAACTGGATCTGGTCCCAGATTAGGGTTTGTCAGAAAAACCCTAAAAATTCAAAATGTGAATTTCAACTTTTTGAAAGGATAGAAAGATGCGCCTTGATGAGCTGATCAACCTGGTGTATTCAGAAATTTAGATCTACAAAGCTACACCCTTCAAAACTGCCTTTATGTCTTCCCGGATTCACTAAGGAGAGCCCTGAATTAGGGTTTGAGTTTCCCGGAGATCTACCCAGCCAAAAATCTCGATCCAAAGCTCTAAACTTCGATTTTTGCAAGGAGCTTCCAAATATGTCTTCAGATTTAGGAAATTCCTATTTTTATGGAAACCCTAAGTTTTAGGGCCAAATCTGAAAATGCTCAGAATTGAATTCTGATTGGACAGATAGATTCTCCTTGATGAGTAGAGTCAATCTACTATACTGCTTTTCCAAAATCTGTAGAGAGAAACTCAAGTTTCCGTCACTGCAGAATGTCTTCTTCTCAGGTTAGCTCTGATACCATGTTAAATTTTGAGCATTTATTCACAATACTCTAGGATCTTTACTGAGAGAATAACATGTACAGTATATCAATGCATAGCATGTCAATCATCACAAGAATCAAAAGCATGAGAGACAAGAGACACAGAGTTTCCATGGGGAAAACCCTAAGGTGAAAAACCCCACAACTTCCTCAGAGATAGAGAGAGCAATGGCTCAACCAAAATACACAGAGATAGTCTCCTAGTATTAGATGATCCTCCTCCTCATTAGTGCGCCACTTTCTCAGTGAGAGAAGTATGAGTTTCCGAGTGATCCAAATAGAGATCTCCCGATCTCTATTTATACTAGTATGTTTTCCCAATGACCGTATGGGGCCGACTTATCTAGCTAGGTACAACAACCATATAATATATATTTCAGGGCCGACCCCACACATGGTGGTCTAATAACCCATCGGCAAGTACACACACTTGCGACACTTGTCAAAACACATGACGACACTTCCTTATAGAGGAATAACACATCTCTTATAAGGGTATAATAAATATACATGAAATACATAGATGAAATACATTCCGAAGTTACATATACATCAACATTTCAAGAATATTCCCAGAGTATGGTGAATTTCTATGTATCGTGATAGTTAGAGTGAGGTACCAAACTACCACCAAAAGAGGGCTTGTTATGTGATGATTTATCAATATTTATCTCCTATTAATATTTTTTAAATATGTTTTCCTATTACTATATATGGTTTTAAACTTTATCAAAAAATTTGCCAAGACTTCACAATATTTTATAATTTAGTAAAATATTCGCCAATTCTTTATAAGGTTTTATGATTTTGTGAAAGATTTGCCAAGACTTTATAAGGCTTTATAATTTAGTGAAATATTCGCTAAGATTTTACAAGATTATATAATTCAATGAGAGATTTGCTAAAAAATTATATATAAATAATATAACATTGATAAAATAGCCTTCATATTTTCCTGTATATCATGGGTATTCACCCACTTATTATATATAGAAATTCAGGGGGGGGTCTTAAAATTTTTCCTGACCATGGTTAGTTATGGTTGACTTTGTTTGTCTATAATTGACTATTGGTTGATCTTGTTTGACTTTGAAATTTGGTTGAATTTGGTTGGTTATGGTTGGTTATGGTTGACATTGGTTGATTATGAATGGTTTTGGTTGAATACGGTTGACCATGGTTAACTCTAGATGATTTTGTTTGACTCTGGATGACTAATTGACTATGGTGGACTATGATTGACCATGGTTGACTATGGTTTCCATGGTCGACCAATGCTGACCATGGTTGACTTTGGTTGACCATGGTTGACGACGATCGACTTAGTTTGGCCATAATTGACTATTGCTTGACCATGATTAACCATGGTGGAATATGGTTTACCATGGTTGAATTTTGTGTACCTTGGTTGACCATGGTTGACTATGGTTAAATTTGTTTGACTATGGCTAACTTTGGTTGACTAACTGATTATGGTTGACTATGGTTGACCATGGTTGACTATGGTCAACTATGGATGAATTTGGTTAACTAAATGATTATGGTTGACTATTGTTGACTATGGTCAATTATGGGTAACTTTGATTAACCATGGTTGATTATGGTTGACCATGGTAAACCATGGTTGACTTTGGTTGACTCAATTTGGCCATAATTGACTATTGATTAACCATGGTGGAATATCATTGATTATGGTTGACTATAGTTGACCATGGTTAACTTGAATTGACCTTGGTTGACTATGGTTGAATTTGTTTGAGTATGGTTGACTATGGTTAATGATAGTTGACTATAATCAAGTATGGGTGGCCATAGTTGACTGTAGATGACCATAGTTGACTTTGGTTGACCATGTTGACTTTGGTTGACCATAGTTGACTCTGGTTGACCATGTTGACTTTGGTTGACCATAGTTGACTCTGGTTTACTTTAGTCAACTTTGGTTTACCATGGTGGACTTTGTTTGACTATGGTCAACTATGTGTGACTTTCGTTTACTTTGATTGACCATTGTTTGCTATGGTGCACCATGGTAAATCATGCTTGACTTTGGTTGAACATGGTTGAATTAGTTTGGCCATAATTGTTAATTATGTTGACTATAGTTGACTAGGGTTGACTTGAATTGACCTTGGTTGACCATGGTTCACTATGGTTGAATTTGTTTGAGTATGGTTGACTTTGGTTTACTAATTGATTATGGTTGATTATGTTTAATGATGACTCACTATAATCAACTATGGGTGACATTCATTGGTCGTAATTGACATTGGTTGACTACGGTTGACCATGGTTATTATGGTTGACTTTGGTTGAGTAATTGACTGTGGTTGACTATGGTTGTCATTGACTATGGGTGAATTTGTTTGGCCGTAATTAATTATTGATTGGCCTTGTTTAAGTTTGATTATGATTGATAAATTGAGTATGGTTTACTATGGTTTACCATGGTTGACTTTGTTTGGAAATAGTTGATTACTAGTTGACCTTGTTTGACTTTTTACTTTCGTTGACTATGGTTTACTTTAGTTAACTATGGTTAACTTTGGTTGGATTTAGTTTACTATTGTTTACTGTAGTTGACCACAGTTGACTATGGTTGGCTATGGTTGACCATGGTTAACTATGGTTGACCATGGTTGGTGATGGTTGACTTTGGTTTATTTTGATATCATATGATTGGTTATGGTTAACTTGTTGGCTTGATTATGGGTGACAAGAGGATTGACTTTAAAATCATATGATTGATTATAATTCCATTATTATTTGATTATTATTAAATATGGTTGACCATTGTTGACTTTGGTTGACCCACGGGGGCTTCACTCAATAAACCGCTATCATAGCACGTTCATTCGTGGCATATGAAACAATACCCCTAATTTCACTAAATATTGGAAAATACCTTCCAAAATCTTTTTTTTTTACCCCCTCCCAATATGTCTTCCCAATTTAAAAAAACCCCTATTCACTAGATATTGTATGTATCAATTTTTTCATTAACATTTTTTATACCCCTTTATATTTCTACTTAGTATATTACCCCTCTTATGACCCCACATGCATTCTACAATGCACCTTGCTTCTTTCGATGTATATTGTGGATGCACAATACTTCACCCACAATGCAATTACTCAACCACATATCATTATGATTTGAAACATCTAATGGTCTAATGAAGAGATAGGAGATCGCTTCTTGTATGTCACTAGAGCCAATGCACATAGTACAACATTTAGATTACAAGTTGCAGTTCCCCAATCGCTGACTAATCCTGTTGTGGGCTAGGTATTCAAGCCCCCAGGACCTGTAACAAGCTCTAGGAGGTTGACTAAACCTCACAAGACCTGTAATAGGCACGAGTGGTTGATTATTCAAGCCCCCAAGGCCTATCGAGGGCCTATAACAGGCCCTAGAGGCTTAGAGCCTCCCAAGGCTATTGGTAACAACTGGCTGAGTGTTATTGGTAACAATTGGTTGTCAATGACCACTGTCTCTCGACTATGATCGACTGGAAACCCACTTCACCACGAAACCCCTGGCCTCAAGCATGCCTCAAGACACGATTTCCCTGTGTACTGGTAATCCCGAGCCTTGCCTCAACCCGATTTATCATCCGACCGTGATCCCTCCATCTCCATTTGGCGGATATTTGTCAGCCCACCCATATAAAAAAGACCCCAAAGTATTTTTGTATTGTTACATTAAATAAAAAAAACCCTTTGCCCCTTAATATATAAGCAATATAATTTTTAGGTTTTCATGAATATTTAATACTGCAATATGAATGAACGTGATATTATATTGCCTTCTAGTGAAGCCCCCATGGGTTGACCATGGTTAACTTTGGATGACTTTGGTTAACCATGGTTGGATTTGGTTGGCCATGGTTGACTTTGGCTGCCCATATTTTACTTTTGTTGACTTTTGGTTAAACGTGGTTGAGTTTGGTTGACCATGGTTGACTTTTCTTTACTTTGCTTTACTATGGTTGACCATGGTTTCCCATGGTTGGCTTTGGTTAACCATGGTTGACCTTCGTTGACCATGGTTGGATTTGGTTTCCCATGGTTGGCTTTGGTTAACCATGGTTGACCTTCGTTGACCATGGTTGGATTTGGTTGACCCTCGCCCTCCACCTGTGCCTTCTGGCCTTCCTTCTCCACGCCCTCGCCCTCACTCTGCATCTCCTGCGCCTTACTCCATCTCCTCCAACACCCTTGCATCATCCTACAATCCCACGCTCACATCTGCAAACTCCCCCCACCTCCAACTCTATGCATCACATTCTTTAAACTCTACGCAGTACATATCCCCACTCCGGCTCCTACAAACCCTCCACCCGCCAACACTTACGCACTAGCGCACTGCTGCCAACACTCTCCTCTACATTTCCCATCCCAATATCATCCCCTCGCCTCTACACTTCCCTTGCCGCGCCTTATCTCTGTGCCTGTCACCTGCTCACTTCCAGCTCACCCCTTCCTATCCCACTTACTTCCATTATGCTCCCTATTCCCATCGCTGCACCCACCCCTCCGTACTCGTCGTCTCCTCCCTCGTGCACCCACCTGCCTCCCCTCCATTCTGCGCTCCCTCCAAACTCCATGCCATACACCTTCAACTCAAACTCCATGCCATACACCTTCAACTCTCGCGTTGCTCCCAACCCTGCAGCTCCTTGCCTTCCAATTCCATATTATTATATAATATTTTATTTTTATTAAAACCTTATTGCTCCATAATAATAATTTTATAATTATTATTATAAAATTTAAATTTAAGTGGAAACTATTAGTTCCTATTATTAATTAAGTCTCAAACTTTTAACCATGAAGTGGTTCAATAATGAAGATGAAAGCTATGAGGAGAAGAGACTTAAAGCCATCATCTCTCGTGGAATTGGAACAAGTAAATATGACATTGTTCACAATACCGAGGATAGTCAAACTGGTGTTGCTGATAAGTATCGAAAAGATTGGCCCGCTCTCGGTGACGACGATGACAGTTTTGAGGAAAAAAGATTTAAAAACTATGTCTCCCATGGAATTGGCACGTATAGAGATGACATTGATAAGAGCCAAGCCATTGTTGATAAATATCCAAAAGAGGACATATACACAGAAGATGAGGAAGATAGAATAAGAAAACCTATTGTAGAAATTGAAGAAAAAGATGACATCAAAGCAACAGAGCAAGTATGTGCATTAGATGAACATCCACCAGTTGTGGATCATGAAGTTGTAGATTATAGGTCTACAATAGCAAGTGACATTTCAAATGCAATTGTTCTTGTTGAGCAGGAGAAGACACTTGAACATTGTTCCCAATTAGTTTTATTAGATAAATCTATTGATCTCATTGATGAAGTTCGAAGCCATGGAAGTAGTGAATGTCTACTTAAACATGTTGGAAGAACTAATGATGGTTCTACAAACACAAGTGTAGATAGTTATGTAGAAATTATTTCTTTGCCCACTATCACTTACATTCCAAATGATGGTGAATATGATAATGGGCCTAATGTTGGTAAGCTAAAGGACATAAAAGGTATTTCATCCACGTCGTTAGGAATCCCTGTGGAGCAGGTTACTACAAATGAACAACATTTATGTTGATCCAGAATTAGATCCTTGGACACAGTCATATGGAAATCAAGAATGAAGGTCCTTAAAGTTCCTTCCAATAAAGAAGCCATGAAGGCTACGATTCAGAGGAAACTAGTACAAGACCTAGCGATTTCTAATCAGATTGATGTCAGTTTAGATGTGCATATTTCTTGTGACAACCACCACATATCTTTGAAATTGTTGGAATTTAAGTGCATAGATACTAAGATTGTAAGATGGAATCCATCTACAATAATATGGCTCCAGGAAATTGAGAAGACTCATATGGAGATTTTCAAACTTCAAAGTCTTAAAGATGACCATTGTCCTAATTTCCAAGATCGAAGAACATCTTTTAAAAATACCTCCATCATTATGACATTCAATGTTGGAACCACAACCAATGCAAAAAGTGGAAGTAATGAAGGTCCACAAGTGTTCATACATGAAATCCAAAAGGCGATATGGAAGACAAATAATTACAAATTGTATTGTTTCAAAAACTCACCACTCAAGCAGAAAGGATTACAACACAAATCCAGGATAAAGTTGATACTAGAAAAATTAGCTTTGAGGACAAAGCTCCTTAAAAGGGAGTGACAATGTTGTGAATATTTATTTAAAATTATTATTTATAAATTAATAGATTATTAGGTTACGAGTGAAAGGGCGTAACCCTTCACAATGTTGGATCAAGCCCTATAAAAGGCGATATTATTGTAATTTATCATCATCTATCTATAATATTATCATTTTATCATTCAATAGGAGAGTCGGATTCGACTATTACAGTTCAACCGGATACGGTTGCTGCATAATGTATATCATTATGGTTGATCATGGCTTATCATGGTTTACCATGGCTAGTTACATTGACCATATTTGACCATGCTTGACCATGAATGTTTATCGTTGAGTATGGTCAACTATATGGCCCACGAATGGCTATGTTGGCCATGTTTGACTTATGTTGGCAATGGTTTACCATGTTTTAGTATTATTGACTTCAATTATTTATGGCTAACTCATTGAACATGGTTGGCTATGGTTTCCTTTTGTTGGTCATGTATGAGGTTGGTTAAGTATGGATCATCATGTTTGATTATATCTAAATATTGGTGACTTTGGATGGCTTTAGTGCACCATGGTTGACCATGGTTAGCCTTGGGTGAGTATGGTTGACAACGGCTGACTATGTTTCATTGTTGTTCACGATGGTTGACCATGTTTTCCTATGGTTGACATTGCTTAACCATGTGATGCATTTCATCATAGTTGAACTTCATGTATATTGTATAGTATTGAGCATGTTTGACCATGGTTCTTTAGTGTTGACTTTGGTTGACTATGTATCACATTGCTAGAAGATGGCTAACTAAATTTTTCTAACGATGGTTTATTATGTTGATATTGCTTACTGATTGTTGACTTTAACTAACCATGGTTGAATTAAGTTAACCATGGTTGATGTTGGTTAATTATGGTTGGATTTGGTTAGCCATGGTTGATTGTGGTTTACCATGGTTAAACTATGATTTCCCATTGTTTGGGCATGGTTGAATTTAAACCATGGTTATCTTTAATCCATCACTGACCATGGTTGATGATGGGTGTCAATTGATGGTTGACTAAGTTTGACCATATTAAACCATGGTTTGAGCATTGTTTGGGCATGGTTGAGTGTAGGGAAGATAGTTAATTATGGTTGACTTTGGTTTACCATGGTTAAACTATGGTCAACCATTATTTGGGCATGGTTGACTTTAATCTATGGTTCGATTTAATCCATCATTGACCATGGTTGTTGATGGATGTCAAATTATGGTTGACTAAGTTTGACCATATTAAACCATGATTCAACTATTGTTTAAGCATCATTGACTGTAAGGAGGGATGGTTAATTATTGTTGACTTTTGTTTACCATGGTTAAACTATGGTTGACCACTATTTGGGCATGGTTGACTTTAAACCATGGTTGGATTTAATCCATCGTTGACCATGGTCAATGATGGCTATCTAACTAAGTTTGACCATTGTTTGGGCATTATAGACTTTAGGGAAGGACGGTCAGTAGTATGGTTGACTTTGGTTTACCATGATATATTATGTTTAACCATGACTCATTATTGATCATTGTTGACTTAGGTTATCTATGGTTGACTATGTGAGCTTTAATTAACCATGATTGACTTTGATTGACATGGTTGAACTTTCTTTGACTATAATTGACTATGTATAAGTGTGGATGCCTTTAGTTAGCCATGTTTGACTGTGCTTTAATTTGGTCAACCAATCAATGTATATCATTATGGTTGACTTTGGTTGATCAAGATTTATCATGGTTAACCATGGCTAGTTATGGTTGACCATCTTTGACCATGCCTCTCTATGATTGAGTATGGTCAACTATGTGCCCATGGATGACTATGTCGGCCACGTATGACTTATGTTGGCAATGGTTGACCATGTTTGAGTATTATTGACTTCGATTATTTATGGCTAACTCACTGAACATGGTTGACTATGGTTTCCTTTTGTTGGTCATGTATGAGGTTGGTTAAGTATGGATCATCATGTTTGAGTATGTCTCAATAATGGTGACTCTAGAGGCTTTTAGTGCATCATGGTTGACCATGGTTAGACTTGGCTGATTATAGTTGAAAATGGTTAACTATATTTAATTGTTGTTCACTATAGTTGACCATGTTTGCCAATGGTTGACTATGCTTAGCTTATGATGTATTTGATGATAGTTGTCTCAAGTATATTGTATATTGTTGAGCATTTTTTACTATGGTTCTTTATTGTTGACTTTGGTTGACTATGTATCACCATGTTGGAGATGGTTGACTAAATTTTGTAATGTGGTTGACTTTAGTAATATTGTTTACTATATTAATTAATACAACCATATTCAACCATATCGTTGATTCTAGTAATATTGTTGACTATATTATTAATTGAACCATATTATTAATTAATTAATGCATTAATTAACATTATTTATTAACATAACATTAACATTAATGTTATTATCAATATTAATTTTAATATTAATGTTTCCTAACATTACTCTATTGTTAGTATTATTGTTAATATTCATGCTAACATTAATATTAATATTAATGTTGATATTATTAATGTAATTAATGTTAATGTGATTGTTATTAATGGTATGATATTTTTAATATTCTACAACATTAATAATATTGGTAATTTTTTTTATTAATATTAATGTTAAAGTTAATATTAAACATTAATATTAATGTTTATATTAAGTTAATAATATTGGTAATAATTTGTTATTTATATTAATGTTAAAGTTAATATTAAACATTAATATTAATGTTTATATTAAGTTTGTTATTATTGTTATTAATAATCTTAATGTTGAAAAATTTATTAGTATTAATTTTATTTAGGTTGTTATTATTATCCATTTTCATTCATTTTAATAATGTGACATGATTCATATTCATATTAATATTATTGATTTTATTAATATTAATTTTATCAATGTTGTTATTATTAATATTATTGATTTTATTAATAACATTAATTTTAACATTATAAATATTATTATTAAATTTTTATAATTTTTATTAAAAATTATTATATTTTAAAAATATTATTATTATTATTATTAAATTCCTTTAATTTTTATTAAAAAAATTTATATTTAAAAAAAAATATATTATTATTATTATTAATTTTTAAAGTTAATCACTTATTTTTTAATTTGTGATTCATGCAATTATAAAATTAAAAAGTTTTAAAATTATATTCATAACATATTACATAACAAAAAATACATTTAATATATTTATTTACAAAAAGTGTTTTTCATATTTGTTTTAGATTTGCTAGAAATTTAATAATAATAAATCTATAAAAAAAAACAATAAGATCCTCATGTGATGAATCTGTATATATAACTTAGCTAACATTTCATGAATATTCTTTTAACTCTTTTATATATATTAGTTATTTGTAAATTAAAGCTTTCAAACAAACATCCATGTTGGTGCACCGAAACAACATCCACCGAATAATCTAGAAACCTTCACTTGTTTCAAAAATGTAGTTTTTAAAACCATATTGAGCATGGTTCTTTTTAGTCCCTGCCGCAGCAGGGACTATAGGAATCAGCTTGCCTTAAAATGGATTAATCTTCACAAAAATCAATGCAGTTTAATCTAAGTTTTCTATATGATTCTCTTTGAACCAGTCAGTGGTTTGCACTCCTTATTTGGACTCATACCGAGGCAAGAGTTTAGGTAAGGTAACACTCTGCATCCCACTAAGTAGTCTTCATGCATGTGTGCGCTCTCATTCTCCAAGCCTCCAGCCGTACGTATTTCATAGCCCTTTCCCTTGTGTGGAAGGATGCATGCAAGCAATTGCATGTAGTCAACCTTGTTGCCCACCTCAACCCATCCAGATTCATTTCATACCTTGTATGTCTGGTGGCTTTATAGAACAAGAGTCTTCTTTCTGGTGTGCGTCCTCTTCCGATTGACCTACTATCTTCATATAAGATGCTGCGGAATAATGTAAGACTTCAACAAGCACCGAGTAGTTAAACATCAGTCCAAATATAACTTATATCATCCCTTGTGATGTGATCTACCACTGCAACAAGGTTTCAAGGAACTTTCCCAACGGCAGCACCCTCCAAAGAAGAAGATCACAACCTTTTATGGCATGAACCCTTGCGCCGAGGACAAAGGAAGCCTTCCCACTGAATATCACGGCCAACAAGTAAAGAAGATTCCCTTCTTCAGATAGTGATGGTGTCCTACAATGAATATACCCTTCCAAAGGGTGTGTCCCTCTCTAAATCGCCCAATAAGCAAGGTGACCTCTCCAGCAAAGGTAACTATGGCAGTGTAATATCCCTCCTATTAGATCCCTATTATTTTCGTAAATGTAATTGTAACTATGTAAAATGGCCCTGGTGAGGGGCTCAAGGCCAAGGCCCCACCGGGGGACCTTTTGTATTTCTCAGTTGTAAATCGTAAACTTAGGATACTAAAAATGGACGCAACTAAGCAATGGGCAACTGAGCCTACTATGGGAGAAGTCTACAGCAGGTAGGCCATAAATCGATGATTAATGGCGTCCTAGTGCTGCGAGAACTTGAACGAACATTGAGGTTCACCAAAGGTCACCTAGAAATTTTGAACTTACCTTAGAAAGTTACCGAAACACCTTACCTGTCGAAGAGTATTTACGGACTCCTAAGACCTAATGGTTAACACTATGTTAACTATTACTAAGGGGGAATCCCTATGGATATCCTCGAGTTCCTAGTCCGGCATTTAATGCCAAGTAAGTATGTTATGAGATTAAATATAACCTAAGAATAGAGTACCTCATAAGATACCTTTATCATGAGCTATATTATACAATAAGTATTCTTGTATTATATATATGTGTGTGTGTGTGTGTGTGCGCGCGCATATAATGGTATATATCTATATGAAAATATATGTAACTAGTGTAGTTATATATATATATATATAAAACAAGAGGTCCTATCTATATCTATGTATATATAGTCATGGAAAAGATAATTGTTTGTTTATATAAAGATT
This sequence comes from Larix kaempferi, assembly GCA_027924585.1. NCBI lineage: Eukaryota > Viridiplantae > Streptophyta > Pinopsida > Pinales > Pinaceae > Larix > Larix kaempferi. The sequence continues at coordinate 5,071,272 of BSBM01000505.1, forward strand.
CTTATATAGGTAAAACATGGAAAAGATAATAAGTATTGTTATAAAGATTTGGCATATGTAAATATGAAAAAAAATTATTATATGCCATTACCTTGATTTAAATACTCATGACTCGATACATATACAATAAAATTGTAGTGACATGCAATATATAAAAAGATGGATATTCATACCTTATAAATTATGGCATCTTTTGAGTGGAGTAAAAACCTACCTTAGCCTGATCTAGTGGTAAGGGGACACCGACTCATTTTTAAAGAGAGTTTGGTCGGCCTCTCTCTATAGAAGAAAGCCGAGTTCGTTGATGGAGACCAGAAACCTGCCACTTTCCATTTGGCTTGATTGCACCAGCTATCTTTGGAGGGCGGCCTCTGAGAGGACTCAAAATGTTTATTTTATAGGCGAGTTCTCGGCTGTAGGAAAAGGGGAGGAAGATACCGTATCTCACCGAGTCGCAACTTGTGTGATGGGGATTTTGGGCCGAAAGTTGATAGGAAGAAATATTGACTGGTAGTACAGAGTAGATGTGGAGTCAGTTGATGGCGGATGGAAGGAGGAGTGTCGAAGCTCTGTGATGAACAAAACCTGCGCTAAATAGCAAGTAAGCTTTGTGCTTAACATCTGTTCATTGTTTGGGTTTGTGCTTATTTTTTTGTGCATAGTACCTTATGTGCTTAACATCTGCCTTGGTCAATATCCGTGCATAGCACCTCAGGTAGAGAAGTGATCTGGAACTCTCTACTCGGTTGTTTTTAGATTTGATGCTTAAAACTATGCCATCGTTTGTATCTGTGCATAAGCCTCTACCTTAGAGATGCGATCTTTTCTCTATTGTTTAACTCGGTGCTTAAAACTCTTCCATGGTTTGTATCTGTGCGTAAGCCTCTACCTTAGAGATGCGATCTCTTCTCAGTTGTTTAGATCGGTGCTTAAAACTCTGTCTTTGTCCTTTTTACCTGTGCATAATTCCCACAGTAGAGATGCGACATGATCTCTATTCAGTTGTTTAATTGGTGCGTGAACTTTGCCATTGTTTCTAGTTGTGCACAATAGCATAGATATGAGGTAGGATCTCTATTTTTTCAGTTGTTTAATTGGTGCGTGGACATTGCCATGCGCTTCTCTCAGCCTCTGTTCACAATAGGAAAATCTCTTTCTACTTATTGGTCTTCCCTTAAAAGGGAATCAATCCTCACTACTGGATCGACCTGCTGGGTAATGCGATGTCTGTGTGCTAGTCACCTATGTTTGTTTTTGTATGATAGTTCTATGGGTAGTACTCGCTATATTTATATAGTTGTCTGGAATTTTGAGAGGTAACGATATTTCCTACTCAAAGCTAAACCGAGTGTAGAACTTAGCTTGAAGAAGTAGTGTTCACACAATACAGATTTTATATGTATAAGGAGTTGTTATATGATAACAATGTTGATGTTAACATAATATATTTATTCTATAAACCCTTCGCATAAGAGAATATTTAGATGTTATAGCCTAAAGTAAAGTTTAGACTTGATGTTGATGTTAACATAATATATTTATGTTATAAACTATTAGCATAAGAGGGTACCTGCATGAAGCTGGTACCCAAAACAATCGCAACATCAGCGCGTGAGCGGAAAAAAAAAAAAAGCGATGCGCATGCGCTTCCAAATGCGTGCACACGTCGCGGCTTCGGCAATGCCGAACGTCCATGTGGTTGAGCCCACGTGGACAAAAGGCACGCACACGCGTTATTAATGCGTACACACAAAATGGCACGCAAGCGTTAATGACGCGTTCACGCCCCTATTTTTTTATAAAAAAAAACAGAGCTCATAGGTTTGTCATTTTCAACAAACCCGCGAGCACACAGAGGCCAAACAAGCACCCCGCGAACGCGTCTTGGAGCACCCAAAGGCCTCCTCAACGCCACTATTTCGCACCTCCACCACCTTGCCAATGTTGTCTCCAGGTAGGTGCCCAACGAAGCATGAATTTGTTGTTGTTTTTTACTTTTTTGTTTGTTTTCCATTTCAGTTTTAATTTAAAAAAAAAATTACAATCCATTAAAAACCAAAAAAAATTCATTGCAGGCCATCTACACCTAACAAGATGACAAACACACCTGAACCATCAAATGAAACCAATGAAACCCGACCTTCATAAGATAACATGGGAATGGACAATGAACCGAATGAAAACCTTGAAGATCAATTACACCAAGATTTAAATGAATTAAGGGTATTAAGTGATGAATTGAAGAGCACCAAGGAACCCTATCGGGTTTCCTTGGCTTCATCATTAAAAAACATTATTGAATCCATCAACATTGCACCAGTGAGATCACAAATCTGAGCCAATACAGGGCTCGAATGAGGGAACACTACTCCACTGGGATGTCCAAAGAATAGATAAAAGACCTCAACATAACCAAAACCCAGTTGTATAGCAAATTCATAGTTCCCTCAACAGGATAGCCTCCAGATGTGAGGAAGAGACGGGTTTTCATGGACTGGTGTATTTAACAGCCATGGAGAGATAATTGGAGAAAGAGATGAGTTATGGTGTTTGACAGTCCCCCATGCAACAATTTGGAGGTACCACAATATTTCCTTCGGAAATTATGGGATGAGTTTGAGCTAGGAAACCATGACAACTATTTTGACATCACTGAGTTTCAGGGTGTCGATCTTGGCTCTACCCAAGATCAACCTCAGGCCCGCCGCAACCCACTTAGAGGACCTCATGCACCCAAGAGAGAGCCAAACCCCCCTCCTCAGCCACCCGGGTTTGGTAGTGGCCTAGATGATATCGATGACTCAGTTAGACGTGCCACACATCATTTGTTTAGACATACTACATTTGTGGTTATGTCTTCACAGTGCCAGGAGGACATCGATCAGACAGACATAACTGCACCATTTATGGGTGGTGGCCGAGACATGTCGGGTACAAGTGGAACCCAGGCGAGGCCTTCTAGTTCTACTGGAACAACGACACATCGTTGTTCTCATTGTGGTCATTCTTTCCATGGTCCTACACAGCAGCATGCCATGGAGAGCTACATGGATCAAGTTAGCTATTGTTTTATTTAATGTTCAAATATTTGTTTTATTTTATTTAATATCGTATTGTTTAATATATTTAACTTTGAATTACACATTGTTCACTTTATTTGTTTTAATGTACAATTATTCAAGGCCAAGTCTCCATCCTCCAGGTGGGAGGACATCGGTTCCTTTGACCTAGACCGAGCCATGGAAGCAGCAGAGAAGATTGTGGAACCATACACACATGTAACTTCTTTACTTTGAATAATTAGATCATGTTACGAGTAATTTGTGTTCGATAATTACAAATTAATTAGCACTGAATAATTACCATATTATCATCATATTTTACAGTTGTGTTTATCATATTGTCTAAATTATTTGAGAGCTATAAATTCTTATAATCCAACCAAACAAAAATGAAACCTTATAAAACATGAAAACCTAAGAAAACTAGAAACATCTGTTCATGTTCACTTTAGGCATCCTAGACCTATAATGATTATAGAAATGGGAGAGAAATTTCCAAAATCTGTCATTCTTACTTGACCAATGATGAGCCCGCGGATGGGGTTTTGGTGATGCCTGCAGTGTCCTTCATCCTCAGACTACCATCCAATGCTTGCTTGCTCTTCCCGGCTTGACCAATTCCATGTGTGTTATTGATGCTTTGCCATTTGTCACCATGTCATCCAAGTTATCTTTTCCATGTACTCTCCTTGTCCAAATCATCTTCAAATGACCACAGTATGGGTCATTTGACTCTCGGCTCAATAGGTGTGCCAATGGCTCCAATGCCCATCACTTTGTCCACCAAATCAACCTTTGCTGCCATGTGTTCTTCAAGATTAAACTTTGTCATTAATGTTGTCATCAATGACACTAATAGACAACCATATTCATTAATCTCTCCTCAATCTCCCAAAATCTTCACACATTGCTTCCTTAAAAACGAAACTTGTCTTCTATTTATACTCTTGTATTCTATTTATAGTTTTATCATTAAGATGATTAAATAAATCAAATATGATTTATTTAATTATGGCCATGCCATGTCACCTTCTATGCCATGTCACCTTATTTAATTTTAATTTCATGCCATGTCACCTTCTATCCTTTCAAAATATTAAATTTGAGACACACATATGCCCTTAAGATGCCCGCAATGCACTCTTAAAAATGCCCGCAGTGGGATCCACTTTGATGCCCGCAAGGGCCATCAACACATGCCTGTATTGGTCTTGGATTATGCATGCAATGGTATCATGTAAATTCCCATAGGCCCTTATCAATATGCCCGCAATACACCACAAATGCCCGTAGTGGGTGCTTCAAAGAATGCCTGCAAGGTCCTTTTGATTATGCCCGCAATGGTGCTTTGAAATGCCCGCATGGGGCCTTATGAATGCCTGCACATATTCCTTGTCCACCTCATCATCTTGTCTTTTTCCTCTAATCTTATGCTCCAATTCATCATCCTCCATGTCACCAAGTTATCAATCCTTCCTTTCACCAAGCATGTCCTCCTTGTCATGTTCCATGTCATCAAACACCATGCTTAACAAGTCATCAAGCTTGCTTGCTTGTCAATTGTCTTTGTCTTGTCCTTAGCTTTCCATGTCCTTCTTCCATGATTTCCATGTTTGTCATACTTGTCACCTTTGCCATCCCTCAAGCCATGTCACCATCTCCATTGTGCTTGCCATAATGTGTATGCTCCATGTTCTTAACTCTTCCATGTCTTTGTCATTAATGTATTGTCATCAACGTAATTATCAAGTCCTTGTCATCAATACTTTGGCATGTCTCCACTTTGTCAAGTCTTCTACACTTGTCATGCTTGCTTTCCACTTGTCAAGTCATCAAAGCTTGTCATGTTTACCATTTGTCCAATCAAGTCTTTGCCATGTCATCACTTCCCCCTTTGTCCTTAATGTCTTGTCATCAATAACAAATTTGGCCATCAAACACTTCAAGCATAAATTTTCAACCTTCATTGCCAAATTAGCATGGGCCCAATCCATTGTGGGTCAAAGGACATGATCCCCACAACCATGTTCTTTACCAAGTCTTGAACAAATGGACTGCACCAATACAATAAAAACGTTATATAATATCCAAATCCCATCAAACCACTATCATCTAACTTGAATATAAATTAATTGCACTCATGTTTTTTAAATACTATCGGTGTCATTCTCGTTGGTATTGTGTTTAATATTGTTAATATTGTTTTTATAAATTGAGTCTAAAAATTGTAGTGTTCGCACAAGTGTCCGCAGGCTCCAGCGACCATCCATCGCCACCAAGGATCAACAGATCTCCACGTGCGCAGGTATCGTGTGTATTAAAGCATAAATTTAATTTCAACTATGATGACTTGTCTGTGTATATTTATATTTTTCTATATTAAACTATGCGGTTATAAATGTGTATGCAGGTGAGAGCACCTCGGCCTGGCAGTTCCGTTATTCCTCCTTCCTCGGCCTTTCGGCCAATGTATATGCCAGTTTTATACCCTGGAATACATGCCCTATTCCATGCATCCCTCCCCACCCCCTTCCATCCATCCCCCCCCCTCCTATCCAGCACCACAGTTCCATCCAACTCCCCCTTCAGTTTCATATCTTGCATCCCATCAACCCATCCCAACCTTTCCACCACCTCCGTATCAGTTTCCCATGTTCCCACCCTCCCCCATCCGACCACGACACACCACCCATCCAAAGTCACCCATCCCTCCACCGCAACACAGAACTCTCCCCCCTCCACATTCCCCCACCACACTTGCTTCCCCTTGCAGGGTGCCCTGATCCATACTACATCCAGCTGGGGTTTATAGCCCCATACATGCATCTCCACTTCACCCACCCCAATCCATGCCTCCTTCTGTCACCCCCCCCTTCTTCCACTGTGCCCCCCAATGGTGTAGCCACCATCGATGTGGCTACATCCTCCCCTATACCGTCCACCCTAGCATCGGAGTAGTTTGTCCAGCCGACTGCTCCATTCGCCAGCCCTGAAGACCAACCGGTTGTGTTCACGGTGAGATTGACTAGTTTATGAAAATCTCGTTCAATTTTAACAAAAATTACTATATGCATCTAATTTCATCATTTATCTGATTATTCTAAATGTTGCAGGGTGGCATTGCTGAGAGACTAGGAGCACGGAGGAGGGAGACCCCCTCATGACTTACAGTCTCGCATGAGGTGAGTTATCTAAGATTTGAAAACTATTTTTACTTTTAAATTATGGTTTATACTTGTATAATTGCCAGGAAAAGTTGACATATTATTGTTGTCGTTTCAGGGCTCAGGGGGACATGCTCCAAGATGCCCGAAGGAACTAGCTTCCTCTAGCACGAAGAAGAGGAAGATCGATTTTGGAGATGCACCTGGGAGCTCCGAGGGTGGGAAGGAGGATTGAGAGACCCTCCTATGTACACTAGCCATGATGTGGCATTTTCGGCACGAATTTCCATATTTTGTATAGGGCACGAGTTTCCATTATATAGACGTTGGGAACGATGTTCCATTTTTCCAAAAAGTGTACATTATTGGATCATTTTTGCATATTAATAAATGGATCTGCACTTGTCTATATGACTTTTTCTTTGATTACATTTTTGCATACATGATTTTTTCTTTAATAACAATGTTATGGAAAAAATTTCACATACATATAGATGTTATTTCTAAACACCAAGTGACCTCAATATGAGTCCCTTGTATTTGAATGGGTCTTGCATCTTTTCCTTTCAGCAACAACATACCTAACCAAGCAAACTAAGGAGTGATATTTACATTACAAAGTGTTGTGACTTTAGGGCTACAAAAAAAAAATAGTAGACGATGACTTCTTCCATACTTAACCTTGTAATGGTTATAATAGTCAATTCTAACAAGCATTGCATCACATATTATATCAAATTAACCTAGATATATGAGAAGTTCATATGCGTGCTTGGATGGAAGGGTTAACCATATCACTTGAATTAGTTCAAACATGAGGGGTGTGCATAGGTGCAATTGGATTGAGCAATAAAAGAGAATTGTTAATGTAGTTACATATGGATCGTTCGTTGTGTGTTAATACATGCCTTTAATGAAAGCATGGTTAATGTGTTGAACTACTACTTGCACAAGTTGGCATAGACCCTTAGTGTTGATAATGTCTTCAATGTTTTGGTAATATTGATAATCACTCTTTGTAATTTAAGTATCTTGGATTTTTTGATGTTAAGACACATATTGGACATAGTCAACTCAATGGTTCAAGACATCATTTTACCCCATGATCCATGGAAGATTCATTGGATTCATATGAACCTCATTTTCATCACCTCAACCATGGTCAAGATGCCAAGATCCATCCTTAGTAGTCAAAACCTCATGTTGGCACCCATATCACACTCAAAGATATAAAAAATTCTTTTAAAGGGCATGTTTGGGGGTTGAGGGAATCTTGATGGATAATATCCTTAAAACATTTATATTCGATTTGAGGCCTCATATGTCCTCACCTTATCATTGTCAATATCTAAAGACCCATCCTTAGTGCGCAAAACCTCCAAATGGAATCCATATCCAAAACAAAGGCCATGTATCCGGTCTAGAGAGCTTGTGTAGTGATTCAAGGACTTGTTCATGGCTTATGAGCATGTAGATATTCATTTAGGTCCTAATAACCTTTATATTTTTTAATCACCATGCTCGAGGTCTAGAGACCCATCCCTTGTGTTGAAAATCATCTATTGGCATTGTTGTAGGAGCTTTATTCAACTAGTCAACTAGGATAAAGAGTTGACTGGAGCTATACATGTAAGATTCAACTAAGTAGTCATGTTGGTTGACTGACTGATAAAGATAGTTACAATAGCTATAGTTACCTTCCCTCTATGTAAAGAGCATAAAGATGCATCATCCTATCATTGTAAAAATAAATATTTGTTAGGGATTAATAAAAGGCTAATTATTGATGGCTCTAAAGTTACATTCTCCCCTTTCTCACTTTCCATTTATGTGTATGAATATGTAGATATATCTTGGATAATGACACATAATGACACATATCGGTAATACTAATTACAACACATATTGTATAATGGATGCATACATGCATATATGTTGTGTGAGAAGGAGACTATTTAGTGGTGGGAAAGTAAATTGGAAAATTACATGAGAAATTATGCAAGAAGGAATCAACTAACTATTGCACACGCTAGGGCATGATTTTTTATAATCACTCGTGAGAGGTTCTTAGAGTCAAATACATTAGATATAAATAAATTCCTCGAGACAAATAATACATGACCATAGAAGAAGATTGAAATTTGAGGTCAAAACTCATTAATGAAGGTAGAATGAACTTGGAGTGATAGATTGGGAAATTTTAGATGAATGCCTAGAGGTCTACACACAAGTTAAAGAAGAAAAAAAAACTCCTAACATTGGGAACAAATAGCCAAAACCAACAATGCAACTAGAACACAATGACCAAGGGAGCTTCAAAATGCAACACCACTCCACAAAATAAGTTGCCTTAGACCAACCTCATTTGGTATGAGAGAAGCTGATTTAGAGACCTATAGACCTCCCTACCACTTCTCTCATTTGGTATGAGATAAGTTGCTTTATACCTACCTCACTCATGTCAATGCTTGAGGTTTTGGAGGCCGACCTCCCACCCCACATGTCCTCTTCAACATTTTTTGTTCTCTTGGTTTTGTGCCCACCCAAACTTTTTTCATGCTTTGGGTACCTTGAGGTATATCCCCAACCCAAAAAACTCTTATATTATGTTCATTATGTTGGTTATTGGCTTCACCCAACAAAATTATATTTAACAATACACATATGGCTAGACTTGGTTCCCCATGCTCAATGCTCACTATATTTAACAACACACTTATCTTAAATTTAATTCATGTCTTTTTAAATATTTCCTAATGAAATAGCTATTTGAGAGCACCAACTTAGACCAAGCCATACCATTAATATAAAATGTACATTAGAGAAATGACCTAATTCAATTTCCTTCTATAACTCTAACCCTGACCCTCACCCAAACCCTAGCACTAAACCCTCTGTAACCTTTAGATACTTCCTCCAATATGTCCTAAACTCCCTACAAGTAAACCTACCTCTTCACCCTCTCCACAATGGTGCCATTATCATGAAACTCAAAAGCTTGATAAATTTATTGAGAAAAACCCTTCATCATCATTGTCATCTCTAGGTTCATCATCAACATCTCCATCATCATCATCTTCTTCATCATCATAATCATCATCTTCATCACCATCACCATCATCATCATCTTCTTTGTCGTCACCATCATCATCATCATCATCTTCTTTGTCGTCACCATCATCATCATCACCATCACCATCATCATCAACGTCTTCACCATCATCAACATCTTCATCATCATTGTCATGTCTAGGTTCCTCATCAACATCCCGATCATCGTCATCTTCATCATCATCATCATCTTCATCACCATCACCAGCACCATCATCATCATCATCAACGTCTTCATCACAATAACCATCATCATCAACAACAACATCTTCATCATCATTGTCATCTCTAGCTTCCTCATCAACATCTCCATCACCATCATCTTCATCACCATCACCACCATCATCTTCATCACCATCACCACCATCATCAACGTCTTCATCATCATCACCATCATCATCATCATCAACATATTCATCATCATTGTCATCTCTAGGTTCCTCGTCACCATCTCCATCATCATCATCTTCTTCATCATCATCATCATCATCATCTTCATCGTCATCACCATCATCATCAACATCTTCTTCATCATCACCATCTTCATCATCGTCACCATCTTCATCATCATTGTCATCTCCAGGTTCCTCATCAACATCCCCATCATCATCATCTTCTTCGTCATCATCATCACCATCACCATCACCATCACCATCATCATCAACGTCTTCATCATCATCACCATTATCATCATCATCAACATCTTCATCATCATTGTCATCTCTAGGTTCTTCATCAACATCTCCATCACCATCACCATCACCATCATTATCAACGTCTTCATCATCATCACCATCACCATCACCATCACCATCATCATCAACATCTTCATCATCATTTTCATCTCTAGCTTCCTCATCAACATCTCCATCATCATCGTCATCTTCGTCATCATCATCATCATCATCTTCATCACCATCACCATCATCATCAACGTCTTCATCATCATCACCATCATCATCATCATCAACATCTTCATCATCATTGTCATCTCTAGGTTCCTCATCAACATCTCCATCATCATCATCTTCTTCGTCATCATCATCATCATCTTCATCACCATCACCATCATCATCATCGTCTTCATCATCATCACCATCATCATCATCATCATCTTCATCATCATTGTCATCTCTAGGTTCCTCATCAACATATCCATCATCATCGCCTTCTTCGTCATCGTCATCTTCATCACCATCACCATCATCATCAACGTCTTCATCATCATCGCCATCTTCATCATCATCACCATCTTAGTCATCATTGTCATCTCTAGGTTTCTCATCAACATCTCCATCATCATCATCTTCTTCGTCATCATCATCAACATCTTCATCATCATCACCATCTTCATCATCATCACCATCTTCATCATCATTGTCATCTCTAGGCCCCTCATCAACATCTCCATCATCGTCATCTTCTTCATCATCATCTTCATCACCATCACCATCACCATCATCATCAACGTCTCCATCATCATCACCATCATCATCATCATCACCATAAGTGCCCGGTCGACGATTTTGCAAATTTGACCCCAATGTGAAGACCATGCCAATCTTGCTCAAGGGGGCCATTTCACATTCATATTCCCTCGAGCGTGTGTGGCCATTATGGACAGGTCCACAATGGCCACTTGGACCTATGGGAGCCGACGGAATCCAAGTCCGCTCGCCAGTTTGGGTTTCATTGCCCCAGAGCAAATCCTCAAAGTGTCCCCAAATGGCCCTGGGTGCCCGGTTAGAATGCCTGTAGCACCCAAACCGTGGCTCCGTTCGCAAATCCGTCGATTCTGGTGGGTCCGAGGTGTCAGGGTTCAACTAAGGGCCCCCCCACACCGTGCCTCGAAGACCCGGAAATGGTGCCAATGAGCCATCTCCAGATCTAGGGTTTTGCTCAGTGAGGGCCATGCCAAATTCGCTCAAGGGGTCAATTTCTCGTCCAGAGGCCGTAGAGTGTGCATGGCCACCGTGGACAGGTCCATAATGGCCACTTGGACCTGTGGGAGCCGACGAAATCCAAGTCCGCTCGCCGGTTTGGGTTCTGTGGCCCCGGAGCAAATCCTCAAAGTGTCCCCGAATGGCCCCAGGGTGCCCGAGTAGAATGCCCGCAGCACCCAAACCGTGGCTCCATTCGTGAATCTGTCGATTCTGGTGGGTCCGGGACACCAGGTTTCAGCTAGGGGACCCCCCACACCGTGCCTCAAAGGCCCAGAAACAGTGCCAATGAGCCATCTCTGGAGCTAGAGTTTTGCTCAGTGAGGGCCATTCCAAATTCGCTCAAGTGGGCCATTTCTCATCTGGAGGTCCCCAGGCGTGCATGTCCACCATGGACAGGTCCACAATGGCCACATGGACTTCTGGGAGCTGACGGAATCCAAGGTCACTCGTCGGTTTGGGTTCCGTGGTCCCAAACCAAATCCTCAAGTGTCCCCGAATGGCCCCGGGGTGCCCGACTAGAATGCCTGCAGCACCCAAAACGTGGTTCCATTCACGAATCCATTTATTCCGGTGGGTCTGGTACGTCGGGTTTCAGCTAGGCCCCCTCCCCACACCATGCCTCGAAGACCCGGAAACGGTGCCAATGAGCCATCTCTAGAGCTACGGTTTTGCTCAGTGAGGGCCATGCCAAATTCGCTCAAGGGATCCATTTCTCGTTTGGATACCCCCGGTGTGCGTGGCCACCATGGACAGGTCCAGAATGTCCACATGGACCTATGGGAGCCGACGAAATCCATGTCCGCTCGCTGGTTTGGGTTTCATGGCCCCGGAGCAAATCCTCAAAGTGTCCCTGAATGGCCCCGGGGTGCCCGACTAGAATGCCTGCAGCATCCAAACCGTAGCTCTGTTCATGAATCCGTCGATTCTGGTGGGTTTGGGGCGCTGGGTTTCATCTTAGGGACCCCCCACACCGTGCCTCGAAGATCCGAAAATGGTGACTGAATGAGCCATCTCCGAAGCTAGTGTTTTGCTCAGTGAGGGCCATTCCAAATTCGCTCAAGGGGGACATTTCACGTCTGGAGGCCCTTGGGCGTGCGTGGCCACTGTGGACAGGTCCACAATGGCCATGTGGACCTATGGGAGTCGATGGAATCCAATTCCACTTGTCGGTTTGGGTTCCGTGGCCCCGGAGCGAATCCTCAAAGTGTCCCCGAATCGCCTCGAGGTGCTCGACTAGAATGCCCGCAACACCCAAACCGTAGCTCCGTTCACGAAGCCGTCAATTCTGGTGGGTCTAGGGTGCCAGGTTTCATCTAGGGCCCCTCCCACACCGTGCCTCGAAGACCCACAAATGGTGCCAATGAGCCATCTCCGAAGCTAGGGTTTTTCTCAGTGAGGGCCATTCCAAATTCGCTCAAGGGGCATTTCTCGTCCGGAGGCCCCTGGGCATGCATGGCCACTGTGGACAGGTCCAAAATGGCCACATGGACCTGTGGGAGCCGACGAAATCCAAGTCCACTCGTCGGTTTGGGTTCCGTGGCCCCAGAGCAAATCCTCAAAGTATCCCCGAATGGCCCAGGCATGCCCGACTAGAATGCCCGCAGCACCCAAACCATGGCTCTGTTCATGAATCAGTCGATTCTTGTGGGTCAGAGACTCCGCGTTTCAGTTAGGGCTCCCCCCACACTGTGCCTAGAATACCCAGAAACTGTGCTAATGAGCCATCTCCAGAGCTAGGGTTTTCCCCAATGAGGGCTATTCCAAATTCGCTCAAGGGTACCATTTCTCATCCGGAGGCCCCCGAGCTTGCGTGGCCACCGTGGACAGGTCCACAATGGCCACGTGGACTTGTGGGAGCCGACGGAATCCAATTTCGCTTGTCGGTTTGGGTTCCGTGGCCCTGGAGCAAATCCTCAAAGTCTCCTCAAATGGCCCCAGGGTGCCTGACTAGAATGCCCGCAGCACCCAAATTGTGGCTCCGGTCGCGAATCCATTGATTTCGATAGGTCTCAAGTGTCATGTTTCAACTAGGGGAACCCCCACACCGTGCCTCGATGACCTAGAAATGGTGTCAATGAGCCATCTCCGGAGCTAGGATTTTGCTCAATGAGGGCCATTCCAAATTCGCTCAAGGGGGGCATTTTTTGTCTGGAGGCCCTCGGGCGTGCGTGGCCACAGTGGATAGGTCCACGATGTCCACGTCCACTTGGCCACGGTGGCCATGCCTGCTTGGGGGCCTTCGGATGAGAAATGGCCCCCTTGAGTGAAATTGCAATGGCCCTCACTGAGCAAAACCCTAGCTCCGGAGATGGCTCATTAGCACTGTTTCTGAGGATTGGCGGAATGATGTGGGGGGTCCCCTAGCTGAACCCGGTGTCCCGGATCCACTGAAATCAACGGATTCACGACCGGAGCCATGGTTTGGGTGTTGCGGGCATCTTGGTCTGGCACCCCGGGGCCATTCGGGGAAACTTTGAGGATTTGCTCCGAGGCCACGTAACCCAAACCAACGAGCGGAATTGGATTCCATCAGATTCCACAGGTCCACGTGGCCATTTTGGACCTGTCCATGGTGGCCACGCACACTAGGGGGCCTCCGAACAAGAAATGGCACCCTTGAGCAAATTTAGAATGGCCCTCACTGAGCAAAACCCTAACTCCCGAGATGGCTCATTGGCACCGTTTTCGGGTCTTCGCGGGATGGTGTGGGGGGTCCCCTAGCTGAAACCCGGCATCCTAGACCCACCGGAATCGATGTATTCACGAACGGAGCCACGGTTTGGGTGTTGCGGCCATTCTAGTCGGGCACCCCAGGGCCATTCAGGGACACTTTGAGGATTTGCTCCAAGGCCACGGAACCCAAAACGACGAGCGGACTTGGATTTCGTTGGCTCCCACAGGTCCACATGGCCATTGTGGACCTATCGAGGGTGGTCATGCATGCCCGGGGGCCTCCGGACGAGAAATTTCCCCCTTGAACGAATTTGGCATGACCCTCACTTAGCAAAATCCTATCTCTAGAGATGGCTCATTGGCACCGTTTCCGGGTCTCCAGGGCACGATGTGGGGGGAACAACAACATCAATCATCAGTAAACAAGTATTGGAACAACAATCATCAGTAAGTAAATAAAGGAACAACAACATCAATCATCAATAAACAAGTACTGAGATAACATCACCAGTAGGCAAGTACTGGGATAACACTACTAGTCGGAAAGTACTAAAGTAACATCATCAGTCGGCAAGTATTGAGATAACATCACCAGTCGTCAAGTACTGGGATAACACTACCATTCGAAAAGTGCTGGAGTAACATCATTAGTCGGAAAGTACTGAGATAAAATAACTTGTCGGCAAGTGTTGGGATAACACTACCAATCGGCAAGTACTGGGATAACACTACCAAACAACAAGTACTGGAGTAACATCATCAATCGGCAAGTACTGAGATAACATCACCATTCGACAAGTACAAGATAACACTACAAGTAAGCAAGTATTGGATTAACATCATCAATCGGAAAGTACTGAGATAACCTCACTAGTCGCCAAGTACTGGGATAACACTACCAGTCGGTAAGTACTGGAGTAACATCATCAGTCAGCAAGTACTGAGATAACATCACTAGTCAAAAAGTACTCAGATAACACCATCGTTCGACAAGTACTAATCTTCAGTCGGCAAGTACTGGAATAACATCACCAGTCGGCAAGTACTAGAATAACATCACCAGTTGGAAAGTATTGGGATAACACTATCAGTCGAAAAGAACTAATATTCAGTTGGAAAGTACTGGAATAACATCACCAGTCGGAAAGTACTGGTATAACACTATTAGTCGGCAAGTACTGATCTTCATTTGACAAGTACTGGAATAACATCACCAGTCACCAAGTATTGGGCTAACACTATCAGTCGACAAGTATCGATCTTCAGTCGGCAAGTACCAGAATAACATCACCAATCGGCAAGTACAATGATAACATTATCAGGCGGAAAGTACTGATATTCAGTCGGCAAGTACTGGAATAACATCACCAGTCGGAAAGTACTGGGATAACACTATCAGTCGGAAAGTACTGATCTTCAGTCGGCAAGTACTAAAATAACATCACCAGTCGGAAAGTACTGGGATAACACTATCAGTTGGAAAGTACTGATATTCATTCGGCAAGTACTGGAATAACATCACCAGTCGAAAAGTACTGGTATAACACTATCAGTTGGAAAGTACCAATATTCAGTCAGCAAGTACTGGAATAACATCACTAGTCGGCAAGTACTAGGATAACACTATCAGTTGGAAAGTATTGATCTTCAGTCAGCAAGTACTGGAATAACATCATCATCACTCCTCTTTCGAGGGAGGTCCTTTCTGACCACACCAAGCTTGTCTCAAAAGTATTCAAATTTTATGCGAGATAGAGGCTTAGTCAACACATCAGCAACTTGTTCCTCTGTAGGAACATACTTGAGCTTTACAGCTCCCTTCTGCACCATATCCCGGATATAGTGAAACTTGATCTCGATACACTTCAATCTATCATGGAACACTAGATTCTCTGTCATCTTGATACAACTCTGATTGTAATTTCTCTCTTGCACCCATCCATGAGCTCCTCATCTCCAACCTTGTAGAAAAGGTTTACATTTCATCACTCTAGGTGATCATCCTATCCCATGGGTGCCTTTCGATCACGTACAAATTCTTCTTTAATATGCACACATGTGGTTCTCTGTAGAGAATCCTGGAGGTTGCTCGATATCTTCTTCTACTTCGATTACACCATTTATCTAGTGTAATATTCACCACTGAGGAAGTGTGTCTGGCCACTAGAGCAAAATCTCATCATAGTCGACTAGCTCTTTCAGAGAGAACCCTTGCTTTGTAATTTTGTAGTATACTTGATTTCATAATTCCATCGTTACTTGTTCTACAAAACAAGTCTCATCATTCTTTGTTTGTAGGTGATCGTACACGATATTTCCTACAATTCAAATTCAATTGCATAGTTAGAAACATTTCATAGTTTCGAAAACATATTAATAATGAAAAATTCTTATGCATACAAACATAGGTCACACAGTCATGCAATTATCTTATACAATGCATCAACACAACATTCATCCATATCCTGTATTCATGCGGTAACTTTCTAGATGCATTCCATCTCTACCAGAACATTATTAAGAGCGTGCACTACTCCCAATATGCAAGCAAAGAGGTTACATTCTAGATAAGTAGCAATGGAATGTTGTACAGCACCATATGACACGTACCCATCATATGCATATCAATGCAAACATTCTAACATGCATAATACAGATCCTAAATCTAGGAACATAAATATGTACACAACTGGACAATACAGGAAATGACAATTCAAATACTTATCTTTGTTTGTTTGGTAGGATCTCTCTTGATCCTAGTCTCCTAGCAAGAGTCTATAACAGTGTGCTCCACTCCAACATCTAATTTTGAGAACCTGTTCTTCTTTCTTATGACCGACAATGTTGAACAAGTCTTCTATGATACAAATCATAGGGACTCATGGTCCTAGCTATTAGGGGTGAGTATGCATGTCCCTTCAATTTGTAGAGTCCTCCTCTTCAATTTCAATCACAATTGCATCCCCTCTTATCCAATGCTGAGATAGATAAGAGGTTCTTCTATCTTCCTGGTTTGGATTAAAGTACATATTCCTCATCATTGGAGGAATCTTCTTTGGCCTTCCTTTCATCATCATGTTCAACTACATGGGCATGAAATATTTTATTCTACTTGATTTTTTCAGCTCTGAGAGGACCATTTCTTCCAATGTGTCCCATCTTGTGACAAGTAAAACATTCAAAGGAGGAGAAGTCTTTTTTGATCCTTTTGTTGGTTTGAAATCTTTGATATCTTCTAGGAGAGTGGTCATGAGAATGTTCATGATTCTTCCTTTTGTTCCTTCCTTTGGAATGGGTTGCCAAAGCTTGATATTCATCATCATTTAACATCTCTTCTCTTACTGTTATCATTTCTTCTTCTTGCACACACTCTTCCCATAGTTTTTTTAACTTGATAAATTTCTTCCTAGAGCATATGCCATGAACGAAAGGTTCCCAATCTCTTGGGAGACCGTTCAGGGTAGTCATCACAACTTCAGATTCTTCTATCATATCTCCAATAACTTCTAATTGTTCTTTGATATGAGATACTCTGGTGAAATATGAATGCATAGTCTCATACTTCTGAACCTTCACACCCTTGAGTTGATTTCTCAAGGTCATATTTCTGTTAATATTATTTCCTTCAAATATACAGGTCAAGGCATCAAACATTTCTTTTGGGGTCTTCGTTGATGACACTTGAGGGATCAAGTGATCTTTGATAGAGTCAGTTATGATCCTCTTAGCCTTGATCATATTCTTCTTTTGTTTTGCTTTGGCCTCATCTCCCTCTGGTTCTTTAACTTCTTCTTTTATGAAGCCTTCTCGGTCATGTTCTTCAAGAATGAGCATGACCCTATATTTCCATGCCCTGATGTTCTCAACTCCCTCAAGCTTCTCATCAAAATTGGTAGTGTTTGTCATTTTCAGAACATGAGAACCTCAAATGGAAATAGAATGGACATAGTACTTACTTGTGAAACTGCTTCTCCAAGAACTGCTTCTGGATTGACCTAGGGTTTGATAGAGAAACCCTAATTTTCCAACTTTGATAACTTGAGAAATTGATTGGAGGAAAATATGTGCTTCCCCAAGGTGAGTTAGGAAAAGTACTCCCTTTCCAAAATCTGTTGACAGGACTGCAAAATATTTGATGCCCTAGTTTCTTCAATTTCTACTGTATATTTGCCTGGTCTTAATTATGATGTATCTCCGAAATTTCTGCTCCTCAATGTTTGAAACTTCATCTTGTGATATTATGATATGTCATATATACAACCCCATAGGTTAGAGTAGGATTGTATTCACCAAGTGGAACTTATGCTAACTTTACCAAGATGACATGTTTATGGATTGTTTCAGTATAGCGAACTTGTACGAACTTGCACGTGTCATTGTTTCATATTCGGGTTCTGAAACTTGCACCAAAGAAACTAAAGTCCGTGTAATTTCTGGAAGATCTTTATACAAAATTCTATTTGGATCTTCCTATCCAGAGATATAGCATTTCTCCCTAGGTCACCTTTCTAAAGTTGAATTCTGGAGGAGGATGGAACCCTAATTTTAATGGATCATATATCCTAAATTATAGTGAATCTGAGGCTGAAAATCGCACACAAGGTACATGTAGATTTCCTCTTCTTCATGTCCGAGTTTCAGATCCTAAACCTTCTCCAAAAGTGATAATATAGCGAAAATTCCTAGATGACTAGTTTCTGAAAATGGAAACCCTAGGCAGCAGCTGCACAATGTTCTCTTTCAGGCCTGCTCTGATACCATGTTAAGTTTTTACTTTTTTAACATAATAACATTAAACAATATAATCATTGTAATAAATACAAGCACATAAAACAAAAAGAACACAAAATTTCTCTCAAGGAAACCACAAGGGACAAAACCCTGACAAAACTTCCTCAATATAGAATTCACCAAGTACAAGACAAAACCCCAAGACAAAAACATCTTCTCTCCTTCACTTGTGCTAACTTCTCTCTCTCCTATGCGAACTTGAGTGAGTGAGGTGAGTGATGCAAATGAGAAACTCAAACTCATATTTATACTTAACAAGTGACTTGACCTTTTTACTAATTAGGTCGGCTTGACTCACCTAACTGGGTCGACCTGTACACTTTACAATAAAATATTCTTTTCTAGTTATTTCCAGGCCAACCTAATAGTTAGGGTTTACATTGACTCTTTCAATGAATCTTACCTTATCAATTACATCAATGACATCTCCTGAACGAGGAATACAATAACACAATAGACAAGTACATTTAGAATATCTTCCACGGTTACATTTCTTTAACACTATTGTGTCTAATCTCATTGTAAATATGCTTCGTTTTCTCTCGTTGGAAAATTAGGGTTTCTCTATCAAAGTTGGAAAATATCAATGTCCCATAGAATTTATAACATAATGTCTTCTTGAATTTCCATTCATACTATGAAATTTATTCACACATTCAACTATCGATTGAAGTGAAATTTTTTATATGCAAAGATTTGAGCAACAATGTTCAGTGACAATTTTTGAAAGGAATGCAGCCTGATCAATTCAAATCTTATGATGGATAAGAAGGACAATGTGAGGGAGGAGAGGCGGCATAGGAAGGATCGAGAAGTTGTGGAAAGAAGGAAGGGAAAAAGGTGAAAAGAGAAGATTTGGAATGAGATTCTTGAGAAAAGGGGGAACGAGAGAGAGAGAGGAGTGAATAAAAGAATAAGGGGGTAACGTGGCAGAAGGAGGAAAACAGGCGATACAGTAGAGGAAGGAGCCTAGTTAGGCTGAGAGTAAATCAAAGGCAGAGAAGAAGTTGAGCAGTGTTTGAACGAGGAAGAAGGAGGAAAATAGAAGATGCACATAAGGAGCACAAACATTAGTTGAAAGGGTTGTAAAAATAAAGAGCAAACTATAGGGCAAAGGGAGCATAGCTTAGAATATTTTTGGAGAAAAGGAGTTAGTAACAGCTCCAGGTAAAAAGTAGTTTCATAATTGATGGGTAAAATGTATTGACATTTCTAGCTAAGGCTCAGACCATCAGGCTTGAAGCTTCAATGATGAACCAAATGAAGGGCCCCAACCCAAATTGTAATTTCTATTGAAGAAATCTCTTTGAAGCTTGTAACAATGAAATTGTAAATATGATATGAATGAAATGGATGGCTTGTTGAGCATATTATTTAAATTTAAAACTCGTGTGTTAGGTCCTGGTGCTTTAAAATGATGTGTATGTAATGGCCTATTAAGCCCAATTGAACTACATAATGTCTCATTACGTATATACGTGTTCTTAATTATCTGTTTGAAAATTGTTGCATGGTTGTTAAAGTGTGTTGGTCCCTACTGTATCACATCATGGACTTTATTTGTCTAATTGCGGCATTGATTGGTTAATGAGTGTGTATGCCAGTATTGTATTTTGGACTTGTTGTGTCATGGCTTTATTTTTGGTTGTGTTTGAGGGATAATTGAAGTGGAGGTAGAGGTACCCAGCCTACACCAAGTTGTCTGAATAAATTGCTGCTTTGAGAGCACTGGTCTGAGCTTGGGGACTGAAGACGATGAACAGAGAAATTAGACTTTAATTGCTATGTGCATAACTATTGGTATTAGATCCAGGGTAGAATCCAGCCCCTGCTACATAAGAAAGGGTTGACTGGTGTGCATTTTCTTAACGTGAGAGTTTATGGAGTTAAAAAATTGGAAGTGGGAGTCCCAATAGCAGTGACCAGCGAAAATATACATAGAAACCAATTTTCCATTAGCATGAACTAGTTTGTCCAAGCACCTATGTGAGCTAGGTCTTTCAATTTTTGGGAGACGGAGATTGGAAGAAGCATGGATACAACAACCATGAGTGACATGGAGAAGCTCAATGGGGCCAATTTTTCTCAATGGAAAACAAAAATGGAGGAAATATTAATTCTAAAGGACCAATACTTGCCAATTGAGGGAGAAACAAGTAAACCTTCATCAATGACATATGAAGAGTGGAACAAGCTTGATACGAAGGGAATTGCTACAATCAGGAAATATCTAGCAAAGAATGTCTACTTCAATGTGGCAAAGAATGTCTACTTCAATGTGGCTAGAGAGAAGAAAGCAGTAGATCTATGGAATAAATTGCATGATATGTGTGAGAAAAATGAAACATCGGACAAGGTGTTTTTTATGAATAAGTTGTATAATCTCAAGATGAAGGAGGGTTCTTCAGTTGCAAAGCACCTAAATGAATTCAACATCATTACCAGTCAACTTGCTTCTATTAAAATTGTATTGGATGATGAAATAAGAGCCATCCTACTCATGTGCTTTATGCCAGATAGCGGGGAGAATTTGATAGTTGCGATGAGAACTTCAGCTCATGTAGGGACCCTGAAGTTTGATGATGTTAGAAGCAACTTAATGAATGAGGAGCTGCAATGAAAATCAGTCACATAAAACCGGGGAGGAGAAGCACTAACCATAGCTGATCGACGAAGAAAATAGATCAAAGTAGACAGGGGTGCTCAAATTCAAGGGGCAAATCAAAATCAAGAAGAGGCAGACTCACTTTCTATCATTGTGGAAAACCACGACACGTGAAAAGATAGTGTTGGATATGGAAGAGAGAACAAAAGGAGCAAAAATAAACCAGCACAAGTCAAAAATAAGCCAACACAAGTGAAGGTGAGACCATTGATGTAGCTTCAGATGGTGATGTTACATTTATTGTTTCAATGGAAGATGCATGCCTATATACTTGTAGTAGTAGTATTGATTGGATTCTTGACTCTGGGGTATCTCACCATGTAACTCCATGCAAAATCATTTTTTTTCATATGAAATTGGAGACTACGGTAGAGTACATTTGGGAAAAAACCATTTTTGCAATATTGTTGGAGTGGGAGATGTCTGAATCCAAACAGGGGATGGGCATGATATCCTATTGAAACAAGTGAGGTATGTTCCAGATATGTGCATGAGCCTAATCTCTGTGGGACAACTAGATGATGAAGGCTTCTCCACAAATTTTGGAAAGAGTGGTTGGAAAATCAGCAAAGATGCATTGGTCATGGATAAAGGACTCAAAACATGGACAATGTATACCTTAAGAGAAACAACAAGAAAATCATATGTGATTTTTGTTGCAAAAGAATGAACCTCGCCATATTTATGACACAAACGTTTGGGACACATGAGTGAAAAGGGATTAAAAATCCTTGTTGGAAAAAATATGTTTCCAGGTTTGAAATCTTATGAACTTGAACTTTGTGAGCATTGTATATATGGTAGGCAATGTAGAGTCTCATTTACGAGAGGAGGACATCAAAGAAAATTAAATTTATTAGAATTGGTACACTTCAATGTGTTTGGGCTAGTCAATATTAAATCTCTAGGAGGAGCATCATATTTTGTCACTTTTATAGATGATGCGTCGAGGAAGGTTTGGGACTATCCCATGAAAGGAAAGAATGTGGTACTTGAAATATTTCAAAATTTTCATGTTGGTGTTGAAAGAGAGACTAACAAACTGCTCAAGTGCTTGAGGATAGATAATGGTGGAGAGTATTGCTCCAAAGAATTCAAGGACTATTGCAATAATTTTGGCATAAATCATGAGAAGATCATCCCGAGTACTTCTCAACAGAATGGTATTGCAGAAAGGATGAATCGCACCATCGCGGAGAAGGTGAGGAGCATGTTGTCAAATTTCAGGTTTGCTACAACATCCCCATCCCTCAATTCGGGCAGTAGGAGGGGACATTAACTGAATCGTGGCCTCAAAATTTTGCCCCATAACCACAATTACAAATTGATAACGTATAAAATGCATGTGCAGAATGTAAATAAAAACACACAGCGGAAATAAAACAATTCACACACACATCATGCAAATTACAGGCTTAATTCTAGCATGAGTACAAATAAAATCATTGCTTAGAAAATACATAAGAATACTTATCTTTAAACAAAGAAGATCCAAGCAACTGGCTGTGTGAGATTGATTTTCCACCCAAGCATAGGCACTCTTTCCAGAATATACTCTTTATGTTGAGAGGTCACCCCCAAGCTGGGCTATGAGGCCACCAGGGCGAAGGAAACACCTATAGGCTTCTATCTCTCAGCCCACAACCCATTATGCTCACTATGATTAGCCAAAAATCTCAACCGGAGCTCTACAGGGGTCTCACTCATACATAACAGCCATGGTACTCCTTACCACTACCCCATACAACAGAAGGAAGGAATTTCCCTTCACCAATCCATAGTTAGCTCGGGAAATCTAACCCTTACAGTGCTTACCAATGTGTGCAGTAAGAGTCCAACCTGTTGTATGCTAATGGAGAACCTCCTGCAACATCAATCCATGGCTTCTCAAGCATCCAAAAGTAGTTGAACTCAATGGGTAAAGGTTCCTAGCTTGCCCAACCTCCATGCTCACCTACAACCATCTATTTTCCCTTCCAAAAATGCAACTTTGTCTCTAAATTCAAATTTTTGGGTTAAACACAGTATGGTAATGGACATGAACAGTAATGGAAACTCTACGTAGTGTAGAAACATGTATGAGAGAATGATCAATAAAACTGACATAGATTCTGACCATAGAATAAATCATGGACTGCCAGCAACTGACATAACTATCACAACCCCCATGCTTCAATAACTACATGAAGTGACTTTTCCCACCAACCTCACACATGCATTAAATGATTGGATTTAATAGTCAAAAGAAGGTAATTGGATCATTTAAGGAACATGGTAGATTTTGGATGAGTTCTAAGTTTGATAGTTCATGGCAACATATGACTTGGTTTCCCCCATAGGCCCCCTTCCTCTTCCCCTTTCGTGTAATCATAGCCCCTCTAGTGCTCTTTACACAACCATCTTGGACCATTTTATTAATTTTCAACATAATATTTACATACATTTCGAATTGGCATGATAAGCCAATCATATGGTCCAAATAAAAATACATACATCATACATGCCTAACCAATCACTAGTTGGGTGTTGGCCTTGAGATCCACACTAGGAATCCATACTAGCATATTTACATCATTTACATAATTTGATTAAATACATTCCAAGTCAAAACTAGGGGTATTCTTGACCCAAAAATTTGTTTGGGCTCAACATGTTGTTTCATAGCTAAAATATTCATGAGGATTTTGCTTTAAGCAACCCTGCATAGTTCAATTTCGGTCAAAGAGGTGGTAGGAGTTGGTTCATTCGACTCTTGCACCATCTAAAGAGTGTAAGTGGTTCACTTTTAGGATGTCACTTAAGTTCAAAAGTGACCTTTCAATTTGTTAAAGAGTATCAGTGGGTCATAATCAGTGAGTAAGGGAAGGTTCATAATGACACATCAAAACATTAAGGAGTATTAGTGAGCATTTTTTGAGTCACTAAATCAGGGTTAAAGACAATTACAGTGGTTGGATTTCATATTGGTCAGGTTCCCTACATTCAATGTAGGGTGGTAAATCTAAGTGGTTTTCATATTTAAATATTCTCGAGCATACTATCACCTTTTGGGACATATTCAAATCAGCCATCAAGGCCACAGTGTTTGACTAAGCCTTGTTGGTATTCAGTTAAGTGGAAATTGACCTCACCCGGCTTGTTCTAGACACCCTTGTTTCAAGGCCTTGGAAAGGATACTATAAGGTTATTTTTGAGCTCTAGAACACTCTCACTTCATCAATCTATAGTTTGGGGATAATCATGTCATATTTCAATAGATATGAGCGTAGTTTGCAAAATTTTCAACGTTGGCCCCTTTCACTTGTCACTTAGCGGAGCCAACTGAAGCCATGTCTTCCAATGGTTATAAAACTTTTCGTATACACATTTAAAGAAATTAGATTGTTTCTTATTATGGTTCTCTGGATAAGCTTTCCAAAGAGCCATCATTTGCTCAATTCCGACACCATATGACCACCTATCGATCTCCAAAACTTCAGGACAAAATGGGTTAAATATGGAAAATGATTTGGGAACAAATTATAAATTATACATATATGTATTTTGTAATTATTGAAATTAGGGAGGTTTTGGTAAAATAAAAATTGGAGGTGGGGAGGTTTTGGTAAAATAAAAATTGTAGGTGGGGAGGTTTGAACTTGAGACCTACCACCCAACATATAACCTAAACACTCTTCACTAACCAACATTCCCAACCATCAAGTCATGATGGGAAGGGGAAGCTGCTCCAATTTAATGTGGTGGCGTGCATATCAAGTCAAGAAAAGAGTGCCATGCACCCCCACTCCCATGCAATTTCGACTTGGTCTCTTTTCCCCTTTCCCATTCACACCCAAGCCATTTAGTCACCCATATATTTTTCACAGTGGAGGTTCTACAACAATGGAGGCAAATATTTTGCAGCCATGGAGGTCATGGAGTTGGGGGATTTTTGCAGGGAAACATCTACAAGCCCCAATTCATGGATTTGTGCATGCATGGTAAGTTTCCACCTATAATTTATATCTGAAATTGCATTAATTGCTTTCATTCAGTATTTAGAGGGTGGGTTATGAATATAAAAAAATTGGATGGTTCATTTTCTCGAATTTATGGTGAAGAGGTTGGGGGTTTTCAGTTGAATCAATGGTTTTGAGTATGGGATGGATTATGTAGCTTGTTTGGAGGGTAAATTGAGGGTAAAATTTCATATATTATTCCTACATCAATTTTTAAAAAATTTATTCTACTCCTTACTTTAATTAATGATCTGGGTGCCAAGGATTTGCCAGATTGTGTGTCTGAGTTAAAACTGAGTTATGGATTTATTGTTTCAATCAATCACGTACTTGGGTACTTTTTATTCTGATTCAGACAAACATCAAGGGATATATGTACCATATGGCCTTGGAACCCTCATTTTGATTCCAAAATTATTGTTTGAAGGACCAGAAACCGAGATCTAGGTGTTTTTGTGAAAACGTAGGTTCCCCTCGAGGGTCTTTTTACCTAGGTTTGGGCCTAATTTCATTTATGCTAGTTATTGAAATGATACTAGAGTTCATAGAAAGAAATGTTTGTAGGTGGATGCACCCTAAATGTTTGAAAAAAACCATCAACCATGGACATCCACTAAATATTTGACAAAAACCCTCAACCAAGTAATTGTCCACTAAATATTTGACAAAAACCCTCAACCAAGTAATTGTCCACTGAATGTTTACCTGAGCTAAAATTGCAATATCTTCCTCATCCGGAAGCCTTTTTTAGCCCGAAAAAAAAGATACAGGATCGTGGTGAAGTCTACTTCATTTTTACATGGGTTAAAATCAGAGATTAAGCCTATAATTTTTCATAAATTTCCATATATCACAGTGACCCTATTTTGGTCCCACAGACCAGCACCGAAAGTGTGCTTAATTGGGGGTATTCCAGGTCCAATTCCTCAGATATGAAAGAAAACCATTTGAGTTGGGATAGCAGGGATTAGTGCATGATGATCAATTAAGAATTTTAGTCTTGTATTGGATGAAATTTGACTCCAATTGGTGTTTTAGTGTCCCTGGTGCAACCGTTGCTTTTAGCTGTCATGCCTTCTATTTTGATCCTTGTTTTGGTGCCAATATTGAATATTGATAAGGGGTTATCAATTAGGAAGTGAGGGGGGTAATGTTTCATCTTGAAAAGTGCTCGAACAATGAGCATTCAATATCACTTTGGCTGTAATTTCCCCAATTTGACCCCATGGCATTAAATTGTAAATGATGTAATATTGTTATAAAATCGTGGTGAGGAGCTCAAGGCCAAGGCCCCACCATCGATTTAGTGATGCATATGGTTTACGTGCTATCCAAGCACATTGAAATTGTAAATATGCATTTTAATAAATACCCACAACTAGCCATGCAATGCAACAAGAGATGGGAGCATGATTTTACAAGGAATTGGGAGGGAAAACACTCAAACCCTTTAGCCAACCAAGTCAAGTCAAGTGTCAATGAGAGAACCAATCAAACCCTCAACTACCCATGTTGACTTTTGTACCCAATCATTGATTTCTCCCAAGAGTTGGTTGAGGTAGTTAATGCCTTGGGGAATGGGAGGTATGGCTGTCCAAATTCGGGTATGGGAAAGCCACCCTGCATGGGAAATCGAGTTTTGCTTCTTGGGCAATAAAGGAGCCATGAATTGCTCCCCAAGCCATTATCCATCAACCAATTTCTCTCCCTCACGAGTTGGGATCTACCTGGGCGTTTTCCAGCTATGTTTTTGGGTGTTCTCCTTGATCCTCAGCTAGGATAAGGGTGTTTTTGTATTGTATACCAGTGGGGAAGATGGAAATTCGAATTGGGGTTCCATAGAGACCATTATGGATGTTAAATGCTGAGATGGTTGGGGAGAAATCATTTTTCCTCCCCTGTGAATGTTTTTCCTCGTCCCACAATTCGTTTTTGGATGGAAACGATTTGGGGAAAACCCAAACCCATGGCCATCCTGATGGTAAATCCATTGCTTTGGCTTGAGCTTGAGTGTAAGCCTCCAGGGTTCAAATGTAACCTGATAAACCTAGATATGGAATGGCTTGGCTCATATGAAATGATTAATTGGCTGTGAA
This sequence comes from Larix kaempferi, assembly GCA_027924585.1. Taxonomy (NCBI): domain Eukaryota; kingdom Viridiplantae; phylum Streptophyta; class Pinopsida; order Pinales; family Pinaceae; genus Larix; species Larix kaempferi. The sequence continues at coordinate 5,098,775 of BSBM01000505.1, forward strand.
TGAGTGAATGTCTCATTTTCCTTGTAAGAATGATGCCCAGCTCGGGGGTGGCAGTTGTGTTGAGAGCTTGATGAACACAACTATCCTATGGTTGGGTGGAACGTTGCAGCGACATAGCTAGTTGTTTGGACCAATTGCACAATGAAGATAAGTGTTTTTCTGTCTATGTATTTACTTCTGCAATGCATTAATTTGATGACTATTTTGATATGCTGGATGGGCATGAATTGTGTATGGATTAGTTTCAATTCCGCTGTGCATATTTCATGATTTGTATCTGCACACCAATGTTTTTTATTCATATGATTCTAATGACTGGGATGAGTTTTATGAAAATCCCCACAGATTGTTATCATCTTCCCTCTCTTATTGGGTCAGCAAGTGGGTACATTACATTGGTCATCGATGCCAAGATCCCTCTACCCTCCAAAGCAAGGCTAAGTGTCCTCGGGCCTCTTTTCTCAAATATCTTTTATTTTTAAAAAGATATTATTGTAATATTTTATTTCATGCGTAGGACAAATATTTTATTTTGAAATTAATTTTTGGAAATTAAAAGGTGATTTGGCTTGTCACACTTGTCATTTTTTCAAAAGTGACATGTGTCATGTAAACCCTAACAGGATAGCCTCAATTTCTATATAATGAGGAGGGTCTTTTGTAAATAGTTAGAACTTGAAGGAATATAAGTAGGTGTTGTTGGTTTTCACTCAGGGGTCTTAGAATACTCTTTCTTGTTCTCACTTGTAGCTGTTGGGACTCAGTTTGTATGCATGATAAGGGTTGAGGGACAATTATAGTTTCTTAATGTTAGCTATTTGTTATGGGATTGGTTAACTAGGTGTTATTTGTTGTTTCCTTGGGTTTATTTTCTATTTCTTAACTCTTAACAGTTATTTCTTTTGTTTATATGGATCTTCATGTAGGTTTTTTGAATCAGGAGGAGCACTTTTCCACTTGATGTTGGAATTTTAGGACAGCCCTTAAGTCACCCTATCCTTGCTAGTTTGAGTGGTCATCATCTTTCCCTTTCATTTGTTTATTTGTATGTAAGAATTTAGTTCTTTTTTTTCCTTTTTTCATACTTAAAATCCAAAAGTTGTTGCCCAATTCAAGCCCATTTACTCGGTTGCCCTGGATTCTCTTCCTATGCATAAGGGAACCATCCCAAGACCTGTTTGAGGCATTAGGACAAACAGGGCGGCAAACAAAAAACATAGGACAACCTTAGAATTCTCAGTAATTTTTGAGTATTTTTATCAATCTACACATAACCCACGAGATTAAAATCTTTCACACACCACTTCAATTAATTTCCAGCAGTTTTATAAGTTTAAATTTACATTTTTCACTGACAAACCAGCCCACTAAACAAGGAACCAACTGGCTCTTTCCTTGCCCATGGCGACTTTGCCGCCCGTGAGGGAAACCAATGCCATTCCTTGGACTGGATAATTTATTTTGGTACATTCTTTATTTTCCATTGTTATTTGATGCATTTTATTTACTGACGTGTTCTCTTACAGCTTGCACCCCAAGAGGGTTAATTTGCAAAAGCAAAAAACGCAAAACAAAACAAAACAAAACAAAAAGTAGGGGTCCACTCCACCAAACAAAAAACAAAACTGAAAACCAAGCAGGAGTCCACCCCATTCACAAAAACAAATTACTATGTATATATATGTATGCTCGGAGCCCGTTATAGGGTGTATTATTATATGTATTTAGTTTAGATTACAATTTTTTAGTTTAGACCAGGAGTCTCTCTTCTGAAAGCAAGTGGTGATCTCGCCATGTGGATGGCCTAGTCCTTTCATTTCAAGCATTTCAATTTTTCTAGAACTCTAAGTGTCAAAACTAGGGAATCCTCGATCAGGGGCCTCTCGTTGTTGGTCTCTTAAGTGTCGGTTAGTGAGTACTTTATATTTTCTTGAAACGGTAAATACTACGCTAGTGACGAGGAAGGGTCAACCCCTCTCCTTCTGAACTGCATGAGGTATTTGTGGGATACTACGCTAGTGATGAGGAAGGTCCAACCCCTCTTTCGTTAAACTGCATGAGGTATTCCAGTTTCATCGAACTAATTTCCCACTCACTCTCTCACACCTAAGGTGACCTTGGCGATAAAAAGGGTGTGAGCTTGCTCGGGAGGACCTTCAGAATGGTATGTTCAACCTTTTGCTGGATTGATTAATAAACTAAAATCTTGATAAAAATACATTAATCGAGTCAGCCTTTTGTCAGTCCTCACTTCCCCACACTTTTTTTTAAATTGTTAAAGATGCCTGAATTTTCAGCAATTAACTTGCATAGCACAATGGCCATCCCAATGGTCTTATACAACTAAATTAGCTAATTTTTCATGGCTGCAGCAGCTTCTTGTAAGGATGAAAATTAAATTCTTGAAACATATTTCGTGACCAACCTCAATGCCATTTCATTTGGCTCACTTCCCAATAATTGTTAAACTTCCTATGAACTATTTTCAAGGTAAAACACTGATAAATTTTGATATTCTAGCTCGTTGTCTGCATATAAGAGCCTTTAAAACACATAACTATGTATTTGTTATAGGTGGTTCTAGGGATTTTTCGATAAGCATATTACTCAAATATTCACCCGAGTAAGTTCCCTAGACCCCGGTTGACCCGGTAGTCAAACCTTGCTTACTTTCTTGCGCTTAAATTGGGTTTTCCAATTGTTGTTTACTATTTTGTTTGCTAGTCCAAAAAACCAACAAGCTATTTTTCCAGTTATCCTACCCATTTTCACTTTTTTCCCGGCCTCTGGGCCATCCTGGAAATTGTTAGAGGTTAAAACCCATTTAGGGTGATCCAAACCTCTCTTTCTTCTCCCTTTTACCACCTTGGACATAGGATCATCTTAGGTGCGAGTAGATTTTCCTTGTGCATAGCTACCAAAGAGGCTTGTAACCAGCATGACCGTCGAATAGGTTGGATCCATCCTCACAGTTGGATTTTGGGCAGAAGCAGTGAGGACGGCATGTTATCTCAACAACTAATCACCTACTACAACCTTGGACGGTGGCATTCCTGAAGAAGTTTGGACCTACAAGAAGGTAAACTATTCTCACCTTAAAAATTTTGGATGTGATGCATTTGTGCATATTCCCAAATAGCATAGAACTAAGTTAGACAATAAATCAACGAAATGTATTTTCTTGGGATATGTGGATGGTGAATTTGGTTACTGCTTATGGGATATGGTTAAATGCAAATTTATTAGAAGCAGGGATGTTATATTTAATGAGATAGAAATGTTTAAGAGGCCTACAGGTGATATGGAGGTCAAGAAAAATGTTGACAAATTTGTAGAGCAATAAGAAAACATGCCATCATTGAAAGGAAATAATGGACAACAGGCAAAAAATAGTGGACAGCATGCAAAAGATGAAGGACAGCCAGCTGAAAATGATGGATATGCAGCATAAAATGATGGACAACAGGACGAAGAATTCTTGCAGCATCCCTTGCAAGAGATCCAACCAAAAAATATACCACCACAACTGGTTTGCAGGTCCACTAGGACTCATAAGCCATCACAAAGGTATCTGCCCTCAAATTATGTTTTATTAACTGATGAATGTCCTCATTTTTTTTAGGAGGCTGATGAATGATCAAGCATGGGTATGAAGGGAAAAAGGATAGGTACAAGGAAAGGTTGGTGGTAAAAGGATTTACCCAAAAAGAAGGTATTGACTTCAATGAAATTGTTGCACCTGTTGTTAAAATGTCATCCATTAGAGTTATTCTTGGTCTTATTTCTACTTTAGACTTGGAGTGTGAACAATTAGACATGAAGACAAACTTCCTTCATGGATAATTGGAGGAGGAGATCTATAGGGAGCAGCCGGAAGAATTCAAAATAAAAAGTAAAGAAAAACTGGTTTGTAGGTTCAAGAAGAGCCTCTATGGGCTTAAACAAGCACCTCGCCAATGGTATAAGAAGTTTGATTCATTCATGTTGGAGCATGGTTTTAGAAGTCTAGAGGTTGATCATTGTGTTTACATTAAAAAGTATGACCAAGAAAAGTATATTATTTTATTGTTATATGTGGATGACATGCTAATTGTTGGGCATGATAAGAACATGATTAACTGGTTGAAGAAGGACTTGGGCAGTCAATTTGCAATGAAGGATTTGGTTCAAGCACAACAAATATTAGGCATGATGATCATACCTGACAGAAAGAACAAAAGGTTGTGGCTATCACAAGAAAAATATATTGAGAAGGTGCTTAATAGGTTCAACATGAAGGATGCCAATCAAGTTGGAACACCTCTTGCTGCCCACTTCAAATTGAGTATTGATTTGTGCCCTTGCAATGACAAGGAGAATACTGAGGAAATGAGTCAAATTCCCTATTCTTCAATGGTTGGCAGCTTAATGTATGCTATGGTATGTACACGTCCAGACATTGCACATTCAGCGAGATTACTAAGCAGATTCCTTGCTAATCCACGAAAACAACATTAAAGTGGATCTTAAGGTATCTCAAGAGTACTAGTCATTACTGTTTATGTTTTGGTGACAATGATATTGTGCTTGAAGGCCTTGCAAATGTAGTTATGGCTGGAGATGTGGACACTAGAAAGTCCACTACTGTTTATTTATGTTAGCAGGTGCAGAAGTGTTTTGGGTATCTAGGCTACATAAAGTAGTGGCTGTCTCCACAACTGAGGAAGAATACATAGCTGCAACATAGGCTTGCAAAGAGATGTGGATGCAGCGATTCCTAGGAGAGTTGGGAATTAAACAAGACAGGTATGTGTTGCATTGTGACAGTCAAACCTCCATTCACTTGGTGAAAAGCCTAGCATTTCATTCAAGAACCAAGCACATTGATATGAAATATCATTGGATTAAGCAAGTGTTGGAAGAAGGTCATTTAAATTTAGAAAATATTCATACTGCTGAAAATCCTGTTGATATGCTCACTAAAGTCTTGCCAAGATCCAAGCAAGAACTTTGTAGAAGATTGGCTGGCTTGGGAGTAAGTTGATGCACAATTTTGGATGAGCAACAAACCAGAGCCTCCATTTGACTTCAAATGGGAGAATGTTGGTAGTTGAAACCAAACTATGGCATTTATGAACCAATTGATAGCTCAACTGCAAGTGCCATCTCAATCTCCAATTCCGGCTGGTAGCTAGAATGTAATCATTGAATTAATTGAGTAGAGGCTTCTCAATGAAGCAATCTCTCCATCGACATCCATGGAAGGCTCTAGATGCCTTGAATTTTGATGTAGAAGCATCGTACTTAGCCTAAAATCTATCCCAGGTTTGAATTTTGTTTTAAAAAAAATCCTAAATCTATGTAATGGGCGCACCTGCCAGCCTAAGTGCGGTGCCACGTTAACCTATTTTGAAGCATGTGCTGTAATATTTTGAATTTTCGATCTGTTAAGGCATTTATGTTTATTAATGAGATGTAATAGGAGTTAGTGGGGGTAGTTGGTTTTGAAATCTTGAACCCATGGGCTATTTGAGAGCTCCAGGATATATAACATGTAATTCTCATTTCATTAGAGGGGGGACGAAATGAAGAGAGCAGGGGCGAGGATGGCCTGCGAGATAGAAGCTATTTGGTAAGCTGTAACCCTATAGTTTGAGTCTCTATCTATGAGACCAGTATATGTAATGAAACAATGAATCCACTATAATCGCGAAGGACATTCGGCCCTCTATGCTTTTGTTTTCCCCATGTGCTTATGAAGCCCGAGTACCTGGGCGCTCCATATGTGAACTTAACCCTCTGAAAGTGTTTCAAGTTGAATGTTTGAATGCATATGTTGAATGCAGGATCCCATTGAAGTCTGCGAACTCGGGTTGCTGCAGGTCTATCCAAGGTCGGCAGGAGAAGCCCCGCGCGAAGTGTGAGCCCAGATCACGGTCGTGCAGCAAATCGCCGGTGGTGACGACCCTGTTTGGGTGTAGAGAGCATGGGAACAGGGATTCGAGGCAGAGTAAAATGTATTTTCATCTGCCAACCCTAGGGGTTGGCATCAGTTTGGTATCAAAGCCACTAGAAAGGTTTTGTGGAAGATTTGGAGGAGGATTCGCTAGGAGAAAACGTGGAAGTGAAGATGCCACCAAGAAGAGAAAGACCAAAACACGAAGTTCCAGTTTGGGGACGAGGAAGAAGAAGAGGAGAACCAGTTACAGGGGAACAAATGAGAAGGCTTGAAGCAAGGATGGAAGCCATGGAAACGAAAAACCCTGGTATGTTTGATATCAGTGATAATGAAAAAGAAGCATAGGAGGAAGTTGCAGAAGTTCCAAATGAAGAAACCAGAGCATTGAGAATGTTAATAGCATCCAGCCATAAACCAAGATTAGAAGTCCCGATGTATGAAGGAAACCTCAATGCAGAAGAATTAATAGATTGGATTAGTGCAGTGGAAAAATACTTTGACTTTAAAGGTAGAAGACAGAAAAAAGGTAAAATATGCAGCTACAAGGTTGAAAGGATATGCGTCCATATGGTAGGATGACCTACAAGCACAAAGAGAAAGACAAGGGAAGAACAAAATCAAGAAGTGGGACAAGATGTTGGGTAAGATCAAAAACCAATTTCTGCCCAAGGACTACCAACTAACCCTCATAAGACAGCTACAAAACTTAAGACAGAAAGGTATGTCAGTTAAAGAATACACTGAAGAATTCTATAAGTTATGTATCAGATCAGGACAAAATCAAACTGATATTGAAAGAGTGGCAAAGTATGTTAATGGGTTGAGGTATGAAATTCAGGATGAGATAAGTTTGTTGAACCTTAGGGGTGTAGAAGAAGCTTACCAAGCAGCCACTAAAGTGGAGGAGAAGTTGGTAAGAAAGCAAAATCAGAAAAATAGAGGAAGAGGAAGTGCAGTGAGAGGTAGAGGGTTCTCGGATAGAGGTGGAAGAACTCAAGAGTATAGAAATGATGGAGGGTTTCAGAATAGAAATGTGAAGTCTAGAGGATATCAAGATGAGGCTGGAAGCTCAAGTAATCAGAACACTCAGAGAGGTGGATTTAGAGGAGGAAGGTTTAGCCCAGCAGGAAGAGGAGAAAACAGAGTTATGAAGTGCTATATATGTGGAGATCCTACACACAAGTCATACAATTTCCCAAAGAACAAGCGAGTTCATAGAAGTGCACACATTGCAGAAGGTAGAGCAGAATCTCATAAGGGAGGGTAGAAGGATAATGCAGCAGAGGATGGAGAGAGTCTCATGTTAAAAAGAGTATTGGTAAATGCAGAAAAAGAATTGCAGGAGCCACCACAAAGAAAAAGCTTATTCAGAACCAGATGTAAAACTCAAGGCAAATGTTGCAAAGTTATCATAGATAGCGGAAGCACTGATAACCTAGTCTCTACTGAGATGGTAGAAAAACTAGGATTGAAGAGAAGGGAGCATCCTACACCTTATAAAGTTTCTTGGCTGCAGAAGGGACACCAAATCTTAGTGACTGAACAATGTAGGGTTGAATTTCATATTGGGGATTATAAGGATGAAGTGTTATGTGACATTATGCCCATGGATGTTTTCCATATACTCCTAGGAAGACCTTGGCAATATGATAATAAATCCATTCATGAAGGGAGAAGGAATACCTATTATGTGGAGAAGGATGGAGAAAGACAAAATTTGTTGCCATTGCAGCCAGAGAAAATTCAAGAAGCAGCAGAACCTAAAGTGTTGATGATGAGTGGAAAGGAGCTATTGCAAGAAATTCAAAAGGAGGAAGAAATGCACTTTGCCATTGTTGGAAAACCCAAGGTAATCTTAAACACCACATAAATAGATGAATTTCCTGTAGATATTAATGATATGCTTGATGAATTTGAATAAATTGTTGTAGATGAATTACCTAGTAGGTTACCACCAGTTAGAAGTATCAGTCATCACATTGATTTGATACCAGGAGCAAGCCTACCTAACAAAGCAGCATATAGGTTGACACCACAAGAAAATGAAGAAGTTACAAATCAAGTTTAGGAATTCTTAGAAAAGGGTTTGGTGAAGGAGAGCTTAAGCCCATGTGCAGTACCTACTGTACTCAGCAGAAGGAAAGATGGAGGATGGATAATGTGCACCGACTCCAAGGATATCAACAAAATAACAATCAGGTACAGATTTCCTTTCCCTAGAATGGATGGTTTAATGGACTGTTTAAGTGGAGCAAAGTATTTTACTAAGTTAGATTTGAAGAGTGGGTATCATCAAATTAGGATTAGAGAGGGAGATGAGTGGAAAACAGCTTTTAAAACCAATGATGGATTGTATGAGTGGTTAGTTATGCCTTTTGGGCCTACTAATGCACCTAGCACTTTTATGAGGTTGATGAATGAAGTCCTAAAGGATTTTATAGGGAAGTTTGTAATAGTATACCTAGATGATATATTAATTTTCAGTCAAAGTAAAGAGGAACATCTGAAGCATCTTAGATTGGTATTGGAGACTTTACATAGGGAGAAGTTGTTGATAAATTTGAAGAAATGTAGTTTTATGCAGACAGAATTGGTGTATTTAGGATTTGTGATCTCAGGAAATGGATTAAGAATGGACCCGGAGAAGGTACAGGCTATAATGGATTGGCCTCTTCCAAGTAGTGTGTTTGAGGTATGGAGTTTCCACGGTTTTAGCAAATTTTTACAGGAAATTTATAAGGAATTTCAGTCAGATAAGTGCACCTATTATAGATACTATCAAAGGAATAGGAAGCCATTTAAGTGGATAGAGGAAGCGGACAGAAACTTTAAAGTGTTGAAAAAGAAGGTTACCTGAACAACCAGTGGTAGCTTTACCTAATTTTGATAAAGTTTTTCAAGTTGAAACCGATGCTAGTGGAACCGCCATTGGAGTTGTCCTAACTCAGGAGAAGAGACCTATAGCATATTTTAGTGAGAAGTTGAATGAGGCTAAACAGAAATGTTCTTCTTATGATAAAGAATTGTATGTTTTTGTTCAATCAATGAAAAAATGGAGACACTACCTTATGCCAAAGGAATTTGTTTTATATTCTGATAATCATGCACTGTAGTTCATTAACAGTAAGCTCAAGTTGAGCCAAAGACATGCAAAATGGGGTAGAGTTCATGCATAAATTTACATTTGTGATCAAGCACACTAGTGGAAAGTCAAACAGGGTTGTGGATGCTCTAAGTAGAGTTAATTTGTTGTTAGAAGAAGTTAAAGTGAGCATTGTGGGATTTGAAGACATGAGGGAAGCCTATAAGGAGGATGAAGACTTTAAAGATATTTATGCAGCTTGTGTAAGTCCTATTACTTGTAACAGAAGCCAATGGTTGGGAGTATACCTTGCAAGAAGGTCTGTTGTTCAAAAACAGTAAGTTATGTATCCCAAATTGTTCTGTAAGAGAGAATATAATCAAGGAGAAGCATAGTGGAAGCCTATCTGGTCACTTCGGAGGGGATAAGACATTATCCCAAGTAAATGCATTTTATTATTGGCTAGGTATGAGGAAGGACATCAAGAAGTTTGTGGAAAGATGTAGAGTATGCCAGCATGCAAAGGGAGGAAAACATAATACAGGGTTGTATCAGCCTTTACCCATTCCAGACAAGCCATGGGATGCAGTTAGCATGGATTTTATTTTAGGACTGCCAAGAAATCAGAGAGGGAATGATTCAATTTATGTTGTGGTTGATAGATTCTCAAAGATGGCGCATTTCATTGCTTGTAAGAAAACTACTGATGCTACTAACGTTGCAAAACTTGTTCTTTCCCGAAGTTGTTAGGTTGCATGCTTACCATTAAGTATCGTATCAGATAGGGATGTAAAGTACTAAAGTTCTTTGGCCATTTCTGGAGGACACTATGGAAGAAATTGGGTACAAAGCTGGATTTTAGTTCAACCTACCACCCACAAACAAATGGGAAGACAGAGGTAGTTAATAGAAGCTCTTGGAAACATCTTAAGAAGTTTAGTGTATGAACAATCCTAAGCAATGGGACTTGGCACTGGCCCAGGCTGAGTTTGGCTATAATGACTCACCTAACAGAAGTACAGGAAGGATTCCATTTCAAGTTATTTATGGGATGCACCCAAGAGGTATATATGAGCTCAGAAATCTGGAGAAGCAAGAGTTTAGAAGTTTAGATGGGGAGGACTTTGCATCTGCAATGCACGAACTACATGAGAATTGTAAAAGAAAGCTGGAGGAAAGTGTAAGTGAGTATAAGCAGAAAGCTGATGAAAGGAGAAGGGTAGTGGATTTCCAAGTGGGGGAATATGGTGATGGCTTACTTGAGGAAAGAAAGGTTTCCAAGGGAACCTATAACAAACTGAAACTCAGAAAGATTGGACCTTTCAAGATCATAAGAAAATTCTCTGCTAATGCATATGAGATTGATTTACCATCTGGATATGGTATATCACACTATTTTTAATGTTGCAGATTTGTCTCTTTTTAAAGAAATAGGTGAACAGGATGAGGAACAAGGTTTCAAATAGTGATGGACAGATTGTGGATTGGCGAAGAACAACTGCCACAGATGGAGCAGCCACAAGTTGAAGTTGTGTTGGACAAGAAGGTTTCCAGGAAGACTAGAAGCTGGACCTATTATCAGTATTTAGTTAAAGTGGAAAGGGCAGCCTGTTGAGGATGTTATATGGATGACAGAACCAGAGGTTTACCAGCATGGGACAGACCCTGAAGAACATGTGAAGAACTTTCCTTTCCCTCCCTGGGAGGATGATGCAGGAGCATCGAACTTAGCCTAAAATCTATCCCAGGTTTGAATTTTGCTTAAAACAAAATCCTAAATCTATGTAATGGGCGCACATGCCAGCCTAAAGTGCGGTGCCACATTAACCTATTTTGAAGCATGTGCTGTAATATTTTGAATTTTCGATCTGTTAAGGCATTTATGTTTATTAATAAGATGTAATAGGAGTTAGCGAGGGTAGTTGGTTTTGAAATTCTTGAACCCGTGGGATGTTTGAGAGCTCCAGGATATATAACATGTAATTCTCATTTCATTAGAGGGGGGACGAAATGAAGAGAGCAGGGGCGAGGATGGCCTGTGAGATAGAAGCTGTTTGGTAAGCTGTAAACCCTATAGTTTGAGTCTCTGTCTATGAGACCAGTATATGTAATAAAACAATGAATCCACTATAATTGAGAAGGACATTCGGCCCTCTGTGCTTTTGTTTTCCCCATGTGCTTATGAATCCCGAGTACCTGGGCGCTCCATATGTGAACTTAACCCTCTAAAAGTGTTTCAAGTTGAATGTTTGAATTCATATGTTGAATGTAGGCTCCGTTGAAGTCTGTGAACTCGGGCTGCTGCAGGTCTATCCAACGTTGGCAGGGGAAGCCCAGCGCGAAGTGGTGAGGCCAGATTACGGCCGTGCAGCAGATTGCCGATGGTGACGACCCTGTTTGGGTGCAGAGAGCGTGGGAACAGGAATTCGAGGTAGAGTAAAGCGTATTTTCATCTACCAACCCTTAGGGGTTGGCATCAAATTTGAAAAAATCTTCATTGTATTTTATGTTAGTAAATGACATTATATTAGATGTGTGGCTGGGTTTTGAATTAACTATCTTTGCACAGAACGTTGATGTAAATAAAAACATAAAGAGTGTTTATCCCCAATTCTAAGTTTCTCTTGTGACTGCATTTACGTGTATGCTTTGTTCTAAGAATTGAAGTTGTGTGTGTATGTATGCTTGTAACTTCTATATATGTTGTCCTACCTTTTTCAAAATGGTCGATTTGCTTCCTTTTTAACATTCAAATCTACCGTTAGTTCTTGTAATCTACAAGTTGTCTGAAGAAATTGTTGCTTCGAAAGCATTGGTTTGAGCTTGGGGACTAAAGATGGTGAACAGAGAACCAGACTTTAATTTATAATTGCTCTGTTCACAACATTTCCCTTAGTTAAAATGTTGGATTAACTTCTTTGTGAACATGGTATAGACCATGATGAAGGTCGTATGACTCTTCAATTAGTGTTGAGCCCTTCACGGCTTCGATGGTGAACCTTGCATTTGTAAATGCTTTTACTTCTTTTATGATTCCGTTTATTCAATGTATAAATGTTTAAGAGCACGAAACACTCTTGTTGGGTATTCAATCTCAGTCCTTTTTACCACTGCTATTAATGGAACTTTGTTCATGGTAATATATATATATATATATATTCAAAGTACTCATTGTAAGACTCTTTTTGATATTTATACTCAGATTTTGTAATTAATCATTGATGTAATCGAATGGATTGTATATTGTTTTAAAATAGGTTTTCCTTCTCTCGGAATTAACGAAACTAGGGTTTCTCTGTTTGATTACAATATTAAAATTATTTCATTTAGTTTGAATACAATGTCTTGGCCTCATAGGCCTGTGTGATTCCTATTTAAATCTTTGATTTTCATTGTATTATATTTACAAAGATGTTACAGGCTCTACTCACAAAATAATTTTTCGGTTTTTTCAGTTTTTAATTAATAACAATAATACAATTCATAACAAGAGCCACGAGGTGGCAATGTCCCGCGCAAATGCTAAAAGATAGTTTTGAAATTTGGAAATTTACATCTTTGTTAAGAAGTTTTGGAATTTGGAAATGTGCTATAAAGTAGAAATTAAACACCTTGTATTTAAACAATGACAATTAATGGCATTTATATGGAAGAGATTTTGTATTTGAGGAATCAAACCCTAGTAAGAGATATAATTAAAATACAAGATATATTAATGATATGATAAAGAAATACATTAATATATGATGGGTTTGAATGAGGCGAAAATGAATATCAAACACATACAACAAATGGAAAAATAATTAACAAAGAATCAAAGTTGTTACTCCACTATGTCCTTTTTCATATCCTAGAAAGTCGGGGAATTTCAAATTGATCCAACATAGGTATCCTTAGGGGAAACAATGTCAGAATCCATTTGAAATTTTTGTACACCAATAATGAAAGATGATATCTACACATTATTGACTTTGTAACAATATTAATTACAAAGGGCAAAAACTCAATCATTCTAGAGAGTGTATTAGTGGAAAGGAAACAAGTTGGATAGTTATTGTACCCCACCAAGGATTATCATTCCTAGGCAGTGCTCTGGAATATGTACCTAATTCTCTAAGCCCCCAGACTCGTCCCATTATTTAAAATGGAGCCAAAGGCAATTGTATTATGTAATTCCATCCATTAAGATTTTGCAATGGCTAACTGACGTTTTGCAACTTGTAAAATAAATAAATAACAAGACTTAAGTCAAATTCTATCTCAAATCTCAACCTTAAGTCAAATTCTATCCCAAATTACCAGCCAAAGTTATATGTCAAAGCTATCATTTTAAATTATGGACATTACTTTATTCAAAAATATGTCTTGAAAAGGCCCTTTGTTTCAAAACTAGATTTCGTTTCGAGTATATCATATGGTTATCAAATGTTGTTGTTGATAAAAGGGAGGATAGAATCATTTGCACAATAACTCCAATACCAGTTTTTTGGGTTTTGCCATGTGAGTTTGATTTAGTTGATGACAACGATGTGTTAGGAACGAATAGACTTGAACCTCTCACAAATGGTAAATCGGGGGAACAACAGTAATTCCAAGCCTTTTAAATCATGAAGAGTGTGCTAATGAAAGCAACAAGGTTCTCGGTGAAAGTGTAGGGTTGTAAGATACATGCTTTAAAATTCTAGAGCTTGTAGAATGTCCCAGATTAATTACCACCATATACATCACGCCACCCCACCCATATTTTATGAGTTCCTTCGAATAAATGGATTGATTACCGCCATATTATCACTCCACCCCACCCATATTTTATGAGTTCTTTCGAATGAATGAAATATCCGTTAAAAACAATGGAAATGTTAACCTATTGCACAGTGAATTCTACAAAACAAAAGAAACATATCCCACTATCCATTAAATACATAGGTAACCTAATCCAAAAACACAAAAGCAACCTATGTAAAAATTTGTAATTATAAAAATGATTTTAAATCATTTATTTATTTAGAAGGTCAATGTATATATTAACTCACTAATTAAAACAATTTATTTATGTCAAAGATATAAGGTTACATATTCATATTTAAACCGATATATATGTATGTCGTGTAAGTTTCCTAAACCACTAAAAATTATGACATAATTTTTATTTAAATCAAATATAATTCATGTCAAAGATATCTTCTATGTTTATAACATAATTTATTGTTGATATTAAGATGCCATGGATATAATATATCTAATAATAATAAATATATCCTCACGCTATATTAACATGGCGTTAATTATTTTCAGAAGAAGAAAAAAAACATGGCATTAATTATAATTACACCGAAGGCCGTTCTTTCTGCAAAGATGATCCATGCTCCCTGTAGCAGGATTCCTAGTCTATGGATCCAATAAAAATCGGCACGTGCATATGTCTGCTAATTTGGCAATCAATCTACGTGAGGGCGTCTACTGTCCGTCTGTTATTTTAGCGGCTTACCCCGCATTCATTGCATCCACGGGTAGATTGAAATCTATGCGTTGTTCGAAATTCGCCGCCATGAATATGATATGACATTTAGATATTTAATATTTTAAAAAATTAGTATTAAAAGATGGTCCTACTAGCGCAAGGCTCGAGCACTGGGTTTTCTCTCATCTCTAGGGTTACATTGTCAATGGAAGATTAGTATGGGGTTCTACCCAGGCGGTCGACAGTTGTAATTAATATACAACACCATTCGTATTTGCTTGTTTTCTATGTTTACCAGGATGTATTTAATGAGGTACGCGTAGAGGCTACGCATCAATATCTTTTTGTTAACACTTGGACAGAGCGTCATTCATGGTTTTATTGTTTACTTTTGATGGGGGTTCATGAAAGGAAGCTAGACAATCCAAAATTTGACTCTGTAGAGTCTTTCCAGTTAAAATCCCTGAGAATCTCAAGCTTCGATGGAGCAGCAGGATACTAACGAGGGCGACAATGGGAATTATGACACCTTTGGTCCTATGTGGACACTGGAGAAGTCACTGTTTTCATTCTCGGATAATAACTCAGTACCAAGTACTCCTTTAATCAATAGATTTCAATCCATAGATATGCAGGAAGAGGAAAAACCAAAAACAAAAACAAAGGACGACAGAAAAGCATCCAAGAAAACAGTATAATAGGGTTGAATGCGAATTTTTGGTTCAGTATCGAATGTGGAAGATGCGAATTTCTGGTTCAGTATCGAATGTGGAAGCTGCGAATTTCTGGTTCAGTATCGAAAGTAGAAGCTGGCACAGAAGCGGGGAAATGTAGGTACTATGTATTTCAAGCGGAGATAAGGCAGGTCCATAGGGATTTTCAGAGCTCAAAACCGTGATCTGGAGGACCTGCGCTTGCAGCAGTACCCACCTTCATACACTCTGACTACTCGAATGTGTGGGTGGGTGACAATTGTGAATAGCTTTTGCCGGGAATTTCATATGGTTAGAATGGGTTCCCATAACATGTTATGTTGAAATTTAGTTGTAGCAATGGTGTTGCAAATTATCCAAGTACCCTTGACCTAAGAGACTAGTACCCACATCCATGCACCCTTGTTGTGTATATTATCTTCCGACTATCCTGGTTGTTGCCAAGTGTGGCTCCTTAGCAGTTGTGGTCCTCCCTAGTTAAAAGGGCCAGGTTCAAATCCTGGCTATTTCCAGGTGTGGCTCCTCAGTGTCTGCGGTCCTCCCTACTAAAAGGGAATTATGTTGGTTACTGTGTTTATCTGTACCTGCACCTGCACCTAGGCTGACCTATACTTGCACCTGCACCCATGTTGCTTAAATCGAGTATGGCTATTAGATATTGGTACGAAGTTCTTCATTCAGCATAATTCAAACCAACCCTATAATCTGGAGTTATCAAATTGCTGCTCCTCTTTGGAAGTTTTGCAATGTTTGTTTCAGTTGCTCTTCATACAGTCTTGTGGGAATCATTAGGTATATGTCTAGAGACTTTGGCCCTCAATGGAAAATATATGATCTTGGGATATTCTGCCCCTTGTTTAATCATTTCAATATCATATTTGACCTTCTAAAGGAGCTCTTATGATTACAGGACATTAAATCATATTGAACTGAAAGGCTGTATGAAATTTGGGTATTTTTCTGAGATACAATTTGGTATCAGAATGAAAGGACTTTATACTATGTCAAAGGCCATGGACAAATTGGATGATCAGCTGAAATGATTATGTTGCTTTCTTTCTTGTTTGAGATTGCAATTCTCAAAATTTCAAGTGGGAGATATTTTCGACTCTTCGAGTCTTTCCATGCTTAAGTATTTTGCATTATCGTCAGTCAAACAAAATCAACAATGTAGAAATATGCTCTTATTACTTATAAATTATAATTGATTAGCTGAGCATGGGAACTATTAGTTGTTTTTATAACCAGAATTGATGATTAAATTATAAATTTATAATCTTGAAAGTAAGATGTGTAAGTATTCTGCTCTATTAGCTTTTGATGGAATAAGGAAGATGGGATATTGACATTCTGTCTCCAAGCCTAAATAAATACTAAGATTTTATGAAAATTCTTGCATCCGTTCTTTATTGTTCTTCAGGTGTGACCATCTTACAGAAAACTGGATTTGCCTTAGCTGTAAAGAGGTTTTGTGCAGCCGCTTCATCAATGGCCACATGCTTGAACAATATGAAAACACTGGGCATTGCTTGGCTATAAGCTACAGGTATAACAAAGTACATTTTCAATAATTCCTCTGTTTGCATGTAATTAGGTTTCTCTGAAACTATATGGAATATTTTCCTTTATCTTTTGCAACGATCTTTCAGTGTGGTGCTTTTCATGCGATGCGTATTTAGATGCACAAGTGATTGCACAATTACATCCAGCTTATGAAACTGGGCATCTTTTGAAATTCGGAGTGGAGCCTCCACATCGCTATGATATGAATGGGATTGAGCTGCATTTCGAATAGGTGGATCTCGTGTGTAGTTACAAGTATATTGAATTTTTTTGCATCAAATGATAGATAAGAATTGATTCTTGAGCTAGAGTTAGTTGTGGAAGTGTATCCAAAGAAGTAATGATATGAGAGTAAATATAAAATGTTGTTGGTCCTTTTTTCTGTCATTTTGCATCATGCTTTTCTGTGCTTGCATTTTGGGACTTCTGTAGCTTCTGTCATCCATTGCCTCTATTTTCATTTAGACAGAGATAAGTCTGAAAGGTTTAAAGGAAAATATATTCAAATACAAAAGAAGGTAAACAAATTTAGTGGAGAAATACCATTATCTTCCATACAACTACATTCAAAGTTAAGTTCAACCTAGAATTTTTACTTGCAATTTTAGTTATATCACTTCTATAACACTTGAGTAGCTATACTCCAGGTTCTGATCATAGTTTACAATATTTCTTGGCTCTTTGTTTGTATAGTTTTCCTGGTCTTATTGGCATCAATGAAAGTTGTTGATTCAGGCTGTTGTCTGTGGCCTTAATATTAGTTCCAATAGATATATTTATCCCAATAGATTCTTCTGAGGCATAATACATATTTTGATCTGTCTTTGAGGCATAATACATATTTTGATCTGTCTTTGGCAAGCCTTAGGAAATCTTGTATCATGTATCTTCAATTGGCTGCTTGAAAATATCCATCTTGAACTTCACAAACCATAACAATTATGTTGTTTGTATTTAGACCATGCTATGAATTTATGGTCTTAAGGTTCTCATTTATAAGATTGTTGTGAATATCATGTGCCAATGTGCTTGGTTTTGCTTTGTAGGCTTTAATGATATGAGCGTAGTTATTTGAAATAGTGATAAGGTTAATTTTAGATGAAGCCATAACAAATACTCAAATAATGAAGATAATAGTAGATCGCCATTGTAACTAGTGCCAACAAGGTTTAATGATAGGCTTATCATTGTTATTCAACTTATTGCATGCCATAAAAACTAATTTACATTCACTTTAGAGATATATGAACCCATCTCTTGCATACCATGAATAAATTATTTATGTTTTCTTGCTCATTCTGCTCATAGGTCCCATCTCTCCCATATCAACTTGTAAATATTTTGAAATTTTCTGCCACTTTAAGATGGAGTGATAATAATAGTAAATATTTTATGCAGTTGTAAAGTGGAGTGATGATAAAAGTAAATATATGGAGAATTTAGTGCAATTTAAGGTGAAGTGATAATACCAATAAAATTTTTGAAAATTTTATGTAGCTTTATGCCGAACCGCGCTAATGATGTACATTGTGTTTGCAGGCTGCATTTTACAGTGGTGAGATGAACCACAAAGTGATCAAATCATAATTTGGTGAGAAATTATGTTGAAGTGATGAATCATAAAAACATTTTCACTTACAGCTCACGATTTCAGCTTATTTCAGATGTAAAAAGCATATAACCAATGTATTCTCTAGTCAAACATAAAAAAAAAATTGCCTTTGAATTGGGTGCAATCTTAATTTGTGTAATCATTTGACAATCAGTTCATGTACAAAGAATTCACGAATTATCCCGCCTTCCACATTTGGATTGAGTCGGCCCAATAGAATAGGTCTGCTATGTGTTATATTTAGTACTGATTCCATTTGTTTTTCATTATGAGCTTTCGCTTTTTTTAAAGCCTATATGTTTTATGTTTAGTTCATGCATCCCATAAATATAAAATGAAAGGAACATTCACATTGCTATTGGCGCAGGCCTAACTCATTGTTTGTAGAAGCCACTTTGAATATATGTTTCATTGTGGTGTTGTAACTTTTTACATTTTTTACTAAGAAACTCACATATTGCAATAGACACATTTGAGGGTTCATACACACTAGGAAACAATTCTGATATTTTCCTTGGGAAGTATGTCATATACTTTGGGTGTGTCTAGATTTTAGTGAGAGGGTACAATATCCCTTAACATGTGTTGGTATTTCCTAGCGGTTTTATATCGAAAGAATATAATGCAAATAAATTTGTCATTTTCAACTATAGGAAATTTTTCCAAGTCAAGCCTGAAAAAATCTAATTGCAAAAAAAACACAGGTTTAATAAAACATCTAGAGTTGATTCAATCATGTTGATGATAACTGATGTTGAAGCTTCTTAAATAAAATAATAAATATCCATGACCAAATAAAATAATAAATATCCATGAATGTGTCATGATCCCATACTAAAGAGGTGCTCTTATTTCTTGTTGCCATTAAAAGCATGCTTACAGGATCTATTGCATCACCTTAATGGCTTGAGCCATCTATGATAAGGGGTGGGACTGAGCAGCTGTAATAAAAATGGCGTGATTAATTGTACCTGTTATACCCCTCCTTGCATAGCATCAATTCTTAAGTTAGGCTTGGTAAGTTGGATTAGACATAAAGATGTCTTACTATAATTGCCAACAGTACTTTGCAAAGTGTAAGAAACATTAGAATGCTTGTAATGCGATTCTGTTTTGTCTTATCTTCTGAACCTTTAGAATAGATTGCAACATCAACTCTCAGCTATCCATGCATAGCTACTAGTTATAGAATTGTTTATTTTGAATTTGGAACCATTGCCACAAAATCATTTGGACAGTACACTTGTCTCATCCTCATGCTATCTCCGAAAAGCATATACCCTAGTCCACCCCAAAATCTAATATATAAACACCTATCGATGTAATAACTATCAATTTCTACGAAATGAAATTGTGTTTTAACTTCTTTAAGCCGATGGGATGATCACCTTGACCAAGTCCCCAATGTTTACAAAAAGCGCTTATGGAATGAGGTGCACTGGAATCCATTGATTTTTCTCGCGTACATGCAAGCCTTCTATTTTTTCGTCCTAAAGGAGAAATGTGATTCCCCTCCATCTAAGTGAGGACTCAATCCCGAGTGAGGACTCAATCCCAGAACAAGTTCAGGTCTATGGCACGGCGGATACAAATTTATTCGCATCACGTTCATGGGCTCCGACCCAAACTTCTCCTTGAAATAATTGGCCTTAGATGCAAGTTTTCAGCGAACAGACTCAGCACCTCTTGAGCGACTCTTTCCACCTCAAGTGCATACCTCTCCACAGTATCCCTGCAATCAATTAATTAACGTCCATCATGTTATCGACAAAGTTGTTTTGCATTGTAGTGTTAAATATAATGTTATCAATTATTATGATTACTCTCGACTGAGATAGTATCTTCTTTGTTTACAACCTCCATATATGCACCAAACTTTGAATTTGAGATTTAGGTCTTTGATTTGATCTCGCTTATTATTTGCTAGATCCTTCTCTTCCTCATTTGCTTGCAAAGAGGAACATTTTTTTCACAATTACCTATATTTTATTTAAATAGAATGGTTTATAATTTTCAACATTTTTTAATGGCTTCCCATTCCTTCATCGGGCTCACTCATTATTCTAAATCAAAGCAGTGGCATCAATTGTGCCTAGGTAAAGAGACGAAGTTGAGGCCCCCAATTAAAACAATAGGAAGGTGGTTAAATAGATTTTGCTATATATTCTTCAAATAAAGAAATAGAAGATGTGAGTTTGAAAAACTATTATCATTAGAAGAAGGGGACACAATTGTTCTCTAAAGGTTTCTATTCACAAGCAGTTGAAATGGAACAACATAGGCATTAGATGCCTCAAAAGGGATGTGTTAGTGCTTAAAGATGGAATGGTTCCAGGGTAACTAGAGATATGTATTTTCACTATGAATAGTATCCCTGCATTTAAGGTTAGTGCTTCCTAACCACAGGGGAAATAAAATGACAATAAAATAACTTGCTAAGGACATTCAATTCTATCCTATCTGCCATTTGTATAGATCCTTTACTTGAATCTCTTTCCAAATTTTCTTGGCATTGGTCTATATCTCTCTAGTTTTTAGAGAATAAATTCTATATTACAAAAGACAAAAGTCACAAAGCCATATGGAATTTATCTAACCAAAGGCAAGAAAAATGCGTCGCCAAACTTAACAATTTAATGTTTCTCAAGATTCTAAAGATGTATGTGTTTACATTATCCCATTGCATATTTTTCCCGTGATAATCATTTGAGATATTCAAATTGGAGAAGTTTGAAAAGTAGGATCTGAAGATGGCATATATGAGCCAACCCTGCAACCCTTAAGCAATAAGACAACTCAGTGATTGGAGGTCTATTGAGAGGATCAATAACAATGCAATGCAGTGCTATTTTGCTAGAACGAACTTCCACGGACTCCAGATCAAGTTCCAAACGGGTATGATCAAACAATTTTGATATTTACCTTGTTAGTAACTGCCTCTTCACCCACTCACACTATCCTCCTCAACATCTTCATCTTAAATAAAATAACATCGCTCCCCCTGTAAGTAGCTCCAACAAAACAATACCAAAGCTGTAAACATCACTAAATCAAGATATCCACTTACTCGATGAATCTATATCAGCCTAGATTATGTATGTTCTCAAGGGAAAAGGGGGGGCAACTTGCGCAGTAAAAAAGAATTGACCTGCATGGTAGAATAAATAAATTTCTTTTGCTTTTTCTTTAGGAACTGTGCTTCACTTAACAAATACTTTGCTCTTAATTATTTTTGTGAATACTTTTCTTCACAAATTACCTTCATGGAGATTACCTACGTGATTCACTTTTACTGTGCGGTGATTACCTATGCATTTCGACTTTCTACTGCGCAGGTGAACTATGTTGCGTTGTTCTCTAACCTTGCGAAAATTCTTAACTTCACAAAAATACTTTGCGGAATACTTTACTTTGCAAACTTCTTTTAACTTTATGAAGGTGAACTTAAGAATATAATGGATTTTGTGTCTCATAAGAATATAAAACCATCAAATAAGTAATAAGAAGACATAAAATGCAAATAAACTAAGAATCAAGCCATGGATATATCATTCAAACACAAAGAAATGGAGGGACCTTTCTTCAAGCATCCCATCATCTCTCAACCTAAAAGCATAGGGTTGAAAGAACAGGGCGTACATGAAGTGTAGGGTTGTTAATTGCAAGCATTCCTCATTGTAAGCTAACCTTTAAGCTTTTGTATTTCCTCAAAGCAACAAAGAGTTAAGCTAACATAAGATCTATATAAATCTTTCCAATCCAAATTGTATGCTAACCTAATTGTAAGCTTTGGTACTTGTAGGGAATTCCCGCTAAAACTTTCAATGGTTTTTTGGCAAACATTTTGACTTTAAATCCATTCAAAAGAAAGAGATGAATTAACTTATACTCCATGAGAATATAACAAAATCACAATAACTACGATAATGAAAGTCAACCAATTGTTCTAGGAGAATAGAACTGAAAGAACAAAAAAAATCAGAACAAGTAATAACAAAATCTAAATCTACATACAATGCCACACGAATTTATTTTTCCATATTTGTTTGTGCCATCGAGCGTTCCTCCTCCAACAATGCTCGTTAAAACAAAGTTAAAATTTTGTTATTTAACCTCTTGAAACGCCGACAGGACTTCACATTAAATAGAAAATGAAAGTTATGCCAACCTTTAGCCCTCATTCGACAACCTTCTTCACCTGCACTCTCGCCACCACAAGCAACAAGGAGACATGCGCTATGCCAGGTGTAAGCCCTTTCTCTACCTTTATGTCTAATGATGAACAACCCCTGGACTGATTTCCACAGTTTTAGTTTGTTTTCTATTTGAGTATTCCTGGCCATAACCCCCAGCCCGTCACTTGTCAAACAAAGAAATGGTTAGTTTCAATGGGACATAGCATCCAACCAAAAAAATATCGATGCAATTTTTTTGCTTACAATTATTCATCAAAAAGCTTTTATGCAAATAATATAAACTTGTTTTTAAATCATGTGTGTGGTTAATGTATCAACCATTATTTTCATTGTTTTATAAAATCGAATGGATCAACCATCATTTTCTTTACTTTACAAAATCACACCTCTACACTATTCTTCTCAATCAATTTTTTCCCAACTCCTTTTAATTATATCTAAATCCTTATTGGAGAGGGTATATTACTTCTACTAAATAATTCTAATCATAGGAAAATAAACAATTTGATTGAAACATATAGCTTTTATATAAACAATTTAATGTTTTAGTTTAGATTTTTTTTTATGAAACAAACATATAAATTTTTTTCACCCAAGGAAAAAGGCTACTATTTTGCTATTCAAGACTATCAACCAAAAGTAACAATACAAAACTAGGTTCACAACCTCTGAGCCATCATCATGATAACATTATCTTTTGATGTGCATATCGATTGTTTCCCAATATATACTGATTGAAACATTAATAAACTATCGTTTTCCATGTCCGGTCTTACAAGAAAAATACATTATGTCATATTGTTGTTTTCAAAAAACTTATAACTAAAATTTTACGTAACTTCTGAAAATCGGGTCAAAAAGTTGTAGCCCAAAAAAATGCTAGGAAAGCACTTGAACTATCTAGAAAAAAACAATCATTGGACAATATGGTACGATCCCACCTTAGCCAAATGATTATCTCTATAATTGTTTTATTTACTAAACCACATGCCCTCTCTATATAATATACTTTCTAATTCCATTAAGTACAAGTATATTCATCTTAAAGGGAAAAAAAAGCAATTATGATAGATAGTCCAATTAGTGATTGTATGGGATAATCATTGCAATGAAAATTGAAAATAGATTTTCCTTCTTCTTTATTTTGATAAAGTCCGACATAAATGTTATAGCTATGATTGAATTAGGGTCTCCTGTTGTAGGCGGGGTGGCTAGGGCGGTAGGATGTGGCCGTCCCCACCCCGGATCGAACCCATGACTCATGCTCTTGAGGCGATTAAGCCATGTGCCCGCACCGACTCTTTTACAGGTTAAAAAAGAAGAAGCTATGATTGAATTACATGTGACATTTTAAAAGAGCTCCCTTGGTATAACATTTGAATCTTGCGTAGGTCTTAATTCATAGCTAATAAAAAAATTGTTTATGGCATAATTGGATTAACTATGGGACAAACATAACACAACATTTTCAAATCTCTATGTGTCCCATCCCTCGATAAATTTTCAAATCTAAACTATAGTCAATGGTGCATTGCAATAAATTCTACTAGAATTGTACAATCAACGTACCTTTTAGAATTCAAGGTAATTAAGCTTGCATTTAAAGCAAATTTGGTTTCCAGTAATAACAACAATCACATTTGAGAGAAGTTGGGTGCAAGACTAAATAACAACAAGTGAAGATAATCAAGTGCACTACTCTCTTTGCCCTCACCATCAAGTGGAGATTTGGTATTCCCTTTGTTTGCATCCCCATTTTATCATTTCTTGATTTGTCTTGAGATCTTCTAATAAATGAAGTGAACCCCCCAAAATTTTCTTTTAATTTATTATTCTCTTCATGACATTCCAATGGTGAGGAGGAAGCTCTTTATCACATCTTTTTGTTTTCTTCGGCATTTCATCACATTAGCTTTACTTACCATTTTTTTCCTTTCGGTGTTCCTTTACACCTTCTGAGGTAATTGCTAGTATTATATACCTTTAACATGACGATGGAAATAACCTTTAACATGACGATATTAGCACTAAATGTAACATGTACAGGGCTGAGGTCATCCGACCACCACCTCTAGGCACTAGATTCCCAAGAAGACATCATCATTTAACAACCAATCCAATTTTAAATAATAAAATTTTTTTGTAAGCACTGCAGAAAGAATTGAATGTAAATTGTACAAGCATGAGCTCAGTGGGACGCCACCTCCTCGGCACCAGAATCCAAGAACGACGTCACCATCTTGTTTTTTTTCCAGCAGAAAAAAATCGTACTATTGCTATTCCAAGGAATCAAATAGTACAAAGATAGTGAAAATATCTTATCATCAGATATTCATTACAATACATAGTCTCAAAATTCTTCATAAGATCTTTATGCTTAGATATCATCGCCCCCCCATAAATATGATAACTATAACAAAACTTTAAGTTCATCCCAGATTTACATATTTTCTTAAAACAGATTTAAATTACCCCTATCTATTTGACAATCCTCCATCCATTCTTCCCAGGAAAGGACACCTACAGGACCAGCAAAAGCATCTTTGGATAGTTGATCTGCAAGAGTGT
This sequence comes from Larix kaempferi, assembly GCA_027924585.1. Classification (NCBI taxonomy): domain Eukaryota; kingdom Viridiplantae; phylum Streptophyta; class Pinopsida; order Pinales; family Pinaceae; genus Larix; species Larix kaempferi. The sequence continues at coordinate 5,123,908 of BSBM01000505.1, forward strand.
TATGAGACCTGTAAATATGCTTGAATGTAATCTGCTCCAGCTTTGATATCTCCTGTCGAATGCGAACACACTAGTATTCAAGTTCCAAAACATTTAGAGAATGTTCATTGTTAGCCCATTTAATGGTAACACTAGAATCACCATAGACAATAGGATTCACCAGTCCAAAGAAGTTTGCCACCAATAGAACAACCCAGAGCGCCATGATCTCAGCTTTCGTATTTGTACCCCTGCTGCCATTAAGCTGAAGAGAGAAGTAATGTCGATCATTAATATAGATAACCCCACCAGTAGCACATAATCCATCTTGTGCAGCCCCATCAAAAAATATGACTGGTTGAGAAACTACAAAAGAAAAGGCTCCCTTTCTCCTATCAATCTTTCCATGATCCTCATGAGGATAATTTTGTAATAATAGGCAAACAAACTTTACACATCTTACAACATCCGGCTTTATATTCTGAAAGATCACTTCACTCCTTGTAAACCATATGATCCAAGACATAAAGATGGGAAGAAAAAGAGGCTTATTATGACTTCTGACCCAATTGAGCATACCCGAACCAAAATTTATACCTTCCCATACCAACTATATACATAGTTCAGAACAGCATAAATTCCAAATCTTTTGTACAAAAGAACACTTCATCAAAAGATGATCTGCAGTCTCAGTAGAAGAATTACATAAGCAACACCAGCTGGGGCCAATCCAGCCACGTTTGAGTAAATTTTCCCATGTCTTAAGACTACCATTTAGTGCATGCCATAGAAAACACTTTATCTTCAAAGGAAAGGACCAATTCCATATTTTCGAATACCACCAGTGAGAAGGATAAATACACTGTTTCTGAATAATCTTCTCATATGCTGTTTTTGCAGAAACAATACCATCAGTTGAATTGCCAGCCCATATAATCACATCAGGAGATCTCGTAAGAACTACACCAGCAGAGCGAAGTGCCCGGGTGTATGAATCCCATTCCAAAGCATGATCCGGATACATCCTAACAATCTCGGACAACCATCCATTTCCTGCACTTTGTAAAAGATTGGAATCATATATATCACTGAGAGTTTTATATCCCTGCAAATTTAACCAAGATATCAATCCATCAGATAAAGCATAATGCTCATCCATGCCGAGGACAGGATCCACCCCAATAATAACACTATCTCCATTACCAACTTTCCGTCCATTGGTTGTAGCCTGGGTGGTTGGGATAAGTCTGTTCTATATTGCATAAGTCTGTTCTATATTGCACTTGCATTTTATATGATGTTACCTCTGGTGTTCAAGTATTTGGTGACTATCCTGAATATGTTATTTAACTTGTTAATATATGCTTATTTACAACATCTTAGGTATGTATTCTTTGGAGTATATATTTTACCAAACTCGTCTAAGAATTACACTGGATCCAATTGCATGGAATGGTTGACTTACATGGGCGAGACGGCTCTGAGGGGTGATTACATTTGATTGATATTTGATTACGTCTTGTTTTTTAAATATGTCTTTCTAGCCTCATACTTGTATTATTAAAAGGATGCACTTATCATCTTTATTACATAAGAACAACATTTACCCTGCCTTCCATATGGGAAAAAATACCGTGCTGTTTGAGAGTTTTATTGCGCCATTTTGCTATTCATAGTTTACAACACAGTTCAAACTGCGTAGTCTTTACACTCACTGTGACACAAATTACTTTACCGTGAAGTGATTTTTCCTTGAGAAATCTGGGCAATAACAAAAGACTAATAATTATTTCATACCTTTTGTAACTAAAAGATATTCGCGGCGCAAATATAAAAGTAAATACGTTTTACCATTTGAACTTTTACGAACCCAAAACTTGGAACTTAGTTCAGTCGTGACATATAAGGACATGATCCTAAATTTGCACGCAATAATTTGAATTTCTCGTGATTCGAAGTAAATATAAACTCACATAAAACAACAAAGGAAAAGTATTTTATCTTCTTTATAAATGAAACATATCCATGATTTTCACTCACTTGAAAATAGAAAATATGTGCTACATGAACTTTACCCTTTACCCTTAGAAATTAAATATAGTATATGTGCAAATTTATTACCAAAATAGAAGAGCATACATATTGTTTAATCCAACACATAGAGCTTATGCTCTCAACACTTTTGATTTCTTCTATGAGCTCTCTAGACTTCTCCAACTGATATATTTCTCAACAAAACTTTTCAGACTTCTTCTTAGGCTCTTCTCTCTTGATAATAACTTTGATTTCCTTTACATAGATACAAGCACAGACTTTCTAGAGCTTATGCTCTCAACACTTTTGATTTCTTCTATGAGCTCTCTAGACTTCTCCAACTGATATATTTCTCAACAAAACTTTTCAGACTTCTTCTTAGGCTCTTCTCTCTTGATAATAACTTTGATTTCCTTTACATAGATACAAGCACAGACTTTTCTAGAAAGCCACTAAAACACATATTAAAGATGGCAATAAATTTTCTGCCTAAAATTTACCTAGGAACTTGACTTCTAAACTACTATGTGAGTAGAAGAACACATATTATAGATAGCAATAAATTTCTGCCTAAAATTTACCTAAAAACTTGACTTTTGAACTACTATGTGACTGCTTAAATATAGTGAAAAGTGTGCCTCATATTGACATTACAGACTAACAAGTGACTGAGTGCAAACTACATGTCATATTGACATTACAGACTAACAAGTGACTGAGTACAAGCTACATACGCAACAGCTCATAATTAATATTTCCAACATTCCAATACTAGTAGGAGAAATGCATGAGATATAGCTCCTATATATTCAGCTTTTGGCAACCTCTTCTTCAGGCGGAAGAGCTGAACATTGAAATTAAATAACTATAAAATCAAAATCAAGAAATTATCAGTTCTAGTTAATCTTTCTTTGGGCAAATTGTCAAACATTCTGGCACTTATTTTGCAACATGGCGCGTGGAGATAATAAGAAAATTGAATAGGATACATAATATCTCTAACACAGATGACCATTTTGATGACTTGCTAGACAGTTCAGACAGATTTGTGATAACACTAAGGATATGTGAGAATGATAGCTAGCTTAGTTTAGAGGCTTCAAATATTTGTAATGAATGTATGAAAATGACACAGCTATTCTAATTCTATCTAGCTTAATTATAGACTGTACCATTTTCCTATCAACATTCCAATTTGCCTGGAGCAAAAGATTAAGAATAAATGTGAACTAATAGAATGTAAACTAATAACCTAAATGAAGGATCACTATTCTTATTGAAGTGGAGAATAGTAAATAAAAGTAAACTAATAGATCAAAATTCTCATAGAAATTAATTCAAAATTTACATGTTTCAATGCAAAAATGCAGTTGAGGAATACATTTTTGTTTTTATTTGAATAAAAATACTCAAACCATTAAAATTAAATATAATATATATATATATATATATATATATTTATATTTTGCAAATATGACTATAACACAATGGTAACTGATGATATATATTTTGTTGTAAAACAAGTAAACCTTGAAGCTCTACATTAACTTTAGAGTTCAAAAAATACTTGGCATATCACCAAAATCGTCAATACCTCTGCATCATTATATTGGCTCAATTCTCTAGCAACATGGTGCTACAGTTGACTTTGAATCCATCTAACCCGAGCTATTACACCTACAAACAAGAACTAAACATCTTATTATTGATATGGTAGAGATTAAACAGCACTTGACTCTGGTTTGACAAATCAAAATATCTTATGAAAAAGAAAAAGAAAAAAACATTCTAAATAATTTTAAACAAAATTAAGATGATCTTGATATTCATCCACTAAATTATTTTTGTTAATAGAATTATGTAATTTTATATTGATTATTTAAAATTTTGAAAATCATAATCTACTCTTACAATATCTTATTTTTGGAAAATAATCAATTCAACAAGTCAAATTTTAATTAATTTGAAACTCTAATTGAGTTTTTATGTATCTAATGGATTTAAAATTGGTCAAAATATTAAAACATTTTCTTGTTTAAGTGTGTATTGTCCAGATTGATTTTATTGAAATAAACAATTATCAAATAAAAAAGAATATCAAAAATAACTAGTAGTTAATGCATGGAAAAATGGTAATGATGTGTGGATAACTGGTAACTAGTGCATGAATAACTCTTAGTTGATGCATGAATAATGAGCTTTTTAATAAACAACAAGTAACATATAACTTGTTGTTTATTTGTGACACTTAACTTGTGACCTATTGTTGTTCACTAACCACAAGTTAAGTGGCTGTGCTAATATATATAAATCCAAACCAAATCCCAAATTTCTACTAAAACAATAGGAGTAAAAAATTATCACAACATTAAACCAAAAATTCAATTACATGCATCACAAAAAAGACCCTAGATATTTATAACATTAAACATATATATAACCTATCTAAAGGATGGTCGAGTCTTTTAAATTATGAAAAAAGATTCAAAAAGAACCTCATGTAATTCACCACCCAAATTCTAATGTCTATAATCATAAACAAGATATCATATCTCAGATATCATGAAAGCAAGACTTCCACTGCAACGCTAGCTATGTTTACATCCCCATGGATTCAAATCTCTAATTGACATTATTCTTTCCATTTATGAGATGGCAAACTTTAAATCGTAAACAAGATTCAAATCATGAAAACTAGACTTCTTGCCATTATTCCTTTCATTTATGAGATACAAACTCTAAATAACCAATAATGTATTATTCCTTTTCAATGTTAGGGACAAAAAAAACCGTGATTTCAAAATACTGAAGATTATGAAATCTATATTTTCAAATTAACCTATAGTAAAAATAGCGACAAATATAAAGCATTAATGCCAAAAGCATTAATGCCAAGTATAAAGCATTAATGTTTGGCATTAATGAAATGAAGTATAAAACATTAATGCCAAGCACATACCATTTCAATGAAGTACAAAGCATCAACATCAAGCACATGCCAAGTATGAACAACAAAAGTTAGAAACATAAACAAGTTGCCAACATTATAAAGTTCTGGTGCATACAAAATTCCGTGTATAAAAGTTCAATTACATCGGTAGTGAATACATGCTCTTTTTTAATCAGAAGTGTAATATTTTTGCTCTTTCCCATTTCGCTGAATTAAACTATTCATCTTGACCTCTATCCGTTATCCACATCCGGCGTGTGACAATTGGTACTTAAATCACCCAGATATTTCGGACTCAGGAACTTTTTTAGCCAGGCATGGTTTTTTTTTTTTTGGTTTTTTTTTTTGGAATTTCAAGGATCTGGGTCGTCTTAAAAGTGCCAAAACCTCTAAAAGCACAGTTTTACAATATAGTTCCGCAGTAAATAAAGTGGAAGTAAGATTCCACCAGTTTTTATAACCAATCTAGAAAACAAATCACCCAAAAAACAAGGCAATTTGAGTGCCATTTATCCCACACCCTCCATGCAAACAGCTCCTCTCTACAACCTTTTACAAATAGAGCAGATATCTTCTTTATACATTCTTCATTAAAAAATATTATAAAAACAATAATTTATCTTTTTATCATTGTATCTTATTATAGTTTTATCATATTTTATAGTTTTATTATTTTGAATTTCATTTTTATACAGTTTTACCATTTATTACGAAAATAATTTCAAAATTAAACACTAACATATCCTATAGTATCCTTTACAGAAGTATTGTATTATGTTCTCTCACATATACATGGCTGCAAATTTTATAAAGAAACATATAAATTTTTTATTTTACATTTTTTATTAAGAAACATAGATATAGAAAATTTATTTATAATACATCTCACATTGTTTGTTATAAACACTTAATACGGAAAAATATTTTATCATTTTTAACATTAGCATATAGAGAGAGAAACAGGGAAAAGGAACATTATTTAATGTAGCATATCAGTATGTACATACATACCATCCTGGCCAAGATCAAAAGCATTTCAAGACTTTCTTAGAACTGTAGTACTAATAATATTACTGCAACAAGAAAGCGAAATTGAAGGATTTACCATGCAGAACGCACTCAAAATTGTTTGCTACTCCATTTGCCGATGGGATTTGCATTTTTACCGAATTGTGACACCGGACAAATTTTTAGAATGGGAAGAAAGGAAGCGCTCGTCCTCCACAAACAACCGAAGATTTCTGCTCTGAAGCATGAAATCCACTGCTTCCAAGTCGAAATCAAAAGCACATCCCAATATAATCAAGTCACACAGTCCCCCAACCAAATCTGGAAATTCTGCTAGCAAACCATGTGAGATTTCCTCAGCAAAAGCAGTGGCAAACAACATCTTTGCCTTTTTATTATTTCGATCAGGAGTCTGTATCAAGAGCCGATTGGGGTTCTTCTCCCATCTTACCACAGTTTCTCTTTTTACTTTTGTATTCTGGTCTGTCAATAGAGAGTATTCCATCCTGAGTGATTCAGCCACTCCACATACTGGGCAATCTATGAGATCCTTGACAAGCTGATGTCTCTTGTCAGCAGACAATTTGAAAGAAGGCTTTGCAAGATATGCAATCACTAATCTATACAACCCAGACCCTAGTACCCCTTGCCCTGGCTGAAGCTTCTGCAAACACATCTTCTGCTGCGTAGAAATAGAGATATCAGTTTTGTTTACAGCTTCTGATATATTCCGAACCCCCATATCGTTATAAACTGAGAATAACAAGTCCAAAGGTATTTCAGGATCAGAAGGGTTAGGGTGCCACGTAAATTTTGAAACTCTATTGAATAACTCCTTCAGATGCAGATCATTGGGTACAAATGATTGGCCTGGGCTACTGACATGAATATCTCCATTGTTTGTGCAGACTGGGACTATACAGCCGCTTCCAAGACATTGTTTTATGGAAGAAGAGGAATTGGTCCAATTTTGTACTATATGCTTCCAAATCAAACAACATTCTGATTCATTTATTCTGTGGTTGTCACTTCCTGCTCGATCCAGCCACAGCGAACAGTAGTCCTCAATTTGAGGATGGCTGGGTACACCAAGAGAATTTGAAAAGAACTCGAGCAATGCTTCATCATACCATCCTTCCAGGACTTTTAACCTCAATTTGAAAAGCCCGTGTACGTCATGAATTACACAGGATTCTGGCGACATCCATTTTCGCTCCTTTGGAATCCAAATTGGTAAAACAGCCTCTTGAGGCTCCCATTTTGAAGCCTTGAGATACTTATACAGCCTCTTTATGGCTTCGAAATCTGTATGCATTTGAATATGGTGATCAATAATAACATTGCATCCTTCTCCAACCTTAACGACCACTCCTACCTTTTCAAGAGCATCTCTGAAAACATGAATTTCTTTTCCATAGAAGGCCTCGTCAATACAAGGAACGTCATCTTTTACTAGGGAAGAAGAACTCCACTCGGATCCAAACAAAAATGACCTATCTGGAGATTCAAAACCCTGGCTTGTTTTAAGCCATTTGCCTTCTGATACACTATGTCTAAAAAGACGAGGCATAAGCTGCCGGTTAGGGTACAAGTGCCCTATCCACGCCAACAGTTCAAATGCATTCTCCTTGGTCAGCGGGTAGGAAGCCACAGTAAAATGGGCATTTGGAGGCACTAGCAGCGGAATATCTAACGCACCAAGCTGTTGTTTAATGAATAAAACCAAATCTTCTCGTGCATCGCTCAAACCCCGTGCACAAGGAGGTAATGTAAGATAAGCTTCAGACAATGTAACAAAGTTTAGACCAGTCCACGGATTACTTCCCATTAACTTGGCCCACTTACTTACTGATGCAGGGAGTAGGAGCTTTACAGAATCTCGCTGTCTGACAATACCACGATCATCCACGACAGGAATCTTAGAACAGAGACCAAACAAATCCCTCGCATGAATGAAATTCTTCGCAGTTGAAAAATGGAAAAAAAGTACAACATTTACAACAAGTTTACTGTTCGTTGAATCTATTACGACGTCCCGGAGCTGCTGGGAGAAGCTTGAGATAGAAGGTTCTGTAATTTTGGGATACTTTTCCAGCCACTTAGACAGTTTCTCTACCTTATTACCATCCAAATCTTTTATGACCTTCTGAGTCGATTCAGGCATGAAATAATGTTGAGCAGCATTCTGTAGCTCTCCTGACCATTCTGTCAGCCACGATATGTGCGACTGCTCCGAAGAAAAATATATTCTTCTACCCATCTCATCATTCAATACACTTGCGAAAGCTATGTTATTGGAAGAAATTTCAAACTTTAAAAACAGAGTATTTTGCAGATAACTGGAAAGTCCCTGCTCCCAATTTTCAGCGATGAAGCAAAGAAGTTCCACATAAAGAGTTTCAGGCAGGCTTTTCAGGTCACATGATTGAATGCAGCCAGCATACCAATCATATGATGCATATTCCACTTTCAAGAACTTAAAAATATTAGAAAACTCAGGTTTATCAAGGCAAGGATGGACTATTTGGACTTCACCCGCCAAGAAAGCCTCCAGGGCGCGTTGCTGACCTTCTTGTCTTGCTCTCTCCAAAATGCTCCTAAATGCTGGTAGTATTCTCCGAGCTTCTGTTGGCCTACCGAAATCTCTATCAACAAAACTGGAGTCACATAAAATTATTTCCTCCCTTCTTAACTGGACTCGAATCTCATCTCTGACCTGTGCCAGTGGCTGATAACGAAGATTATCAGCAGGAAGATATCTATAAAGATCACATTTTGATGAAGGGGGGAGGTTAACATAGATTAAGGAACTAAACGCAGAACAGAAAGCTAACGGAATACAGCCTAATATTCCCTGGTTCCATTTGTTGTCCAAAATAATGCTTTCCCTTGAAGAAACCAGTATGAAATCTGCTTGTATTACGAATGGAAAACCAGTTACGATTTCCGTGGGAAGAAAGGCATAAATGCCAGGAGCCGGTATGTCTTCTTTCGTAAGGCGTTCATCACAGGGAAAAGCGAGTGTAATCTCCCATTTTCCCACATCTTTCCTCTGCTCAATATTACACTCATTTTTTACCGGAAAACGTTGCCTCCATATGTAGTAACTAGACTGTCCAATGGAACGTTTACTTTCTTCAGCGGGCAAATGTAGAGTAAACGACTCACTGTCTTCACTCCTGAAAGTTTGAAATTCCATCTCCCTCGAGACAGAGATTGCGTTAATTTTGTTAAAACTGGCATTTAAATGAACCTCACGAACAGAAAGCTTCTTGATTTTAGACATAAACAAAATAATTTCAGGATGAATACTGGAGAGCTCTTTCTGCACAGCTTCAACCTTCTCTGCACGCAAAGGCAGAACTATGACTGTATTGGGAAGCTTGCGCCCATATATTTCTTCAAGCTGGGCAATGCTGGGTCTGCTTTCAATCCATTCTGGGACTATATATCCAATGTTTACGTCCGCAGGAGGTACTTCGTTGAATCTTATCTTGTACCCATTGCTAAAAATGTAAGGCTGGCTTGTCACGAGGAAGACGCTCTTAAACCCAATGCCTGCAATGTATAAAAGAGTCATCTACCTATGAAATTGAAATGATAACTACATATAAATAGAGAGATGGTGATTCTAATGACAAATTTGTACCTTGAGAAAATTATATTTAACAATTTCAAGCAGTGATTTGGATGATAGAATCGTACCTTTTTCTCCTATATAACCTCCTTCCCTCTTATTCTGTTTGGTAGATCTTCCTACGCTGCATATAGAATCAATATTCTGCTTCTGAAATCCTATTTCATTGTTAAAAACGAGAAGTGTGGCAATAGCGCCCACACCAGCGACATCCTTAGTTGTAAACACAAATTCCAACGATGGGTCCACATCCGATGCATAAGTGTTATCCTCTGCATTCTGCAATAAAACCACCAGAATTACCATGACAACAGAAATACGAAACAAAGAAGATTGACATGACCTATACTTTCAACCCAAATATTGAGTTACCTGGATTAGCTCCATAACAAAATGGACATCTTTGGTGTATAATTCCGCAGACAAAAGTTTGACAGCTTGGTGCAATTCTTCTGTAAGAGGGTTATCTTTAAACTTGGTTTTCCTAATCTCTTCAATGTGCTGCCTTGGGGTGGCCATCTCAGCAGAGACAGCTAAATTGGATTCCAGTAGTGAGAAAACACCACAAAACCAACCCCTATAAGAACACACAGCAAGTTAAGTTAATGGGGATCTAACTGACTACACTTTATAGATTCAACTTCAGATTTTCTTGATCAATGCATCGAATTCAAATTGCAAGAGTAACACATGCAAAGCCAATCTGATAAACAACTCAGAAGTTACACAACTAGACAAGTAGAGTGCACTGGAATCTGGCTGCTTCATGATTGAACTTCGTGTTTAAACAAAAAATAATCGACGCAAATGCCAATAAGGACTCACAAGAATTAATCTGGACGACTGCATATACTGGATGCATTGAATAATCGATGGGTGTGGTTGCCATGTCTAGACTCTATAGAGGACGATACGCGGATCTAAGAATTGGATTATGTTGTACAGAAAATCTAAATAATCGACGCAAATCCCAATAAAGACTCACAAGAATTAATCTGGACGACTGTATATACTGGATGCTTTGAATAATCGATGGGTGTGGTTGCCATGTCTGTAGAGGACGATACGCAGATCTAAGAATTGGATTATGTTGTACAGAAATCTTTGATCATATACAAATATGGTCCTCAACTTATTTTTGGTCGTAGGATCTTCATAATTTACACGAAACCCGCGATCCCATCCGAAATGCCCTCTATTGTATGCACCACCATTATTCTCGGTACAAATAAAATTCATTGGTCACTGCTAACTTTTTATACTTGCACTCTTTTGTTTCTATCTGTCTATTCATTTATACTCTCACTCTTTTGTTTCTATCTGTTTCTTCTCAAAGATTATTGCATGCAAGATTTCTGCATATGCAATCTACCATTCCACTAATAATCGATGACCACGGAACCCCTCACCTAGAATGGGTCATGGAGAAAGAACCGTAGTCTATGGCTCCTCTTCCATAGTCTGTACATACTTTACTCAATAGAATTTGTGCTTCCCTTGCACACTACCTTGCAACTTTACAAACCTCTATGTAAGCTATAGTTTAGAGTTCCATCCCCTCGTTATGCTCCTAACAACTTATTAACCTCCCTCCACTACACCAACCAATGGCTTCACTCCAAACTACCCCATGTTTATCGCCATTATCTTCTTCTCCTCCATCACCATCTTTCCATAATCCGTACATAACATTATTCACTAGAATTTGTGCTTCCCTTCCACACTACCTTGCAACTTTACTAACCTCTCCACAAGTTATAGTTTAGAGTTCCACCCTATCATCCTAACACCTTATTAACCTCCCTCCACGACACCAACCAAAGGCTTCACTCCAAACTGCCCCATGTTTATCATCATTATCCTCTTCTCTTCCATCACCATAAAAGATACCCTATCATCATGCTCCTAACACCCTATTAACCTCCCTCCAAGACACCAACCAAAGGCTTCACTCCAAACTACCACATGTTTATCACCATTATCCTCTTCTCCTCCATCACCATAGAAGATACCATGCTTGGCCCTCTGCCCAATGCCCGTAATATTATAGAAGATACCCATGTTATTGTATAATCTCTAAAAGATTATCACAAAAGTTCTTCCTCTTTATACCCTATGCCTACCAATATTGAAGCTTTCTAGAGTGAAAAACACGATTTCTAAGTGGCATCATTACCACATCCCAAGGCTAGAGATCTCTTAGAGAGGATCTTTGTGACAGTTTGAGGCCTTGTTCGTGGCTCTTGAGCCGAACAAGCTTCCTTTAGGGCCTAAGTCTCTTTTTTTCCTCCCTCGAACATGGTATAGGCCCAGAGAGCCATTCTTATTGTGAAGAACATATTAATGATGCCCATTTTCTCAATTGAAAGCCAAAGATCCCATACAAAGGTCTAAGGTGTTGATGCTCAAAGTGATATGGGCAAGAACAATGAAGAAATGCCTTTGAAGGGCTAGTCAAGGGGAAAAGGACGCCTCCAGCTACAAGCTCGAGGTAATGAAGCTTTTTTTTTGTTTATGTCTAGTCTGTAAGAACATTGTTTTTCAATGCTGGTTTTTTGTAATGGATTTATGCTAGGGGTGTTGGGTTATTGTTGTAGAAGGATACATGACCGTAGGTGTGAGGTTTTGATACCCTCCGATAGAGCAAAAAGGGTTATATGTAATGGGATGGGAAGTAGCAATGGGAAAATTGGAATCTATAGATGATAGTGGGTCTATATCTTGGACAGACAAGTTTTGTAACATTATGTACAGTTCCGTTTTTGTTGAGTAATTGAAGGCTTTTCATATCTTAATAAAAAAAAACTATGAAATAAACATAACTAAACTAAAATAACATGAATGTAAAGAGCTAAATAAAAGAAACTAAATCGTTAGTTGTGATGAAATAAAAATCGACTTACTAAAACTATGGAACAAACTCAATAAAACTATAAAATAAAAATAAACAACTAACTAATGAATAAAAATTGGAAGCGTTTGTTATTAAGCAAAATCAAACTCACTATGAGTGATTTGAATGAAATTAATTATGCTTTAGATTGTTTAGTTGAATAATGTGCGCAAAAATTATTATGTCAACTTAAGCCTTACAAATAGTTATTGAAATTGTAGAATGAGAATATTTACACCATGTGTAGTGTGTGATATAATCTAATAAAAAAATCGCTATATAAAATGTTAATCGTTAGTTGAAAGCGTACTAAAACATGACAATGTTTTAGCTTATTTATTAGTGTTATGTTGTTGTTGTAACCAGATTAAATTAATACGTTATATATATATATATATATATATATATATATATATATATATATATATATATATAGATATAGATATATATATAGATATATATTAAATTTTAACTAATTGTTGCGTAAAATCCATAAAAAAAAATTATACAATTGTTAAAAGAATATGTTGGTTTCCCTGGGCAGACCAGGGTTCAACGAAGTTCTTGCAACAATAGCAAAACCCCTTTCCCTAGCCCTTTCCACGTCAACCAGTAAACAAGTTGAAGTCTCACACGAAGCGAATATGGGGGGTTACAGAATCAAGCTTCTGTAACCATGGTGATGTGTAGATGTGGTCAACAACCTCGCTAACAGCCCCATTTAACATCAACTAGCAGCATAGAATGAACAGATGACTTCGCACTTCGCAGCTTATAAACAGTATACAGAACTACGTTGAATCTCTATTGTATTTACCAGTTCGCTACGCATTCATCATTCTAAGTGTTCCTCCATAACATTCATACACATGTATTCCATTTACTCGACATACAATTACCATTTACATACACATGAAAGGAAATACACAAACACACCATAAACTTGTATACAAAGCACGTCATAAACTCAGATACATAAACACATTGATTTATGTGGTTCACCCCTAGGCGGGAGCTACATCCACAGGAACTGTTCTTTCTATTAGCTTGGAAGGGTAACAATTCTAGTCTGCGCACTCAGCTATAGACTCTTCTCTACAATCAAATCTCTACGCACTCAGTTGTAGAGTCTGTACTCTCTCTTATCACTCTCTTCTATTACACCCAACCCAACCCTTCCTTATACAAAAATACCCTTATATATAGGTGTGCTTGAAGGTCACATATTACAATAACTATGGCCCAACCCCCATAGTAACCAAAACCCAAAAACTATTGTGGTTCTCATGTAGACCACGCTAAGCTTTAACTCCATTGTCCCTTTGGCACTGCTTCCTCTGACTTTGTCGCTTTCTCCGACAACGCACCTCTGACTTCTGTAGTGGCATGTCCTTTACACCATTTCGCTTCTTAACTTTCTGTTCCTGTAGCAATCAGGTCGCCGCTCAACCCTTAACTGCGCCAACCACCTCTGGATTTCCTTAGTACTTTGCCTTTATTACAGAAACGGTTCATTTTCTCCCAACTAAACTTCGCTCCATACCCTCTGCTCCGAATTTGCGGAGTCGCTTTTCTCCCAAAAATAGTCAATGTTAGGACTCGCCTAACTATACTTGCCTTCATAACTTCCTCTTCTTGAGCCACGCCCAACAGGCCCCTAACACTTACTTGTGGCTCGCCCCCGAGCCACTTTCACTGGGTTTTGTTGACTTCGCGTTGCTTGGGATCTTCATCTTTGCCACAAACTCCTTATATGTTACGCTCAACTTCACAACAGCCTCCTTAGTTTCTTGCTCATATTCTTTCACTGTATCGAGCAACATCGTAGATATCGGTTCCTGCATCCGGTCCTTAACTGTCATTTATGTTGTGCGAAGCTCTTGCAGCTTCACCTCAATCTCTTCAGAGAGTGCCAATGCCTCTTCCTACATTGGTTGCAACTTTGCCATAGTTTCTGCTTCCTTGGTCCTTAATGCCTTCAGCTCTTTCTGGAGCTCCTTTGTTTCTGCGAACTTTTGTATTCTCTACCTTGGCGGCAAGTCCTTCATCGCCATGTTCACTAAGTCGTCCTTCTGCTTCATTTGCACTTCACCTTGAATTTTTTGTAAGTCTGGGTCTTCTTGCAGTATGGCCCATGACTTGGTCACTTCTTCTAACAAGTCTTGGCACCTCGCAACTTCTGCGGAGATGCCCTCTGTCGAAGTTTTTAGCTCTTCGAATCTTGTTGTCTTTACTTCTGGTGAGGTGCCACGTTGTTGTCCAGCCTCCAAGTCTGCAATCTTCTCTTTGTATCCAATTTCCATGTCCTCCATCTTTGCTTTAAGATTGTTGACTGCAGTACCAATCTTGGCTATAGTCGCTTCTACTTCAGGTTCTTCGTCGAAGTCTGGGATCTTTGCACATACTTCCTCTACGGCCTTCTTCAGCTTCTTCTGCCTCTCACAAGCATCTATTAGCTCATCGTTCTTCAGTCGACATTCATTATTCAACTCATTTTAGCTCTCTTCCAGCTTCAGATGTTGGTTGTATGTTATCATGTCCCTGTCTTTGATCTCTTCTACAAATTACAAGTGTAGATCATGCAATCCTTCTATAGGTAACATTCCCACATTAATGTCTAAGTGTGTGAGCTACTTCGCACCTTCAATGACTTCGTCCGATGGGAATATAACATTTGTTGGCTCTATGCACACCAGTCGAGGTCGCGTCGTTAGTGAGGGTGGTTTCCTTTTTCTTCGGCTTGTATCCTCTGATCTATATTCGGAGTCTGATCCTTTCATTATATCCCTCTGTACTTGCTCTACTCTTTCCATCATATTTTTCAGCTCGATGATGCTTTCTGCTATGCTTGCTTGAAGCTACTCCTGCTTCTTGTCTTTATCTGTGAGTGTTTCTTCAATATGGGCGTGGACTTTGGCTACGATGCAGTCATAGTTATCATCTTCCAACTTCGCATCAAGCGAAGTCTTACTCGCTTTTTCTTTCTTTCTTTTTGACCCCTTCGACACATTTGTGGCGGGGTTCTTTCTCTTTTCTCCTACTGGCGGATCGCTAGTCTGTTGTTGTTCTTGTTCTTGCTCTTCTTCCTGCTGATCATCGCCTCCTCCAGCTCCATATTTTTCTTGATGATCACTATCATTGGCGCTATCATCAAATGTCCTCAACAGTGCCTCTGGCGCATCAACTTTCCATTCCGGTGGCCAATCCTCAATAATGAGGTCAATATTCTGCGCATTCAGCTGATATTGACCTTCACACCATTCCGGCTTTGTTGGCTCTCTGGGTTGTATAAATATTGAATGGAGATCAGCCTTGAATCTCATCTTCTGAATGTGCATCGTTGTTACCTCTTTTGGGATACGCGAAGTGCGTGTAATCACCTCGCATAACTGCTGGTAAAATGTCTATAGCTGCACATTGTTCAACCTTTGTCTTTCCGGCCTTGTGTTACTCCACATATTCGTGTACCGAGGTCCACGGTAATTGCCAGGGAATGCCGGTACATTTTGTTGGTACTTTGGCTCTATCCAACCCACAAATGTAATGAGGACTATCAACCAATTGTAGTGAAACTGATAGCCATTGTCTTGTGCATCTGCTACATCGTCCATAAATTCATTTAGCAGGTTGCCTGCCCAGTTGAATGGTATCCTCTCCTTAGCCTTACCAGCTAGGGAGACCGCAGCAACCAACACTTCTATCGGGCAGCATTTTCTGAGTACCCTTCCTGCGAGCAACTATACTATGAACCTCATGGCATCATCTTGAATCTAGTCTATCTGATAGCCCCGAGTTCCTTTAACTAATTTGAATTCGCTCTCATCTGCTTGGCAAGGTATTTATCTTTATTCTCACCCACAAATTCTGTTGCGAGTTCAGTACCTCGTTTGCTTAGATGGGTGATCCTCTAGATCATATCAGTATTTATATCTATCTTGCGGTCTAGCCACAAGTATCCCTAATGTGTGCATGATAGCAACACATGCACGATGGCTGTTAGCTCTGGACTTCGCTCAAAGTGTGGAATTCTCAAGAGGTTCAGCAGTCCTGAAGACTGTAACGGTGCAATCCAGTCATGTGCTTGTATGGCCATCTGCTTAGTGGCTTCATCAAACTTTCTGCACAGATATCGTTCTGGCTAGAACTGCGGATACTTGTTCGCATCCAGTAGATTGTAATCTGTGAACTTAACATCCGGGATCTTGCCCAGCAAGTTGTCCTTTTCCTGAACATAGCTTGACATCAATGGCATAGGGATGTCATATTGTGGGTTCTTCTTCAATACTACCGCCAGTGCATCATCTTTTCGTGGCGGAATGTAATCAGGTATCAATAGAATTGGCCTCTCATGAGGTCGCTCTGCCTGGTGCTCTTGTGGTGTTTATGTAGCATGCGGCTTCTGTTGTTCCTTGGTTTTATTCTTATCCTTCTGCTTGTATTCTGGTGCGTGTCGAGGTGAGGCCCTAGAGGACCCACCCTTCTCTTGAGTTGCTTTCTTCACCAGTGTTTTCATAACTGCCTCTAGACCAAACTATTGGAATTTCTTTAATACCTCGTGTAGTTCTTCTTGCTCAAACATGTATCGTCGTAATGCTCTATTCTTCACTGGTAAAAGCTCGAAATTTACTCACGGTAAAAATAACAATCACAGTAAAATAGGTAACTATGCGCTTCTGTGTTATTTATAGCCATAACCCAAACTAAGACGCACCCAAAAATGGCTAAGTTAACATTAAATGCTATGTTCATTGTCCAAATCTAGCTTAGATCCTAGTCATTTCCTTACATTAAATGTGTCTTCGATGGACAAGTATGCCTTTAAAGTAGAAAAATCCGATTTCCCAAAAATATTGTATAACGACTAGTTTCCAAACAAAACTGTAATGGCTAGTTTTCTCAAGCTTCCCCAAAGGTTAGGTGAGTGGCGAAGCTCACTTCGCGTTCCCATTCTCTTGATGGAACTTCGTAACACTCCCCCTTCTTTACTTCGCAACTTGACTTGCTATGTGTGCTTCGCAGCACATCTTCAAATATGTGAACTTTGCATTATGTCAAAAGTGTTGTGTGCAGACTCTGCTCTCTATTTAGTGTCCAATTTCAACTGCACTTGACATTTAAACACCATTGCGCTGTTTAATTTTTGGTTGTAGGAGTAGGGCCATCCCTGTCTTTGATCTCTTCTACAACCTACAAGTGTAGATCATGCAATCCTTCTATAGGTAACATTCCCACATTAATGTCTAAGTGCGCGAGCTACTTCGCACCTTCAATGACTTCGTCCGATGGGAATATAACATTTGTTGACTCTATGCACACCAGCCGAGGTCGTGTCGTTAGTGCGGGTGGTTTCCTTTTTCTTCGGCTTGTATCCTCTGATCTATCTTCGGAGTCTGATCCTTTCATTATATCCCTCTGTACTTGCTCTACTCTTTCCATCATATTTTTCAGCTCGGCGATGCTTTCTGCCATGCTTGCTTGAAGCTACTCTTGCTTCTTGTCTTTATCTGCGAGTGTTTCTTCAATATGGGCGTGGACTTTGGCTACGATGCAGTCATAGTTATCATCTTCCAACTTCGCATCAAGAGAAGTCTTACTCGCTTTTTCTTTCTTTCTTTTTGACCCCTTCGACACATCTATGGCGGGGTTCTTTCTCTTTTCTCCTACTGGCAGATCGCTAGTCTGTTGTTGTTCTTGTTCTTGCTCTTCTTCCTGCTGATCATCGCCTCCTCCAGCTCCATATTTTTCTTGATGATCACTGTCATTGGCGCTATCATCAAATGTCCTCAGCAGTGCCTCTGGCGCATCAACTTTCCATTCTGGTGGCCAATCCTCAATAATGAGGTCAATATTCTGCGCATTCAGCTGATATTGACCTTCATACCATTCCGGCTTTGTTGGCTCTCTGGGTTGTATAAATATTGAATGGTGATCAGCCTTGAATCTCATCTTCTGAATGTGCATCATTGTTACCTCTTTTGGGATACGCGAAGTGCGCGTAATCACCTCGCATAACTGCTGGTAAAATGTGTATAGTTGCACATTATTCAACCTTTGTCTTTTCGGCCTTGTGTTACTCCACATATTCGTGTACCGAGGTCCACGGCAATTTCCAGGGAACGTCGGTACATTTTGTTGGTACTTTGGCTCTATCCAACCCACAAATGTAATGAGGACTATCAGCCAATTGTAGTGAAACTGATAGCCATTGTCTTGTGCATCTGCTACATCGTCCATAAATTCATTTAGCGGGTAGCCTGCCCAGTTGAACGGTATCCCCTCCTTAGCCTTAGCAGCTAGGGAGATCACAGCAACCAACACTTCTGTCGGGATGCATTTTCTGAGTACCCTTCCTGCGAGCAACTGTACTATGAACCTCATGGCATCATCTTGAATCTAGTCTATCTGATAGCCCCGAGTTCCTTTAACTAATTTGAATTCGCTCTCATCTGCTTGGCGAGGTATTTATCTTTATTCTCACCCACAAATTCTGTTGCGAGTTCAGTACCTCGTTTGCTTAGATGGGTGATCCTCTAGATCATATCAGTATTTATATCTATCTTGCGGTCTAGCCACAAGTATCCCTGGTGTGTGCATGATAGCAACACATGCACGACGGCTATTAGCTCTAGACTTCGCCTGAAGTGTGGAATTATCAAGAGGTTCAGCAGTCCTGAAGACTGTAACGGTGCAATCCAGTCATGTGCTTGTATGGTCGTTTTCTTAGTGGCTTCATCAAAATTTCTGCACAGATATCGTTCTGGATAGAACTACGGATACTTGTTCGCATCCAATAGATTGTAATATGTGAAGTTAACATCTGAGATCTTGCCCAGCATGTTGTCCTTTTCCCGAACATGGCTTGACATCAGCGGCATAGGGATGTCATATTGTGGGTTCTTCTTCAATACTACCGCCAGTGCATCATCTTTTCACGGCGGAATGTAATCAAGTATCAATAGAATCGACCTCTCATGAGGTCGCTCTACCTGGTGCTCTTGTGGTGTTTGTGTAGCATGTGGCTTCTGTTGTTCCTTGGTTTTATTCTTATCCTTCTGCTTGTATTCTGGTTCGTGTCAAGGTGAGGCCCTAGAGGACCCACCCTTCTCTTGAGTTGCTTTCTTCACCAGTGTTTTCATAACTGCCTCTAGACCAGACTATTGGAATTTCTTTAATACCTCTTGTAGTTCTTCTTGCTCAGACATGTATTGTCGTAATGCTCTATTCTTCACTGGTAAAAGCTCGAAATTTACTCACGGTAAAAATAACAATCACAGTAAAACAGGTAACTGTGCGCTTCTGTGTTATTTATAGCCATAACCCAAACTAAGACGCACCCAAAAACGGCTAAGTTAACATTAAATGCTATGTTCATTGTCCAAATCTAGCTTAGATCCTGGTCATTTCCTTACATTAAATGTGTCTTCGATGGACAAGTATGCCTTTAAAGCAAAAAAATCCGATTTCCCAAAAATATTGTATAACGACTAGTTTCCAAACAAAACTGTAATGGCTAGTTTTCTCAAGCTTCCCCAAAGGTTAGGTGAGTGGCAAAGCTCACTTCGCGTTCCCATTCTCTTGATGGAACTTCGTAACACTCCCCCTTCTTTACTTCACAACTTGACTTGCTATGTGTGCTTCGCAGCACATCTTCAAATATGTGAACTTCACATTATGTCAAAAGTGTTGTGTGCAGACTCTGCTCTCTGTTTAGTGTCCAATTTCAACTGCACTTGACACTTAAACACCATTGCGCTGTTTAATTTCTGGTTGTAGGAGTAGGGCCATCCCTGTAAGGCTTTAACCTAATCCTATTGACAAGTCCTTGTAAGTTGTTTCCGAGTAATGTGGCTAACTACACTATGCCACCATTAGTAACATGTTTAACAGTGTATGTCCATAACCATTGCATTCTAAATTTTCGAGGAAATTTCAAAAATTTGCTATCATAGAGAAGAACAAGGTCTCCTACTTGGAATAACTTGTGTTTGATGTGTCTATCATGCCATACATTTTCTCTAGTTTTTTGCACTTGCTGGTGAAATCCTGTAATGACGTGGTCTTCCTCCAATCCAATCATCTATAATAGCCTTTCATCCATCGTTTCTGCATCATCCATGTCTTTGAATGCTGCAATTATCAAGCTTGGTACTATGTATTCCATGAGCATGACAGCTTCTTGTCCATACGCTAACCTGAAAGGTGTATGACCTGTCAAATTTTTACAGGTTGTTCTATATGCCCATAATACTATTGGTATTCTGATATCCCAATCACCCTTGTTTTTATTGCATACCTTGGTCAATGCATTCTCCAATACTTTATTAAAGGCCTCCACAGTGCCCTTAGCTTATGGATGATATGGTGTACTCTTCTAATGATATATCTGAAATTCTTTTGTCAGGGATTCAATGGTTCTGTTCAGGAAGTGAGTTCCCTAATCACTCATCAGAATCTTTGGACATCCAAATATTGTCAAGATGTTCCCAAAGATAAATTGTGTTGTTGTAGCAATGCTACAGTCCTTCATTGTTTTTGTTTATGCCCATCTAGTTAGATAATTTGTAGCTGTAATGATGTATCTCGAGCCAGTTCTCTTCCTTGGTGGGGTAATAGCTCCCACAAATTCAATAGCCCATTTATCAAATGCTTGTAAAGTCAACTGTGGCATCAATGGCATGTCATCTCTATGGACCCACTTTGTCTTTGGTATATGTCTCCATGCTTTCAAGCAAGATTCTATATGATCTCTGGGATCGGTCCATCCATTGTACTTTGCTTAATGTACATTCTCAGTTTGTTCAACAAATCTAACTTCCATTAAGTGCTTACATTCTTCCCATGTGCTCAACTTGTTCTTGTGTGCAGCCCACCACCTATCAGGTGTAGCTCGCAATGCTATAACTAGAGTTGATAGCCTATGTTCATCTGAAACTAATGCTAGATATTCATGAAAGAATGTGTGTATGCTACTCAAACCATCATAAGTAGGAATTGGACTTACCTCTATTCCAATCCAGCAAAGTGACTTTGTCATACTCGCACATCGTTTACCTGATACTTCATGCATTCTACTCTGTCAGTTCTCCAGTCCTGTGTCTGACTCTGATACGCAGGAACTATCGCATCTCCAGCTCAGCATTCCATCTTCTGTAGGATTAATGTAATCTCCTAGATTAACTGTCATCTTGTAGATGTTATCTAGTTCTTGAGTTTTGTATTCCTCTCTTATTGGCTCAACATACCTCGTTCCTTGTGAAGGATCCAAGGGTGCAATAACCCTGACTTCCCAGCCTTCAAATATCATTTGTTTTTTCTTCAAGTTGATAATTGCGAGGTTATCAATTGCCCAGTCAATCCCTAATAGTGCAGGATAAGGATTACTGATGTCTATGATCTCAATCACCTCAAAGTTTGCTTTACTTCGCACTCCATCGATGTCAATAGGAACACCTGATAGCCTCCCAAAAGGTATAACCTTTTGCTGGTTAGCTAATATCAACTGTATAGGAGACTAAGATAGCTTTGGTTTCCCCATCTTCTCCCATGTTTGTTTTGTCAGCACGTTCACCTCTGAACCTAGATCGAGAATGACCTTGTTCATTTCAAAATCTCCAATCTGCATGCTTAACCTCATTTCTCTTCCTGTTCTTTTATGGTTCTTAATGTGATGGACTACTCTATGTGTGTCGTTTACTGTACTACGTTGCTTGTAGTATCCCACTACATTCTTTAGTTCCCCTAAGGCGTGCTCATGCCTTCGCATCTTCATGCAACTCTGTATAAATTGTGTTACAGGGCTTGCCTATTCTGGCGAAGCTCGTGACCCATCATACAAGATTAACATACCTAGTACAGGTGTTTGATCGCTTCGTAGACGAATCCTTGTATTCGAAGCTCACAAGTCATGAAATTCTTTTCTTGCTTCCATGAATACTTATTTTTCTCTGTTAGGGTCGAATGCAGGTATTTTTCCAACTGCTTTCCTTACCCAAGGTCTATCAGTAGGCTTTGGTTTGTTTATGTGATTATCAAAATTCGAAGCTTCGTTTGTCCTATCATCTCCTGTCGAGGCTCCACTTCGCGTCACAACATAGATGGTGTGATCTTCGTTCCTTTTCTCAGCTGCGATCATCTGAATATTTTGGTTATGTCCTTCTAGTATTTTTTCTTGCATTTTGACTAGCAAAATGGGGCATGCTTCAATGATATGGTCATAATATTTACAATACTTACAAGTAGTGCAAGGGTTCTGACAATCTCTTGCCAAATGGCCAGGTTGACCACAGTTATAATAGACAATTTGACCTCTACCTTGTCCTGGGCCAGTAATACGTCCTCTTCCTCTAAATCCACCACGTCCTCTGGATGTACCATGATCATACTGTGCATTCTCATTGTTGTCCTGTATCTCTCCTTGGACTCTGTAGACATCATGCTTTCTTTCTATCATGAGGTCGTATGCTCTACAGTTGGTGTCAACATGGCCAACTGACTTACAAAATGTGCAGTACAGGTTCTTTGGTGTCTGTACATACTTATGGAGTAGGTAACAGTCCTCTGGTCGATGTCCTCTACATCGACAAATCTCGCACCATGGTCCTTCAGGTTGATTTAATAGGTTTGGTGCCTCGCTGGAGAGGTAATCTCTGAATACAGGACAATGTTCCTTGGAATTTCCTTCTCCTTTACATTTAGTACACCAAACCTCTTCTCTTACTTGTTTTCCCTTTTGTATATCTTGTAGTTCTAATGTCAGGTTTTCTAGTTGTTTTTGTATTTGTACCATAGTACGTGCACTAGTTTCTCCTACATGGGAATCTTCTAGCTTCATCGCAATTTCCAATGCTTTTGTTTGTGAAGCAACCTTATGTTGCATTAATGGTAATCTAATGTGGGGCAATAACTGAGCTATAAACCAGGGTTCTGAAACACTACGGTACTACCTGTGGAGTGAAATGGTGGAGATATACCACCACTCGACTAATTATTTGTACTTGTTCCTCTAGTATTACTGCTACTAGTGTTCTGCTAACTAATAATATTTCTTTCAACAGCTATAGGCTTATGCGGAGTGATAGGATGATAACCAATATGTCTAGGTTCTGTCTCACTATCAAACTCAGCTTGAGACGATTTTTTATCACTTTCCAATTCAGTTTCTAGGAATGTGTAGGGTTCAACTTCACGAGACCTCTTTCTAGTGCTAAGTTTATATCTTTTTCAACTACGCAGAATGCCAATGTCTTCGTCTGTGTCACTATCTGTGCTTTTTAACATTACAGACTCAAACCTTAGGAATCTGACTTCATTCTTAACACACATTTTTCAGCTAATAGAATTTTAATGCATAAACTCAGGTTTTTCAAGTACTTACCTCTAAATCCCTTGAAAAGGTATCTTTCAGCTGCACTGTAGTACTTCAAAGTGTTCATAGCAAACTTTGTAATGTAGCCTTCCAACAAGCTATCCAGCCAAAATTCTACTGCTCTTGAAATCTGGTTATTGATCCCTTTAAGCGTCTGTATCAATTTTGGATTCCAAACTATAGGTTCTCCATCCTGAAAACAGTTTTTTCTTTCTGCTACCCTAGATATCCACTCATGTAACTTGTTAGAAACATATGTGAAGAAAACTTCATGCAACTCAGTAAATATGTATCTTTGTATCCATTGTTTTGTAGTAAGTCGAGGATGTCTGTTTTCTTTCTTCGCAAACTCGCATTCTATCTTACTCACACAATTTTGTAATTCACTCTTCTCTGGATTCCACATCACCGAAATGTCAGTCCAAAGTTGACAATGGAACCATTTGTTGGTTGCCCTGGGCAGACCCAGGTTCAGCGGAGTTCTTGTAGCAACAACAAAACCCGTTTCACTGGCCCTTTCGGCATCAACTTGTAAACAGACTGAAGTCTCACCCGAAGCGAATATGGGGGGTTACATAATCAAGCTTCTGTAACCGTAGCGATGTGTAGATGTGGTCAACAACCTCGCTAATAACCCTATTTAACATCAACTAGCAGCATAGAATGAACAAATGACTTTGCATTTCGCAACTTATCAACCGTATACAAAACTACGCCGAATCTCTATTGCATTCACTAGTTCGCTATGCATTCATCATTCTAAGTGTTCCTCCATACCATTCATACACATGTATTCCATTTACTCAGCATACAATTACCATTTACATACATATGAAAGCAAATACATAAACACACCATAAAATTGTATACAAAGCACGTTATAAACTTAGATACATAAACACATTGATTTACGTGGTTCAACCCCAGGTGGGAGCTACGTCCACAAGAACTATTCTTTCTATTAGTTTGGAAGGGTAACAGTTCCAGTCTGCGCACTCAGCTGCAGACTCTTCTCTACAATCAGATCTCTACGCACTCACCTGTAGAGTCTGTTCTCTCTCTTATCACTCTCTTCTATTACACCCAACCCAACCCTTCCTTATACAAAAATACCCTTATATATAGGTGTGCGCGAGGTCACATATTACAATAACTATGGGCCAACCCCCATAGTACCCAAAACCCAAAAACACCTGTGGTTCTCCTGTAGACCACGCTAAGCTTTAACTCCATTGTCCCTTTGGCGTCGCTTCCTCTGACTCTATTGCTTTCTCTGACATCGCACCTCTGACTTCTGTAGTGGCATGTCCTTTACACCATTCTGCTTCTTAACTTCATGTTACTGTAGCAGTCAAGCCGCTGCTTAGCCCCATACTGCGCCAACCACCTCTGTATTTCCTTAGTACTTTGTTTTTATTAAGGAAACAAGTAATTTTCTCCCAACTAAACTTCGCTCCATACCCTTTGCCTGGGATTTGCGGAGTCGCTTTTCTACCAAAAATGGTCAATGTCGGGCCTCTCCCAACTGTACTTGCCTTCATAACTTCCTCTTCTTGGACCACTCCCAACAGAATATATGTCTGTAATATATACAATTTGTTAAAAGGCCAAATAAACCGAAAAAATAAATAAATAAAAGTTGAATGATTCAAAACTCTAAAGATAAGGACGCGGGTATGCCTGAAAAATATTTTATTAGCTAAATGGAGTTTGACAGTCATTCAATACATAACAGTTGCAACCAGTTTGGACCCTGAGGACATGAGGTTTTTGGGACCCTATGCTATTCTCAACATTCCACGGCTCAACCACGTGAAACCCAGACAGCGTGAATGTGCTAGTGCTCATGCTCAGATTGTCTTGCAATGACCCACAAACAGGTGATGTTAGCCTTAAAATATACAAAAAAACACAAATAAAATGAAAACAGATCGTACCTCCTACATAAGAAAGCTTTGCTTTCACCCTAATGGATGGACCTAGAAGTAGTCGTACCTGCCATCACCACACTATTAGGATATCGGACGATTGCGTATGAAAGGAAAACATAAAAATTGATATGGAACACAACTATACCTACTCCCTTACCTTTGATGTTTTGGGCCTTCGACAACCTCACATTTAAAGTGGAGTGAGGGGTCAGTCGAAATGCTTCAAGTACCTTGAGAAGGTCAAGCATCTCCAAACGCTCGATTGCTAGATAAACTATCGAACGTAGGAAGAAACGTATAGCCTCTGAGTTCATGATAACTAACGGGCGTTGGAAGAAACATATAGCCTCTGAGTTCATGAGGTTCATTTCTCGGCAAGCAATTTCCTCACTATATAGGCACATAATTTATTTAAATTTCCTCTAATAGCCTACCATAAATCTTGGAGGGAAACGCTTAATGGTGATCAAAGGGAAAGGTATTGCTTCAAATATCCTTCCGAGTTACAAATTTGAATTGTTCATACAAGTAGCCTACTCAATTGAAATTGTCCTTTTGCCAAATTTCCAAAGGTGCTCCTCCTTAGTGTCTTGGTCAATATAAACTAGCACATTCACTTAACTTGTGTTCGATGAACACTGATAGGTCACAAGTTAAGTGCCATGAACAAGTTATTTGTTACTTGTTCTTCATGCGTAATTGTAATCTTAAATGGTTTCTGTGTCACTACATGTTATCCATGCATAAGCTACAAGTTATTCATGCATCAACTATGAGTTATATATATATATATATTATAATTGTTTATTTTGAATTTTGAACGAGGCCCATAAGATCAATCTGGATAGTACAGTTGTCTCATCCTCCTTCAATCTAATAAAATCATAGATGGTAGTCCACCCCCAAATTTTAAGATATAAACACCCGGTGTAAAAATTAATTAGAGGTGATAGTAAATGTTCAAAAAAGTTCTACCACTACTGAGAAGGAGACTGTTTTCCTAACCCGGCTTTTTTTCTTGTTCATTACTGTTTTTGTTTGTGGTTACACAGGATATTTGTGTCCCCTCACCATTTTCATGTACTGTCTTTGTAATGTTATTCTCTTCGCTTGCTAGGTCGAATGTCGTAGAAGTTCTGTCAAAACAGACCATCAAAACAACACTTGTGAATAGCTCACCATGTTAACTTCAAAAGCTACGGGACTTCTTCGGATTCTTCACAAGCTTCCCACAAAATCGAACATTTAAACGATAACCACATGCCCAGTGGCAGATCTCGGTTTTTATATCATCTTGTGCAGGACTCTCCAGATTGAGCAAGCATTTTAAATAGAGTGTTGGGATATTTGAAGCCCTACAAGAAGAAAAGCATCAACGCAAGCTGCATGGATCGTGTTTCTTAGCATCATTTTGTTCAAATTTCAGCCTTCCATCGGGTAGTTGTATAGGCTTTATCTTATTGGAAGCAGGCTGTACTTGTCACTTGCTTAATTCTCTCTACATTTGCAACTACATGGGCTTTAGGATGGATTTCCCACGCCTTCTTCTAAATATCTGTTGATCCAACACTTTCAGAAGACATTCAGAAGGAGTCAATACATAGGGGCAGCGCAATCTATACCCTCTTGGATGTAATCATAGAATCAACAGACAGATTGAGCGAAATTTCCATATTTGCTATTGACCAAGATACGAAATGGAGGGATACACTTTGAATGCTACCGTTGTCGAACACATCATCACAAAAGGAATCATGAGCAAGTCACAACTCGTCATCATCGATGCTACCGCTTTTCTTTTACGTGCACCTGCGTGTCACTCCTACCAACGTTGCATCTGTCATGCCTGTTATTTCTATTGCTTCTACATTCTGCCTAGGTAGTTGCTTCTGCAAAGCTTCTTGGAAGCGCATGCATTCATCACTCGTTGGAATCCATTGATACCTACCATTCTCGAAATAGCATTGCAGGGGCAGAACTTAGGTCATTTCCCAACCTCCTGGCCAGCCAGTGGTTGTTGCGACCATGCCGATGGTGCATTGTGCTCGGGCATTATTATGTCCCCGACATGTATTTTTTGGTCGAGGCCATTAGTTGGGGTGCCCGTTGATCAATGGAGGCTTTGGGCAATGTTTAGCCTTTGTGTTCGAAAAATTATATTTTTTTGAAATTTTTAATGTGCTATTTTGTTTGGTTTTGATTGGCGCTGTGCGCAGTGACGCGTGCCTCGGCTCCTGTGCCCCAGGATCCGGCGGCGCGATGGCGTCTTAAATTTCGGCATGGTCTGGGCAGGTTTCATGTCGTGTCCTTCTGCGGTGTTCCAGTGCGCAGGTGTCCTTCGTCTGAGTGAGCAGTGTCCCCGTCTCCTTCCACTGCCTTTAACGTGGTCACATGCGCAAAAGTGGGTTACAGAGAAGAAGCCATCTTTTTCATTCATATGCACAACGTTCAATTGGTTTACCCCACCATAATGTCGGTGGAGAGCAGCAGCTTCTGGAAGCTCATTTAATGCCAATCACAGTCCATTCGTAGTCCTTCACTGCTACTCACCTCACCACTTCAAAGGCTTCTGCAAATGTTCTTGTGAAGTTAATGTGCATCGATTTCTCCACGCATAAACGTATGATCATTGATGATATATATAATATATATATGCTCAGTTTGGAATTTCGAAATATTTGTAAACGATGTGGGGACGCTAATTATCTCTATCGACGGTGTGTGTAGCTGCTCAGTTTTGACATTTTGATCCGGGTGGCTGTCTGTCGTGTGCATTCAATTTTGACAGCTTGATCAATGTCAACGATAAGTTGGGAACCGTAAATTACCTCGAGTTTCTCCCATCTCCTTAAAGTCATGGATCACTGGTTCAGTGAAGAGATTGGGACTGTGAATTGTGTCTGCGACTACACCTCAATACCACAACACCAACACAAATTCAGGCATTCAATGGTGTACCTGGGCAGAATGCTATCGGAAATGGCGCAGTAGATCTATGATGCCACTACGGCGTTACTGTGTAGATTGGTGTAGATTTGGGCGTAGATTGGTGTAGATTTGGGCGCCGCTGCCGTGCAGATTGCTTGCCCTTACAGTGAACCAACATTAACTGCAATATAACCCTTTTCTTTTAGCTGTAGAGAAGAGATAGCCCTTTTTGGAGTCAATCAAAGACCGTGCAGTAGTATTCCCAGTGTTCCATACCATTGAAGTGTTGATTTACGGGATGGTTTTTATTGCATCTACGGTCGCCTTTCAGTCATTATGGGAGAGGGTTTTGAACCTGGACGTCTCATGGAGCTGGCGAACTCGACTATGTTTAGT
The DNA here is from genome assembly GCA_027924585.1 of Larix kaempferi. NCBI lineage: Eukaryota > Viridiplantae > Streptophyta > Pinopsida > Pinales > Pinaceae > Larix > Larix kaempferi. Next base: position 5,153,029 of record BSBM01000505.1, read on the forward strand.
TCGAGGTGGAGGTTTCGTGCCCGTCTCTGCTTTTTAAGTGAGGTTGTTTTCCCAACGTCCGTCTCTCTCTACGGACAAGTTATGTTCACCATTTATTTGGACATGGCCGCCTGTCATTCATGGTGGATTTTTTGTGGTTTTATCGGCATTATCGTTTCAGCCTTCTCTATCATTTTCAGTTCTCTTGTTGTGTACTCAATTCCGATGATATCTGTGGCTATTGCTTTCCGGCGGTTTCAAGTGTCATTGCTGGACCAGGTATGCCTTTGCAGTTTTTCCTGCAATTTACAAGTAAAAAAAAACACAGCGTTTTGAACTTTCGATTACGAATGCACAGTATGAAAGCAATTAAAAGCACAAATTCTGAAGGTAACTTCCACCTTGTCGGTAGAAACGTGTGTTATTAACCATTTGAAAATGAGTTTGAACTAAAAAATTCGTATGGATGGAATTGTTTCAAATGAGTTTGAACCCTGGTGTTTTGAACTTTCGTGGTCTGTTAGATTGGTGTCAAGTTAAACACTTTTTTTCTTGTTCTTTGTTCGTTGTTGGGTTCGTTGTTGGGTGTTCTTTTTGTCTATACACACAACTGTATCGAAAACAAAATTGCGTAGGGTTTCAAGTGCAACAGAGCCTCTTCATTACTTTCTTCTAGTTAGGGTTTTTTTATCTCGAAGAGATGATAAATGATTTCCTGCATCTGGGTTAAATTTCGCGTTTGCAAAGGAAAGATGCTTCCAACTACTACTTTAATTAGATAAAAATTTCATTTCTTACTGGGTGAGGGTTTTCTCTGTGAGATTACGTGAGAGTTTTCCCTGCGTGTATGCTTTTCTTTCTTTTTTTTGGACTAAAACGCGAGTGCCAGTCATTACACACGCAATCTTCTGAGCATGTCAAGTGCCATAAAAATGATATTCCTTGTATGTAGTGTGTGGGGGCCCATTCTTTCTTAGTGATACCCAACTATGATTCAATAGTTGGAATGATGTTCAAAATACGCAGCAAACTTCAACGAACCCATAAAAATGATGTGACAAAGGACAAATGTGAAATGAGGATGTTTTTAAATTTATTTCTCACTTAACTTCTTTCCTGGTATGTTCTCAATCCAGAAATTTCAACGTATTATAGGCTTAACTATAGTTTGAAATGTATTATGTCAAATTGAAATTTTAAAAATAGTTTTTTTTTTAATTCTTATTGATTACATCAGAATGGCGTTTAAATGTCTTCTGCGTTCTCTCCAATTTAATGTAAGCATGAGTCTGCAAGTTTTTAATGGTCTTTAATGGTCTTGGCTCTCGAAGTAAATGTAAGTGCAGTAGTCTGCAAGTTTTTAATGTATGCATGACTCTGCAACTTTTTAATGGTCTTGGCTCTTGAGGTAAGTGTAATTCCAGCTGTCCGTGTACATGTGTGACTTACAGTGCATTTAAGCAACTTTTTATAAGTACCACTACCTTACAGTTCTCTTTTCCTGCCTTGTTTCTGTGTCTTGCAGTTGGGCCTCTTCTGAAGCATAAGAACTTATCTTGGAGAGGAAACTTTGGCATGCGTGAGAGGCTATATGATTCTGTAGCAAATCACACCAATTTGGTATGATTCAAGGGATGCTATCAAGTTCAATTTCCTCGTTGCATTCGCTGTGACTATGCTTAGTTGCAGTGTTATTGAATACAATGCTAAGTATGAAGCTGCAGGAGAGCTCAACCACGCTAAAGACATCATCAAATGGGGAGCAGATTATTTTCTAAAGACATTCAATTGCTCAGTTGATACTATAAGTTTGATTCATGCTCAGGTACTCCACAGAACTGAATCTCTCTTGCATGTGTCTAGGGCATGAGGGTTTTTTGTTTGGTGGTTGTTTGTTTCCAAGTGCTCTCTCAGCAGAGCTTTCAATAATTTCTCCGTTCTTTAGAATTTGCACTATGTTTCATCTTCGAAGTTCTTTAGAATTTGCACAATGTTTCAACTTAGAAGTGCCTTGGTAAATTGGACTTGAACCAATTCCACTGTGTCCTCTACGACCAAATTTTAACCTTTCCTGTCAGTTATTTCTGTCCTTTTTTATTACAGTTTTCCTTGAAGTGTCAAAGTTAGGTAATTGATACCTTGTGCACTTTAGGAAAAATAATAGGCACTAAAAATTTATTCCGCAGTAATTGTTTCAGACACGATTCTTTTTGCAGAGCCTTCATCCTGCTGTAGAATACCATGCTGCTGCACGAGCAGTTGGGGGCTTCCCTGTATATGTTAGGTATTGATGTTTCCAAGCTTTTTCTTTCAAGTATTTGAAGAAACCTTTAGTTTATTTCTTGTGCATGCAATTTGAATTACTAAAAACCTACAATGCAATTAAAAACCTGCAAACCTGTAGTAAATACATGTACAAGGAAGAATCTACGCAAATCAGGTAAGGGAAAATGATTTTGTAAAGTGAAATATAGTAAAATCTGGACACATAAAAACTCAAGAAATAGTTTAAACGAAGTTGTCATTATTCTTTTCACTTATTTTTTGTTAATGCACATTGATGTCACACATTACCATTAAACTTTAATTTCAGTGTTATATCATATATTATATTTTAAATTTGAGGTCTGTTTCAAGTTACTCAAGGTGAAGATTGAATATAAATTTAAATTTTGAATGAATATGTATATTTTTGAATTTTATATAATTTAAAAAATGTATGTTTTTGTATTTATGAGATGTCTAATTTTATTATACAATTTTAAAATGTTTATTTTTATATTTATGAGATGTTTATTTTTATATTTCAGTTATACTGAAAATTTTCCAAACCGAGTTAAATAAATATCCATATTTACACTATAATATTACTACTATAATTTGAACCTCTCTCATTTTGCCTATTTTGTAAATTTATGGTTAGTAATGTGTTAAATTGTGGCATAATGCCAATTGACATGAATTGCTTTCTCTATTCGCCATTTTTTAAAGTTATAGAATTCGGGAATGGTGAGAATGGGCCAAATTGTGATATAATGCCATTTTAAAGGAATAATATAACTCCAAGTGACATCTCAAAAGAAAGTATAAATACCCACTCACTATTATGTTATAGTTCTCATGTATTGGCATACCATAAATCGTTATGTTAGTTGAGAAAAGTGAGTATATAACACCTAAATTGCCAAACAATTTGGACTCTTTATTAATCGAATATTTTTTAAATTAAAAACCACATTTAAATTATAATGTACTTTTACTTGATTTAAAAAGTATGTTAATTAATATTTCCAATTTTGTTTATAAATAAAATAAAACAACACTTAGCTAGTAGTTTTTATGCTATATGCAATTCATGTGGCTCAAGACCTTTGACTTATAAACCCATTGAATATTGCATTGTATTCAATAAGATACCCACATATAATATCTTTTTTTATTATTTTTAAGTTTTTTTAGACCAACGCAAACCAAAATACCATATGAGAGACGAGTTCGACTACCATGTTGTGTTGAATAAGGTACCCCCTTGTGCTCGTGTCCACAATTGGCCTAATACATTTACAACAAGTCTATGCCAAAACCCTTCGGATTTAACTATCTCTAACAATTTTCTGGACCGATACCAGAGACTCTAATTGCATTTGATTCTTCCTCATTTACAAAGAATCCTACACAATGCAAAAGAGCCATAAAACAAACTTTCACTTAACATTGAATCTTAAATCTATTGTCGGGGACATTGCCACTTCGTGGCTCTTGTTTTGTTATCAAACCGTCGTTATGGTGAGTTTGCATGATTCTCTGCTTGAATTATTACATCGATAGGTGTTTAAATATCTTAGAATTTGGGGTGAAATACTATCTATATTTTTTCTAGATTTAAGGAGGATGGACAAGTGTATTGTCTAGTAGTTGAGTAGCTCATGCATAGATAACGGTAGTAACAACCCATTTAACTAAAGAAGATGATAACAACTAAGCATGTAAAACAAGTAACAGATAACTTGTTCATAGCACTTAACTTGTGACCTATGGGTGTTCACCGACCACAAATTAAGTAAATGTGCTAATACATGTAACTGTAGTTTTGAACATAAAACCTTAGCATACTGCCATCTGCACTGTCATAATGCATCGATATCATTTTTTCGTATAGCTAATCCCCTTTCTGATGAGCATGAATGGCATGAAACTACATTTATGGTTGCTTGTTATATTCTACGTGTTTGTCAATGCCCAAGGCACCTTGTGTTCATCTGCCACTATATTTTCAAAATGTCAGAAATGGAACATCATAATCTAGGAAATGTTTTCAATAGCAACTTGTTAATTGCATGCACATTACTTTTGGGTATGGCCGATGAATGTGCATTATAGCTATAGCTCCTTTCAATTTTTTATCATCTCAAGTTCACATCCTCCTTTTGCGACTTATCTTAAGTATCCCGGTACACGTGACTGACTGCGAGAAAAATGTTTTGTTTTGTGGAACGATATGAGCTTTACTTTAAAATTTAAATAGTCACCTTCACATACAGACTATCCTTGTCAGCAAATTCAAGACCTTTTGACTCATGTCATGGATGCTTTGCTTCCTTGTTATATCCCTCTTGCTCTCTACCTTCCTTCCTTGCATCTCGTTGTTGTGTAAATTAAACTAGCAAAGTCACAAGTAGAGTGGTCGGTGAACACTGATAAGTATAGTCAACTACTTAGTTTTGTGAAGATGGTTGATTGTTGAACAAAGGTCTCCTTTTTTGTGTAGATTTTGAACTAAATTTATCAGTACATCTACTCATAATAGGAATCAAATCATTGTGCTACACCAGTAGGAGACTAAACTGTTGTTCACACAGATGTTGTTTGAGAGTGACACATACGCACTTTGTAGATTGGCCATTCCCAAGGAAATTGCTCTAAAACATATTTTAAACTTATTCAAAGACAACGAGATTGTACAAGTGAATCTAAAACATATTTTAAACTTCTTCACAAACAATGAGATTATACAAGTGAATCTGAAACATATTTTAAACTTCTTAGCAGGCAATGAGATTATACAAGTGAATCTGAAACATATTTTAAACTTCTTCGCAGACAATGAGATTATACAAGTGAATCCAAAACAAGGCAAGTTGCTCCCATATTTCACTTGAACGAGGGAATATAAGAGATATTCACATTTAAATGTTGAGTGAGTAACAAGCCTCCTATTTTTAATCATGGATGGATCAAGTTTTCCTAATGAAGCACTCAAAATTGGTGATAGTGTCAAGTTTTGGGGAGATAATCATAATACTAATGGGAGATTTTGTATCACTTG